>OX424555.1:12314867-12939867 GCA_949152475.1 Terebella lapidaria | reverse complement strand
TGATCAACATTTTAACTAGGTTCAGCCATTAAACCGCCTCTGTGGCCGAGTGGATGGGACCGGTGGCTCTTGAAGCAACGAAGCTCAGAGGCGGTAGGTGACGCGGGTTCGATCCCCGTCACCGGCACAAAGTAGGTGGAGTTTTCATCCTGGCAACGCAAAGGTTTCTCCATTCGAATGTGCTTCCCAAATTCTAAATTGTCACCCGACGGGGGATGGGGAAGACAGGCAGTATTGCCTATCATCATGGACCGTCGTAAAATAAATCTGATTATTATTATTATTATTATTATTATTATGTAGGATTTATCATATCTTATTTATAGCTGTACACCTTCTGAATTGATGTCATGTTACTTGTTCTGCAGTCACTGGTTGGGAGCAAAATACTACAGATGTGATTGTGACATTACACACGGGCAAGAAGATCAGTGCGAACGACATTGATGTAGAATATACCAAAGATGATGTCAGAATTTCACTCACAGGTGGGTGGTATACAAAGTTGTTGCATATTTGTCTGGTGTCAACACATGCAATGTGCTGCATAAATATGTTTACTCCTTTCAGATATAGTAACTTCTTGATGGAATACTAGTTACATGTGCATAACAAAATTGTTATTAACTCAAGTCATCTACATGTAGGCAGTCACAAATTGTGAAATATTCCACAAAATACCAGTATCATGACATATATTCTGTTCTCTCTAGATAGTCGAAAATGGTACTGCCGATTCAACAGGGAGATCGATATGTCTGCCAGCAGGGTTCAGATACAAAAAATGAAAGTTCATCTCAAAGCCAAGAAACTACAGCCAGGACTCCAGTGGAAAACTTATGATGTACGACTCATCTTAAGTACATGGAGACCATGTCCAATTTACATAAAGTATTTATAACTTGTAGAGCAACACTTCCACTGGAAGTCTACCCATCCCATGCTGCTACTTTTCTGGTTTTAGTTTCAACCAGACGATCCTCCGCCAACCACCACAGCATCAATTGTTTCCAGCAAGAGTCCAGCGACTCTGAGCTCGGGGTCGGCATCCCAAGTTCCACAGTCTCGTCTGAGGGAGAAAGGCTTGCAGTCAATCATGAAAGGATACACATCGGCAGAGAAGTCAACCTCAGACAAGTCTTCCTGCCCGCTGAAGCTGGTGACGAGTCTGAGCAGTCTGGAGCAGCGAGCCACGATCACAGTCGACTCCGGGATCTCAGGGGGAATCATGAACACAGGGCTTGGGGGCGAGATCGGCAAGCAGCAGATGATGCTGGAAAAGAGCATCGCTGACGGCAAACAGAGGAAACTGGAGGGTGAGCCATGGAAATCACGGCCAGGAGAAAGATCTTGCTCCTACTCTTATGAAGATTATTTTCTCTCACTCTGAACTGTTGGAAAATATTGCAATAACATGGAATTGAATTGAATAAACATAATAAAGCATCAGACATCTTCACATGTGCAAGTACAAGATGTACTGTTTTTTCTTTCTGAGCAGTGGAAGAACTTGAGCTGAAGCATGTGAAGCATGACTTCTATGAAAGAGTAAGTAAATTGAATTCCGTTTATTAGCATTTCTGGAATATGTTTATATGCATTCTTTTGAGTTGTATTCTTTTGGTAAACTACAGCACCCTTGGTGCTATGTTTTCTTCATTCTTTGACTTGTACCTACATATGTGGTTTTATTCACGTTTCAGGATACAGAGTCAATTGTTGTTGTGCTGTATGTAAAAAATGCCGACAAACAAAGCATTCAAGTGAAATTTGGAGAGAAGAATTTGTCTGTCAAGTTCAGAAGCAGGTAAAGGAATTCAAGTTAAAAAGACCAGAACAAACAAATATAATGCAAAAGCATACCGTATTCGCACACATACAGTCGCATACAGTGTAGTTCATGTATCAGAGTCAAGAGATAATTCTTTGGTTTTGGTCATGTTACTGCCATGTCCACAGAGTTTATATGTTATCATTCCAGATGTTTCAATTTTTGCATGGTGTACACAAAATATACATATATGTATTTTTCATTGTGGCTATCATGGTTATGGTGCGGTCATGTTTCCATATCAAGTTTGGTGAAACATTAAAAAATGTGTTTAGATCAATACAGGTTGCAGACATAGCCTATGTGAATACTCAATACTAATCATGATTATGAGAAGTCATTTATCATGTTTATGGACATGCAGACGAGCCTCTATTGGTATTGGACTTATGGCAAGTAGTACATGGGAAGTAATAAAATGGTGACGTTTTACAGACTGGTTCTGAACCACCCTGTATCTGACCTCGGACAAATTATCGAGGTGAAACACTGTCTAAGTTTCTATTTATAATCGATTGCATTTGAAGAAAAAAAAACTACAGTGAAACAGAGAACATCTGATGCCTGGCTGGTGTTCTATAGTCAGTAGGGGCATGATGAGGAAATACAATCTTGTCATTGGTAGCGACAGAACGTTTAGTTGTATTCACTTCATGTTTTGTTTTTCAGCAATCAAAGCTTTTTAAGCCTTCATGGTGGGAGCAATGAGAACACAATATTCAAGTGGGCCATTGATGTCGTGTAAGTAGACTTTTGAGGCATGTGCACAAGTTTTGTTAACACACAACAGATCCATTGCTCAACACTACCCAACCTGGAGCCTGTTGGTCACTGATACAGTTTTCATCCCATGTATTTACTACAGAGACAATATTGTTGAAGATCGCTGCAAGTTTAAGATCACTGGCACAACCATTGAAGTTAGCCTTGCAAAGGCCGACCCTAGAAAATGGGGAGCATTAGAAGCTTCTCAAGCAAAAAGTAAGTGCTGGATGGTGCTAAATATAAGCAAATATAGCTTATAGATTCTGAGCCTTAACTCATTTTCTTGATATTATTCTTTTCATTATATCTTACAACTTTCTCAGAGAATGCTAGGGATATTAACTACTGGCAAACTGATGACAATAACCAGAAATCTACTCTCTGACAGGTGCCCGAGTGTTGCCCACCCCCGGCACCTGGCAGTCAACAGCTAAATTCCCCCCAGAGCCAGCCTCCAAGGATCACACGGACGACTTGCAAGGCGTCCAGCCCAGGCCTGACCCTCCCTCTACAAAGTCCACTGGCCCGGAGTCCCAGCCAAAGTCCAGTCCTAGTCTGCTCGGGACCCAGTCCAAGGCAGATGCCAGCGACAAGAGTCTGAAGGAGAACTGGAACGAGCGAGAGAATCGTCCATCCACGAGCGGAGTGAACTCCCGGTCCCCGCTCATTCTTGGGGACAGCAACAAAGAGAATGCGTCCAATGTAAGTGTTGTCCAATGTCCAGCTGACAATGATCATCCACATGCACAGGTTACTTAGTACTTATATAATTATGTAGATCTAATAAGCTAACAAGTTCTCTGATTGTATCATGTCCTAATAAGCTGAGCTATCGTGGGGGAAATCCCACCTTTCCAAATACCTATGTATTTAACCTATTCCCCGAAATATTACTTATGCCATGCTGTTTGATAACACTACAGAAGCCGACCTGCATGGTGTCTCCCCTGAAGACAGGCTTTGACACAGGTCTGGCCTACAGCTTGGGGAAGATGGGGCTAGACAACCTTGGCAATACCTGCTTCATGAACAGTGTACTGCAGGTCCTGGCTAACACCAAGGAACTGCGTGACTACTTTCTAAGTAAGCCGTAGATTCTGCTTAGCTTTCTTGAGAAATTTTGTCAATGTCTGGGTTTTCTTGTGTATACACTGTGGATACTGTAATCATGCTTCTTTTGCAGGGGGAGTGTTTCAGTCTGAGATCAACCATGATAATCCACTGGGGATGGGAGGCAAGCTTGCAGTATCCTTCGCAACACTTCTGAAAATTCTCTGGTCTGGAAAACAAAGGTCTTATGCACCAACCAGAATCAAAGTGAGTTACCATCATTTTAGACCTAGACCTGAATTGTTATTGACATTCTTACTGTGTATATTGTTCAATAGTGTTTATGAATATTGATGAATCAATTTGAACTCACATGTAAAAGTATAATAGTTTCATGTGAATGTGACAGAATCTGGTAGCCATGAAGAACAGTCAGTTCATGGGCTTCGCACAACACGACGCCCAAGAATTCTTGGCTTTTCTCCTGGATGGACTTCATGAGGTATGTTTAGAAGCAGTTACACAACATTTGGGTTAGGAATGAAAACATGTTAGTTGAACACACTCACTGCACAGAGGTTTTGTTTTGATCGGACAGGACGTCAATCGGGTCCGGAAGAAGCCATACACAGAAGATGTGGACTCTGATGGTAGACCGGATGAGGTAAGCTGGCCCTGCTGACTATGCACTGGGAACAGTCTGGATTTCAATTTCACTGCATATATGCTACACGTGGCATGAACTCTTCTTTGCAGGTGGTAGCCAATGAAGCGTGGGAGAGACACAAGTCCAGGAATGACTCGTTCGTTGTTGACCTTTTCCAAGGACAGTACAAATCCAAGTTGGTGTGCCCAGTCTGTGGAAAGGTATAGTCTGATGTAGTTCTGTAAGTGTCTGGACATTTCATGTCAGCTTCTCCTTGTTCCTTCCATACTTGACAAAGCATTACACTGTATTATGTTTTGCAGGTATCAATCACATTCGACCCATTCATGCACTTGTCAGTCCCTCTCCCCAAGAAGAAGAAGTGCTTGATCCAAGTGACTTTCTTCTATCGAACTCTCTACAAAAAGCCAGTGCAGGTAGCTGTCTAGAAATATATGATATATAACTCATTGAAAGTGTGTTCAAAAGAGGCACCTCTATTATCAGGCAATATCCAAAACAAAACTTGCACAGTATTGAATGACATCTCTCAGCAGACTAACACACGAATGTTATCAGCATGTTCTATGTCTTGTAGTATGTGCTACGCTTGGCGAAGGATGCAAGAGTGGGAGATTTGAAAGAAGCTGTATATCACAAAACTGGTGTCCTTCCTGAACAGGTACTTGAATGATTGTCAGAACTGGTACAGATTGCTACATGATAACGATGTTTTGAAATTGAATAGACATTTCGATAATGATAATATTATAAAGTATGTTTTATTCATCCAGCAAAGGGTCATAGAATCCTACAAGAGCAAGATACATTGCATGTTCCACAAAAATGCCAGTCTGTCCAATATTGCTTCCAAGGATCAAATATATGTGTGAGTACTTATTGTTTAGCAATGAGCAGTATCATGAATATTCATACAATAAATTTGGTCAGAAATGTACTGAAACGTCATGCTGGTATATTTATTTAATGACAGATTTGAGATCCTAACGGAGAAGATAGCAGGAGAACCAGTTACAGAGATTGGATGTGTTCAGGTATTGTACTCATGAACATAGTAAACAGTTCTAATACCAGGACTTGTATAATATGAAATGACCATTGTATCAAAGGTACATGACATTCCAAATCCTATATTAACCACGTGGTTCATTTTTTCCATGCAGAGAACACTGTTCCCAGTCACAAAACCCACAAAGTGTTCAAACTGCCATTGTCAATGTCCACCAGACGAGAAGCTGAAACGCTGCACAAGATGCTTCAAGACAGGCTACTGCAATCAGTACGTACCGGTACACTCTTTTGTTGACTAGTGTGAAATGATTCGTTTGGCAATATGATTACCGTATGTATTGTTGAATAACAAGATAGGGCTGACAATTTGTTTTGCCGAGTCAAACTTAATTGTTTCAGTACCAGTAAGTAGTTAGCGATTGTAGCCCTCCTATGAATCCATATTGATACATGTAATGTCGGTTGACAATCAGCATGCATCCACATCTATATTGATGACTGCGACTCAATGATACTCTTGTCTAAGTGTTTGGTGTTCGTACATTTGCTGTTGCACCCTGCACAGAGATTGCCAGAAGCGGGACTGGACACGTCACCGACCAATGTGCAGTCAGACTCGAGAATTGATTGGAGAACCCTTCGTCATCTCACTCCCAAAATCACAAGTCACATTCTCAGGCCTCGTGCGCACAATGGAAGCCTTCTCCAGGTAATTCACAGAGTGAATGAACAGACACCCCCCAAAAGTATGTTTGTGCATGGAAATACAACTTCATTCCAATATAACAAACTAACACGTCTTTCGTCAGGTAAGATCATCAGCTTGTTTCTGTTTCAGAAACTCCATCAATGTTTTCCAGCCACCGGTCCCTTGTCAAGGCATAGCTACTACAGCAAACACATCCAGCACAGTACAGTCAGATTTTTCTTCTGGTTCGACCAGTTGCCAGCCACAGTCAACAAGCACAGAGCCCCTTCCTCAGTCCTCCATATCAGAGTCAGCATCCTGCTCCAGTGACATTGACTCACAGTCTCTGTTCTCGTCCTCCGACCTCCCACCGACCTCTGGGGACACGCCCCTCAATGGCAGCGGCCAGTCATCCAGTCAGAAGAGCTCGAGCTCGTCACTGGCCGACCTCAGTCAAGGCACCTCTACCACCGAGGTGGCTTCCTCCAGCTCCGATAGCTCCTTCATCACCGTCGAGTCGGCATCTTTGGACGATCAGAACTGTGACAGCACGGACGCTCACACAGATGGACGCAGAAACGACGGAGTAGAGGAGACTTCTGTTTCTGATTTCAAGCTGGGCTCTGAGAGTCTCAACAGCAGCTTCGCCTCTGGCTACAGTTCACCATCTGCAGTGAACAGCTCGGGATCGTCAGTTCCACCGCGACGCTATGTCCTCGGACAGCAACAGGAGCGAATGGAACCTCCCTTCAGCATCCGGCCCTGCTCCAAAGACGGTGTTACGATCCCCGGCAGTGCTGGACACAAACTTCAGGACCAAGGTCAGTCAAGAAGGTGTCCCCACAAATCTGAACGTATAGAGTACACCAACACATGGTATTCTTCTTATATGTACTCTGGGAAGATGACACAGTGATTAGTGATGCTATGTTCTAGGTGACACCCCACTTGATCTGGAGAATACCCACTTTCTGGCCATGGACTGGAAGAACAGTGAGAAATGTGTGCCATATGTCATGGTCCAATCCAAGGAAATTGTGAGTTATCAAAGAAGTCACTGAACAATTGGTTATGGCATTTTGTAATATTTACAAGTGTGGTGACATATGTTAGGAAATGAGGTAGGTGTTTGCATGTTTCTTTGATGTTGTAGGAGGCTGAAGATGGTGAAAATGTTGATCCAAGGTCACAAGCCGAAGGTAAGTTGTAGGAACTGTTGTGTGTTGCTACAGTTTTACCATGAGCTTTTTTAAAAGGTTTCCAAATTACTGGTAGCTGAAACAATTCACTAAACAAAATCTTGATATTTTCAGAGAGTAACCACATAACCCTTGATCAGTGCTTGTCGTTGTTTACGGAACCAGAAGTTCTCAGCCCAGATCATGCTTGGTGAGTCCATGCTGACATGTTCAATTGCTTGTTGTTTCAAATTACTTATTTGACAGTTAAATCCAAGATCTGGTATGCACTTGACTTCACTGAGGAAGAAGAGAACCTAAGTTGTGATGTCACAGTTGTAAAATCTTGTACTGGTATGTATTTCAATACAGATGTACTGTTGTATGGTATGTTGTAGGTACTGTCCGAGGTGCAAGGAGCACCGAGAAGCCACCAAACAACTGTCGATCTGGAGACTGCCTGCATATCTCATCATCCAACTGAAGCGCTTTTCTTTCACTAGCTTCATATGGCGGGACAAGATCGACAAGTTTGTGGAATATCCCGTCAGGTAACTTCATCTTAGATACAAAACTGGATATCTGCGTTCATTTCATCAACAGAATGTAAGACAAAATGTCCATGTATGGGGAATAACATGACAGGTGCATGGTTGTACTACCATACACTACCATGCAATACTTGATGCACCCATCATTGTTCTGATGTATGTTCTCGTGTGCAGAGCTCTGGATTTGAGCCCACACTTTATCGGGAGTCTGCCAAGCAGTGAACCGCCTCCGATCTATGACTTGTATGGTGTCGTGAACCACATGGGGGGCATCATGGGCGGCCACTACACATCATACGCCCGGTGTCCAGATGCCACAGACTGGAACAGATCAGAACTAGGTACATTAAAACACTCACCTCACACTACAAAATACTGTATAGCTTAAAGCAGTGATGCTTTTAGGAACCAATCAAGAAACTTTGATCCAGTAAAATTACATGATGATAAGTGACAATGCAAATTCCAATGAACAGTCGTGAAATGTACCATGAAAATGAATTCTTATATGTGCAATGCGCTGTTTCAGGGTGGCGACACTTTGATGACAGTATTGTCAGCCCCGCCAATGAGAACCAGGTGGTCACCCAGGCCGGCTATGTATTGTTCTACAAACGCCGCAATATGACGGTCACAATTCCCCAGCCGTTGACAGACAATGATGCAGAAACCTGTTCCTCCGAGGGCAACAGTGAACTCAGAATCGATGATCTCAAGAATGAAAAGGACAATGATTGTGATAGTGACAAGTCTAGTTCCACGACAGCGTGCTACAGTGTGCCGAAAGTGGACGAGCTGTCCGGAGTCAGTGAGGACAGAGAGAGTACAGCCGACAGTGACAAGTTCCCGGCACTTGACGTACCGACCACTTACATGTTCACTGACATGGACACGGTTGACTGATCACCAAAAACCCCCCAGTACTAATAGAAATGTACAGCACAGGCAAACTAAGAATGTTGTGTGGATGCAAGTAAATCCAGAATCTACCAGTGATAAAAGTTGTAGTATACCAACAGATTATTTTAAGTCATCTCAGTTCAAATGTTCATCTGTAATGCATGTCAAAACTGCGATTAGTGCCAGAAAGCTGCTAATGCAAATGTTGACATTATTATCATGCCTGTTAATTGGGGTAAACTCACAAGTTTGGTTTGTATAACATGTACATACACCTGCAACAATTCGATATGAAATAGTTCACTTTCTGTGTACTACAGTGCGTGTGTGATAACAGACAACTGTGTTTGAACCTCATAGAATAGCCTACACTATGATTCCATGTCCATGTAATATGTGTTGAGTATGAGCAAAAAAGTTTCATTATGTTCTCTCGTATAGCCTCGGTTCCAGTTTCTAATCAATTGCTTTATGAATTCATTGCTTCAGTTTGCCCTTGGAACAAAGTAATTTATCAAATAAGAAGATGAACCTGTACTCACACTTTTGTGGTTCATTTTGTCGGGAAATTTGTAGGCATGTCAAACCTGAAGAGAGACAACCTCATCTTGATGTTCCCACAAGTAACGTACTGGTAGTGTTAGGCATGTTTTTCCGCCGTACACTTGTGAGTCTGACTCGATTACCTCTGCAACTCTCTATTGTTTTGTATTGTGTGTTTGTCAGTTTTGATAGTCTGTGTGGATGGTTATTCCTAGCAAATTTTACATTTTGTGAAGTAGCACTACCTCTTCGATGTGATAGAAATGTTCAGTGAATCACTGCAATAGGAAATATCACATAAAGTCTCGGCCAATATCAAACTACAGGAAGGCCTTGTTCAGTTTTATTTTTGTTTTTTCACTGCAAAACAGCTACCGGGTATTACCATTATGTTGATTCTTTATCATTTGCTGAGATCATCCAGGATGATTTTGGATACTGCATCATGTATGTACATTATGTTCTAGGAATTGAACATGATGGTACATATGCCATTCCTGTAGCATATACATCTCTGCAACCACTGATGTGTTTTGTATACAATGTACTTTTATTTATAGTTCAGTTAATGACCTACAAGCAGTAATATAATCATTTTGTCAATCAGAAATTGTGTTGCTGTGATGACGCTTGTGTCCTGAGTGTCAAATAAAACAAGGACAATAATGTGTTGTTTCACCTACACCAGATCACCTACAGCACTTACGTAATTGAACAATGGCATACCTCGACTTGATTCGGGAGGAGCAACAGGTCTCCGACCGCGTGCAGGCGACGACAGGCTCATATGCAATCAGTCTCGGGACACTTTGATGGAACATCGCGATTCCTGCTACTGGAGCAGATACGCAAGTTGCGTCCTCTCCTAACCTCTTTTCTGGCACATCCGCGTCAGTCGGCCGCCTCCTGGTAACCTCTGCTGGGCCTATTGGCAACGACAGAGAAGCTGGTGCCTCTCGGCCGCCTTCATATGCGAGAACTTCAGCATTGCCTGAGACTCCGTTGGTGTCAAGCTACCGACCCCAACTTTACTCTGGTAACGTTGTCTCCCATGGTGCGCAAGTGCGTCCGGTGCTGGAACCAAATTGGGAACTTGACAAAGGGTTCTCCTTTCTGTCTTCTGCTGCCAATCTAGCATCTGTTTACGGATGCCAGTACGGAGAGCGGAGGCACCCACTTGGAGTTCCAAGACATATCGGGCCTATGGAGCAGCCACTATTTGTCTTGGCACATCAATGCTCTAGAAGCCGTATCTCGGTTCCTGGCCGACTGGGCATCTGAGTTAATCGGCCTCTCCATGTTGATTGCTATGGACAACTCAACAGTCATGGCTTACATCAATACGCAGGGCGGCACCCAGTCTCTGACACTCAGTCGTCAGGTGTATGCCTTGCTTCAATGGTGCAACGCCTGATCAATTCTGCTCCGAGCCAGTCACATTCCCGGCCATCTCAATGTCTTGGCGGACATGCTTTCTCGCTGGGGTCAGGTGCAACCTATGGAAAGGACCTTGTCCCCAGTGGTGTTTCGGCAGCTGTGTCGACTCTGGGATTGACCTCAGTGACCTCACGTCGACCTGTTCGCCACTCGATGGAACCAATGGCTTCCTACATTCACACGAACATATCGTGTCCACGACCCTCTGGCGTGGGGTATCGATGTTCTGTCAATGGATGGGGAGGGCCTGTATGCTTATACTTACCCTACGACCATCTTGATACCGCAGGTGATCGCAAAGGTCCGAGCACATCATTGCCGCCTTCTGTTGATCGCTCCTCTGTAACCCGACAATCTGTGGTTTCCAGAGCTTCTGGATCTCTTCATCGAGTTTTGGATGCCGTTGCCTCCCCGAGGAGATCTGCTGAGGCAGCCACAATCCCTGGTGTTTCACCAGAGTCCCCACCAGCTCACCCTTCACGCATGGATGTTGTCCAACAATCCTTCTGCGCAAAGGGCTTTTCTGAAGAAGTGTCCTCTTGGATCGAACAGCCAAATCGAAAGTTTTCTCTGGTGGTCTACGAGTCAAAGTGGGTAGTCTTCAGTGCTTGGTGCGAGTGTAGGCAGACTGATCCTTTCACGGCCAATGACCCCTTAATTGCTGAATTCCTTTTGCTAAAATTCAATGAAGGAAGGGCGCCGTCTACTCTGGCGGGCTATCGAACGGCCATCGCATAGACACTTTGTGTTGACTATGGGACCGATCAAGCCTGGAAGGCGAAAAAATTTCGAGGTTGATCGTCCTGTGGCGCGCAATCCCACTCCGGCGTGAGCTTTGTCCCTGGTTCTGAACCGTCTGGCCTCCACTCCGTTCGAGCTCTTGGCGTCGGCGCCCCCTTAGCCCTGGCTTCTGACAGGCGTCTTTCTCTGAGCCCTGGCTTCTGGCAGACGTCGAGGTGAGATCCACGTGTTGGATGCGTCTAAGATTAGCTGGAAGGAGAACTATTCCCAAGTCAGACTGGGCATACTCACTTCTTTTCTTTCGAAAACACAGCTTTCTATGGCTCCTCCGTTGGCGGTAGTGATCCCGGCTCTAGACATCTCCCTTGGCACAGACATGGATAGCGACGCAAAGCTCTGTCCCGTACGTGTGTGGCACTTTTATCTTGACAAAACAAAAGCCATTTGTAAAGATAAAAAGCTCCTTTTCGTCTTTTTATCTGAAGAGTTTCAAGAAAGATACTCGTTCACTGAAGATCTCTTCATGGATCAAGAAGTGCATTCGGCTGTGTAATGATCTAGCTGATCAGCCGACTGCCTGTTTGTTTCACGTACGTGCGCACAACTAACGTAGTATGAAGGTATGTAGCGTATATCGGTAATACTCCGTTGTCTCAGGTTATGAGTGCTTGTTTGTGGTCATGCCATAACACTTTCACTTCTCATTATCTCAGAGACATAGCATGGACGTCTGAGGAGGGCCTCCAGTTGGGTAGAATCGTCGCGAGCCAGCATGTTATACCCAGCTGCTCCTCTTCCCATTGAGGATTTTGGTTTCCTTTTGCTCCATTGAGAGTTTTTAGGTTACCGAACCTTTGGTCCGATAACCTATTGGCGTGGCGTTGCGTCCGTCGTCCGTCCGTCCGTCCACATTTTTATCTTTAAAGTTTACGATCGAAACTTTCTGAAATTTTGCACAAAAATAGTTCAAAATATTCCATTAAAAGGTTTTTTTTTCGTTTTTTGATATTCGCATTATTTCCAAAATGGCTGCCGTTTTTGACGAAAAATTACGAATTTCTGACTTTGGCTGCCATTTTCTTTGGCTGAGATATTTGTTTCAAAAGATTCCCCCTATATACCTGTGTGATGTGTATAAGTTTCGTTGCATTTGAATCGCCCGTCCGCTTGTGACGGCCATTTTCATTTTGGCGAGCGGTCCCAAATGGGACTTTTCCATGTTAAATTCTCCTATGCTTTATAATGGGACACATTATGCCTAATATCTCACTTAGTATTGAGATTAGAGACTAGGAATCAATTGTGACATATAGGAAATGATATATGCTGAACATTCTCGTGACCTTGAACTTGACCTCTGATCTCATTTTCAAGGTCAGAGCACAAAATGTCTAATATCAATTGTGGACATATAGGAAATGATATCAGCCGAATATTCTCGTCACCTTGAATTTGACTTTTGACCTCATTTTCAAGGTCAAAGCATAAAATGGCTTATATCTCGCTTATTATCGACTTTAAAGCTTGGAAATCAAGTGTGGACATATATATATATATATATAGGAAATGATATATGCCGGATATTCTCGTGACCTTGATTTTGACCTTTGACACCATTTCCAAGGTCAGAGCACAAAATAGCTAATATCTCGCTTAATATCGACTTTACAGCTTAGGAATCAATTGTGGACATATAGGGAGTGATATATGCTGAATATTCTTGAGACCTTGATTTTGACCTTTGCCCTCATTTTCAAGGTCAGAGCACGAAATGGTTAATATCTCGCTTATTATCGACTTTACAGCTTAGGAATCCATTGTGGACTTATAGGAAATGATATATGCCGAATATTCTGATGGCCTTGAATTTGACCTTTAACCTCATTTCCAAGGTCAGAGCACAAAATGGCTAATATCTTGCTTATTACCGACTTTACCGCTTAGGAATCCATTGTGGATATATAGGGAATGATATATGCTGAAAATTATGATGACCTTGAATTTGACCTTTAACCTCATTTTCAATGTCAGAACACAAAATGACTAATATCTTGCTTATCATCCACTTTGCAGCTTAGATATCAATTGTGTACATTTAGGAAATGATATATGCCAAATATTCTGACAATCTTGAATTTGACCCTTGACCTCATTTTCAAGATAAGAGCACAAAATGGCTAATATATCACTTACTATCGACTTTACAGCCTTGGATATACAATTGTGTACATATAGGAAATGATGTAAGCTCAATATTTTGATGAACTTTAATTTGACCTTTGACCTCCTTTTCAAGGTCAGAGTAATGGCTAATCTTTAACTTATCAACTTTACATCCGAGGAATCACTTGTGGACATGAAGTGATATATATCCTGAATATTCGTGACCTTCAATTTGACCGTTGACCTCATTTTCAAGATCAGGGGACAAAAATGACTGATATCTAAAATATAAAACATTGTCCAGTAACCTTTCTTAGCCCTTGGGCTAATTTTTAGGTAGCCGGACCTATGGTCAAATAACCTATTGGCATGGCATTGCGTCTGTCCGTGCAGCGTGAACAATTTTATCTTTAAAGTTTACGAGCAAATTTCTGAAATTTTGCGCAAAGATACCTAAAAAATATTTCGAGGAGGTATTCCTCTATTATCGCCCGTGCCCTTTGATTAAATTTTCCAGATGAAGTGTGCGAGCTGTAAACAATTTCTGTCTATATGGGAGCTGCACAGCAGTTGTCAGACCGACTCCCTGGACCTAAAAGACATGTTCTTTTATATCACAATCCATCCTGATTCACGCAAGTACCTGTGCTTCTTGCACCAGTGGACAGTGTATCAGTACCGACTTCTGCCGTTCGGCCGGTATCCAGTGCCATGGCTTTTCACGGTGGTCGTGAAAGAGTTGCAGATTCTGGCTCACAAGGAAGGCGTCTTTCTTTATCTGTACCTCAACGACTGGATCATCCACGATCAGTCCTGTGAGATGTTGACTTGCCACTTGCAGTGGGCTCTGAACATGTGCAAGCGCATGGGTCAGTTTGTCAGTCTTCAGAAGTTAGACTTATTCTCACCCCCGCTTTTTGTTTTTGTGGGTTATTGGTACAAAACCCAGCTGGGCATGGTCTTCCCGACGTAGGTATGCTTGGCAAAGATAAAATCCGTGCTCCTAAGGTTCTTGGATAAGCCCATGTAGTCTACTCAGACCTGGCAGTTGATATCCAGGCTTCTTGCGGCCACGAAGAAATTGGTTCCTTAAAGTCGACTTCACATGCAGGAGTTACAAATTAACTTTGGTTCTCAGTGTTCAGTGGCATTGGACCACCAATTTGACTTGGGGTTCACCCTACCGTCAGCCTCTAAACATCTCTTTATGGATGCATCCACAGAGAATTTGGGCGATCACCTCGACTTCAAGATAATCTCAGGGATGTGGATCGAGCCCAAGAGTACTCGGCATATAACCCCCCCCCCCCCCCCCCTGGAAGCGGTTTCTCTTCCCTAACTCATCGGGAGAAGTGTGATGGCCTATATCAACAGGCAGGGAGGTATCAAGTCAGTTACTAGTACCATGTGTCATCAGGCCACAACTCTTTGGTGCTGGATAGCTCATCAAATCTCGGGTCGGCTCAACGTCTTGCCAGATCAGCTGTCCCATTGGGTAGTGGTCTGTAGACCCCCTTGTGTTCCGCCCCCTGCGCCTCAGTTGGGACCATCCCATAGAGGATCTCTTCGTGATCAGGTAGAACAACAAACTTCCATCTATTTCCGGACCTGCTTGCGATGTCCATCGACACACTGTCCGTGGATTGGGATACGGCTATACATAACCTCCAGCAATTCTGTTGACGAAGGTGCTGGCCAAGTTCAGGTCACATGCGTGCAGGATCCAGCCTCAATGTCCGTGGTTCCTGGAACTCCTGATCGATCAGCTGCTGTCTCTTTTCCCTTTGGAGGGACCTCAATTAACCCCATTCAGATCTGTACCACAAGATGCCTGGCTTCTGTCCAGCGAACTCTTCATGCAAAGGGATTTTCTAGAAAAGTGTCCAGTAGGATCACTGGCCCTAATCGAGACTCATCCCTGGGAGTGTATGAGGCAAATTGGCGGGTCCACTCTGCTTGCTGAGACCACAGGGCGATTGATCCAAACCCACTCCACTGCTCAGATGGTAGCTGATTTCCTGTTGGAGAACTTTCAGACAGGCTCTGCTCCACAAACACTTGCAGGTTATTGAATAGCTCTTGCTGAAACTATATTGCCTCACACTGGGGTTAATCTCAGCGATGACCTGAGGACCTTGCCTAGCAACTTCAAGATTGAGCATGCTCTCTTGTAACATGGCTCCAGACTGGGATCTCTCGCTAGTGCTAAACTGCTTGGCATCTGCTCCCTTGAACTAATATCCTCTATAGGCATATAAGAGACCATTTTATGTAAATAAAGTAGCGTTAATATACTATGCACATGTAATTAGTGCCCAACCGACCGTCCCCACATATTCGTTCTTGTTGGTTACTATACGTCGAGAATGTCATCATGTTTCCGGTCAGTGGGTTAGTGGCTATTTTCCAAATAGGGTTCTCTCAATAGAAAATGTCAGTGGGGCTAGTAAGCCTAAATGTGCAATGTGTTTAGGAAGTAACAATAGTATATAAGACTAGTTTAATTTACATAGAATGGCCAGTTATGATACTTAATAGTATACAGTGCGATACATGATTTAAAGGGTTGGACACGTAGAATCTCCTCGCATTCAAAAACCCTTCCTGGAATGTTGGGAATTGTCTGGAGAAGGGAGATATTGATGTTCTTGTCCCCTGTTTCATCTATGCATGAAGCACACAACGTATCCACCTGATGTGCTGATGTGCAGATTTAGTTTTAGAACTTAAAGATTTTTTGCAAGGGCTCTCCCAATGCTTTAAAGTGAATCATCCCCAGGGTGTGGCTTTTGAGTTTTCGAGTATCCACAGACAAGCAAAATGAGTCCCAGTTTCCGTTTTTTTGGTTTCTGTAACAAATTTGAAAATAGATTGGCCATGTATGCTTCTCTGGGCCAGGCACATTAAGATGACATAAGCAATCCTTACCCTTCAGGTGCAATAGTTTCATTCACTGTGTGCTGAGACATGGGTTGTGGCAACACTCCGTTAAAGCTGTCCTCCATATGCCTCAGATCTTTGTTCTCCTTAAAAAAACAAACTGAGGGCAGCTCGAGGGTTTCCGCCGGGAGATGATGGAATGGTGGTGTGAGTTTTAAGTGAACATTCTCCTTCATATATCTCAGATGCAGGCTAATTACGAGACTCATTAGTGAACATTCTCCTTCATATATCTCAGATGCAGGCTATTTACCCGACTCCTATCGTCGCATCCTCTCCAGACACCCCTGACTGGTTTGTCAGTTGATGATTTGTCAGCAGATGTTCAGACAGGTATTCAGCACTTACTGGACCGAGGCCCTAGAGTTCATCCCAATCAGTCCAAACTACTACTTCCAGTAAAGTATTCAAGAGCCATGGAAGAACTGTCCCTTGCATCACCCATGGAAGATGATTCCATCTCTTGTATGCATTTTTGTAGTGTTCTTCTGGATAACTGGCCCGAAGTCCATGATCCTAAGGTAAGGTCCATGATTGTTAGACAATGTGAAAAGCTAAGTCCAACCTGGGACTCATTTCATTTCCCGTGGACTGAAGGGGTATCGCAAAAACAAAATCGCTCTTACCAATTCCCGTGCTGGCCTGGCATTAATGAATACTACATATCATTCAAGATAGAGGCTGAGCCCACGCAGCTGGTCCTTCAAAACTGACTGAATGTGTATTATGTTCTATGGATCTCTTGGCCGAAAAGCAGCACTCCATTGACTTGGTCTCACCATAGATTTCCATCTTGACTGGATTAGCATGCCCTCCAAGATGTTGCTCCAGGCGTGTCACGACCACAGCAACTTCATGAACTTGCCCAGAGGGAGTTGATAGAAGCCATCCTGGTGTTCATGTCTATCCTGACGTCCATCGGCCTCAACTCTCACGCACCATTGATTACAGAGTTGTTGGCTGGAATGCCTTTTTCTTCAAACATGGAATAGTGATCCCAGTTACTTCCGGGGGCAATGAGTGAAAGCACTTGGGAACAAAGACCATAAAAGTCTGATCCTCATTATAAGTTGATGTTGCTGCCCTGTTCCTTCACCAGACCTCAGATATAGCACTGGATTATAAAGAACCAACATTTTAGTGATATGAGAATGGCCTTCGTCAAATGTGATTATAGCAACCTTGTATCGTATCCCTTGACTTATAGGTAGCCAGTGGAGTTGTTTCATGTCAACAGTGCGTGACGTTTGGAGAGTGCAAATAACCCACACTAATTATTGCTGAAGTCATCTCAGCAGTGTTAGATTTCCACCACCAATATCATATAACAGTCCAGGTGATTTAACACCACCGTGATAATCACCATTTTGGCAGTATTTTGGTCAATGTATCGTCGCATCTTGCAAATGTTATTAATATAATATATCCCATGGCGATGTGACACACCTTGTTAACATGGCGATCATGTTGATCTGTTGATAGGAGATGACCCCTAAATTGCGAACAACATTCGAATGTGAAACTTGTGTATTCCCCTACTTCACATGGGGTCAGGAGCAAGGGTGTTGAGCAAGTGGGAAATTCCGAACCCCATAAACTCAGTTTTGTCAGTCTCCAGTTTCAGTATATTTTCACACTTCCATCTGGACACATCGACCAAACATTCTGTTCATGGGACGAAGGACTGCCTGCTTAATGCCTGCTAACACTACCGACCCTGGGGGTTTGCCTCCTTCCATCTGCGTTTCTGTTTCTGTTTGAATTCATTGCGTTTAACTACGCATATTATTAACATGCTAAACCACGCTGGAACACTGATTATCTATCTCTCTCACACACACACAGACACATACAGTGATCTAGTTTCGAAAGCAGTTGTTGGTAAATGATGAGTACATTAGAGCAGATCCATGGTGCAGAACATCACCAACTATTGATTAACCATACTGTACTCGTGATATCAACTTCCAAAATCATTAATACCTAGCCAACGATACCTATGTGCACTTGTATTTGTGCACTGGAAGTTCCAGTCCAGTTCAGCTAGTTAAAGTCCAGTTCAGCACCGTTGACCCGTGACTCATATCGTCACACTGACATGCTTGTACACTGCAGCAGGCATCATTACACGAATTTGATGGCTATCTATACATGTACCTGCTCAACCACTTCATTTTCTATGGTAATTGACAATCACTTGCTTTGGTAGATTCGGTGATGCTTTTGGATAACCTCATTCATGCTCACTAGCTATAGCTGGTCGATATAGTATTTGGATGGCACTCGCAAAGTAACATTTCACCATTCGAGCATCTGCAACTGAAAGGTATAATTTAAATGAAGGTGAGCTTCATTCAAGCTGGTTCGACAAGTCAAACAATAAAGTCCTTTAAGGTGTAGGATTGTTTCTGAGATATGGATGAAGACACAAAAGCTGATTGAGCGAAAAATGCAGGTCACGGTGAAAGTGCTACTAAGTAATACCCCCAAGATACATGTATAGTTGTTGTCTGGGGCGACGAGTCTGAAAATAATGGCATACTGGGGCAATGTGATTCCTCTGAACACAGACAAATGTTGTTTCTTTTTGATGGGGGGGGGGGGGTGATAAACGTAGACACAAAGTCAGACAGCCATATTCGAAACATTAAATCTTCTCTGCAGTGCTATGCACGCCAAGCCTAAAATAAATACTCAAGACACTTTCCGACGGGTGAGAACATACCTAATGTTGAAGTCATTTACATCATCAATGACTGAAATTGAATGTAAATGCGAGTTATATGACAAATCCAGACGAATTCACATTTGCCAGGCGTCATTTCTGACAGAGAAACCTTTCTTTCGGAAGAAATAACCTTCAACCTTCCAAATCAATAGGATTCCGTAACCTCCACATGTTGAAAAATCAACTATGTCACTGTTCTGGGGATATCGATTGAAAAACTTAATTGGGAAACCCAAACCGATTGCTGTATATTGAGCTATTTGAGTTGACGGTGTATACATGTTTGCATGGTTGTTGATAGCGTTTTAAAACATTTTAACCCATTATATAGCCCCTTAACAGTGTGTACAATTTTAGGCGTCAATTTCCTAAGTTTTCATTTGTCTCAGTCGATATGTACCGGTTGCTGATTAGATATTCTTGAAAATACACCCAATCCTTGTTTAGGAGTGTCTGATTAATTCGAAACTTTATATGTTTCCATTTGGTACAAAACCATATTTTTTCACAAATTTTCAGACTATCTTGAAAACTGGCAAACTACCCAACTGTTAAATGTTGGTCCCAAATGAGATCACTGGAATTCATTCAAGCATTTTTTAGGTTACCGAACGTTTGGTCCGATAACCTATTGGCAAAGAGTATAGGAACTGTTCCTATACTCTTTGCTATTGGCATGGCGTTGCGTCCGTCCGTTCGTCCGTCCGTCCACATTTTATCTTTAAAGTTAACGGTCGAATTTTTCTGAAGCTTTGCACAGAAAAAGCTAAAAATATTCCCAGGGAATTTTTTTTTTTTTTTTTTCGTTTTTTGATTTTCACATTTTCCTCGAAATGGCGACCATTTTCGTTGAAAAATGCCCAATTTTGAACTTTGACGGCCATTTTCTCAAAAACTGTTCAGACAGTTCAATCCATTTTGAATTTTTGACGGGTCGACGGAAAACATTTTTTCGCCCCAAATCACGTTACTATCCATTTTGGGCCATTTCTAGGCCAAAAATTTTTTTACCCTTTGAAAAAAGTTTTAGACTTAGAAAATATTCGCCACTTTTTTCCTTCATAATGGGAGCTGCCAGAACTGTATTCATAGAACGCCTGAAGATAGAGCTTAGAAATTGGCACTTTCGAATGGGAATTCACATTTGGTGACTTGTGTGGTGAGCTTGAATTTGACCTTCGATGACCTTGAAAGGTCAAAACAGCCATTTTAGGGTAAAAAAAAATGCCCAGATTTGCCTCTATATGAAACGCTTCCAGATAGAGGTTATATTTGCACTATTAACATATAAGAAGACATATATGGCACAAATAATGATGACCTTGAACTTGACCTCAGATGACCTTGAGTGCCAAATGTGTGACTCGCAATGTGTAAATTGGCCTGAGTGGCCTATACGCTTGCACCCATATATATCTTTGTATTATGAACATATAGAAAATCAAATGCCGCACACGTACATGTAATGGTGACATTGAAGTTCACATGGATGACCTTGATTGGTAATTCTCAAGGTCATATGTTCACACTGATAACCTTGATTGCAAATCTCAAGGTCTATTACCTACCATTATCCAAACCAAAATTGTCCGGTAACCTATCTTGGCCTTTGGGCTAATTTTTTGGGCTGATCTTCATACAGAACAGAAATGTACCAGTTGTGAAGTTCCTGAGTTGGAAATCCATAGAGGTAAATTCAAATATTGTTTTAGGACAAATTGTGCCATTTGAACATCGAATAACATCCCAAATTGTGTTCAGAATTAGCTGAAATTTGACATTGGGGTAGATTGACAACTGTTTCTGTTTTCAAGATAGAAATCTGAAATTTGATTCCAAATGGAAACATATACGACTTAGTATCAAGTTGATCTGACAATCCTAAACATGGCCAAAAATCATTTGAGTAGATTCTAGTACATGATTTGCAATGAGAAATCGGTAATATACAGGACTTTATTCACTAATAGATCTACCAACACAAATCAATAGCCGTTGTGAAATGTTCATACCTACCACTGATAGAGCCATGAAGCTAGTCGGTTTGTATTCATTCATATGTTATACGTCGGAAATCGGAATGTAATCATAATATGACCCAAATTTATCTACATGTTGTGTGCATGCATTGTCAATGTAAGTATCATATGATACCTACTACACAACAGAATATAGGCATATTATTATGATTTGTTGGGGCTCAGCCAACAAATGAAGTCGAATGATTGCTAGATCCCCGCATATAGAATGCACACACACGCAACATGATCCAAATGAAATCGTGGTGAAGCTTTGAAATTTCTAACTCTTCTGTCATTTATAAACTGCATGGCTCGTGTGATAAATGCATGAAAAAGAAACACTTCTTGAATATATTTATATTTTAAAACTAATCATCCCATCTCGTCTTCTTTGTACACTGTATGCCATGTTTCTGTGTGAAACACTTCATCGTAGCCACCAGTAAGACTGCCACGACCGGGTGTATACTGATACTTGCACTGGCTAGATCTCCTGGTATTTATCGCGCCCATCGATCGCTGACGTGTCTCGAGCGGTGAAAACGCCTCATTAAATATGCCGTAGCCATAGCGACCGTGCTTCGAACAATATCGAATGCAAATTTATGTAGATTACTTCGTAGTGTGTAGCGCGTGGTTGCCAAGCGTTCCCAGCGTTATTACGCAAATCCAAGCTCACAGAATAAGCAATTTTCCTGGAACTAGATCTATAAGTATTGTTGTTTTTTTTCTGCTCACTGCTGCATGACTTGTATTCTTCCTCGAATTGCTAGTTACAAGAAGTTCATGTCATGAGCGTAGCCCACAAGACCTTCGGATATGGTTTGTAGCTTTGTACGGGTGTTGCCGGTTCCATTTTTGGAGTAAGGTGCGGTATTCGACTTTCACCATGGTGATCTAACCCCCCTCATTGGTTAGATAGGCCCCTTTAGCCGCCCCTAGCACCAACTCAAATATACCATAGCTCACTAATGTGCTCATAGCGCACCTTAAACCATTTTTGGCAGTCATACCTGTACGTCTGTTGTATGTATATTTATTAATCAATCTCATTAGTCGTTTATATGGCTAGATCTATGTTACATATGTTCGGTCTGGATCTAGGTCTACCTACTTATGTATAGGCATATTTGTAAGTGGTTAGCTCATACTAGCTGAAAATTTTAATAAAGAACAGCATATGACACTCAACATACTACATGTACGTTGTGTAGCCTATGGTAGGCCTACACACGGTACACAGGTGTACGGGTCCACCTACAAAATTGCACATTACACAAACATATATATTTTGTGATTGACCCCGTAGCCTCTGGATTTGATATACGCCTATCCGCCAGACACGATGACTCATGGTCGAAGTGGACCTTGCTTTGTGTTAGGCCTACCTATATTCTTCATAGGAATTCGTGTGTTGTTCAGTGACTTCAGTCAGCCATTTTATATGTATAGCCTACGTCGAGATGACCTTTTCAATACAGCTGTCAATCCTCAATCAAAGAATCGCCTCGCTTTCAAGAGTACAGGCAAGCGAACACGCGTCTGTCATTGGTTGCTGTTTGCCGCATTGCGTCTAGTTCTCTCCCCCATATCGTCCAGGCGCCGAGTTCTTGAGCTGTTCAGGGCTGTGCGCCAGCCGCCAGAATTGATGTCGCACAAAGAACGTGCCTGTTGTGGTGTTCATACCATTTACCACCAGCAACGCGAGAGGACCTCGCTGCTGGTTCAAAACGTGATACTAGTATAGATCTGCAGTACGTCTGTTTTAGGCACAAAAAGAAAATCGTCATTTGATGTTAAACAGGTATGTCCGACATCTACAGCTTTAGACGGATTTAAATAGTGGATGCATTGTTTGTTGTGTGAAAAAACTACGAATACAGATCCACAGATATCTTGATGATAACTACCATGTGGTAGATCTGTTGATTTGGACATTTATTAGAAGCTGAGTACATTATGTTGGAAATTCATGATTGGATCAACACGTGCAAACGGGATCTTGAGATCACAATGACGATACGACTGCAGCTATACGAGTGAAGATACATCGCAGTGTGTTAACCCCATCCATTCTGCAGTCGAAGAAGCAACTATTTTCTTGTCTAGCTCTAGACGCTAAACACCATCGTTGAAAGAAATGTACACAAGCTCGGTTTGTCTCAACAACGGTCGATACACCTCGCTGTGGAGTACCTCTTGCCTGGGCAAAAATACCACGCCGCCCCCTTTTAGTTGAGGCAGGCAGTGACCGGCTCTGTTGTCTGGGGGCACTCGTGCGTCTGTGCCTGGTGAGCGAAACCTGCCGGATATTGGCGTGGAGCCAAATGAATGTGTATGCGCAGCCAGGCTCCCAGTTATGTACAGGCTTTGTATACAGCCCGTCCCGGGCCGCTGGGGAGCACGTCAGCTGGTGGCTTTTATACAGGGAAAAATCACTCTGTGCCAATCACGCTCGACATCTTTCAGGCTGGGTGGAGTGTGGTATTTTTTCACCAAATCTAAATGGCCAGGCAGATGTTGCCACGTTGTAGAAGTCTATTCTTATATTTGACTGTGTATTCACAATAACAGTCAATTCGCATAATATGGTATAAGCTTCTGTTTCCTGCCTTGTGTTGGCTGTGTATTCCCGTGACGGTCATAGACTCTTTTTGCAGAAAATGTTTATTGTGATATCGTCCGTGAATAATGCTCTTATTGAATAGAACGCATTATGCTTCTGTTGGTTTGTCAATTTTGTCAAACATTCCTTACATGATGCTTAATAATTCTGTTGTTGTTGTCGAGTTGGCTTTGAGATTGATGGGGTTTGTGAGATTATTGGGCGTGTAGGCCACTTCTATAGGAAAAAAAGATTGATAGGCAATCATATCTTGATATATGCTAAAGATTTTGGAGAAGCTTGTCGAACTTCTGTTTTTCGCTCGATCATAGTATTTCGTCGTTTAATGTCAGTCAAGTTGGCGGCGTGCCAGCGAGGGGATGCAAGCGACCACACACGGCACAAAGAAAGAACATTTTACCATCGGGCTGCCTATCTGGGGATCTGGTTGCTCGACCCCGAATAGCGAGGCAATGACTCGTCACCAGACGAACAAAACTATTTGATAGTTGATACTGTGTAGGTTGAATACATGTACGTTTTAAGTTACTGCATCGCACTTTTATGTGTGGTACACGCTTAGGGATGGAAGAGCATGATAACAGAAATACATTTGTGATCGAATTTGCGGGTAGACCAGTATGGTATACTGCATACTAGTAGTCTACTGTTATACAGGGCTATTTATAAATACAGCATATCATGTAGCAGTATTGTTTGTTTTGCGTGGAAAGGGTGCGATACATGTCAGCTTGTGTCATATACATACCATACATGTACTAGTAGCTTCGGGTATATCAGAGGGCATGGTCTGTGGCCTACATGTATGCTGAGCTTATGTATATACAGGGTTGGCAACTCAGCGGAAGACATATATGTCAAACCACTCCACAACTAACCGCCTGTATCTCCATTTGTATAGCTGTGTACATAATTCACGATATCACTCACTATACGCTATATCAGATAATTTATGGTCGAAACAATAAACTGGAGCTTCTCTGTTGTGTACAATATGTTTGCTTTTGACAGCTGTGAGTGACCTGACGAAGAGCACGCATGTGTATTCGGAGCTTTGTATTCATGTCAATTTCTTGGAATAAATCATAGTATTATCAAATTTCTAGAGTAACGGGATAGCATCATTCTTTAGGTGTTACGGTGTTTTTTTTATACAGAGAACCATCACTTGGCCGAGAGACAGCGCTTGTGTCCGGGAGTTGGGCATTTGCAGTGAAGGTCTCGATCGTTTATCTACAAGTTAAAAGGCATGGTCGGTGGGAAAGGGTTAATTCATTCCGATATCCGTTGCTTTGATGTTGCCGCTTGTGGCGAGATATTCTTGATACGCGCCGAGAGTGGATGGGTTTTTGCTTGAATATCTGTGCAGGGTTTTATAGTGTTTTCCGTTTGTGTGATATCACATGAATCTTGTGCTATTGATCGCATCTAGAACGGATGTGAAGCTCGTCCGGGATTAGCGATATAGAATCGATGGCCGTCTGTTTCTGTTCTGTCTTTGTGGCGTCTGCTACTTTCACTGTCCCCGGTGGGATCAAACAAGTCTGCTACAGATCTGTGTTTTCCAAGGTGTGAATTTTTAGCAGTTTGATGGCCAATAAGAACACATAACAGCTTGTCTGTACCTCGTCAGTGTCATCAAGTGCCGAAATATATGAATACAAACGGCAACAGCAGCCATTTGAAGTCATCAATTGGATAATTTGATTTCTAGAAGCTGTAGCATGACATAGTACTTGGTTTCTGGCTTTTTGTGTGAATTTACCATTTAATCAGGCAAACACTTCAACTCTCGTTATATGTAGGGTGATGATGTGATGTTTTCACTGTCCACATTTTCAATTTTTAAATTTTTGTTTTTTTATAAATAAAGTCTCAAGTAAGGTTTTGACATTTGACTGTACTTAAAATGTGTAAATTGGCCTTAAAAACATGTAGGATAGAGTGCGTGTAGATAGAAAGGAATATATTGAATACTAGTCATGATCATGTGAAAGGGGTGATGGGATTTTGAGGAAAATTCTAGATGTAATATGTAGCATTGTAAATAAATTTGAAGCAAATCTTCATACCAAGAGAAAAGAAAACCACATTCTCTGTATTGAATTATGTATACCCAAATCAAAGCACAAGTGCTATGGATTTGTCAGCCAAATATCACATTCTGCACTTCCTCTATATTCAATAAGGATTAAAGAGGTGGCAGACGGATTAAATAGCATTCATTTCGAGGGGGAGTAGTATGATAGTTGGGCCGATTTGACATTTTCTTGGAGATCCTGTCATGCAGATCATCAATATTACCAGATGCCAAATACAATACTTAGTACTGGTTTATGCATCGTTAGTTAATGAATATGATGATTATGTTGACGAGATGAAATCGTTAGGATACTGTCTGTAAATATACTTTTCTCCACAGGGCTTTTTTAAAGACTAGCCCAAGTCAAGTGAATTTCAAGTCATCATGTTGTTTGTGATAGAAAATGCAAAAGCCAATGTGCTGGCTATATAGAACTTTAATATCCTTAACCGTTCTCAAGATATTGCCAATTTTGTTTCAAGTTTTTATAATGTTCACCGTATTGATCCCAATAGTGGCACGTGCCCTAATAGTAGCACATCCCCCTCATTTATCCAAAAATGTTGGATTTTTATAACCCTGTATTTCACTTCATATCTTTCTAATTACCTCTTGAAGTGTTCCAATCCACATATTTATGTTAATTGAATCGTAATCAAGGGGATTGAAGGCTATAGGTATATTATTCAGCGATTTCCCTAAATTTTACCTCAAATTTCACCTCATTTTTGCGCGAGCTACTACAGGAGGTCTTGCTTTGGCATGCCAGGTTACTATTAGGACCAATACGGTATCCCGAATTTGTTGGACTTTTGCTGTTTTGCACCTCCCAACATTTTTACGAAGGATAAGATTACAGTTTCATGTCTTCACACTGTACTAGTATATATTATGAATAGAACTGTATTTTGCAGGAATTTCATTTTACAGTTTTGATCCTGTCATGAAATCCATAAAATAAATCCATTGTGAAATATAGTATGTTCACAGGAGATGCTTATACTACTGATTGAGGGCACTACTTGTACAGTTGAACACTAAAGTAACTTTGATGAGATATGCAGATGCCAATTGTGTAAAACCAGATAATTTTGCGTCCTGTATTTTTTGCGTTTTAATCAAGTGAACTCATTCGTGCCCTTTTAATTTCGCATTATTACTAGAAAACAGGTGTAGTGCAATGGCATTTAACACTTTTTCTTCAATTCGCGTCCAACTTTTTTCGATTTGGTTCAATTAGCAAAATTAGCAAAAATAAAAGGACACGAATAATTTAGGGATTTAAGGTATATAAAAAAAGTAGCTCTTCATATGTCACCGTATGACATGTGCAGCATGGCTTGTGGGATTTTGGTGGATACCCCCTTGAGGTTGTTTGCAACCATTTTGTATGTTAGACTATTGACCTGTATTTATAATGTGAAGCATGAATCAATATAATGTTTTCTTGATTCACAGGCACAAAACAGAGAACCATGTTGATGCTCAAGTTCAAGAGCGAGTGATACCGAGATGGCAATGGCAAATCGAGGTGAAGAGGCTGCTTGATGTTATCTAGTACAAGTAGTTATCTTTCTATAAGATGAAAACTAGTAGTTTCTCTTGCTGAGGGATCAAATGATACTGGTTTTGATAACACATTGTACCTTTTTATTTATATTGAGTTAAAATGTATTCCATCAGCATAATCAGTAGTTCAACGCAACACCATATACATATGGATTCATATAGTCAGTTTATATTCATATACATCTAATATAGTACAAGAGTACATGTATGTTAAAAATATTGATACTTGTCACCTTGATGCACAGTAAGAGATATCGGAACTCTTAAATGAACTCTCACCCATGTGCATGTTACCATAGTTACAGGAGGTATTCCCCTGAGGGTGGAGTACACAGATGTCCACCCCAGCGAACAGAAGTATGCCACAGCGATCCAGATTATCAAGAACTCTTTCCTGGATCCCAGCTACCAGCCTTCCTGGACAGTCCACAGCCTGCGCACAGTCAAAAACTTTAGACTTTATCAACTCTACCAGTAAGTCTATATTAACTGGTCACTGATCTGGTAACAAGTTTATTATAAAATGCATGGATAAAGGAAACATTAAAATGCCATGACCCAGGTGATATTGTTCTTCATAACTGAGTTTGTGGTTTCAGGGCAAAGGCCAGGGACCTGAGGCAACAAGATCGGGACACAAATGAACATGACATGTTCACCTGCTATAAGACAATGGATCTCATCCGGAACATCCTGGAGAATGGCTTGCAGACCAGACAGTCCAGCTTCAACTTCTTAGGTAAAAAAAAATACAATCAGATATTTTCTATTAGTTCCTGTTCCAGTGTTTTACATGTATAATACTAGTATTGTGGGCCTGGCCAAACACAGGCATTCAGCTCATTTGGTTGTTATCACAGTCCAGAAGTGACATTATGGACTTTGAAATGGGGTAGAGGTATGGGTAGAGCGTGAAAAACGTTGGTGAGAAATGTAAATTCTCCTTAAAAGTTTCCTTCATTTACCTATATGATGTATTTTCTGGTACACAGGAGACAGCAAACGTGGGGTGAATCTCTGCAAACATGCTGACATCCAGCTGAAGGCTGCTGAAAACACTGGGCAGGAAGAGTGCTATCTCATCATGTACAAGGTAAGCCCATTCATGAATATATCCTGTATATTACATTTAAAGGTAAAAAAGCAATGCTATTTGCAACAACAGAAAAAAGTTGATTTGACATCAATGTCAACAACTCATAGCCAGTTGCTGATGCCAATGACTGCTGCAGCTTCATATTTTGCATATTTTATAAATATGTAATAAATTTTATGTGTGAAAAATGTGTGGTGCGGAAACTGGAAGAAGATTCCCATTTTGGTCAGGGTCTCAACATGTTCATGAACAGATATAATTGATTATTTGTGAAAGCTGAGCATTCTGAAGATAAAATCACATTGTTTTGGTGGTAGGATTATTTTGAAGGTAGATTCAATGGTGACCTGACAGTCTGCTTACCCTTGTCTTAATTGACTCTTGTGGAGAGGTATTAGATATCAAAACAGTAGGATGTAGGGTTTAATTGGTGAACCCAAAAAGGGAACACATGTATTTTGAACTTTGCAGCAATAACTTATCATTAAAATGAACCAGAAGTTCGAATTCACAGCCCATTTCTGTCAAGGCTAGATTGAATCAGTACAGATAAGGTTCTAGGAGTACTGTGTATAACCTTCAATTTGTTAATTAGTTCAAGTTCATAACTTGTGGTTTCAGGTGATGCTGGGAAAAGCACTTCCTGTCCTGCCAAGTCCAGATAACTCCCAGTTGCAACCAGTTGAAGGCTATGACAGTCATGTCAGTAACATGGTCGTGAATCAACATAGCCCTTTAGGCCAACAAGCAATCCGTTCCCAGGTAAGGAATTCTGATTTCTTCGATTTTCTTGGAAGCTGCCTTGAAACTGTGGTCATTTTGGTTCATGAATATGAGATATTATTTCATAGGGAAATTCACTGGGTAAGTATGTGTGTTTGTTTCCATCACTTTCAGGTTTTTTGCTATGAATACATCAATGGTCAGTTGTCATCATGTCCTCGTCACGTTCTTCCATATGTTGTGGTATGCTATAGAAGAAACAGATCCAGTGTCATCCCGCCTACACCTTCCATGCCAGTCCTATCAATGCAGCTTCCACAACAACAACAACACCCGCACTCGAGACCACAGCTCCAACCCCCACCTCCTCCACTAGTCCAGATGGCACCTGCTCCAGGCGTCAGACATGCTAACTATTACGCTGCACGGAGTGAAAGCCAGGCACCCATTCCGAACTTCCAGCCACGGCTACCACCAAGGAACCCCTTTGTTCCCCCAAACGTGCCAATGATGCAGGGTTTTCCCAATGATATCTCCACTTCTGTCAGCCGAATGCAAATGGTCAACTCATCAGCAATTGACCACACAAGGACAGGTCAAATGCCACCATCTACGTTGAATGCACCAGGTATGCTCCCGCCAATGAGTCGAGCACCGTATATGATACCACCTAATGCCAATACAAACTTGGTGCAGCAACGACCAGGCATGAGGTTACCTTATATTACACCACCAACAGATATTGGCAATGCAAATGGGTCATTCTCGAGCAATCAAACCATGGCACTTCCTGTCCGACCTCCAGTAGCGAATGGTACAGATTCAATAGAGAATTCATCTTTGGAGACTGACCCATCAAGTTATGTGAACAGTTTCCCAGCATTCAGCTCTTCCAGAACGAATGACACAGATCTGCGGCCAGATGCGGCTCAATCCAATGGAATGACCATACCCATACAAATGCCACCAACTTCTGGTTCATCACATTTATTGTCTGGAAGCGAGGACAACGCTGGTGGTATCGGAATGAGATTGCCTATTGTCATCCAACCGGAAGAACCAGATGAAAATCATGAAATACAGGTTTCTTCTGGTGCTGGTTCCCACATGCGCCTGCCCACAATCTTGAGAGATGATTCGTCAAATGTTCACGACAATGTCACCCAACAGAACTTATCCAGTGCAGTGAGCTCATTCAACATCAACCAACCACCTGCAAAGGAACCAGAGTCACTCACAATAAAGTCAGAATCAAACACGAAGAAGAAAAAGTGTATTGTGATTGAGCCCATCATAATAGATGAGGAGGAAGACATTGATGACATGCAATCACTTTCGTAAGTTGATCATATTACTAGTATGTATAGTTGAATTAATATCAATGCTATATTGTTGAAATGGTCAACTTCATTCTCCAGTTGGAGAGGATTATATCAATGGTTATATTTCTTTCTAGACCCCAGGGGACCTCAATTCCTGGTCCTTCACCAGGTGAAAACAATGAACTTCAGCCAGTTTTGGATTTGACAAGAAAGGTATTCCCCATAGCTTAGTTTCACCTGCCCAACATGAGAAAACGAAATACAAATAAAATATTACTCATGACATCATGTTTGTGCTTTGTTGCATTGCAGAATACTGGAGAAACTCAAGAGGAGCTGAGTCTAAAGAATAGACAGGGAGGTTCGCGTGGGTCTTCATACACTGATGATGAACTTGTCATAGATGATTTTGCACCTGCAGTGTCACATCGAGATACCAGCACCGATACAGACAAGAAAGACACCCCTTGTGAGTCGAAGCTTACGTGCATGGATGAACCCATATCTGCACATAATGAATGTGTTACACCGTCATCGATGGCTATCAAAAGTTCATCACATGCTCTAGTGTTGTCCAGAAACACAATGATAGATGACCCTGGCGCGGATGAAGACAATACTTTACCTGATCTACAGGACAGTGAAGGTGATATAGATTCGTTAGAAGGAACTGAACTGACAACACCGAACCAAGAAGATGGAATGCTCTCTCAACCCAAAAATATGCCGAAGGAGATGTCATCTCAAAGAGAAATCACAGTCAAAGCAAAGAAAAAACGCAAGCGAACACAATCTCCATGGTTGACCACGAAACCTAAAAAGAGAAAGTTGAACAAGAAGACACAAAATGTCAAAAAGCGGCCAGATATTGCTTCCGTTCATTCTAAAGTATTCAAAGCAACGCTTGGAGAAGAGGTTTGTCAAGAGAATACTGTATACAGAGTGTGTAAAGATGGTTCATTAGAAATGTACTTCGATGTCTACTCACACCAACCTACATCTCAATTGTCGACCTCAAAATTCCTGGAAGAAATTGGTCCATCCAAAACGTTGATAGAAATTGAAAAAGACTTACCAGAAATGAATGATTTTCTCATTGAGATTGAGGAAGAATTCAGTCCATGCGAAGTCATTCACTTAGGAGATCATACAGTTCCATGTGAACCACCTCATCCTGAAGATCTCAATGATAGTGAGGATATCAGTGAACACATTGACTCGAGTCCTGAACAAATAAGTGTCGAGACCGAGCCAGAAGAACCACAAAGCCCACCCGTGGATGCCTATCATGACTTCTCATTCGAAATGCCTTCAGTTGTACCTACGACATATGATGACAATGGATATGAATCCCCTGCTGGGAGCACAGGATCACAGGTGGATATCAGTCTGGACAAGGTAAAGTTGGATCAAAGATACCAGCCCAAGGTTGTCGTTGAAGATATCACCTCATCTGCCAAATGGGGATCTTATGTGACTAAGTCTAAAGATGAGTCTTCAGATGATGACGTCATGAATCTGAAAATTACTTGTGTGCAGTCTCTAATAAGTTCTGATAATGGCCAAGATTCAAAAACCGCAACTGGCTGGGAAAACAGCCATGACCATCTGACGGCAGAAGTATCGAAAGGAACCAGTATAAACGGATCTGAGCATTCTTCAAATGATTCCATGGATCTGGTCGAAGAAAAGAAAGTTGAAGTGAAACAAAGTAGATTATCAGACGTTGAGAGTATGAATTTGTCTATCATGCAAGATAACAAATCACCTGTGAAGGAAAAGGATGAGATAATCAAAAATGATTCTGCCAACATCTCTTCTACCAATAACCATACACATGATGTTGTTCAAAAGAATACAACAGAACTGGATGACCTGCTAAAGCAAAGGACTGAATTGCAGGAATCTCTGAAAGAACTGGATGACCAGATGACCCAGGATGACACAGATAGTGCTGCAGATGCACCAACATTCGATCCCAGCTCTATCGAAAAGCTGGGCACAAAATTATCAATATTGCGTGACTTGGAAGAGGCCAACCATGAAAAGAAGAAGAAATGTTTAGCCAAATTGTCAGAAGTACAGAAAACATTGAAAAGGAAGAAGTGTGACAAAAAAGTTGAGGTGACAGAGTCTGCATTGGATTTGTTTCTTGATGAATCTGATGTCAGTAGTGACAATGAATCTGAAGATCCTCTGGAAGATGCTGGGAGAAATGACCAAAACTGTTCACAAATGAAACCTAACGGCAAAGGTGACAATGATAGCGATGAAGATAATTCAAGTCACAAGCAACGGAGAACCAGTCTGAATGATCAAAAACACACCCGAAGCACTACTTCCAAGTCTGGAGAGGAGTCTACAGACCGTGGCCGACAGCCGACAACCACTACCACACAAGAACCATACTCCAAAAGGTTGAGAAGCAACAGCCGTACACCACCTGAGAAAAACGATACAACAGACATAGACAGCAAACGACAAAAACGAAAGAAAAAGAACAAGTCTGGAAGAAGAAGAAAGCGTAAAAGTAGGCAAATTGTTTCCAGAAGTGAGTCTGACGTGGATGGTCATGTTGAATGCTCCACCACAGAGTCATCCCACGAACACCACAGTGAGATTTCAACAGAATGCAAAGATGAAAACTCAAAGGAGCCCATTCTAGAGCCGAAAAAGACAGAACAGACTGGAAGTCCGGAAGACAATCAAGATGTAGTTGAAGCCCCAAACTCAGTGGACACAGCATCAGGGGCTGCACAGTCTGATACCATACCCAACAGCGAAAAATGGGCAGAAACGTGTGAAAGAATATTCATGGGTGAAAAGAAGAAGGAAGATGAAAGCTGCTTATATGATGGATACACAGAAATGGCTGATTCTCCAAAACCATGTCAAGATCCTACACAATGGCTGAGTACCCTGATCAGGTTAAACCAAAAAGGTAAAGGTTCGGCTTCATCAGGTAAAACAGAAAAACCAAAATCCACTCTCAAAACCATTGAATCGGAACCAGCAAAGGCTGCACAAGACGAGATTAAATCAGCTAGAACTTCTACTGATAAATCAGATGAAGATCATGTGTTGCAACCAGAAACTGCTGTGAACAAAGATTCCAGAAATGAAAATCCTGAACAGTCCAAAGTATCTGCACAGAAAATTGATATTGACAAGGATGTTTATGTCAGTCATCCCAAGTATCCAGCAATGCCTCCAGGAATGAAAATAAAGCGAACATCATCAGTTGGGAACAGATCAACTGTGAGAAAATCTACCGAAGAAGCAACTTCGCAAGAGTCTAAGAATATGTCAAAAGAAGAAGTCAGTGAACTGGTGTCAAAAGCATTGAAATTGCTCAGTCCAAATCAATCATCTCGTTCGGCAAATGTTGATGTGAAGGAGCCAACACCTGTGACATCAAAGGTGATGAAGACCAAAAGTATGACCAGAGGAGATCAACCTCATGGACACACGGTACCAAGTATGACCCGAGAGAGTCAACTTCATGGATATACAGTACCAAGACCAAATTTGCCACTTGATCCCAGATCTCAATATCCACAACCCTATAAGAAACCCAATCGTGGGGACCCTAGAACCTATGGGAGAGGCAATACACGGCCGTCAACCCAGTCACAAAAATCACATGCTTCAGGTAATGAACGATCACAAACTTTCTCACAAAAACCACCTGGTTTTCATGGAAACGCAGTTTCTGGTCAGCAAAACCTTATGCCACCATCTAGAATTGGTACCAGTCGACTACCATCCACGAAATCGGTTGCTTATGGTGGTAAGGCACAAAATTCCTTGGACATCAATGCGGTTGAAGCAAACACAATTGCATTATTAGCCTTTTCAGCTATAAACACTGCTTCAACTGAAGAGCAACCACAAATTCACAGGAATCAGAATTACAGATCTCAACGTCCAGGTTCATGTGCAACTTCACCAAGAATTAGAACGGATTCAGCTTCATCGGCAAGTGATTCTGTCATACTTTCTCCCCTTCAGACAACTAGCCCACTGGCTTCCCCGGATGGACGTACCACCGAAATGAACAGGGACCCTCGCAGGCATTCTTTGGGAAGTATGCCTCAATCCAAAGATCACAAATCTACTGTATCGTATACAGGGAAGCCAGAGATTGATGCCTCCTTGGCCATTGAAAAAGACATGGGGTGTGAAGCAAAGTCCAAGGTGAACAAGCTTTGGGAAACAAGCATATGTGCAAAACCGAACAAAGGACCGTTTCTTTTGAAACAAAAAAGTATCAATGTGAATCAAGAAATAAGGCCCACATCATCCCATCTTCCCCAACGAGTACCGTCAGATAAGCATTCACGCTGTGATTCTCAAGCAAAGAATGACCCATGGAATTTTATTGTGTATGATTTTGAAGTTCCACACGGCACATGCTATAAAAGGATTGAGGGATATGGGAAGTGCAAGACAGATCCCAGGCTCAGGCTTAGACAACATACACTTGATGGTAAAGAAGAGCATGTTGGAAGGAAACTGACAAAGTACACTAGCAAAATACCTCTTGTGCCAACACTGAAACCAGAGATTGTGAGCCATAGACGATCATCCAACAATGTCGCAACCGAAAAGGGACCTGACCTTAGTCATTCTGTTGAAAAGACGTGTAGTGAAAGCCATCAATCCGCAAAATCTGTCGGAGAAAGTCCAGACCATAATGCAGAGAAGGAGACCAGATCGAATGCAAAGAAATCAGAAGCTACTGAAAAAGCATCACATACGAAAGGACATAAAGCAGGTAGCATGTGGTCAAACATGCTGGATAAATCCCGACACGGTAAAGAAGAAAGAGAAACCAGCATTCTTTCGGAAGAACATGTTGGAGGACATGACGATAGCACCCGTTTGGCAATGATGAGAGTATGGGAGCTCAACGTATTGGAGTGGGAATCCCTGAACAGAGAAATGTCAGATATTCTGCATGAGCATATTTCCGAAGTGGATGATTCAATGTTGTTTAATGACCCGACAAAGGGATTGACTTCTGAAAGGCGTAAAAAATTGATGGCATCAGAAAGCCTAAATTGCCGGGTGGCTAATGAATTGAAAATTGAAGACAACATGCAGTCTTTACTTCTTAGAATCACTCAGTTGCGACAGGAAGCAGATCATCAACAGAAAATGGGTATTCCAGATCAAGACTTGAAACGCTTGCGTCAGGAAATAAAGGTGATGGACGTAAGGTATGAGAAGTTTTTCAAAGACCTTGAGGGGCTGAATAGGTTTCACAAAAGCAGTGTCGTGGAAGTCCTACCAGATATATTCCGTCTTCCACAAGAAATGAATAAGTATATTTCTGTTGAAGGAAATATGCTTTTCCTAGTGTCAACTTTGAATGAGGCTGACTGCAAAAAGTTATATGCCTTGAAGGAAGCGATACTATCTCAGAAGAAGTTGGTAAGCAATCCTAAGACACCGTATGGTGAGAGACAGCAAGGAAGGTTGAGACTTGGATGGCTACATGGAGAGAGAAAAGAAACACTTTGTCAAATATGTATCAACATGCCAAACAACAAAGAATCGGTTCTGCAGAAACTCAGCTCTCGGATTCTCTGGTGCAGGTTGGAGAATATTCTCAAACATAGAAAAGTGCATTTTATGTGACGTTTAAAATATCACATTGCATTTGTGTTATCATTAATCTTGCAGAAAGGGTGAACAAGCTCTACATGACAATGGATCTTCTGATGAACTCATTGGTTACATTGAAGAACGTATCGCCAATCTGGAATTGTATTTGAAGATTTTGCGATTTGTGCAAGTAAGTAAGATAATGAAGGTATGGCGAATGCCAGCTTTTCCAGATATATTGCTTTCAAATTTGTATGTGTCACAAACGATGTGTCTGAAACTAATATGCACTGTATTGTATGTTTTTCCAGCGCACAGAGAATGGTGTCTGGGTTTTCTGTAAAACTGCTGCTGCAAGGACCAAAGAGGGTGTGACAGGTTAATGTCATAATGTTGTATTTTGCCAAATATGCCAAATGATCATGTTATATAGTATATTGTAGTATTACAAGTAGTATCACAACTATTTCCCCATGTTGTTCATCTTTTTCAATTGTAGTTGATTGATATTGAAGATTTAGTCATCCTCTACATGCCTGTCTTGCAGAAAAGAAATTCACGAGACAGAGGTCACGGACACCAAGCTGTGAGTCGAAAGGAAAAGAATCTGCCCCTAACAAGGTGATCTTGCCAAAGGCTGCTGGTGAACAGCATGATTCCATCTTTGATCACAATGTGTGCACAGATATACCTGGTTTAGAAGCACCATCAACACCCCTGACTATCAGTGAGGTTTCCGAGAAACCGACCAGCAAGATTGGAACAGATTCTGAAATCGGCAACGATACTGGGATAATTCCTGTAGTCCAATTGCGCAAGGAGAAGTCAGACACAAACGTACCCAGCAAAGGTGCCCTCCACCAGAAGACCCCACAAGAAGAAAAGATGTCTGTATCCTCTGACTCAAGATCTTCCACTCCTGAGCAGCATCCGACCAATGACATTACAACTCGCAACACAGGCAAGCAACCGTCACGTGAATGCCAAGTCGGTGATGATTGTACATCTCTAGATATGAATGTGAACACAGACTCAGCCACTGCTCCAGTGAATATGAGTACGGATGCAGGTTCAGTCAAAGAAGGGTCATCATGTTCAGGGAACACTTCACCAAGTAAGTCGATTGAACAGATTCCCACTGAACAGATTCCCACTGACCAAGTCTGTAAACATACAATGGAACTACCACATGACTGTGGAGATGAAGAAGGAATGAAAACGGGGAGTATCTGCAGGGATATAGATATCACAGTACCGGCAGATGACACAAAAAATTCCCAGTCTATCTCAAATAAGGACGAATTCGTGGATCCTTCCTCGTCTAGGACTGATCAAAACATGCAAATTGGGGATGTTCAAGTACATAGTGACCCACTGTCAAGTTCACGCTTCCCTGTCGATGACACTGGAGTAGATCCAGAGAATATTGAGACCAGTTCGGGTGAACAAGCAGCCCTGATGCTCCTGGACCACACAAAACATATTTCAGACACTAGAAATGTTGTGCTCAGAACTGATGCAGAAGACACAGATGAAACCAGTCATTTCAAAGGTAATGGATTCACTGAGCAACCCAATATACCTGACAAAGACGAGATCGACAGAAAGGTTTCAAGTTTACTTGCTATATTGAAAGCATGCAGCAAAGGAGATGATGCAATAGAACATAAAAGTGGAGAAAATCTTGATTCAACAAGTACGGATTTGACAGATAATAACACCAAATCAACGATGCCCACACCTATAGGAGATGAGTGTAGTATACAAGATATGGATATATCAGACATCAGTGATTCATGTCAAATCGAGGTTTGTTCTGCTTCTGTTAGCGACAGAACTGCCAACGTTGATACCGAACCATGTGACCAATATGGTGATGTAGATTGGCGGCCAGTTCTTGAATCAAGCACAGGACTCATGATAGGTAAAACTACAGATATATCTGAAGGCTCAACATTCTTCGACGCACAATCGACGTACAAAGAGGATCGTCTGATTTCTGTGAACAACAATGACTCACAATTGACTTCAAAAGAAGACACATGGGAAGATAGCAGCAAGGCACAAAAGAAAAAATCCAAAAATAGGTGGGACATCAAGCCTGATGGTGCGACCCACGCACACAGTGTAAGTTCTTCTGGTGATGCCATTGGTTCTACCATCACAGAACGTCGTACCATAAGGGTAGACAATACACCGTGGCGGTCAGATTACAAATCTCAGACAGAGCACAGGACTGAGTTAACAAATTCATCCAAGACATGCGAACAATCAGCAATAAAACCAAAGACAGAAATGTTCAGGAAAGCCTCAGACATTCTCCAGTCTTCATCTCCACAGCATGAGAGGAATATTCCCGATGTGTTGTCAGAGAGAAAAGGAAATCCATCACAGATGAGAAAAAGTCCTGTCCCAGAGCTACGCACGGAACGAAAGGTTACCATTACCAGAGGTCACAGAGAAGCAAGTCCAAGCAGTAGTGTTGTGTCTGGTGATAGGAGAAGCAGTTCTCTCGAGAGAATCGCTCACTATGATGACGACAGTAGACAATTTTCAAAGTCCAGGAGTCGTTCTCCAACTCGTCCAAAAGGCAGACGGTCCCAGAACGTACGTCATCACCCATTGCACAACTCTCATGATTCATCATCAACAAGTTCTCGGAGTGTAGAAGGATCTTATGGAAGAGCTTCGACAAGTGGAGCTGAGAACATCAGCTGTCACGACCCAACTATCAGAAGGATACTGTCTGGTGACCCGGTCCTGATTGAGATGCTGTCTCACCCAACCACCACAACCAGGCTTGCAAGTATGCTTCCCAATGTGCAGGATAGAGAAACCGTCTTCAAGTTGGCACGCGAGGTTCAGGTATACTCAAATATTTGATTCAAGTATTGCACAATAATGGATCTTAGGTAGCACGATATGATTTCAGTAATAAATCTATATTGCATGAATGTATATTTCCATTTCAGAATGACCTTCTACTCAAGGAAAGACGTTCACTGAATAAATATTGAATTACTGGCTTCCTCCGCGATAGGATTGGTGTAATATCCCAAACATTGTACAGTCATCCATGTATATGTTGGTGATAAAGTACATGTGTTCATGATATATCAACAGTAGCATTTAGTGATTTGTGATAAGTACAATGCATTTAGTAGTAGTAGTACCTTTTGTATTTTGATATGTTTGTACATTCGCGCTGTGAATCGTTAGCTCTTCGATTCTGGAATGCTATGTTAGTAATGTGTAGTGTAATTTGTTGTTGCTATCCTTTGGTGCTTTTAATGTTGGAACGGATAGTTTCAATTCAATCAAACCATTTTCAACAGCCGGCCTGTCGTTTTGCAAGAAATCAATACATTTTAGAGTATCGTTTGTGTTGTCATGCAGGTGTATGTAAGCGTGTGTAAGGAACATTTCGTACATCTGCCGCCGAGAAAACCTGCGCATGTACTGTTCATGAATGACCGTCTGGCAAAGACTGAATTTATATTTTGTATACAATAAACAATATGATAGTAGTTGTGCACATCTTCTCTATCTTCACGTTTTCTCTTATTCCAACTTCTCTGGTATCTGGAGGTTTCCACAACCTGGCGCTGGGCGCACTTTCGGAAAGTTGTACATGTCATGAAATAAAATTTGGAACTGAAACATGGCTCATGTAGGCGATAAGAAGTTTTATTCAAGCAATATTTGCTAGTAAATCAACTTCATAGTTCGCCCCGACCCTCGTGAGTTTTCCTCACACGGGTTTCGTGATTTGTGCTGAATATGGTAACTTTTTTTTCGAAGGTAAATATAGAGGCCCAGGGGCCTATGATACCTTCACAGTCTATAAAACTCCTTTCATTACTAAACAAAAACAGATTATCGAAAGATCACCAACCATGACCTACCATATGCGCGCCGGGTCATCTGCAATTCACCGAAACTCCTTATAAATGCCACCAATAGTCTACCAATGATGAGTCACAAAAGCCATTAATTAAGGTTGCTTAACAGTCAGGATCGATGCCTTGTCAGTCGAATTCATATATGTTTCATTTGGGCTATATCTCTGCCGTTTGGCAATAAATTTCGCTGAAAATTGTTACTTAGGTTCTGTACATGCCTACAAGACCAGTAATCGTACAGATCCAGGGGCCGATTGCACCAACAGGTCGTAAAATTTACGCTGGTCGATTCCAAAGCGTTTCGTGATACGCCTATTGCACCAACAGGTCGTAAGTGCTACGCTGTCGCAAATCTGGTCGTATATTTATATCAAGTCAGGAGGAGGCGCAGAGTGGTCGTAAAGCCATGGTTGAGTGTTTTTAAGGACTTGGCTCAGTCTCATGCTATATAGAACAGCACAATTACTATAGATGGCAGAAAATTTTCTGAAAATGTGGACTCCTCATGCTATTTGTTGTATTTTTAAAAAATATATATGGAATATAATTACGGTATCTCCTCCCTTCTCCACCGAATTTTATGGAATATTTACTACACACATACCCGCACCTCATCGAATGTCTATCTATCACATACGCAAAAACACACTTAATCAGTTAATGCACCTGATTACAAATCTCTTCGAACCAGTTCCTTTCCTTGAAAATAAAATACTTTTATACAGCTTTATATTAAAATTTGTTACCTTTATTGACTAAAGAATCAAAATTGAGCAAGTAAAGTGAAACAGAATATCAACTAAAACGTGTGGCAAAAAATTGTCTTCTGACAGAAACCCTTACAGGCTTCTGCTTCTGCTTTCACTAGCCACCGGTGGGTGGTTCGAAGAACCAGATGTCAGCATTTCCTTCAAATCCGGGACTGAACCCGCCTATCGCTTCAAATTTAACGATAGGGCTCATTCCAAAGCGGACCCATTCACAGTCGTCAACGTGCGCACATTATTCCTGTAGCGGAGTTACAGGAAGCCTGCAAAAAACAACATAATCTGAGAAAATTGATGGTAGGTGTGTATTTTTGGTTGGGAACACATCCCAAACGAGGTTTCCAATTCCAACAAAGGGACTTAGCAGATAGACTAACATAATTATATTCTTTTGCGTGGTAGTTTGATTTGTTGTTGACACCTTCGTTATTATTAACTATAAACACATGAAGTGAGATTATTCCTCAATTAGGCCATCGTTTTTTAATTAATTGTTTTACGAACTTTTTTGCTTTTAATATTTTAAGTCGGTCGGTAGGAAGGAATAAAAATAAGTTACTGAAAATGTGTAGTCGGGCTAATAAAAAAAATGCAGCAGTGAAAAAATGGTCATTTCTTACACTTCCATTTACCAGCATGCTTGTGCGCATTAGACTCACATGTGCGTTTAGGCGGCCCAGAAATGCCGCTGGGCATAAACACATAAAGTCAAAACCCAGTTTTAGTATGGTTATAGAGATGGAAAAAGGGATTTTTCCTTCACAATTCAGTTCTGTCACAACCAAACTAAGACATGGTTTACCAAATTTTCAGCTTGACTTCAATGAATGTATTTGGGTGATAGTTAGTAAAATATCGAAATTCAACTCGTCTATTTGTCGAAATTAATATCGGGAAAACGATATGCAGTTTGTTATTTTTATCAAAAACAACAAAAATCTGATCACATTTCTTCTCCTGGTTCATTTTAATATTTCATGTACTTGTCACAGATCTAGACGATTCAGAAAACTGCTGCAGTGCTGCACCTTGTGACTACTAGTATACCACATGACAATGAGACAATCTGGCCATGATGACCAAATTTTTAGTTCAAAATGGCTGCCAAAAGTCTTTGAAAATTCAAATGTAAAAGTTACATAATACATACGGGCTCAAATTCTGGAGATCTACCTACAAAAGTACACAAAGAAATGATACTCGAATATTGCACCCTTGAATAATCTAAATATATGGATCACCAGTTATATTCAAATGGGACATATCCATGATATCTGGAAAGAAATATGAGAAAGTCATTGTAGCAAAACCATAGTCGAAAGCACAGGCAGACAGACATACATATAATCGTTTTTAATTGCTGACAAGAGACTATTCCTTCGCATAACCATGAAGGCAAAGAATTATCATTTTGATGCTGCATATTTTTATCCGTGCATTTTTTCCAGTCGGTGGGTAAAATAAAAATATAAAGAGGAACTGCTGAATTTATTTCTCATCGGCCGATTTTATGTGGAGTCGGCGGGTTTGTAAAACAATCAATCAAAAAATAATGGCCTTATCGTCTGGTTGTCTCTTTGTCTACATGTAATCACCATATAATGGAACTTTTGCCCACTGCTAATGTACATGGGGGTTGATTGGTTCACAGTTGATCAAATTCAACAGTTAATGGGAGGTGACACTCGTCTGTTTGTGTTTTTCAAGCAATTGTTTATCGTAGCACACACGAGATATGTGCTGCAGGATTCACGTAGCAGGCGCTCAAGTATTCACGTAACAGGCGCTTCAGTATTAAATCAAGTAACACTAGATGTAAAATTGACCTTACGACTGTCATGGTTTAACACATTTTCTGTGCAGCGTACATCTCGGACATATATTGCCGAACAATAGTAATCCCCTCGGACAACCAACTCAAAGCATATACCGTCGTAAGGTCAATTGCCCCAAAATATATATTTCCACTAAATTAACTTTGTACACATCAATATAAACACATACAAAGCTCAGATTCATGGATTGTGCATTGTACTTTGCTGGAAAGTCCCTTTGCTGGAAACCTCGTTTGGGATGTGTTCCCAACCAAAAATACCCACCTACCATCAATTTTCTCGGATTATGTTGTTGTTTTTTGCAGGCTTCCTGTAACTCCGCTACAGGAATACTATCCGCGCGTTGACGACTGTGCTTAAGCATGATCTGAATAGATTTTGAGTAAACGGCTACAGAAATCATCCTTTTTTTTGACAAAAAAGTCGTTTCGACCTTTCAAAGTAGGCCTAATTGAAGGTCAAATTCAAGGTCGCCATTCAAACCGCAATATACGATTTCCTGTTTGTATGTGCCAATGCTTAGGCTCTATCTTGAAGTGTTCTAGGAGTTTACTCTGCACAGCTCCTATTATGAAGGAAAAAATGGATGAAATTTTCAATAGTCAAAAAAAAAATTACAACAGTGAATTTTTTTTGCTGGAAATGGCCCAAAACGAACAGAGAGTAGTAAATGGCCGCAGATGTCAATTTAATTATTTCAGATTAGATTTGTTCTTGAGACTTGAGGTCAAGTGCAATGTCACAGTAGATCCATCATACATGACTTCCTATATATTCATAATACATTAGCTACGATCTACAAGATTAATGTTTATTGACCAAATTACACACCTTCATGTAGTCATAACATTGAGCACTCAAGGTCATCTGAGCCAAAGATGAAGGTCATAAAAAAATGGGACATATAATATTCATATATGCTCGTAATGCAAACTTAAGCTTTATCTTGTACCATGTGGTGTGCAAATTGATAAGTGCATTTTTGGCTTTTTTGGGCCCTTTGGGCATAACGTTCAGGTCTCTTGAGCGATTCAAGCCAAACCATCTTCATGCATAAATTGAATGGCATAATATATACCATTTTCGGAAATAAATGGCCGCCAAATCAACAAATGATTCAATCCAAAAAAAATGTCTCAAGGTATAAGACCGAGATAATTTTCGGTAAACTAAATTGATATATATATTATCAATTCAAATAAAAAGTTTTTGTTTACGGACGACGGACAATACCTTATCGCATCAAAACCGATGATATAGTTCATGAAATAGGGAAATAAGGAACTACATGTGTGTATCCGTAGGGTTCGTCGTTTTCCTACAATACTAGTACATCATTACAGTACAATGAGCTTGCATTATGGTCGATGCCTAGGCAAAATAGAGAATTATATTCATGGAATTTGTTAAAGATATTTCCTACTCATATTAGATGAACAATTGACACTGTAACTGCTTTTGAATTGATCTCTGTATTCACTACAGAATTCTATGATCCCGTCGTGTGTAGGGAGTTTCATGATTGTAGAATTTTTTTATAGTGGGGAGGAAAATTAATCAGTGCTTCTTTTGTTATTGTGGGGAGAGAATCACCCGCTAAACACTATATTTATGATTACTGAGGGCGCATACGCGTAACTCCTCTGATTTTGATAGTACGTATGTAGGGCCCTACAAACACCCATATGATAAACCATTTTCCCTATATCATGAACCAAAGGAAACGGAGGTTATTTACTTCCTGAATTTCTCTTTTCCGACTTTGAAAAAAAAAAGTTGTGTTGAACTCAAATTTTAGAAAATTTGTCCCCGTTATAGGCGTACTGTCTATGGATATATTTATGAAAAGTCATGGGGTGATCCCAGTGGTAACCAGCCTAGCTTCCAGTGGTGAACGGAATTTTGAGAATTCTCAGACTTTGTCGGCCATTGTCTCAAAATTTGGTCTATAACTTTTCTTGAAGTGTTGCATTTGCCTGCCCATGGGTGTCTTATGACAAGTACAATTTCGTTGCTTTTGTATTGTTGATGGTATGCACAATGCAACCATTTTCATTTTCCGTCGAGTGGGTGAAGAAATGGCCATTTCTTTTTTAGGTTACCGTACATATGGTCCGATTTATGTTACCGAACCTGCGTCGCGTTGCGTCCGTCGTCCGTCTGTCCAGGCAAACTTCCAAGGTTTAGGGCCTTAAAAAAATTAGCCCAAAGGTTCAGATAGGTTACCGGACAATTTTGGTTTGGAAAATGGCAGCTGACAGACCTTGAGATTTACCGATCAAGGTTATCAGTGTGAACACGTCATGACCTTGAGATTTACCAATCAAGGTCATCCATGTGAACTTCAATATCTCCATTACATGTACGTGTGCGGCATTTGTTCATAATACAAAGATATATCTGGGTTAAATTCGAGGTCACCACACAAGTCACCATACATGACTTCCCATATGAAAGTGCCAATTTCTAAGCTCTATCTTCTCAGAAACTGTCAGATCAGTTTTGGGATTTCTGTTTAAGAAGATTCCTCTTATATACCTTTGTGACGTGTATAAGTTTTGTTGCCCTTGAATCGCGGTCTCTGTGTGGCGGCCATTTTGAATTTTTGAAGTTGGCGAAAAAAAGAATTTTTGGCTCCAAATCGCATTACTATTCATTTTGGTTTTTTTTTTTACTTATTTTCCCTCCGTAATCGGAGCTGCCAGAACTGTACTCATAGAACGCTTGAAGATAGAGCTTAGAAATTGACACTTTCAAATAGGGAGTCATATGTGGCGAATTGTGTGGTGACCTTGAATTTGACCTTTGCATATAGGAAGTCATATATGGAACAACTGATGGTGACCTTGAGCTTGACCTCGGATGACCTTGAGTGCTAAATGTCCGACGTAAAATGTGCAAATTAGCCACCGAGGCTTAAACAGTTGCACATGCAGGTTAGGATTGTGTATAAGCTTACAAGAAGTCATGTATTTATGGCACATCTTTTGGTGACCTTGAATTTGACCTTAATTGACCTTGAGGGCCAAATCTCACAATCTTGTCTGACCTGACATGTGTGAATTGGCCTCTACAGACAAATTACTTGTCGATAGAGTAAATATGTATTATGAACATAATATGAAGTCATATGCAGCATACCTAATGGTGACATTGCAGTTCACTAAGATGACCTTGATTGGTAAATCTCAAGGTCGTATGTCACCTGCAATACTCAAAGCCAAAATTGTCCAGTAACCTAACTTAGCCCTTGAGCTAATTTTTCCCTTTTTCTTTCATTCATAGTCACTTTTATGGAAAATTTATGTATGGTGTTTTATAGATATTGCCACATTCAAAATGTAAGTCATATGGCGAACTCACTGGCGACTTTGAATTTGATCTTTGATGACCTCAAAACCATGGAATAAAGAGAACCATTTTTGGACTTTGTGGTTCAGCACTCTAAATTGTCTGCAGTAACCTTTCTGGCACTTGAGCAATTTGTTTTGTTAATATTTACTCTTTATGAAAAGTAATTCGCCACACCCATGTTTTCTTTGAACAAAGTTCCTGTGATTTTTCTGTGACTTCTATGAAAATATCCATCATGATGTACTTCATATATTGTTCAATGTGGAAGTTCAGATGATTCAATTTTAACCCCCCTAAATGGGTCTGTCACCCAAGTTTTGCCTTAAATGCAATGTGAAAACAGTGATCAATCCTTTTATCTCATTTATTGCTTCTACAAACGTCTCACATGCAGAAACAGACCACAATTAAGACTGATCCTGGTCTGTTTTTCAACTTGGTCCTACAATCTATGCATCCGACCAGGATATGGAACTCATTATATCAACATTTTATTCCATTCGACAGATGTAATCTTCCAGCAGACATTTTAACGAGGACCACATCTTCCTTAGCTTTTCACTGCTGCCTTTAATATTTCCACCCCTACTCAAGTTTGAATGCTCTTTGGTAAATATGCTGAACACTCAATGACAGAACACATTTGACCTACAGCACGGATACCTCCCCTCCCCGGCATGCAGGTGATGACAAAAGTTACATAACGATTATATGTACATTAACGTTATGACTATCTGGAGGGTAGCACAAAGGGCCATGTATAAACATCTGTACAACGTTATGATGTACTAATGTAGTATCTCTCCCATGAGCATCAACACCATATGTATTGTGAGAGTGAGATTGTAAAGGATAATTTCTATGTATATAGTTTCTTATATCTTGTAACATATCATTACAAATTTAATCATTGTAACCTTTGAAACACATATACAAAGACATATACTTATTCAAGTGTGGGCAAAAATTAACACATGACATGCATATTTCTCACATACTGAATATATCTAGTTTCCTAAATTAATTCAAGGTCCATAAAGACCAGGTATCTGCCAAAATGTTTCAGACACAAACAAAAATTTGAACTCAAATTATTAAAATTGCATAACAAAATCACTGATAAATAACTGCAAAATGTAAAATGAAATCATGAAGCATCAGTGTAATTTTCACCATGATCCAACTCATTTGATCACAAACTCTAGTAGCTACAACATTTTGGAAAGTAATTGAATTTTGATCTGTAAAAATACCCAATTTTGATCAGTAGGAACTCATGCATACCATAAAATTCAGAACATACCATACAGTTGTTTTTTGCATAACCATTTTGGTCCAAGTAATTCTACAAACAAAACTACTTCATATACATATCTATACTTTTGTTCCACTACAATAGAGTAACAATGTAATAATTTACAAAAGAGCAACACAATGAATGAATCATAATGAAAAGGTTACTCACAAATCATTTTACGGAGACAAAGTAATAATATATTAACATCATAGACATAATGTACAAAATTGTGGAAACATCCATTTCTTATTAGGCTTGAACTATATAAAACCATACAAAATATTAGCATTACATACAGCTCTTTTTGAAAACACAGATATGATAAATACAGTGATAAAGTATCTGTGAAACTGTGGCCTAATATAAACAGCAGTTAAAATATAAATGACTGAGAATTGTGTGCAGTGTACATACAAAAATATTAAAAACAGCACCATTGAAATGTAATAAATTTGTATATTACACAATATGTACGAGTAAAAAAAACATGGGTTCTCTCAATTGTTGTGAAATAGTAGAACCCTTGTATCACGCATACAATTAACTGCATACATGAGAATGTATTAGCCCCATTAGCCCCATTTCACATACTACAAAAAGTTAACCTACTCAAGACTTCAGCTGACATTTTCCTAAATTAACATATCACACATTGAACTTGTAAAATGATGTAAAACCATGTTCGCATATATTTATATATATAAAGAGGGGCATAAAAATATTCTCAGTAACATGCACCAATGCTAATGAACAAGTTACAAAGATGACGTGAGGTATTACGTTCTTGTTCCAGTATATGTTTTCTAATCACTTCTTCCCTAATCTACTTCCTTGAAATTAAAATGCAGACCAGCTACCAGACATGAATAAAACTTGATAAAAACAACACGGACAGATCTCTGACACTGACGAGGCACTGAGCTGGTAACAACATGACTGAAGAACACGCTGGCTGGCGGTCCAAGAGCCAGGGCCATCCAGTGAGCGAACGTTTCTTTAGCGTGACACCTGTCCAAACCTCCGAGTCCATTCCCGCCAGGAATGCAATCAGCAGTTTCGCAGGTACTGTGCGGCAAAGATGATGTCGTTGGTGTAGAGTTGCATGCGAGCCAAAAGACTTGCTAACTGGTCTGTGAGGTCAATCAGAATCTCCTCATTCTTAGTGAATATCGTCTCCATTTCTGTAAAGCAACAACCAAATAATAATTCTCAAATATGCTGAGTAATTGTCTCTTATGTTTGTTTGTTTTTTTGGGTTTTTTTCGAATAACATGGTCAAAAGTCAAAATTCTGAAGATGATACTGCTTTTTTATACCACTGAAAATACTCATAAAATAGCATACTTTTATTGGTTAGCATGTTCAAACATCATAATTTAATATCAGCTTAACACAAGCAAAACTACAAATCTACTTATTACTTAGTAGATATACCAAGCTAATCTACATATTATCTAAAAGGTATACCAAACTAGTCTAGGGTGTTTTTCGAAGTACCACCACCATAAATGTAAGAAAATATGAAGATGAACAGAATTAAAATGAAACAAAAAAATTCAAACCCACAAACGCAAATACGGTAAACATTTTGAAAAAAATTCAAACATAAACAGATAATATAGTTTAAAACTATTATAGTGCATGCATAAATCAAAACTGATACAGTACAGCATAATAATCCCATATTACTATGATAAAGTGATCATAACTTCTGCACCATTGGTATCGCTTTTTGATTTATGCAGCAAAACAAAGTCCAGCACCTAATTCTTTGCTGTGTATTGATGATGCATCATACCTTGAATGCTAATTTATACAATCAAGAAAATCAATTTTCAACATTATCTTACATACACAGCAAAGAACTTTAGGGTTGAATAAATGTTACAGTATATGTACATTAGGTCCAATCTTCCAAGGATATTTGCCTTTTTTAGTATTCAAAAGTCTATTACATTCACTTGAGTACACAATGTAGTCAACTGAAAGACTTTATGCAAATATCCTTGTGATTGTCATCTCCTAGGCTAAAAATGTTATAATGGACAATAAATGAGGGATATAATAAACCAAAGCCACACGCAAGAAAAACTGGCAAAAAATCAGGGAAGATGGGTTGGAAAGCTGTGTGATAGGAAGCAAATTGTAACTGCTACTAACACATTGAAAACACAACAGTGGGCAGTGTATGAGAGCTGGTGACATCATGTCTACGCGGTTCCACAGCTTCGGTGGAATCGTGCGACATCCACAATGGATGCCACATAATTCTCCATCCTCCTGAGCAGCTCTGTAACATCTACCGACACTCGGTTTATTTTGTCCTCATTGGATCTAAACCGAGCTTCCATTCCTGTACAAAATCGGAGGGCAAGCAACATCCATCAATGTCTGCGAGAGTGTTTGCTCAAACTGTGACAAAATCATCAGTCGGAATTTATTTACTGAATGACAACTAGCGCTGAAAATAAATACAATGAATCCTAAAGTTTAATGAAGTCTGAATTCCTGTTATCAACTAACAGTAATCCATCATGAAATATTCAGCACTGTATCACATTTATCCAGTCTAAAACCCTCTAAATTTGAATCAGAAGACGGACACTACTGAAAGTGAAGGTGCCAGAACACCAAGCCCATATATGATGACATGTAATACCATACCTGCAAGCTGATTTCGTTTGTATAAAGTTTCATCATACAGCTTTCGTGCCTCCTGTATCAACCTGTCAGCCTTTTCTTTGCTATTCATTGTCATGTTGTATTTAGACTGGATTCTTATTGTGACTTGTTCGTATTCTACTTGAAGATTATTTGCATTCTGAAATGTAAAATAAAAGTCTTGGTTTTATAAAACATATTGCAAAACTGTCTGTCAGCACAATATATTTTTCGTTTTGTTATTACAACTAATATCGAAAACCACAACATGCCAAAATAACATTACCTTGTAGATAGTGTAAATTTCAGTTGCGCACCCATTGTCAGTTAAATTTCAATCCGTGAAGCCCACACCTCATCTCAGACACAAACCCGTCCCAGACAGAGAAGCACTGACCTCCTCAGCTTTCATGGCCTCGTCTTCAGCCTTCTCTGCCTCTTCCTGGGCCAGTTTGACGTTCTCCTCGTTCTCCGTGTACTTCTTGATGAGTTCACGGAGTCGGTCCTGCAGCTCTCGCACCAGGTCCAGTGTCGCCCGCGAGCTCGTCTCCGCAATAGAGGTCTGGTTCTCAACCATCAACAGGTCATCTTCTGCGGCCGCTATGTCAGACTGTAAGGTGAAAATTGATTATTTTGTTGGTGTTTTGTTTACATGGCAGTAGCTCTAACCAGTTTGCTGCCTCTATGAAAAGTACTAGCTGTAAAGTAACTATGAACCAAGTAATATTTCTTCAGCAAATGATCTCAGCAAATGATTCTTATTTGTTTTATAAGGTGTACTTACATTGGCTTGTTCAATGGAATCTTCAGCACCACCTTGGGCTATTTCTGCCTCACGAAGGGCATCAATAATCCTCTGCGCCAGTTCCAGGATATCCTCAGCATTTTGTCTGAGATAGAATACACATGTAATTCAAAATCAAAGCACCAAAATTTGCCAATTTGCAAAAGGCAGTTTGTTCTGCTCTCCGCTTACCTGGCATTATCTCACCTTACATGGCATATTCTGCTCTGCCTTTCACTTATCTGGCATTATTTGTTCTGCTATTCGTTATCTGACCTGCTCTTTGCTCACCTGGCATTATCAGCTCTGTTTTTGCTTACCTAGCTTTATCTGACCTGCTCTTTGCTTACCTGGCATTATCAGCTCTGTATTTGGTCACCTAGCTTTATCTGACCTGCTCTTTGCTTACCTGGCATTATCAGCTCTGTATTTGCTCACCTAGCTTTATCTGACCTGCTCTTTGCTCACCTGGCATTATCAGCTCTGTCTTTGCTTACCTGGCATTGTCAGCTCTGTCTTTGCTTACCTGGCATTATCAGCTCTGTATTTGGTCACCTAGCTTTATCTGACCTGCTCTTTGCTCACCTGGCATTATCAGCTCTGTCTTTGCTTACCTCACTTTATCTGACCTGCTCTTTGTTCACCTGGCATTATCAGCTCTGTCTTTGCTTACCTAGCTTTATCTGACCTGCTCTTTGCTCACCTGGCATTATCAGCTCTGTATTTGCTCACCTAGCTTCATCTGACCTGCTCTTTGCTCACCTGGCATTATCAGCTCTGTATTTGCTTACCTAGCTTTATCTGACCTGCTCTTTGCTCACCTGGCATTATCCGCTCTGTATTTGCTCACCTAGCTTTATCTGACCTGCTCTTTGCTCACCTGGCATTATCAGCTCTGTATTTGCTCACCTAGCTTTATCTGACCTGCTCTCTGCTCACCTGGCATTATCAGCTCTGTCTTTGCTTACCTAGCTTTATCTGACCTGCTCTTTGCTCACCTGGCATTATCAGCTCTGTCTTTGCTTACCTGGCATTGTCAGCTCTGTCTTTGCTTACCTGGCATTATCAGCTCTGTATTTGGTCACCTAGCTTTATCTGACCTGCTCTTTGCTCACCTGGCATTATCAGCTCTGTCTTTGCTTACCTAGCTTTATCTGACCTGCTCTTTGCTCACCTGGCATTATCAGCTCTGTATTTGCTCACCTAGCTTCATCTGACCTGCTCTTTGCTCACCTGGCATTATCAGCTCTGTTTTTGCTTACCTAGCTTTATCTGACCTGCTCTCTGCTCACCTGGCATTATCAGCTCTGTCTTTGCTTACCTCACTTTATCTGACCTGCTCTTTGCTCACCTGGCATTATCAGCTCTGTTTTTGCTTACCTAGCTTTATCTGACCTGCTCACCTGGCATTATCAGCTCTGTCTTTGCTTACCTCACTTTATCTGACCTGCTCTTTGTTCACCTGGCATTATCAGCTCTGTCTTTGCTTACCTAGCTTTATCTGACCTGCTCTTTGCTCACCTGGCATTATCAGCTCTGTATTTGGTCACCTAGCTTTATCTGACCTGCTCTTTGCTTACCTGGCATTATCAGCTCTGTCTTTGCTTACCTAGCTTTATCTGACCTGCTCTTTGTTCACCTGGCATTATCAGCTCTGTCTTTGCTTACCTAGCTTTATCTGACCTGCTCTTTGTTCACCTGGCATTATCAGCTCTGTATTTGCTCACCTAGCTTTATCTGACCTGCTCTTTGCTCACCTGGCATTATCAGCTCTGTATTTGCTCACCTAGCTTTATCTGACCTGCTCTTTGCTTACCTGGCATTATCAGCTCTGTATTTGGTCACCTAGCTTTATCTGACCTGCTCTTTGCTCACCTGGCATTATCAGCTCTGTCTTTGCTTACCTGGCATTGTCAGCTCTGTCTTTGCTCACCTAGCTTTATCTGACCTGCTCTTTGCTCACCTGGCATTATCAGCTCTGTCTTTGCTTACCTAGCTTTATCTGACCTGCTCTTTGCTCACCTGGCATTATCAGCTCTGTCTTTGCTTACCTAGCTTTATCTGACCTGCTCTCAGCTTACCTGGCATTATCAGCTCTATCTTTGAGGCCCTCAGCCTGGTCCAGATCATTCTGAGCCTCCTCAAGGATGTCATCAATATCTTTGAGATCTCCGATTGTCTCATTGATTTTCCTGACAAGTTCCAGAATCTCTTCTGGTGTCAGCGATATCGACATTGCCAATACTTCTTCTGCAATCTGTAGACGAAGGCATTCAATGACAACACAAAAAATTAGCCCAATGGGCTAGTAAGGTTACCGGAGAAATATACAGAGTTAAGCCGAGAAAGTTGAAAGTCAAATTCAAGGTGACCACTGAAATCGCCATATCTCTAACCTTGGAAATGGGATCAAAGGTTAAATTCTAGATCACCAAACTATTCAGCATACATCATTTCCTATATGTTCACTATGGATCCCTAAGCTGTAAATTTGATAATAAGCGAGATATAAGCCATTTTGTAATCTGACTTTGAAAATAAAATGACTGACCTTGAAATTTAGGTCAAAGGTCAAATTCAATATCATTAAAATATTCAGAATATATCATTTCCTATATGTTCACAATTGATTCCTAAGCTGTAAAGTCGATAATAAGTAAGATATTAGCCATTTTGTCCTGTTGACCTTGAAAATGAGGTCAAAGGTCAAATTCAAGGTCATGAGAATTTTCAGCATATATCATTTCCTATATGTTCACAATTAATTCCTAATCTGTAAAGTCGCTAATAAGCAAGATATTGGCCATTTTGTCCTGTGACCATGAAAATAGGTCAAAGGTCAAATTCAAGGTCACGAGCATTTTCAGCATATATCATTTCCTATATGTTCACAATCGATTCCTAAGCTGTAAAGTCGCTAATAAGCAAGATATTGGCCATTTTGTCCTGTGACCTTGAAAATGAGGTCAAAGCTCAAATTCAAGGCCACGAGAATATTCAGCATATATCATTTCCTATATGTTCACAATTGATTCCTAAGCAGTAAAGTCGATAATAAGCGAGATATTAGCAATTTTGTCCTGCGACCTTGGAAATGAGGTCAAAGGTCAAATTCAAGGTCACGAAAATATTCAGCATATATCATTTCCTATATGTTCACAATTGATTCCTAAACTGTAAAGTCGATAATAAGCGAGATATTAGCCATTTTGTCATGTGACCTTGAAAATGAGGTCAAAGGTCAAATTCAAGGTCACAAGAATATTCAGCATATATCATTTCCTATATGTTCACAACTGATTCCTAAGCTGTAAAGTCGATAATAAGCGAGATATTAGCCATTTTGTCCTGTGACCTTGAAAATGAGGTCAAAAGTCAAATTCAAGGTCACGAGATTATTCAGCATATATCATTTCCTATATGTCAACAATTCATTCCTAGTCTCTAATTTCAATATTAAGTGAGATATTAGGCTTAATGTGTCCCATTAGAAAGCATAGGAGAATTTAACATGGGAAAGTCACATTTGGGCTGAGTTTGGGCCCAAAATGGCCCACTTCTAGCGATTCAAGTTCAACGAAATTTATACATGTCACAGGGGTACATAGGAGGAGTGTCATGCATCAATAAGAAAAAAAGTTACTGAACAGATTTTGAGAAAACGACCGTCGAAGTCCAAAATTGGCCATTTTTCGACGAAAACGGCCGCTCTGACCTTGAAAGCCATTTTGCCATGTGACCTTGAAAATGAGGTCAAAGGTCAAATTCAAGGTCACAAGAATATTCAGCATATATCATTTCCTATATGTTCACAACTGATTCCTAAGCTGTAAAGTCGATAATAAGCGAGATATTAGCCATTTTGTCCTGTGACCTTGAAAATGAGGTCAGAGGTCAAATTCAAGGTCACGACAATATTCAGCATATATCATTTCCTATATGTCTACAATTGATTCCTAGTCTCTAATCTCAATATTAAGTGAGATATTAGGCTTTAATGTGTCCCATTATAAAGCATAGGAGAATTTAACATGGGAAAGTCCCATTTGGGCCGACTTTGGGCCAACTTCGAACGATTCAAGCGCATCGAAATATATAGACATCATAGAAGTACATATGAGGAGTCTTATGTATCAAAGAGAAAAAAAGTTACTGAACAGATTTTGAGAAAATGGCCGCCAAAATCCAAAATCAGGCCTTTTTCGTCGAAAATGGCCGCCATTTTGAAGAAAAAGCGAAAATCAAAAAACTAAAAAATACCTCCTTCTTGAATTATTTTTAAGTATTTTTCTGCAAAATTTCAGAAAAATTGGCTCGTAAACAAAAAAGAAATTAGCCCAAGGGCTAAGATAGGTTACCGGACAACTTTAGTTGAAACAGGACAGGTGAGATATGACGTTAAGATAAACCAATCATCTTCGTGAACTTCAATGTCATCATTAAGTGTGCAGCATATAACCTTGTATTCATGTATGTTCAAAATACAAATACAAGGTCTATCTACAAGTCTTTTGTCTATAAACGAAATTTACACATTTCTTGTTGGACGTGACACTGAGATATAGCACTCAATGTCATCTGACGTCAAGTTCAACGTCACCCAAAAAAGCCACATATATATGTGGTATACATGTATATGACTTCCAATTCCAGCTATACCTACAAACATTTTTTGGCTGTAGAGGCCAATTTACACACTCAAGGGGCCTTTTAAGCAATTCAAAGCACTCCATCTTTATACACAATGTCAGGGACCCCAATTAGCATGTTTTATAACAAAAATCTCAAAACTGATCAGATAAATTTGAAGGAAAACGACCAAAAATTAAATTTGGGGCCTATTCAGCCTAAATTTCTAGCCTTTTGACCAATTCAAGGCACTTTATACACTATATACATATTTATACACATCATGTCAAAAACCCCAATTACTATGTTTTGAAATAAAAATCTCAAAAGTGATCAGACAGTTTTCGATTAAAGACAAACAAGGTGCAAATTTGGGCATTTTTCGACTCAAAAATGGCTGTTTTGACATTTCAAGGTCATCCAAGGTCAAATTCAAGGTCACCACACAAGTCTTCATATATGACTTCCCATTTGAAAGTGCTAATTTCTAAGCTCTATCTTCAAGCATTCTATGAGTACAGTCTAGGCAGCTCCCATTATGAAGGAAAAAAGTGCCGAAAATTTTCAGTCCCAAATTTTTTTCAAAGGGTGAAAAAAAATTTTTTGCCTAGAAATGGCCCAAAATGGATAGTAACGCAATTTGGGGCAAAAAAATTTTTTTTCGTCGACCCGTCAAAAATTCAAAATGGCCGCCACACGGAGACCAGCGATTCAAGGGCAACAAAACTTATACACATCATAAAGGTACATAGAGGGAATCTTCTGAAACGAAAATCTCAAAACTGATCAGACAGTTTTCGAGAAAAGACAGAAAAGCTGCAAATTTGGGCATTTTTCGACCCAAAAATGGCTATTTTGACCTTTCAAGGTCATCCAAGGTCAAATTCAAGGTCACCACACAAGTCGCCATATATGACTTCCCATTTGAAAGTGCCAATATCTAAGCTCTATGTTTAAGCGTTCTATGAGTACAGTCCGGGCAGCTCCCATTATGAAGGAAACATAGCACCAAGGGTGCTGTAGCTTACCGGCAATCATGAGAAACGCAGAGTATTGATTTTCCAACATATACATTGTTACACTGATCTTGAACTCTAATTGTCAAAAAATGTTCGTAAATGTTGCTGGAAACACATTTTCTGTATGGACTATAGTACGAAATCAAATTACACATCACAAAGGTACATAAAGAAAATCTTATACATGATTTTGAGATAAACTGTCTGAATAGATTTAGACAAAATGGCCACCAAAGACAAATTTCATCGTTTTTGACCTTCCAAGGTCATTATAATAATGAGCATTTTATAGTCTAGGATCACCAACTCAAGTCGGTCTCTCTGACTGCACAATTATTATCCCCGGCAGACCTGTTCACTCCGACACATACTCAACCTCCTGGGAGACATACAGCTCCATGTGCAGCCATTATTTGGCGCAGGGAAACTGTGCATACACAATTGCCATCTCTGTCTATTGCCAGGTGCCCAATTATACTGTTTGGGTGAACAGCATACAGCAGCGCAGGTGAATGCACAAACAGGGTCACCCATCCATGTATTACCCACGCCTAGCGTTGCTTAACTTCGGTGATCTTACGGGTACCGGTGTGTCATGCGCTACAAGGCCGTCATTGAAGGTCAAATTCAAGGTCATCACTCAAACCGCATTATATGATTTCCCATTTGAATGTGCCAATACTTAGGCTCTATTTTGAAGTCTTCTATGAGTTTACTCCGCACAGCATTCTGAAAAAAAAATTTTCCTTCATAATGGGAGCTGCCTAGACTGTACTCATAGAATGCTTGGTCATGGCCTCCTTTTTTTTTTTTTGCTGGAAATGGCTCAAAACGAATAGTGACTTGATTTTGGACAAAAAAATTTTTTTTTGCTGACCCGTCAAAAATTTAAAATGGCCGCCACACGCAGACAGGCGATTCAAGGGTAACTAAACTTATACACGTCATAGAGGTACATGAGGGGAATGTTTTAAAACAAAAATCTCGAAACTGATCACACAGTTTTTGAGAAAATGGCCATCAAGTCCAGAATTGGTCATTTTTCGACAAAAAAAGGTCGTTTTGACCTTCCAAGGTCATTGAAGGTCAAATTCAAGGTCATCACTCAAACCGCAATATATGGTTTCCCATTTGAATGTGCCATTACTTAGGCTCTATCTTCAAGTGTTCTATGAGTTTACTCTGCACAGCTCCCATTATGAAGGAAAATTGGGTGAAATTTTCTAAGTCCAAAAAATTTTTCAATGGCCAAAAAAAAATTTTTTTTTTTTTGCTGGAAATGGCTCAAAACGAATAGTGACTTGATTTGGGACAAAAAAAATTTTTTTCGCCGACACGTCAAAAAATCAAAATGGCCGCCACACGCAGACCGGCAATTCAAGGGCAACGAAACTTATACACATCATAGAGGTACATGAGGGGAATGTTTTAAAACAAAAATCTCAAAACTGATCAGACAGTTTTTGAGAAAATGGCCATCAAGTCCAAAATTGGTCATTTTTCGACAAAAAAAGGTCGTTTTGACCTTCCAAGGTCATTGAAGGTCAAATTCAAGGTCATCACTCAAACCGCAATATATGGTTTCCCATTTGAATGTGCCATTACTTAGGCTCTATCTTCAAGTGTTCTATGAGTTTACTCTGCACAGCTCCCATTATGAAGGAAAATTGGGTGAAATTTTCTAAGTCCAAAAAATTTTTTTTTTTTTTTTGCTGGAAATGGCTCAAAACGAATAGTGACTTGATTTGGGACAAAAAAATTTTTTTTCGCCGACCCGTCAAAAAATCAAAATGGCCGCCACACGCAGACCGGCGATTCAAGGGCAACGAAACTTATACACATCATAAAGGTACATAAGAGGAATGTTTTGAAACAAAAATCTCAAAACTGATCAGACAGTTTTTGAGAAAATGGCCTCCAAAGTCCAAAATTGGCAATTTTTCGTCAAAAATGGCCGCCAAATCGGCAAAAACGATTCAATCAAAAAAATTAAAAAAACGTCTTTAGATACTGGCCCAAGGTATGTTCTGACAAATTTATGGGGAAATTCATCACGTCAAAAAAAAGTTACAGACCCGGACGGACGACGGACGACGGACGGACGACGGACGACGGACGACGGACGAAATACCACGACAATAGCTTATCGGCCCAAAGGGCCGGTAAGCTAAAAAGGTGCTGAAAATTTTCTAAGTCCAAAATTTTTTTCAAAGGGTGAAAAATTTTTTTTTGCCTAGAAATGGCCCGAAATGAATAGTAACGCGATTTGGGGCAAAAAAAATTTTTTTCGCCGACCCGTCAAAAATTCAAAATGGCCGCCACACGGAGACCGGCGATTCAAGGGCAACAAAAATTATACACATCATAAAGGTACATAAGGGGAATCTTCTGAAAACGAAAATCTCAAAACTGATCAGACAGTTTTCGAGAAAAGACAGAAAAGCTGCAAATTTGGGCATTTTTCGACCCCAAAATGGCTATTTTGACCTTTCAAGGTCATCCAAGGTCAAATTCAAGGTCACCACACAAGTCGCCATATATGACTTCCCTTTTGAAAGTGCCAATATCTAAGCTCTATCTTTAAGCGTTCTATGAGTACAGTCCTGGCAGCTCCCATTATGAAGGAAAAAGGTGCCGAAAATTTTTTAAGTCCAAAATTTTTTTCAAAGGGTGAAAAATTTTTTTTTGCCTAGAAATGGCCCGAAATGGATAGTAACGCGATTTGGGGCAAAAAAAAATTTTTCGCCGACCCGTCAAAAATTCAAAATGGCCGCCACACGGAGACCGGCGATTCAAGGGCAACAAAACTAATACACATCATAAAGGTACATAAGGGGAATCTTTTGAAACAAAAATCTCAAAACTGATCAGACAGTTTTTGAGAAAATGGCCGCCAAAGTCCAAAATTGGCCATTTTTCGTCAAAAATGGCCGCCATTTTGAGAAAAATGCGAAAATCAAAAAACTAAAAAAAAAACCCCTCTTGAAATATTTTTAGGCATTTTTGTGCAAAATTTCAGAAAAATCCGCCTGTAAACTTTGAAAATACAGCTGTGGACGGACGACGGACGACGGACGACGAACGGACGACGGACGCAACGTGACGGCAATAGGTTATCGGACCATAGGTCCGGTAACCTAAAAATGCTTTACCGTCGCATAGCTTCACCAACTACGACAAGTTTTGATGCTCAACTCACCGCTTTCACATCTGCCGGTCTAGCTGCTTTACTCGACAAGAAGTCATCAATATACTGGATCAACATCTCGATATCGGCGCGAGCTTGTTCTGACTGATTCTTAGCAGTGAGCGCCACATCATGTGCCATTTGTGCCTCAGACTTGGACATGTTCACCTGCATCTGTGCATCTCGGACCTACAACATATATCAGACCAAATATAAAGAGCAAACCACGTGTTACATGGGTCGATGAATCTTGATGGATTCGATCTTGGCACCAGTTTTGAAATATACACAACCCAAAAGTATCACTGCTGGAGCCAACAGTTATTAGAAGATAGGGAGATAACCTACATCTGTGAGAAGATCAGTAGCTTGCAGGTCCTTCTCCTTCAGTATCTCCTCAGACTGTTGCGCCCAGCGGAGGGCAAATCTTGCCTCGTCCACAGCACCATCACAGCTGGTGCCACCGCACGTCCCGCAGCCCGCCCCGCCACAGATCCCGTCACACGGGTAGTCGTCAGGATCCGAGTCACACACCTGGTAACATACCCGTATCCATGGTTATGCAATAATGATGGAAGATGGGGACAGAATGTCAGATTTACAGATGGCAGAACTAAATACATGGTATTTGAGGGTTTTGTAACTATCGACACTCACAATTTTATTGAGATCAGCAATTTTATCCTCGAGGCCATCAATCTGACTGTCGACATCATCCAAGTCCTCTTCGTTATTCTGAAGCTTTTCATCGAACGAGTCCTGGTTGTCAGAGATCAGCTGCTCAACTTGCTCACGGATCCTCATCGACTGGTCGATTGTTTCCATGGTACTGTCAACTTTCTCCTGAGCTTCTCTCGATCTTCTCTCACTCTCCTTGATGCTGTCAAATGCTCCTGTTTATGTGATATTAAATCATGTTTTGTATAATAGTTGGAACCGATTCATCTTGATTTTATCAAACAGATGGAGATGCTAGAGATAGAAACAGAGAAATTAGCAAGAACCAGATTCTTGGTTTCTCATCCATATCGTAAACCTCGACCTTGGTGTTATATTCCAGCAACTGACCTGTGACATCCTTTTCCTTGATGTTGGTTGCCTGTTCCTTGAGATCGTCAGCTCGCCCCTTGAGCAGGTCGACTCTGTTGCGGATGTCTTCCATGCGGAGTCGAGCTCTCTCAACACGTCCCTCCGTGTCAAAGATCTCGTTGTTCAGGTCCCGCAGTGTGTTCTCACTGTCTGTCAGGTTTTGTCTGCAGGTAAAACAAATCACATGATAAATCATGCAGTCAAACTGGCACATTTACTTGTACAGTGGTCCCCCTCAGATAAGACCCCCCTCAAGAAAGACTTCCCCATCAGTAAAGACTTATTCTTGTGGCACTAGAATGACTTTAACATGTAAATGAACCCCTCTAATAAGACATCCCCTTAGATAAGACCATTAATTTTGTGGCAGAAGGGTAGGTCTTATCTGAGGAGGACCACTGTACATCCTACTTTACCTACTATAGCTTTTTAGCATTACATTCATTTGAGGGGGCCGCAGTACCATTCACTCTTGTATATTCCCTTGATATGTATTAACCATCTCATTGATGGATTTTTAACCAATGTCTAATGAACTACATGGAATCCACTTGCATTCTGCACACTGCAGCACTGCGCCATGCTGACTGACCTGATGATGTCGAGGTTGTTGCGAAGCAGGTCGATATCATCCTCAGTGATGTTACTCATGCCCAGGATTCTGCGGATCTGATCCAGTTTCTCCTCCATGTCCATGAATTCTTCGTCAAACGCACCTGGAGCTCCGCCCACTTTGATGTTATCTCCCAGCCGCAACAAAATGTCTGTCTGGTCTGTGGGCGGGGCATACCAACGAAAGCATTATAGCAAGACATGCACATGACTGTACATGAGAAATACACACATGACATTGTATGGTACATCAAATTCCATTTTTTTTAGAAATGACTACAATGCGCCATGGTTCGATAAAGTTTATGTGGTCATTACTTTGATTGTTGTATTGTAAGAGTTATACTGACTGCGGAGTTCCATGATGATTCTGTCCCAGTTGTCGAAGCACTCGCCACATGGCACGCAGTACGGCAGTTCTCCAGTTGTCCCGCGCGCACATCGATCACACTTGTCCCCAGCGATACCCACGGAACACTCACATGCCCCGCTACGGCGGTCACACTGCTGCGTCTCAGAGCCCTCCGCATTACAGTTACACGCTGGTCAGAGCAAGATATATGGTGATAAATGACAAGTTTAGATAAACATTCAATGAATGAACATGATTTATCACATGCTATGAATTTATCTTAAACTAAAAACAGTAGGAACACACAGTGATTTCCGACAGTGTGACAACCTTTGCCGGAAACATCATGTTTGCACTATTTTTTCCTTCACATTTTTGCTTCACATGTCACATATTCACATGCACTTTTCTTGATGTGAAACAACATCGAAAGCACGAGTGTTCTATGACGTGACAATGAAACTATAACCATGCCGAAAACGTATAACCACTTTGACGTCATAATACAAAGTATTTGACGACCCGGTGATCTGCATTGTTTATACTGTTTCCTAGCAACGCATATGTTCACGGCTCTTGTACTCATGAGTAGAAGGGGTCCTTGAGTGCAATCAAAGATTGTAAGAAGTTCTCCCAATTTTTTGTACAATTTCACTTTACTTTACATGCGTTGGGTTTTGAAATATTTTAGAATCATAAATTCATAGCATGTGATAAAAATTAGCCCAAAGGCTAAAATAGGTTACCGGACAATTTTGGTTTGGCCATGGCAGCATTGGCAGGTAACAGACCTTGAGATTTACCAAGCAAGGTTCGCAGTGTAAACATATGACCTTGGGATTTACCAATCAAGGTCATCCGTATGAACTTCGATGTAACCATAACCATTACATGTATGTGTGCGGCATTTGATATTCTATATGTTGGGTGGAATCGTTTAGGCCGCTCAGGTCAATTTACACATTCCAAGTCAGACATTTGGCACTCAAGGTCATCTGACGTCAAGTTCAAGGTCATCATTAGTTGTGCCATATATGTCTTCCTATATGTTCATAATGCAAACATGAGCTCTATCTGCAAGCATTTCATCTACAAAGGCAAATCTGGGCATTTTTTGACCCCAAAATGGCTGTTTTGACCTTTCAAGGTCATCCAAGGTCAAATTCAAGGTCACCACACAAGTCGCCATATATGACTTCCCATTTGAAAGTGCCAATTTCTAAGCTCTATCTTCAAGCGTTCTATGAGTACAGTCCTGACAGCTCCCATTATGAAGGAAAAAAGTGCCGAAAATTTTCTAAGTCCAAAATTTTTTTCAAAGGGTGAAAATTTTTTTTTGCCTAGAAATGGCCCAAAATGGATAGTAATGTTATTTGGGGCGAAAAAATTTTTTTTCGCCGACTCGTGAAAAATTCAAAATGGCCGCCACACTGAGATCGGCGATTCAAGGGCAACAAAACTTATACACGTCACAGAGGTATATAAGAGGAATCTTTTTAAGCAAAAATCTCAAAACTGATCAGAGAGTTTTTGAGAAAATACAGACCAGGTGCAAATTTGAGCGTTTTTCGACCCCAAAATGGCTGTTTTGACCTTTCAAGGTCATCGAAAGTCAAATTCAAGGTCACCACACAAGTCGCCATATATGACTTCCCATTTGAAAGTGCCAATTTCTAAGCTCTATCTTCAAGCGTTCTATGAGTACAGTCCGGACAGCTCCCATTATGAAGGGAAAAAGTGCCGAAAATTTTCCAAGTCCAAAATTTTTTTCAAAGGGTGAAAAAAATTTTTTGCCCTAGAAATGGCCCAAAATGGATAGTAATGCGATTTGGGGCGAAAAAAATTTTTTTCGCCGACCCGCCAAAAATTCAAAATGGCCGCCACATGGAAACCGGCAGATTTAGGGCAACCACACTTATACATATCACAGAGGTATATGAGGGGAATCTTTTGAAACCAAAAACTCAAAACTGATCAGACTGTTTTTGAGAAATTGGCCGTCAAAGTCCTATATTGAGCGTTTTTCGACAAAAACGGCCGCCATTTTGAAAAAAATGCGAAAATCAAAAAACAAAAAAATACCTCCTTCTCAAAATATTTTTAGGCATTTTTGTGCAAAATTTCAGAAAGATTTGATCGTTAACTTTAAAGATAAAAATGTTAACGCCGGACGGACGGACGGACGGACGGACGGACGACGGACGCAACGCCATGCCAATAGGTTATCGGACCAAAGGTCCGGTAACCTAAAAACAAAACCTGTTTCGTGTGTTTTCCAGCACGCGGGAAAGATCTCGTTTGAACTGGCGGAAGAACACCAGAAAGCACTCGACCTTCGGTCTCGTGCTCTCTTGTATTCTTCCGCCAGTTCAAACTCGATCTTTCCTGCGTGCTGGAAAACACACTCACCTAGTTTTGTCATTTTATATAGCAATGTTCAATATGCCACGGGTTTGAATATATGCAATCACTAGTGAAGTATGACAAAGATGAAAGAACTGATACTTACGGATGCACTGCTGATTGGGGTCACCCCAGTACAGGTCAGGACACTGGCTGCAGTCTCGTCCACCACGGCCTGGCTTACACTCGCACTGTCCCGTGAACTGCAAGGAAGAGAGAGAGATAAACGGCTTGGTACTGGTTTCGTAAATGCTTATTATCTGTTGACATGTAAGCAATCATACTGTACAAGCCACATCCAGAACAAGTGATGTCGTACCTCATTGCACCTGGCTGAGTAGGAGCCCTGGAGGTCGCAGGTACAGGGTTCACAGCCAAGGCCGCTAGCAATCCGCCAGTGGTTGGGCGCACACTGTCCGCAGTCTCGACCCACGACGTTTGGCAGACATGGACATTGGCCGGTTTCAGGGTCACACATTCCAGCACGGCGGTCCCAGCCCAGCAGGTTACAGTTACACTCTGGTGGGTGTGACAAGCAGAAATGTAGAATCATTACTTTCGTCAGATTTCAGCTTGTAAGATGAGTCAGTGTGAATTCACCCTGCTTGAATTTTGACTGAATATTTGTTTGTTACTCTTATCTCATAGAACATATTGGTCTAGATGAACCTAAGAAGTGGAGCCATGATTACCAAGACAGCTGTGTTGTGTAGCATCTCCATAGTAACCCTCCTTGCACGTCTCACAGTTGAAGCCCTCAGAGTTGAAGAGACACTTGAGACACTCGCCAGTGGTGGGATCACAGCTCCCTGGCATGTCTGGGTCAATGTTCCCATTACACAGGCACTGCTGACAGGTGCCCCCAGGGATCAGCGGGTTACCGTAGTAGTTGTCAGCACACTGGTCGCAGCGGTCACCTGGGAGGATGAGACAAATGTTATTCCATACTAAAGTTCTTCAGAAGTTAACAAATTATCGAACTGCTTTAGGGATGGATGAAATGAACTTGTATACGGTACACAAAATGATGATCCTGCCAAACATGAACTCACCTGTGTATCCTGGTTTGCAGTCACAGATGGCCCTGTTGTATCGTGTGTCCAGTCTGCAGGTATCTCCATGTTGGTAGCCACTATCCACACCACCTGGACACATACAAGGCTGACAGCCAAAGCCAGACCCAGGCCTGGGATCACCATAGTAACCAGGGGCACACTGGTCACAGTAGTGGCCACCTGTGTTGTCACGACAACGTAAACAAGCTCCTATATCGTTTGAGCACTCGTCGGCCCGACCATTACAGCGACAAGGCTGACAGTTCGGGAATCCCCAGGAGCCTCGCTGACACTCGTTACACTGTCTGCCATAGACCATGGGTCGACAATCACACTGGCCTGTCGTCTGGTCACAGTAGTTGTTACTTGAACCAATGGCGTTACAGTTGCAAGCTGAAGTGAAATATGATTACATTGGCCACTGCTCAGGTTGAATTATTCGAAAAGAAATACAACATGAAGTGTACATCAAGTGTCCTACATACCAATTGTATTGCAGTGCATTAGACTTACATTGACATCCATTCTGACCAAATCCATATGTAGATGGTGCACACTTGTTACATGTCCGACCAATGACGTTGGGTTTACAGTCGCACTGACCCCCGATCGTCTCACAGACTGCACTTGTTGACCCTGTCTGGTCACACTGACAGTCTGAAATAAACAAACAGCCAATTCTGAAATAAGCGATCTGGCAAAGTGATAGCTTACATTTCATACTCTCCTTGTCAACTCTACTCAGAAATCATCATTCGACTATGTTCACACCATCTACCTCTGGCACCATCAAACATCTCGGCACTAATGCTGAAGATAAGATCGCGGCAAATGTCGACGAGTTCGGGTTTGTTGACAGCGTATTGTGCCTCCTGACAGCCGTAATGTTCGTACTCCTGCTTGCGTCGCTCCGGTACACCTGGGCCTTGGAAGATAGAGATCCCATCCAGACTTGGGATCAGCGCAATCTGTAAGCAGTCAGGATCAGTGAGATCTTGACATCAGTTTTATACAGAAGTCCATTTAATGTTTTATGCAACTTGATTGTTTGACCACACTGCAGAAATGAAAACATACAGAGTCGATGAGAATGGTGGCCTGAGGTGTCCCTGTGCCCATTTTGTATCGTGGGAAGTCGATCCTCAAGGTGTATGATGTCCCAGTTTCCAGACAGGTCGCGGGCGTAACCAGGAAATAACGAGAACCTGGCAAACAAAACAACGAGGTCTAGGAACCATCGGAAAAATAGATCAAAGGGAATACATATGCTTAAAGTGTGTCCTTTTGTCATGAGCTGAAACAAAACGAAACACTACAGCAAGACTAGAATTGGAATATAATTTACAGTCATGAAGATAGCAAAGAGGAAACTATTTGGAACATGGAAGCACAAGCACAGTGCATGCATATTAAAGAAACTTAGAAACTAATAGAACATGTTAAAATCTACTAGATATTCTGTACAACTATCAAGCAGTAGAAGAGCATATCATAATATACAAACAGATTACATAACTGTGTGCTGCATACGGCTTTAACTATGCGAAAGCAGCACTTACTACCAATGACTGGGGTAAACTCTGCCCCCAAATCTTCCACGATGCTATTGTCATCATACTGGTATCCATCATAGTGCGGATAGTGTCGTTTGTGCGCGGAATACCCGCGTCCATCGTCATATATTAGATCTTCATCTACGTCGCCACTACCAACATACTGGTCAGCACTCGAGTGAGGGGCAGTCACTATGGCAGGATCAACTACATGCACGATAACAAAAGCAACATGGAAATGTACAGGAACAGTGATAGAGCAAGCTTGTCTCAAGGGGAGGGAATAGGAAATACCATGATTGAACAGTTCAAATTTCAAGATGCACACAATTCTCAAAAAGGTTGGTTCTGAACAAAAATCTAAGTATGGTATATATTAATATAAATGTACACATACATATGTACTTGTACTGGTGAGTTTACTGGTAAAGTCTTATTTGTTTTGGAATCAAACTACCAATCTTTACCATGAGAGCTTGCAAGTGCATCATCTAAGAATCTCTAACTACAGAAGTTTATAGTAAGCAAGGAAGTCAGTGTTAGTGACATTGCCGGAGTATTGGTATTCCAGGATATAGAATATACATGTATACAATTGAGAACTCATGAGACAATATATTGGAAAACAGCGTATACCATCAAAAGCAAGCAATATGAGACAATATTAACAATGTAAGTAACAATATGTACAAGACATATCTAGACCTGTGTAATTATGCAATACAAAGCACTATGGTTCAATAGAAACCACTTCCACAGTGACCCTATGCGGTTGTACCTGCAGGCAAGGAGAGACTCTTGAGATCGTCCTGGGGGATTGTGTTGGCGCAGGGACCTCGCTGGTCTATAGGGCCCGGGCGCTGGATCGTCACTCGCACGTCCTCCCAACGCTCTCGCATCTACACGCGGGGGATCAGTAAAGTATAAAAGGGTTCTGGATTGATGGATTGTTTGATTGTGGATACCAGGGTACACAAAGTGATCCCAGCTATCCATAAACACAGTTTAGATGCCTAGTCATCAGATGCATGCCAAATGGCACTAAAAGTCTTCAATTCTAGTCAAAGCTTTCAGTTTCCAGTGCCCAGACCTGAGGTTCGTATCGGATGAGGAGGTCGTACTCCATGGACTTGGGAATGTCGTCGATCAGGAACTCGATGTAATCACCCTCCATGACCTTCATGAAACCCGGCCCCGTCCATGTCACAGGCCGCCCCGGAACACGATCTCGCATCAACACCTGGCAGTTCTGTCAACATAGAAACCATTCTTGTTAATATCTGCTGTATGTTTGTTCCATACTGGGAATATTTATTTTGTGTACCGGGTAATTGACATCATGAAAATCACAATTGGTATACCATTGATTCTATCACTGGATATCATTTTACTTTTTATGCATTTCATAATTTGAATCAAAATTCATCACATTATATGTACTTGTATTCACACATACCCCTCCAGGATTGGCAAACTCAGCCTCATATTTGATGAAGTCGAGACCAGGCAGGAAGAATCCATCAATGGTCTGGTCGCAAGTTCGCCCCCGGATGTTAGGTCGGCACTTACACTGACCAGTGACGATGTCACAGTTGTTGTCATAGGCACCGCCGGGGTCACAGTCACAGGGCTGGCAACCCTCCTCACTCTCTCCCATACCCCAGTAACCAGGCTACAAGAGCAACACGTCATATTTGTTGTACAAACAACGATAAGTACCCGGTAGTATGGATACTTCTTTTGTATTTATCTAATAACTATTTGTCTAATAAACTGAAGTTTCCTGAATGTTGATTGATTGATCAATTGATTCACTCATAATCTTTCAAAGCAAATAGAATTGCACATAAATTGCAGACTAAAGTAAGATTTTTGCTGATATACATGACATCTACTCACATAACACTGGTCACAGCTACGACCTGTCACAAATCGTTTACACCGACACTCTCCCGTTCTTTTGTCACAGCCGTAGTTACCAACTGTTCCCTGGGTGCTGCAGGAGCATGCTGGAATCAAAGTTGTTCGGCATTTTTATTGTTAGTATTTTCAAGATATAGTCACCATCATGCACAGTGTTAAAATGCCAACAAAAATCGATATAATTGAACAAAGAAGTGTAAATTTCCCAAATTTTAATTGTAAATTTGCCGTTTATTGTTATTACTCACCTCTAAACTACTACATGCTCCTTTTCGATCCTTTGGATCGTTCTGGATAGAAATTCGCGTACTGAAAGCAAGGCACGATCGTCTGCCTGCATGACTCGAGCGCTCCTTTTGCCGCCAAAACCGCCGCGCATATGCGCGCGCAGCTGCGCAGAAGCTTCACTTTTCTGTCCAAAAAACGACAAAAGGAAGCCCCTAGCACACAACTGGCGGGGATGGATGGGAGGGCCTTTACTGTAGTAGTTTAGAGGTGAGTAATAACAATAAACGGCAAATTTACAATTAAAATTTGGGAAGTTTATTTTATACATCACCAATCTAAACTACTACATGCTCCTTAGAATCAAAGGATAGGCGGTGGAGCAGTAGTGCTAGAGAGTCATGAAAACAGACGATAGTCTTGATTTCAAGCGAATCGCTAAAATGCTACATTTTCGATATATCTTTAGTAATATAATAAAGATACTCACCTAGCGGTGCGATCGCTTGCCTCCGACATGCACGAATTTCTTCTTCACCCATCGGTGGAAAACGGAACTCTACTTGAGACCGTAATCATAAAGAACTCAAACACAAACACAAAGTGTTGCTTATATACACGTGCACGTTAAAACCAAGACTTTTCTGTCCAGCTGGTTCAAACAACAGCTTGCGCTACGACCAGCGGACCCAGTCTAAATCTGGACGACTGGTCCTGAAGTTCGGCAGCATTGGACAGATAGAACCCGATGAATGTCGTAGAATTAGTCCACATTCCAGCCCTCACGATATATTCCAACGGAATATTCGACCTGGCCGCCAAAGACATCGAGATGTGTCGGATTTGGTGGGACGATATTTTGTAAGTGACTCGATCGTCAGCACCTGATTCCGCATAGACAGTCCTCACTACAACCTTCACCCATCGGGATAGTGTAGCTGTGGAGATATCCGTAGCCCTGTTAGGCTGATAGGAAATAAATAATCGCTTGCGATCTTTCCTGATCGATCTGGTACGATCGATGTAGATTTTCAGCGCTCTTACCGGACACAATAGAGCGTCCGGCTCATTCCGTCCTACGTAACCGCCCAGTGACGGAATTACGATAGGGGAGAACGCTTTCCCGCCCTCAACTGCAGCACGTGTTTTAGGCATAAAATCACGTACTGGGTATAAGGAAACGGACCCATCCGCGCCAAATGCGACTCGCGATACGTCGATCGCCGCGACATCTGAGCGTCTTCGACCACTTGCTAGCATAACTAGCAGGAAAGTCTTAAGAGTTAACCTCTGCAAGGAAACTTCCTTGAGAGGCTCCCAAGGTGCTTTAGTAAGACAATATAGTACAAAAGCCATGTCCCAATCCGGTAGAGTAGGAACTCCGCGTGGCCTTTGCGTCCTAAAGGACGCCAAGAGATCAGCAAGGATACGATTATTAGTTAAATCGATCCCCCTAGCACGGAATACAGGGCCCAGCATGGACCTGTATCCCTCGATCGTAGTAGGCTTCAAATTAAGCCTATCAAAGAGATAGCAGAGAAAGTCTAGCACTGCATTCAGAGGGGCAGAGAGCGGATCAATGCGCCTTCCGTTACACCAACGTACGAATACTCTCCATTTAGCCTCATACGTTTTAGAGGAGGATCTCCTATTCTTTCTCGCGAGATGTACGGACACCTGCTGAGAAAATCCTGCCTCCTGGAAGGATCGCTCGATAGCCTCCAGACGTGTAATTTGAGCACGTGGACGGAATCGTGAAATATATCCCGCCCCGGTTGCTTCAGCAACCTGTCCTCGATCGGGAGAACCCGTGGTACATCGATCAGGAGGGACAGTAGCAGGGGGAACCACGCCTGCATCGGCCAGCATGGCGCCACCAACAGAATCTCGCACTGAGACCTGGCTACTTTGTGCAGCACTTCTGTTAGGAACCGAGTTGGCGGGTACGCATACCCGAACATCCCGTCCCACGACTGAGACATCGCGTCCACAGCCAGTGCCTCGCTCTCTGGCAGAGGTGAGAAGTAGACCGGGAGCTTGTGATTCCGAAAGGTTGCGAACAGGTCTATGTTCGGTGTCCCGAACGCCTGACAAACGCGCCGAAACACCCCCGGATGCAGACTCCACTCCGTGCCTATGATCTTGTCCGGTCTCGACAGAGCGTCCGCTAGGACATTCCTGTGACACGGCAGGTGCCTCGCCCTGATAAACAGACGGTACTTGAAGGCAAACCTGATCAGACACTCGGCCTCCAAACAAAGCTGACTCGACCGAGTTCCACCTTGTTTGTTTTGGTGCGCCACTACTGTGCTGTTGTCTGTGAAGACCAACCACTTCGTCCCTGGGGGACTCTGAGGCCCCCAGATCTCGAACGCACGTCTCACCGCTCGCAGCTCTAGGACATTGATGTGCAACGCCCTCTCGCTCGTGTTCCACACAGCAGAGAGTTCGTGCTCGTCCATATGAGCTCCCCAAGCCAATTCTGACGCATCGGTGAAGAAGGTCCGATCGGGCAGATACTCCGCGAGTGGCATCCCTCGGAAAAGATTCCGATGGTCCTGCCACCAATGCATTGCTTCCCGAGCACGATCGTCCACCGATACGACTTGGTCTAGTCGATCGGTGAGGATCCGCCATTGCAACGCTAGACACCATTGAATGGGTCTGAGGAAGCACCTGCCGAACGGCACCTGTTTCTCCATCGACGCCAACAGACCGATGATGGACAGAAACTGTCGAGCTGTGATCGACGACTGCGTCAGCGCGACCTCCATCGCCGCAATCGCCTTGAGAACTCTCTTCCGCGGAGGAAGAGCTACTCCTCGCTCTAGATCGTAATCTACCCCGACATATTCGAACCTCTGTGTCGGGGACAGATGAGACTTCGCCCAATTGGGGATCCAGCCGAGGCTGGTCGCCAACCTGAGGACGAACCCGGATTGCTCTATAGCCTGAGACGGGGAGTCGGCTATGATTAACCAATCGTCGATATAATGGTGGAATTGAATTCCAACCGATCGAAACCTGGCTGCCATCGTCCTTACGATACGGGTGAACACGTAAGGGGCGGTGGCTACCCCAAAAGGAAGTACCCTGAACTGATACACCGAACCTTCGAAGGCGAACTTGAGGTATCGCCGATCGGCTGGGTGTATTGGCACATGTAAGTACGCGTCCTTGACGTCGATACTGACTGCCCACTTCCCCTTGGACAGAGCTTTCTGGACGGAAAGCGCCGACTCCATCTTGAACCTGGGTATGATCAGGAATTTGTTGAGGTTTGACAGATCGAAAACGGGACGCCACCCGCCTGTCTTTTTCGGCACTAGGAAGATGAGAGAATAGAATCCTCTCTCGTCCTTGACCACCTCGATCGCACGTTTCTCTAGCAACTGCTGCACCTCGTGCTGCAGAAGCTGAAACTTTTCCCGATCGCCGGGCACAGGGAAGAACCACGCTTTGGGTCTGATCGGTGGTTTTCCAGCCTCCCATCTGAAGGTGAGACCGAACTTCACCCATGCCACGACTGAATTGTCTGACGACGCCAGATCGCTCCAGTTCTGGACGAACTGAGCCAGGCGTCCCCCGACTGGACCAGGTTGTGGAAGATCGAATTCCGACAGAACTGAACCTTCCACAGAGCCTACGCTTTCCCGCAACGAGTCACTTCTTACCAGAAGCTTTCCCTTTGCCCTTGAAGCGTCCACCCCCTTTGCCTCCGCGCTTGCCATCCCCCTGGGGAGGGGGAGGCTGCGCCCCCCGAAAGGGCGGCTGCGTAGAAGCGGGTGCATGTGGTGCCTGAGGTTGGGCAGGCTTCTGACCCTTGGTCTTCTTGCCTGTCCCAGACCCCGCCGACTTCCCAAGCAAAGCCTTGGCCATAGCCTCATCCCGGAGATGTTCCCGCATGACGGAAATATCCGATCGAGAGAGGTTGGCGTAGGTATAGCCTGAGAAAAGCGGCCTCCCACGTAGCTCAGCGACGTCCGTAGCGGACACGTCAAGCAGACGGAGATCGGCATCACGCATGGTGAGATCCAATTGTGCGCCCAGGTGCGCACTGTCACGCTCAGCAGCATGGACCACTCCGGCCAAGACGCCGAGTGCTGCATGAATGTTGGCGCGACTCCCCTCCTCCAGATCCGCCTCGTCCACAAACTCCTGAACCAAAGTGGTCAGGTGATCTGTCAACGAGAGCTGCCCCATCAATTGATGAGACAGCGTCTGCCAGTGAGAAAGGCGAGCCTTTTTCACATAAGCTGACCAGACCGTACCCTGCTTCCGGGAAAGCAGGTGAAGGTTAGGGTCTTCGACCGGGACGGAAGTCTGATGTCCACCCTCGGACTCTACAGTCCGATAGGTGTCGATCGACTCAGGTCGAACACGGCTAGTCGGGAATGTCGACTCCGTACGAGCCACATCCTTCTTAGCCGTAACTCCCTTGTTGATCTTGTCGAAGGACTTGACCAACGCGGGAGCCACAGGGAGCCGGATCGGCCGACGAACTGGCGCCGACGCGAACCTACCGGTTCCCCGTGAGGGCCCTGGAGCATCGATCGGCAAGTCCATTCGCCTTGCGACCGACTCCAAAGCCCACCGGAAGTTAGAACCCCCGGCCTGATCGGAAGTCTCATCCTCCGAGGAGGACGACTCCTGATCAGCTTCCACTCGACCCCCCCGATCGTTGGACCTCACAGGTCCGATCGAAGACCTCGATGACCCCAAGGGTACATCAAAGGACGGGCGAGGGAATGCCTGCTCAGCGATCGCGCCCGTCGGGCGACTTACATCCGCGTACACAGGACTTGAGTGGCCCTGAGGAACGATCCCAGCACCACCCGCCCGATCGTGCCCTGATCGAGGACCAGGAGCACGACCGCCAAGTGAAGACTCCCGATCGCACGAACGATCGAGAGCCTCACCCCCAAACAAAGGGAACTCTCCTCCCTCGAACCTCGAGACCGAGGACCCGAATGAGCCATCCAAGATGCTCCGCCGATCGAAGCCCGAAGCCTGATCGTCGCCCACCGAGAGGTCGGACGAAGCCTGAGCCACATCGAAAATCGATGTGGTCTCAGCACCACGGCGCTTTGAGGAAGCACGCTTCCTCTTCTTGGAAGGCCCCGGGGAAGAGACGACGGACCCCTCCACCTCGATCGACCCCGACTGAGGGACGACGAAGGTGGAGTGCGGTTCCTTGGCTGCTTTCGCCTTGGCAAGAACTGAAACCTTCTTCTTAGAAGATTTCGACTTCTTGCCAGCAGGGGGAGCAAGCTCTCCCTGCGACGAAGGGGCAGCCGAAGAACCGGCCGGGACTCCCTGTCCAAGCAGGGAAGAGAGACCCGGCAGGAGGGGACCCTGAAGGGACGATAACGACTGTGCAAAGAAAGATTGCACAGCCGCGTTGACCATGTCCTGTGTTAGCCCCAGGGGCTGGCTAACACCGGACGCAATCTGTGCCGTCACAGGCGGAGTCTCCACCTCCATGGGCGACTGGCGGACTTGCGGAGCCGAAGCTTCCGCAAGCCTCAAAGCATCCCGACGAGCCAACGAGGCTTCGGAATACTTTGCAGTCGCCTGCACGAAGGAAGAGGGACGCCAGAAACGACACAGATCACACCTCAAATCCTCCATAGATACCGGGCCATGGTCTAAACAGTCGAAACACAAACTGTGTTTCTCCCCTCCTCGGAGGGTATTGACCAGACACTTCGGGCATGGACGTTCGTCCATGGCACCGGTACCAAGGGAGGATTGTGAAGTCATGATCACACAAGGGAACTAACCACACACAGTAACAGGGCGGGCAAAATATGCAAACCTGAGACCGCGCTGAAAAAAGAACCCTAAGAGGACTACGAATATATAAACTACAGTATACGTATACACAATATATACAGTAGAAAATTAACGTAGAACTATTGATAGATGTAAACAACAAGTACACTATCAAGTACGACGGATGGACGATAATAGGGTGAACTGGCTATACAAATCGCTGACGATCTAGCAAGTAACAAACTATCGACCAATACTTATCCAAATAGACACAAAACGATGTCTATGAACGTGGCAGGTGAAATTCCGTAAGAATATATCGCAAAAGTCTAGTTTGCAGACTAAATTCTACGAATTCACCGGGAACCAAAATCCAAAGCTGCCAAGCAAAAATGGCGGTGGACAGAAAAGTGAAGCTTCTGCGCAGCTGCGCGCGCATATGCGCGGCGGTTTTGGCGGCAAAAGGAGCGCTCGAGTCATGCAGGCAGACGATCGTGCCTTGCTTTCAGTACGCGAATTTCTATCCAGAACGATCCAAAGGATCGAAAAGGAGCATGTAGTAGTTTAGATTGGTGATGTATAAAATAAACTTTCATCTCCACGAAAGAAAGATCACCAATATTTTTTTTTAAAAACCCGGTACTATTGTCACATACGTTCACATCCGTCCTCGTTGTCTGCCTGCAAGTTCCAGTATCCGTTTCTGCACTGGTCACAGCGTCGGCCTTCTGTGAATCGTTTACAGATACATCGGCCAGCGACCAAGTCGTTGTCTCGGTCCGTGCGGGACTCACACTCTCCGCCGTGCTCTGAGCCGACCGGGTCACAGTCACAGGCTGCATGGGGATACAAGTTATGAATAAATGAGAGAACATGGAGTGTACTGAATTGATGGGAACTAATGATTTAACCCATTATTCTGTAAATCCTTCATAACTTTATTGAGATTAAGAGCAATGTTACTAGTTATCTGAACAAATATTCCACAATGAAATACTCGCGTATTAATTGAACTAGTGGTATTCATCAAAACTCTCTTTTTTTTCAATTTGAACTTACGTAAGCAAACTTGGGCATCCTCCATGTGTTTGGTTGGGTCCTGGTAGAAGAAGGGTTTGCACTCCTGGCAGTTTCGGCCCATGGTGTTGTGCTCACAATCCTCACAAACTCCTCCACTGACCCGCCCCGTCAGCTCATACACCGCAGGGTCAAAGTGACACGAGCGCGAGTGGCCATGACACTCACATTCTGTACGAAGGTCAAGGTCATAATATGATTACTTCAAGTTATATTTACATTCTGTATGTCAAAAACTGTATTTCCAAAACATAAATTGTGATTGGCTATTGAAAGTATCATAAGTGTCAATTACTCTATGAGACTCAGGGCTCCGGATAGCGTAAAATAATTCGTAATTACGCATGATGTTTTGAAATTTACGCAGTGCTATCATGACCAGTGCGTATGATAACGCACTTGAAAGATTTGTGGAAACTAATTAAAACAATGACATCGATTTTTATTTATTAGCTCACAAAAAACGAAGTTCCAGAATATAATCAAACAAAGTCAATTTCCACCAAAGAGATGCATGTGCAATGCACTCGCTGGCGAATACGTTGTGTGACACGTCATCAAAATTCGGGCACTATAAACTGCAGCGCCCCCGTGCGAATGGCTGTGACATCGAAAGCCTACTTGTGCGCCCCCTTGCGAATATAAATTTCAGGATTTCCCCAGTTTTGTTTCTTCAACATGACTCGACAATGAATCGACAAACTATTCGAGACCAAAACAAGTGCGTTTTTTGCAATAGAAGACCTTCAGAAAGGTCTATCGTTGACTGTTAAGATCATGTGCTGAAAATTCGAGAGAAAATCTGGATGATATATGCGAGATTCGTGAGCATTGCTGTCACTTTGACTGAAGTTTAAAAATAATGAAAATCACTGCACATCCATTTTGAAAATTACCCCTTCATTTCAAAATTTACCCCTTGTAATTTGACACATGGGGTACGGTACCCCTTCGAAAAAATCCTACCAGAAGCCCTGACTACATTCATTGCCTAGACATTAATTCTGGCAATTCAATAAACTTGAAACATAAAGAAACACAACAAATCATTCATCCAACATTCTACAATATTTTCTGCTGTTTATAATTGGCATTTGTGGCAGAATCCCAAAGGGTACAGCACATACTTTTACATGCGTTGGGTTGGTGGGGTCGAGCAGGTTTCCAGGGCAGGTCGTTATAGAAATCCTCGCACTCCTGACAGTTGATGCCTTTGGTGTTGTGAGTACAGTCGCATTTACCGTGCACCTACAGGGGAGCAAATCAGAAACTAAAATTACTGTGGTGAAAATATACACAAGTGGATAACCATGATTGCTTTTTTACCTATCTTATGGACCTCACACGTATGTGTGCAGGTTCTCAACATGCTCAACATAAGCAGCAAGGTTAACACGCTTAAGTCAGTAATTTAGATTAAATATAACGAATATACATGTACAGGAAAATGAGTCATGTCCTTTCACAAAAATAATTGTGATCCTCATTACAACAAAATCTGCAATTATTTAGTATGTTGAACATGTTCCATATAACATGATATCCTCTTATCACACACAGTATTTTATGATTGTTCAAACTTGATGATTCAAACTTGATGAGATATATATATTCTAAACAAAGTGGTTGTTAACATGGATGACCTTCGTTTACGTGGAATAAAGCAAGATTCTTTTCACAGCTGTGAAGTGAGTTTCACCCATTTCCCTTTTTCAACCTTCTACCATGCTTTCTACAGTGCCTATAGGTAGCAAGGTTACAATCTACAAGAGGCTTCGCTCCTTGGTCGACACTACAGCCAGTGTGAACTAGCGAGGCCAAGACCTTGCCAGAGACCTTGCTCGCGCCTGGTGAAGAAGTTCTCCGTAGATCACCGAGTCAGTCAACGATAGAACAATTACTCTCGCTCACTCGCCCCCAGCCCATCTCACAACCTTCAAAGACAGCTCCACGCTGGCTACATGTACATGCTGTACTGTATGTCCATAAATGTCTACATGTACCGATTGTATGGCATACACTGGCGGCTATCCAAAGGTACATGAGGGAGGTATTTATCACACCTAAGATCGTCAACCAGGAACGATTTCAACAATATTTACATGATGTGTATATCTTAAAATTACTTAATATAATCTGTGAGTAAATATGTCAAAATATAGTAATGGTGTGAATGTGTATGAATTCAGTTGGTCAAAATTTAAGATTACCCATGGCCTATAGCCATTGAATGCTATGACCAGACAACATGCGAAAATGATGTAAAACCAGCTGAAGATGCAGGAAAACTCCTTTGTTCACCTGGACCATATTTACATGGCACTTTCTTTGGAAGAAACATTTTTCAACACATTGAAAATACCACCCAAAGATCTGCCGAACCCAATTACGGCCCTAATAATCATAAATTTGGCATGTTTGTGGCAGAGCAGAAAGATTCAATAACCTCAAGACCTGTAAAACTTAAGGAGAAAGGGTTAACTAACAAATGCAGACTAGTACAACTGGGGTTAAGGACAAGATTTAGGAATTTTGAGATATGCAGATATAACACGTACAGCGCTCTAAAACCAGCCAGAAAATTCTCTTAAATTTAGCTAGAGCTACTTTCTTACGAAAAAGCTTTTTTTCCACGTCTCCTTTCCACAGCAAATATTTGCAAACAAGAAAATTGCTTAGACTGTAGTTTTTCCAGTCAAGGTTGGAGTCAGGAGAGTTAGAATATTTTCAAGCTCAACAGACATTAGTTCTATCCACAGTGCTGTAGACTTGGTGGAGTTCAATAACCCCGTCACTTGTGAGCAGTTGATTGTGATCGATCTGATTTGTATAGATCTTTCTTATATCTGGCATATTATGTCAACGTCAGCAACAACCAGCATTTATCAATTTAAATCATTTTCTGTCCATGCTGTGTCATATTGAAAGAAACGAAGACTGGCAGGGAATTCTGTATGGTACACTTGCAATATTTCTTCACAGGAAAACATATCCTTTTATATATTAATTTTCTGTCTGAAAATAGTGATATGATTTGAGACGAGCATGTGCATGTATTATGTCCCACCAAAAAATTCTTCTTACAGTTTCAGTTTATTTTTTAATGTTCTAGGATAATAAATTTGAATGCATAGACAGAATTCTGTCTTTCTCATGATGATATGGATACTATAATCTTGTGAAAGATGATTCATACAGAACTAAACATAAAGTGAACACACAGATCCATTGTAGTCTGCAAGTACTTTCCCATAACGCTCCCTCGCTCGCAGAGCCAGTTTTCTCTGTTACTATCCAGAACCCACGTATCACCCACCCAATTCTCTGCTACTTCTGTTTATATCATAACAGAAATATGCGACAATCTTTGAAGATTCCCTGCTGTTTTTGTGATAATTACCGAAAGTTGGGTGTATTTTCTTTGCTGGAACAGAAGTGAGCTACACAATCCCGTCATTGTTTAAGAGCACTTCTGACATGTCTAAAACAGAAGAAGTTTTATCGCTTTTTATTCCTTCACTAAATGTCTGGCATCGGGAGTACATCTCATGTTCTAGGAAGAACCAAACTGGCTAGAAATATTCCATGAGCCACTCAGTGTGTGTCAGCTATTTGCATGGCACCAGTCCTAATTTCTTTGTCACAGAACATCAAGAACATACCGATTAGGAACTCTGCTAAAAGAATACATATATTTACATCTAATTGGCAATGTACATACCATAAATCATATCAAATATATGTATAATGTCCTCATTCAATTGTAAGTAGAACACCCAATAACTACACCTAAATTCAGCAACATCAAAAACTCTATCCCATACAACATAACCTAACCTGCTAGTGAAGATATCGTGGACTGTGCACATTTTAATGGCCTTGGATGACCACCTACATGAATGAAATTTATTCATAAACACATCAAACAAGAACTATTTACTCGGTCGCCAGGTTGTGTCCATTTCAATGCAGCAGCGATCAACATGATCAAGCAACACATAAATATGTATGCATGTATTTGCCAAGTTGGGTGCCCCTTTATATTGAAATGTGTATCTATGGAATCCAGGACGAGAAATTACCATTACGGTATCTGATACCTCCACACACAAATAAAAGAATCAGCCAGAAACTGAATGGCCATAAAATGCAAGAAACTAGAATATATTTGTATATATTTTTTCATACGAAAATGTTCAATTATCCTACAGAAAGATCAGCAAACTGAGCTCTGAACTTGGATGTATTTATACACATTGGAGACCACCTACATCAGAGCAGAGCAGATCAACATTCATACAATTCCTTGACAGCCCCAGCCGCCTCTAATACCACAGCAATTATTCTCGAGTGAAATGCTAATCTGGCCATATTATTTGCACATAGATATCCACATCAGAAGCCCAGTGGTATGTTGAAGGCCAAGTGGCACATGTATAGAGCTGTGGTGTGACTGCCTGTGAGTAAAGCTGTAGGTCATCACTCCTGACCTGCTCCTCAACCTTTGAAGAGTCAGCACTTGACATCTTCATGTCAAAGTCAAAGACCTTCTGTCAACGATTACATTTCTGTCGGGTTATGTGTCAAGTGATTTAGCTAGTGTGGTAACTCATCACCATAAGTTGGTGAAATGCAACAAAGTGGGATGTTTCAGATTTTCAACCTCAAGCTTAAAGTTGCCAGTAACAACTTTTGACCAACTGCACATCATATTGTTCTCAATATAGAAGCACAAGCACTAATAAAAGAACATCTTGTTTGATCCCATAAGGTGCCATAAATGTGTTTGTAAATCATCCAATTTGCATATATATTTTGGTCTTGTCTCCAATAACTTTTTTCAATGTACATGTACTGTAGGGGATTTCTTACATTAAAGCACCATGAGTCCGTTTTAAGGACCAAAATAAAAAGACAACATATTTAAATATGAAATTTCATAATTTTGATTTAGGTCTAGATGGGATTATTTTGTAGGTACACATTATGTAATATCAGAAACCCATAAGGGAACTTGGTTTCTGGTATAATACCTCCATGATTTCACTCCATTATACCACATGAATATTCATAACCCCATGCCCATGTGCACTGTATCAGACACAGTACACAATCTCTGCACGAATACAGAGCATTTCATTCTAAATTTGCGATAAACCTCCCAATTAAATTGATCAGTTTTATCCAGTGTGTAACTGGCTGTGTAGTGTGTAGCCTGGCTCATGTTATCTGACTGGGCCAGGGTTCTACGACTTGGGTTACATCACCTAAAAACTTCCTGTCTGACCTATGGGTCTTCACGTACAGCAAAAACTTAAAACTCCAACTTCAATTTCAAAACAGAGCTTTCACATTTGGTATAATAAAATACACAATTTTCCTCGACTAAAATCTATATAGATCATAACCTTCCAGAAAACTTGAATAACTGGGGTCCCAAATAAAGCCAAAGATCACAAAGCCGTGGATCTGACATGTAAATCATGATAATGATTGGATAGTCATTTTCTTGAGGCAGTTACATCACTGATGCTCCGAGTAAACTTTTGACAAAGGTTATCACAACTTCTTTGGGTGTCAGGCTGTCTAGGACGACCTACCCTCCTGTAGTGTCGTAAAAACTCCCACCAGACAGAATCTTAGGACACTTGAACTATCATATCTCTCTAAATAATGCGGCAAGTCTGTCCAACAAATATTGACAAGAACAACAGTTCAGCGTCTGCTCCTCAAACAACCCACTACAAGCCACAACAAAAAGTGTGGATTTCTCACCGCAAATAAGCGGGTTTTGTGGTGTCAAGTGCTGTCGGAACTTGTGTTTTATACAAGTTTGCAATGCGTGCCAAATTGAACAAAGACCCAAGGCACTGGAGCTAGGAACATACATGTTACACTTGCGGGCTCTTGAGGTAAAAAGCTTTCAACATGTTTAATGTGAGAACGGAATTCTTCAATGTGAAACTCATGCTTTATGATTTCCAAAACATTTGAGCAAAACTTTCAAGATGTAATAATTCTCTGTGAAATTCCATGACCATTCATTACCATAGCACCATTACACATATAACAGATTCGAATGAGTTAATTGGTAGTAGAGTGATTGCGTATGATTTGATAGGACGTACCATGCTAGGGTCGTCACTCTGTCCTGGAAGAGGTACACATCTGTTGGCGTGGCCGTAACACGAGCAGCTGCCTCGCACGACCATGTCGTACATAGCATAGTAATACTTCTCCTTGACTTCGTCACGGCTGTCCAGTAGGTTGTCACCTACACACCGAATAAACAAACAATACATCATCAACACAACCGATTGCCTGACAGGCAATTAAACATTTGTACAACGAATTTGTGTTACTGCCTTTGTCTGCCTGTAGCTGCTGACTTTGTGTGTGATCATAACACACATGACATAGTTTTACATAGGGGGGGGGGGGGGGGGAGACTATTTAGATATCACTCTTCTACTTTGTTGTGAAACACATCCCTGAAGGAATCTTTTTTCACTGAAAAACTGAACTTTTAATGCACACTAACGTGACATGTGACAATTTTACAGTTGATATCCGTGTGACAAATTTACCCAGTGTATGAAGTCCTGTAAAGTTCACCCGGAGGTTCGTCATCTTCAGCAAGTCCTGTACCTCCTTACTGTACGGGTTCTCAATCTCCACAGATGGCGGCAACACTCGGAAAACCACCTAAGATGTCAGATAATGCCATTATTAACTTAATATTAAATAATATATAACATCCTTCATCGCAAGCTAAATACCACATAATAATTATGCACTATGCTCTGATTTTTCTAACTCGCTTACACTGTTTTCTGTTGATATTTTTGCGATGCTAAATGGTATCGTTCTATAACTTGGTATACTCGGTATACCTGTGAGTCAAACTGCAATTTTCTACTGAATTGCAGACTTCTATTGCAAATATTTTAAAAGTTGGCAATCTACCCCAATGTTAAATTTAGCCCTGTCTTTTAGTTTCTGGGTGCGCACATAATTTTTCGCATTTGCTTGGTATTGTAGCAGTGCAATTTTTCGAAATCAAAAGTTTGTGTAGAATACACCCCAACGTCTCTTCTAGTCCAAAATACTTTGAATCCTGATGGATGTAATCAGGAACAAGTCCTAGAATAGGTTCAGATTCTTGAGATCCCGTTTTGGGCTGAAATTCAACATTGGAGTAGATTGCCAACTTCTTCAATTTTTGTGATGCAATTGTGAAAATATGTAGAAAATTGCCATTTGATTCTCAGGTGAAGTATGCCAAGTTATGGAATGCTACCATCTAGCATCGCAAAAATTTTGTCAAAAACCGGTGTATACGAGTTAGAAAAATCCCAGTGTAGAATATTGAACACTGTTTTCGAAATATGCAACTAATGCGTCAAATAATCTATTGTGAATTTCTTGCACAAGATTTAATAATACCAGAACATTAATAATCTTCAGCAAGAAATTTGTAACATTATATACATTTATGAACATACATGTACGGGTAAATTTTATGATAGAAATACAACATCTCTGTACATAATATATATCTATAGGAATTCTGAATCAATCAAGAATAGGACATCGTGTTTAAGAATCTCCCCCTTTACAACACTTTTCGAACACACAATGCAATGTTTCCCCCAAAGTTAAGACACAAAACACACACTGCTACAGTACATTTGCCAGTACATTCCTATGTAGACACGAGGACTAGAGATGATAGAAACTAGGCAGATGTTGCACACCTACATGTAGCTCCCATCTGCTCCTCACAACTAAACGCTTTATGTACAGAGTCCTGGACTACTTGGCAGTCTAAGGTAACTCAAGGTTGCTGGCTGACCAGTCATTTAGTTGCACTCAGAAGGCCACTAAAACATCCCACACTGGCCAATTTTCTCAGGAGTTCCAGAGCTTGCATGGTTCAATTTTTTCAGATGGTCAGTTACTGCCCCTTTTTCCCCAAGACTGGTAAAAGCTTTCAGATATGAAAACAGCAGTACTGACCTATTACAGAGTCCCTCCCTTCTACCCCTCCCTCTCACTTTGCTCAGGGCACTAAAATCTGTCAGCTCCAGATTTTAGAGGTTCCGTCCCTGTGAGCTACATGTATGCACCACAGCCTGTGATGTTCCTTCTCAACCTTACTCCTGTATTATTTGGGTATGTGCTACCTTGTCTTCATGTTCATCTATGAACACACAACAGAAGCTCTCCTGTACTAGTTAATACACATCTCGAAGTGGACCTAGATAGTGTAATTACAATAATGTGTACTCGGTCCTGGTAGACTACGAAAAAATATTTCTGGTATTTAGGTTATCACACTATTACACTGCCCAGAATATAGCATAAATTACCGGTCTTACATCATTGACCTCATTTAGTTTCCTCATATATTCATGTTTAACAGCAAATTGGTTCTAAAACTAGACGTCAAGGCCTAAAGATGCCTTGGAGGCATTTCAGTGTGATGATTAATTTATAATATATACTAGATATCGACGAAAAAGAAAAATGCCGACTCGGCAAAAAAATTTCGGGTCAAGGTCAAAGTTCATCCATAATACCAATTAGACATGTTTGTCTAGGGCGACGAGTCCAAAAATAACGTCCGTTTCGCTCTACGAAGCATCGTTTCCGAGATATTGACGAAAACGAGAAATGCCGACTCGGCAAAAAAATTTCGGGTCAAGGTCAAAGTTCATCCATAATACCCATTAGACATGTTTGTCTAGGGCGACGAGTCCGAAAATAATGTCCGTTTCGCTCTACGACACACCGTTTCCAAGATATCGACGAAACCGAAAAATGCCGACTCGGCCAAAAAATTTTGGGTCAAGGTCAAAGTTCATCCATAATACCCTTAAGACATGTTTGTCTAGGGCGACGAGTCCGAAAATAACGTCCGTTTCGCTCTACGAAGCACCGTTTCCGAGATATCGACGAAAACGAAAAATGACGACTCGGCAAAAAAATTTCGGGTCAAGGTCAAAGTTCATCCATAATACCCTCTAGACATGTTTGTCTAGGACGACGAGTCCGAAAATAATGTCCGTTTCGCTCTACGAAGCACCGTTTCCGAGATATCGACGAAAACGAAAAATGCCGACTCGGCAAAAAATTTTCGGGTCAAGGTCAAAGTTCATCCATAATACCCTTTAGACATGTTTGTCTAGGGCGAAGAGTCCGAAAATAACGTCCGTTTCGCTCTACGACACACCGTTTCCGAGATATCGACGAAAACGAAAAATGCCGACTCGGCAAAAAAATTTCGGGTCAAGGTCAAAGTTCATCCATAATACCCCTTAGACATGTTAGTCTAGGGCGACGAGTCTGAAAATAACGTCCGTTTCGCTCTACGACGCACCGTTTCCGAGATATCGAAGAAAACGGAAAAAAGCCGACTCGGCAAAAAAAAATTGGGTCAAGGTCAATCTTCATCCATAATACCCCTTAGACATGTTTGTCTAGGGCGACGATTCCGAAAATAACGTCCGTTTCACTCTACGAAGCACCGTTTCCGAGATATCGACGAAAACGAAAAATGCCGACTCGGCAAAAAAATTTCGGGTCAAGGTCAAAGTTCATCAATAATTCCCCATAGACATGTTTGTCTAGTGCGACGAGTCCGAAAATAACGTGCGTTTCACTCTACGACGCACCGTTTCCGAGATATCGACGAAAACGAAAAATGCTGACTCGGCAAAAAAATTTCGGGTCAAGGTCAAAGTTCATCCATAATACCCCTTAGACATGTTTGTCTAGTGCGACGAGTCCGAATATAACGTCCGTTTCGCTCTACGACGCACCGTTTCCGAGATATCGACGAAAACGAAAAATGCCGACTCGGCAAAAAAATTTCGGGTCAAGGTCAAAGTTCATCAATAATACCCCTTAGACATGTTTGTCTAGTGCGACGAGTCCGAAAATAACGTCCGTTTCGCTCTACGACGCACCGTTTCCGAGATATCGACGAAAACGAAAAATGCCGACTCGGCAAAAAAATTTCGGGTCAAGGTCAAAGTTCATCCATAATACCCCTTAGACATGTTTGTCTAGTGCGACGAGTCCGAAAATAACGTCCGTTTCGCTCTACGACGCACCGTTTCCGAGATATCGACGAAAACGAAAAATGCCGACTCGGCAAAAAAATTTCGGGTCAAGGTCAAAGTTCATCAATAATTCCCCTTAGACATGTTTGTCTAGTGCGACGAGTCCGAAAATAACGTCCGTTTCGCTCTACGACGCACCGTTTCCGAGATATCGACGAAAACGAAAAATGCCGACTCGGCAAAAAAATTTCGGGTCAAGGTCAAAGTTCATCCATAATACCCCTTAGACATGTTTGTCTAGTGCGACGAGTCCGAAAATAACGTCCGTTTCGCTCTACGACGCACCGTTTCCGAGATATCGACGAAAACGAAAAATGCCGACTCGGCAAAAAAATTTCGGGTCAAGGTCAAAGTTCATCCATAATACCCCTTAGACATGTTTGTCTAGTGCGACGAGTCCGAAAATAACGTCCGTTTCGCTCTAGGACGCACTGTTTCCGAGATATCGACGAAAACGAAAAATGCCGACTCGGCAAAAAAATTTCGGGTCAAGGTCAAAGTTCATCCATAATACCCCTTAGACATATTTGTCTAGGGCGACGAGTCCGAAAATAACGTCCGTTTCGCTCTACGACGCACCGTTTCCGAGATATGCAGGATGCCTCAAGGATGACTCAGCAAAAAATTATTTCGACCTCTAGGTCAAAGGTCGTTTGAGGTATCGATCCCAAAATCAATAGGGTTCTTCCCTGGTGATATATAAACCTCCGTGCAAAATTCTGCAACTTTTGCCTGAATAATTTTTGAGTTATCGTCCGGAAACCAAGTTCCTCGATTTCATCCTCACGGACCTCGGAGCCGGATCAAAAAAAAAAGTACACCCTAGAGATGTTTGTCTAGGGCGACGAGTCCGAAAATAACGTCCGTTTCGCTCTACGATGCACGGTTTCTGAGATATGCAGGAAGCCTCAAGGATGAATCAGCAAAAAATTATTTTGACCTCTAGGTCAAAGGTCGTTTGACGGATCGATCCCAAAATCAATAGGGTTCTTCCCTGGTGGCATATGAACCTCCATGCAGAGTTCTGCAACTATTGCATAAATATTTTTCCAGTTATCGTCCGGAAACCAAGTCTCAAAATTAGCCTTGATTTCATCCTCACGGACCTCACGGACCTCGGATCCGGCTCAAAAAGAATAGGGTTCTTCCACATATCATTTCTGACTTGTGGTGAAAATTTGACAAGGATCCGTCAAGGCAATCTAAAGTTATCGTCCGGAAACCAAAAGTGGCGAAAAAAAAAAAAAAAAAAAAATTCTGCTAAAACCATAAAGGCATTTCTGCCGAAATGCCTTAATTATTTCGACCTCTAGGTCAAAGGTCGTTTGACAGATCGATCCCAAAATCAATAGGGTTCTTCCCTGGTGGCATATGAACCTCCATGCAGAGTTCTGCAACTATTGCGTAAATATTTTTCCAGTTATCGTCCGGAAACCAAGTCTCAAAATTAGCCTTGATTTCATCCTCACGGACCTCACGGACCTCGGATCCGGCTCAAAAAGAATAGGGTTCTTCCAGATATCATTTCTGACTTGTGGTGAAAATTTGACGAGGATCCGTCAAGGCAATCTAAAGTTATCGTCCGGAAACCAAAAGTGGCGGAAGAAGAAAAAAAAAAAAAAAAAAAAAAAATTCTGCTAAAACCATAAAGGCATTTCTGCCAAAATGCCTTAACAAACATGTCAGTCAGCAGAGTTATTTACAAAACACTAAGTTTTCATCACTGCATGGGAATTAACGCTCCAAATTACTACCAAATTCCTGCCATGCCGCCAAAGACATCATCATTTTTCAGGACAGCTTATTATGAATATCCCATGCAAGGAAATATTTTGTATGAAGATTGCCCCAAGGTGTGATATGGATCCTGTGATCCGGATGGACTGGTAGGAACCCCCCTGGACTGGCGCCTGGTATACAGTCACCCTGAGCAACGGGAGACCCCAGGGGGGTCACTCCCACCCCATAGGGAGTCCACCTGCCCTGTAATTGGCAGTCCAGGCCAGAACCCAGCTGGCCATCAGCCTGGGTCATAAATTCTACAAGTGCCTGTCATCACTGGCATTAACCCTTTGTCTCGTATTAAGGGAATAATTTATGGTACTTCAATGATTTATCATTTCATCCAATTTCAAGCAGCACATGACCATAAACCTCAATGACCTAAAAGTAAGAATGACCACTATATAAAGCTACATTAGGTGATACTATGCCACTTCATTCATTGACTCATTATTATCGTCAACTATAATGACTTTTTTTCAAGTGTATCCCTGGGTGATAAGGAGCAAATTGATAACAAGCTCGAGGGCACTGAAGCGAGGGAAGCATACTTAGGATACAATACTATCATATCATTTATATCTGATACATGTACATATTCCTGTACCTCTCCTTGTGTCGACGGGGCCACGTCCGAGTATCGAGACTCACAGATCACGTCGCCGATGTCATTGATGTTGCCCTGCGGCACGCCAGGGAATGACTTCCGGCAGTCGTGAGCGAAGTAACGATAAACTTTCCACGTCTTGCCGAAGTCATGTGACCTCTCAACAAACATTGCTGCGGGGCGGAAGGTCTTAAATCGCATGATCAAGTGAGTGAAGTGGAACTCTCCTTCAAGGTCCAGCTGAATGTAGACGTTCTGCTGGCCGTTCTCTGCCTGCCACCAGCGGTTTCGCCACCTGCGCGAGAAGTCGTGGACGATGTTCTCGATTCTGTGACTCTGCTGGTAGTAAGTGTTCTCCTGGTAGGGATACCGCGAGTCACAGTAGAAGCACTGGTCAGTCGCCTTGTTGCCTAGGTAACTGACTATACAGAAGCGTTCTCGCTCAGTCATTCCACAGGTGGAGCTAGAGTAGAGACGATCCTGGCGACCAATCAGAAGGTCCCCGGTTGCCGGGTAACAGCTTCCCTGCTCGCACGCACCACGGTGATGCTGCCACTGGCCATTAGCAACTGAAAGAACGGAGATAAATTATAATCATATAAGTTAATATAAGTTATTACACAAACATTGTAACTGTAAGTATCATTACATAATGGTTACTTCTTCAAATATCGGCGTGGTTCCATGTCAGGAGAATCCTTGTATGTATGAGACACCCTCCCCCCCCCCTGTCACCCTAAACACAGAAATTCGGTAAAACACACTAGTGCCCAATCGGCATTTCTCATTAATGTCCCATCATGAATTTTCAGGTCTGATCCATTTCTATTTTGTGACTTAAATATGCACTGAAAATATTCATTAAACTGTTATTTCTCATCCCGATACATGATTATCGGTATCACATTGTGCAACTGTGTTGGAATACAATCCAATGTTTTAATATTTCACTGGTGAGCAGACATGACGGGAAACAAATTTCATGAATGAGGGTCAGTCTTAACACGCTTAAATACAAACACGAGGAGAAAGTTTATAATCATCGACAGACATAAATGTTTTATCCATTGCAACAAATGGAGGAAATGTACATTCCCAACAGTAATTTATATAGCATCTCAAGTAGTTGCTTTGGAATTTCCTATTCAGAAATGGCGTAAACAAGATGTGACTTAACAAACAACACAGTGACTAATCAATGTTTTGTCCAGACTGCACACTGGTAAGTCAACATGATATTCAGGCATCTGGCTCCAAACGCTCATCTACAATAAGAAGCCATGGGAACATTTATACGTAAAGCTACATCTACCAAGCCTCCCAAGCTATCTACATGTATGGAAAGAGATAAAAGCTACCAATTGCATCGAACTACACTGCAGACATGACATCATTCGACTCAGCATCCTACATAGATGTCTATCCTGGTAGCAGCGCTATAGCCGTACATATCATGTATCTTTATACTCAGCTCACGGACAGGGCAGTTTTTATCGTTGGCAAGTGGTCGTGGTGTCACAAGGGAAGTGCATATTTAGACAACACAAATAGCTGCGGTAATGTCAGACAGTGCAAACACTCAAGGCTGGCTTGACATGTCCGCAACATGTGTATTTCTTTCCGGTTTTCGCCGAGGAAGGCCAAGAAAAATTCGCCGAGGAAGGCCAAGAAATTTTGCCTGTATGCCGAGCAGCGTAAACCTAGGGCCATGTTTTGAAAACAAGCAAGATGGACTTCAAAGAGTTGTTGGGTTGCGCCTGCAATAATGACCATAATTTGTTGCTACATGTAGGCATGCTAACGGTATCACTCAGTACTGGCTGAGGGTGAAGCATTGCATCACCTACGACAGACTGCCTCATGTACATGTCAGTGAGTCAGGCCAATGTTGATCAATTTTGTTGCCTACATGTTCTTGTTGATGATAATGAATGCAGCAAAACTTTTACAAGAAATTTTCTCTAATACTGGAATCTATCGCCAAAACTTTTTTTTCTCTCCTAGATTCCTCACAACCCCCTATACATGTACAACACCTCCAATACCCCAGGGATCACTCACTCCAGCAAGGCGTTTAATCTAACCCCCAAGCAAGTTCCCTGTACCACCGCTATCTGGTACAACTTACTTACGGATTACCAACCGGTCAAGCTAACTTGGCCCCTGTCCGTCAAACAGCACGCAGGAAAGCACACCTCTGGGAGCTGTTTATTAGCTGTGGGTAGAGCACAAAATTGGCCAACTCCCCAGGGTGGCTTCCAAAATCCCGATAGGAGTCATTTAATGCTTGTCCAGTGCTCCCCAGTGTTTGCAAACAAACATGCAAAAGGTCAGACCAACTCCTGACCAGGCAATTTGCCAGTGTCAATTATATGATTTTGACTTTGACCATTACCATGTGCAAAGAGGCCTGACATATGAATACCCCATGTACATGCCCGGTACATGTAGTGTACTCACCCTGCTAAATGTACTTGGCCCATATAACCTGTAGGTACATGTATCAAAATGATTTCACTTTTTCACCCTGACCTCACCTTTACAAAATCACAAAGGTTTGTACATGTACCATGCAAATGACCCCTCAAAATAACAATCAAAGCATTAGATTTACATGGAGAAACTCTCCCCATGAAACCTGCCACCTTATACAAACAGTGGTGTCACTATTGGGTCTTATTGTTTCCAGATGTTTTCCAGGCTGTAATACATGATGAGGATGAATTTCCACGAAATTTCTGATGCATGAGGCTTCACAATTACATCTACAATTCACTTGCAATTTTGATCTCTGGACTGTTAAACCAGATCAGTTCTTGCACACAGTAAATACAACATAAACATCCTCATTGATTCACAGAACATTTTTGTCAGATGGAAAAACATTCACTACTTTTACTGTATAAATATTTGCACAGCAGAAAAATAACCTGTAGTGCAATGCTTAATTCTAGATACTACTGTGGGTAATAGAATGTTTAACAAAGTATACACATTGTGGATGTGTATGATAATGTAATGTCAATATTATATTATAACCTTTCTCTGTCGTTCTCTTTCATTTTCTGGAACAATTACATCATTACTTCGGTAATACATTATACCATGTTGCCAGAGATATCTAACAATTATCACGATCATATCTGCTACATTGTACGTGACTTAAAAATAAGAGATCTCCACATCAGAGAACAGGATGAATAGAGTGTTCAAGAATGATTCACACACAGACACATATCAGAGATGATCTGGAATGTATATTGACCTCCTTTCAGTTCATCCAGCTAATCAGATCCCAAATTGCAAGTAGATGCATGTTTTACACAGAAGTTCAACAAACTTGGTGCCAGTAATACAGTAAGCAGTATGCATGGTCAATGGATTTGTGGCTTTGATCTGGCCATCTGTTCTGGAACAGCTTGAGGGATTTTCTCCATAAACATCAGACTTCCGACAGTGTCCGAGGCATTCCTCACCACTCAGGGAGGCCTTCGGGGGCGACTTTGTTGAGGCTCCGGGGTGATTCCTCGGTGAGAATTCATCATGCATGTTTGTAAATGCATGTGCCAAGTTGGTGGTCCGGAGAACACAAGGTGGTTCAGTCCAGATTGAGTACCACCGCATCGGACACCCTCCCCCCCCCCCCCCCCCTCCCAAATAATCAAGGTAGGCCTTGCCACCCACCCACACAATCCAGGCCGCATCCTGATACCATGGATACCAGCTACCATGGATACCAGTGGCAGGGTGTGGGGCTTGTCAAGGGTTAATGATACAGAACCTGTTTTATCACTGGACTGGCATTATTAGGGGCTTTATGTGGAGCAGGCCAACAGCAGAGCTACTATCTAATCTGCACAGTTTAGATGGAGATTAGCCCAATATTTCCAGACTGAACATGTGCCCTTGCTTAGGAATGCGGGAGATATGATGCAATAAATTCAAATGGTTTTCAGTGCAGTTGCACAGGACCTTGGCAAATGGTTCTGTTTCTATTTGTGGAAAAGGTTGTGGCAATAAAGTTTACTATGTAGTATAATGTACTGCGTCTGACCAGTATCCATTGAATACATGGGACATAAGAGGAAGCTACATGTACAGCTACGTCAGCTAATTGCATGTGCCAGACTCTGAATGATTTCCTTTCCAGTGACTCTGTTTTCTTGATGGATTGCAGCAGTGTCTATTGCCATTCTAGGTGCATTTTCTAGGAAAGTTTACAATGTACAAATAAATGACTTCCTAACATTTCCAGCCCACCTAGCTCTTAGACGACAATATGCTCTCCTTATACTTACATGTATAAACAAGACATGATAGACACCAAGATTATACTCAGAAATTCTAATACCATGAAGCAATGCATCCAAAATAGCATTGAGTCGAGTAGGACCAGATTGAGTGCACACACACACACACACACACCTCAGACAACTGGACCGTGGCCAATCCCACTCCAGCTGCTGCTACCACGGAAACCACATCCCTTCCCCGACAATGTCTTGATTGAGGCCAGACTTCCATTTCCCATCACCTTGCCGCCACAACTCTCTCCCAGAATAGGTCGCAACCCGCACCATAAATACATATCATCAATTTAGGCAAAGGTAAAAGCACTAAAGCTGGGAGAAAAAAATTCCGACATGTAACACATCATCCATGCCAAGGTCTCACAGCAGCGTGTGAGCGTGTTTTTATTCTTACAAAATACACGAGCAAAAAAAACCTGTACTTTCAAAACCACAAAGTCAACAAAGGTCGATTACATGTAACCACTGGTGTCTGATGAACAGAAGGGTTATCATTCTCTTGACTTTTTGCGGTTAGGATTTCAGCAAATTTTACTGCTGCATAAAGCAGTGAAAGTGTGATAATTCAACCTCAGAACCAGTCAATATTCATGTCACTTTATATTTATATTTGAACTGTGTGTGGTATGTACATACCAGTATGATTTGAAATCTGATTGAAACATGGAAATATTTCAGAATAATCCCTTAAATGATGAAACTTATCAGTGCTCAACAAACACGAATTAAACTTTTCATTATACATGTACCTTTAAAATCCAAATTCCAAAGCAAGATTTCAATTTATAATTCGTACATACATGTATATTACTGTATGGAGTTTCTTCATATTATTAAACCTTCAATATATTGATTTGCACTTGTACAAATGCAACAAGCATACAGTGTATTCAGAAACCTGCCAATCCAGTAAGCTGAATAGGCCAGGCATGAAGTTCACTTAGTGTAGGACCTGTCCAAACTTCCCTCCTGCTCTACAACACGACTCCCACAACGTACCACCTAGCAGGTCTACAGAGGTGCTTATCTACCCAAATAAATGCTACTTTTAATTGTGTTAATAGAGATCAATTTGCTAGTGTAGATCAGATTTCAATCATGGTGTATCACATATCGGAAACTGTTTTATCCATGGCAGAGTTCCCATCAATGTTATCTGAAGCGAGCACTGCTACAAGATAGTACATTAAAAAGTTGGGGGTTGTGGGAGGTCAGACGGCCCTCTGTATCTACATTATACATGTACATGGCTCATTATACCAGGTACAGGAGCTGAGAATGATTGCCCAGCACATGAGTGGTTTCTCTGTCTGCCAGTGGAGTCTGGCAGAGCATATCAAGTGCAGTCTCCTTATAACTGAACCATCTGTCACCCGCCACACAGCAGGGGGAGTCGACTCCTACCTCATCATAAAAGAACAGCTCTTATTGTGCGGACTCAATCATACAAAAGAAGTCTTTTTGTCTATCGTTTACCATGTTTACTACTCAATTGAACATGGGAACATAGAGCCAATATTCTTGTTATCCTCAAAATGTATTTAAACATCTCAAATATAACACAACCTAAAACACAATTCTGAATGAATTTTTTCAGATGAATGCATGGGATGCAAGACAATTATACCCCCCAAAACTAATAATAAGGGTTGATTACATGTTTGGCATCAAATTACCCACCCACGAGCCGGGATGAATACGGGACACCCAAATGAAAGATGACAACAAAAAACAGCCTTCATGGCCTGAGGGCTGCGATAATAGAGAGCTCACTCAATACAATATCATTAGAAAGATATACGTGAACTTAGGCAAATACTACCAGACCTAGCTGTCATTTAATAGTTCAGACATCTCTGCAATATGTTAGATAATATATGTACCTGTACCATTACTAGGACATTTGGACTTTTGAAAACATTAAATTGCTCTGTCGTACATGTAGATTCTAAATGAACTTATTTCATGCTTCACTTCTGTTACATTGTGAATCAGTGTGCTAAAAACAAGTTACATCTAAGGCCATCTTAGAACCACGGCATAATAAAGTACATGTATTTGTGTGCACTGAAAACTGCTAAATTCACATGTACAACCACTATGCAGGACATGTATAACCTGTGTACATGCAAAATTACACAACAAAGTTTCACATAGTTCAGGCGGTTATCTACAGATATCATGTAGTATTCGGAGGAGAACACTTACCTTGAGTTGCAAGAAGTACTGCAAAGGCTATAAATAAATCCATAGTGTAAGGTAGTCTCCTCTACTGCTCACACATCTGAAAATGCAATGAGAAACCACTGATATGTAGCAGAAATATACTCCACACAGTACGCACAAAACCATGTAATCCAGTGAATATCCTGAAGATAAAAGCCTAAAAACCTCAGGCAAAATCTTTCCTGTCGGGTTCAAATTATCCAAAAAACTGACATTATCCAGCACTTCTGGTACAGAGTACAATCTCAGCAGAGCTGTAACTCTGTAGCCACACCTCTAAGATGAATATATATGTCTTACTGTTCTGAGTACTTTTAATTATATCTAGGACATTTCAATTAGATTTCCGTTTCCTCTGGAAATGCTTATCGCACATTTCCATATGGTGGTGGGAGGAACAAGGGTCACAGCCACATATGATAGTGTACATTCATGTATGTGTGTGGTTTGCCTCCATCCTTCAATCACAACTCCCCCCTCGCCAACCCCCCTACAAACACCCAGAAAATTGCTAGCTACCCACCAAACAACTGGCAACCAACTGTTAGAAATCAGCCCCCAACTTCCAACATACAAACAGCATTCAATCTCCACAGGTTTGCACAAGGTCTCGGCTCCTATACACACAAAACCTCCAAGGACACAGGCTCTAGATCAACTTGGGTCTGCCCACGTTTCATTCTAGCAAAATACCAAAGCAGAATCTCATACCCAAATCATTTCCATCCAGGTTATCCGACAGAGTAGACTGCCTCAAAACTGTCCAACGTCAGGTGACTGCAAATCTTCAGTGACGGTGTAATTATTCAGATTCCGTCAGGTTCCTGGCAGGGTTCTGGTCACTCTCGTCAATTTCTAATCCCAGACTCCGATTTCGCTCCACTCGGCTGGTTTTGGGGATCAGTGCCGTTGACTGTTGTATCCAGCCACAGTCCGCCGTCGAATGCCCTTCCTACACACCGGCAGCGCCGAGAGAGGAAACAAGAAAAAATGTTTTAGTGCTGTATGTGCTAAATAAATGGAAAACAAAATTTAAAACATTATTGGTGTGGACTGGTGGAGAATAAAACCTCGTTGAAAAGATGGGAAACACATGCCTGAATCTGTACATGCGCACGGTTCAAGTAAATTTACAAGAGCAATTTCCACTTTGGCCAAACTTTAACGCAGCTCTGTCTGCCAACATATTTTAGGGAGTTTGTTATACTCCATCAACATCATCGACACACGTAAGGCACAAGTCAAAACCCTTTCTGCAGCTCTTATCTTAGGCACCAAAAATAAACATGATGAAAGGCAATTTTTTATTCTATAATGCAGGAAGATCAGATATTGATACAATGAAATATTTGTGAAAAATTGAAAGTATTTGAGTGCATTTAACTCGAAGATAAGATTTATTGAATTCGAAAAGGTTTGGTCCTTTTTTTTAAAATTAAGTCCTCTCTCACACTAACAAAGTTAATGTCAGTTATCAATTGTCACAGTAGTTTTATGTGCCAGGTTAAATATGCCAAGTGAATGTTGTACATGTACTGTAGCCAGTGAAACAAAGTATGCTGCCAGTTTGAACACGTTAATCCCTCTGTGGCTATGTACGACAGACGGATACCAGATGGAGACATGCGCAGCTTAATTCAAATAAATCTCAGATCACTGCCACATGGCATGTGTGGCTTTCACGAAATAGAATGAGTCATTTCCTTTGGAATGTGTGATTGTATCTAGTGATATTTTCAAACTATCTTTTCACCATTATTGTGTACTTGTATCAATCACACAATATGACAAATACTCTAGTAACATATGTCTGTGATTATGAATCTGATACAGATATATCTTGCAGCAGGCAACTGAAACTATAATATGATTAGGCTAATATATAATGGACATCTGACAATTATATTAGAAACAATGTATTCAATAGTCTATGTTACAATGAATATCTTGGGGTATTGCAAACAAGACAAGATCATGTACAATATTGGTTGCAATCCCTTTTGTACTCATGTTTTATCTTGTACTACAGCATATCGTAAACTTTCCAGACAATAAATGCCACAATGAATGCTTTTATACATGTCTGTAATATAATAGGCTTACAGATCCATTCCTTGATAAGCTATCTTGTATGTATGTCAGAATCAAGCAGCAAACATTTGAACATGTATTGGACAGATAACATGGATAAGCATTTCTTGCTCTGTGGGCAAATAATACTTGACCCAAGTAACATGTAACTTGCAGAAGACTGGTTATAGAACAGGGAAGCATATACTAGATCGTTTTATCAGCACCAGTAAGCACCAGCAACTACTTAAGATTTCAAATGTCCAGCAGTAAAGTCTGAAACTGCAGACGACATGATTACGGGACTTTGGTTCACTAGATGTGGTCACTTTATAGTTTGTACAAAGTGATTGGTGCTGGGTTATTTATATGTATTCATTATGTCTCACATCACCAAATAGTGACGCTATACTTGAATATTACAAATATGAGGCAAACAGATAAATATATCCAGAATACTTTTTTTTTAATAGTCATCAATGTTATAGATTAGTCTCACTGCCTCATCAAATATTGCGTACATATACATGCACAGCTGTAGTGTAGGAATCATGGACCCACAGAATCTACATTTGCAGATTGTGATCAGAATGCAGTTATAATTGGTTATTGAATCAAAGTATATAAAATACACATGTACACAGCATAAACCATATAACGTGGTTGGTGTTAACCTGGCAAATGCAGCAAATTATTTGTGGGTCATACAAAGAATTGCTGCAGCAGGGAGCATCACTATCCTATCCAGAATTCTCCCGCAATTCCCTGCCCATGGGCCAAGGTATTACTGTTCTGTCTAACATATAACACGGCGGGCACCTGTCAGGTGCAAACCGGCTCACCGACTGCAGCCACGCATGCTTTGTGGTACACACACCACCTAAATTTCTGTATATGTGATACATATTTTATTTTCACTGCATATAAATGTTTGCACATTGATAAAACTTACCAGAAGCACTTTTTCAACTCTCCACAAACTTATCCAGCACCTCTCGCACTGACCTTTCTCGGGCGGATTGTGATGAGCTGTTGAATGTGGCGGATTCACCCAAGTAGAAAAAACGCAAGTATCTTCATCACTCGATAGAAGGCAGCACATTATAGCATCGTCCACCAATAGGTGTCGCCACCTTTAGTGCAGCGCATGCTACCGAAGCCCAGAACGGCCACCTATATATGTAGCCCTGGTATTTTTTTTTTTTTTAGATTTGGTTTTTGTCCAGTTATTTGTTTTTGAAAATCCTGAGAAATATTTTCACAATTTAGATTTTCGATTTTTTAATTTTTTGCTTTTTCGACTTTTCGGGAGTTTTATTTTTTTTTTTGGTGGGGGGGGGGGGGGGGGTATGGGGGATGATTTCTGACTAGGTTACGAAAGTTCGAAAAAAAAAAAACGAAAAGTCAATAAGTGGAAAAAACGAAAATTCGGAAAGTCAAAAAGCGAAAGAAGAAAAAGTCGAAAAAACAAAAATTCGAAAAAGAAAAGTCAAAATGTTCTGGTCTTCCGTACAATACATTCAGAATTACTGGTTTCTGGAGAACATCTGAAATCAAAAGTTCGAATTTTGAATTATAAATTAGGTCATGTATGGTGGAACAAAACCTGACCTTTACAGAACCAACATTGAAACGCAGAACTAATATGATATGCATGTTTTATAAGAAAGTCTAGATTAATTTTCAGTTAGATGTGTCCTAATGATTATATACTGATATATGAAAGGAAATAACCTGAGTTTATTGGTATCAACATGTACAAAGAGACTAATGTACTTCTGATTGTGTACTGAATTTTCACCTGAGATTATGTCGGGAAGCCCTATAACATTTTGCATTTGAAACTCTGAATGTATCAGTGGGTTAATTGTGGCCAGCCTTGTTTGGAATGCTACACACACTATGAAAATTATCATTATCTTGCAGCTTTGTGTGCTGGTACGGCCAAGCATTTGAGTACATCCTGTAGTTTCTCTTCTCTGCTTGATTATTTATTCCATTACTAGCAGTGACTTGCACAGCGATACGTGCGTATGGTTAGTACTCACACATATATGTTTCCCGTTGTACCCAAGGCTAGAAGTCACAGACGACTTTCTCATGTCACAGTGCATCAATAGAACCCTGAATAGCCCGACGGACTGCCAGAGTCTGTTTGCACCATGACAAATTTACCACAGAAGACTGTGGTCCATGCAATGTGTCCCCCGAGCCTCTATTTTTGAGTCTGCATGGGCATGTCATCCCTTAGCCAGAATGGGACAAGGAGAGAATGCTCTCATGACCATTCTCAACCAGAACCAGACAGACCGCCAAGATTCTGGGACAAGCTGGTGAGCTGGCTTGTTAAAGCACAAGAGAAACGTATATATAAGTGTGATGAGTGGACTGGGCCAGATACACCGCTGCATGGTGAGCGCATGTTATTGTTATTATACAGGGAATTCTGGGATAGGTGTGATTGCATAAAAGATCATGCCTCGGAGCTCGCAGCACACTTGCAGGAAATCAAGCAATGTGTCTGTTATATTGGCTGGCAACTGTCATGGATTTTAGCCCCGTTACGGTTGTGTTTATTGTGATAGCTGTTTACTTGCTTGTGATTGCCAGGTTCAAGGGCATTTAGGCATAAATGGTAGTGAATTAAGTGACTGGAGTATATGTCATTGTCATGCGAATGGGGGAGTTACATCCCTAAGGAGAATAAAGCAGAGAAAGTATGTATGTCGTCAGTCTCTGTGGTGGTTGACAGCCCTACGAACAAACACACAACAAGAGTCTTTACAAGGTTAATGAGCGGAATATGGCGGAAGGCGGAATATCAAGAGTCTTGGTATAAGGCGGAATATCAAGAGTCTTGGTGCACATGACAATGACTAATAGCAGATTGCCTATTGGCATCCTGATGACAGACACCACTGGTGTGGTGTGGTGTAGTACGACCCAACCCGCAGCCAGGAGGCACCGCTGGGGCTGCCGGGAGCATGTTCAGCACGGGGGGAGTGTACTCGCAAGGTGAAAGAGGCCTCTATGTCAAGCCCCACAATTTCGACGGGGAGATTGATTGGACAGAGTACCTAAAGCAAATTGAGGTGAAAGCTTGCTTGAACCGATGGAACGACCAGAACAAGGCACTTCATCTGGTTAGCAGCCTGACAGGAGCAGCTCGAGCGAACATATAATGGAGCGACGTGATAAGCCACATTCAAAACACAGCTAAGGAGCATGAAGAAGAAGCCAGGAGTGGGTGGCCGATGTTTCCAAGATGGTCCATCGGATATTTCTAACGTAACCAGGGCAAGAAGAGGTGACCTCATCAAAGTCAACTTCCTGAGGGGGCAGGATGGAACCATGCGCATGTCGGCTGAAGTGAGCCTGCCGAAGATGCTAGCCGATGCTGTCAATCATGTGCTGCTATGAGAGTGAAATCATCTATGGGTTGATGTAGGCAATTAAAAAGCCTAGAGATTTACGAGTTCACTTGGTCGAGGAAGAAATGGCTGACTCCTGGAAAGGCGGCTGTGAAGGGGCCGAGGATTGGTAAGGTGTGGTGACTGTCCTCCAACAAATCAAACAAATAAAAGACCGAATGAAAAGGCTGGTCCAGCTGCTGAAAGGGGTCCAGGGCCTGACTGAAGGGCTGCTAGAGAAGCCTGGTGAAGTGCTGAATGCAGGAAGAAGGAGTCCTCATACAGAGGGGTAACAAACCGAAGAGTGGAAGTAGTATGCTGGAGATGCCAAGGGAGAGGTCACTTTTACAGAGAATGACCCACACCCCATAGCAAGGGAGCGGACGGCAGCGGCCCTGGCAGTCCTAGGAGGACACTGGCTGGCCACATTGGGCACTGCTGGGGATGCTCCTGAAACGGGGTCCCTGAGTTAGAATCAGAGGGAGGAGATACGACGCACCCCTCCAGTGGAAGAACGACTTCAAGTAAGGAAAGAGAAAGTAAGGGAGCATGCTTAGTACCTATAGCACAGGTGGCAGAGCCTAGGGAATAGCAGCAGCAATTGTATGTCACGTGCGAGCTGAATGGGTGCCCACACGGGAGCCAACGTTCCATATGCATTGGCGAACCTCCAGCTGGTGAACCTCCAGCTGGTGACAAGTGGGATTGAAGCTGAAACCATCGAAGTGGGAATTGTTCAAGAAGGAAGTGGCCTTCCTGATATATACAGGTAGTGTTAGAGGAGGGTGTCAGGTGTGACCCAGGAATATTGATGTAGTACAGCAGTACCAAGTGTACTGGCTTCGCTGACTGACATGAGAGTGTATCCGGGGTTCAAGGGATATTACCACCAATTCATCCAGGACTATACAATATGACTAAGGTGACACCATTGTCGCAGCTGTTAAACTGTTTTCCACTGGGGGTCTAAACAACAGTGGGCAATTGAAATCCCGAAGGATGAGCTCATTAAGGGTCCAGTCGTGGCCTACCTAGAGAACGACCAGCCATTCTAGACACAGATACTAGCCTGAAAGGCATTGGGGGTTTGCTGTCTCAGGTACAAGATGGGAAGGAGAAGGTCATTGCGTTTACCATTCACACTGTGGCCGGCACAACAGAATTACTGCACTCTGAAGTGAGAGCTCCTTCCTGCTGTTTTCATGATACACCATTTCTGCTATCTTTTGTGGGGAGTTCATTTTATGCTGGGGATGGATCCTGCATCGTTGAAGTGGTTGCTGAACTGTAGGGACGTGATATCCTGCTGGAATGCCGGGCTGGCAAGCTTTCGTCTTGACATCAAGATTCAGCCAGGGCATAAACATGCTAAGGCAGATGGTATTCCCGCTGATGCAAGTGTTGGCACAAGGAATGTCCTAGGGATGGGATGTCGGTCAGAACCTTCCATGGGATGATTTATCCCCTCAGGATTCGGTAGATGACGAAGACGTTTTGCCTGGTTTTTCAGGCGAAGGCGTGAGCCTGATCTGCCAGATCCGGATCTGTGGGTGGAGCTTGATTAGGTAGCCCTCACCACGGAGGAGTCCACTCTTAACTCTGGCGAGGAGACAAGCACTGCTGAAGACAGTTCACGGACACCGGCTGGCGGGACATATGGTTATTACAAAGATGGTACAGAGGCTGAAGCAACAATACTGCTGGCCAGTCATGAAGAACAATGTGATAAGTTGGTGTAGGAAGTGCACTTCTTGCCCGCAGGGGAATTCAAAGGCAGCAAAGTGGAAATCATTATATTCTAATGATAGCGAATTACTTCACCAATTGAGTGGAAACTTATGGTCTTCCAGATCACATAGTGGCCAAAAATGGCCACCAGACCAAAATGGCCACCACGTGCAGATCGGAGACTCAAGGGCAATGAAACTCAACATATCATGAAAGTACATGAAAGGAATCATACTGTCCAAAATTCACTGTTTTTTGACAAAAAGAGGCCATTTTGACTTTTCATAGTTGTATGTTAAATTCAGGTTTACCCGTGAAACTGCAATATGATTTTCCATTCGAATGTGTAAATATTTAGGCTCTATCTTTAAGTGTTCTAGGTCTTCTTGGAGACAAAACAATTTCTTTTTCATTGACTCATTGAAAAAACAAATTGGTCACCACATGTTGAGAAAACGACCATCAAGTCCAAAATTGACTGTTTTTTGCTTCAGAAACGGCCGTCATTTTGGGAAAAAAATTGAATTATTTTTTTAAAAACCAGTACCTCCCTCTTGAAATATTTTTGGGCATTTTTGTGCGAAATCTCAGAAAGATTTGACTGTAAACTTTAAAGATCAAAATGTGGATGATGGACGCAACGCCATTGCCAATAGGTTATTGGACCATAGGCTGGTAGCCTGAAAAATCTGTCTGAACAGGATAAGGGAAGCATAGGGGGAAACCCTCAGTGACCCGACAAAGGCCAGGAAGCCCGAGGACCTGTGTGCTGCACTGGAGGAAGAGGGATTGCAAGACATTCAACAGGCCTTGACAAAAGTCAGTGAAGGCCCAGGCGTAACTGCACGATTGGGGTGGGAGGAGTCCCATCAGCCCAGCGGCTTCGGATCGTGGTGGTTAGACCAGGAGGATGAGGTTCTCCTATGGTCCCATCCCCAGGGCATCGGCCATTCCCGCTGAGAGCAAGGCGCCAGGAGCAGGAGTCTCCAGCACGGAAGCGGCAACGGGTTTCTCAGCTGGACGAATTTGATGACGACACTCCAGTAGACACTGAGGTTTGTGAGCTGGAGAAATACAGAACGATGGTTGTTCCTGCCAACACGTGCAGCAACATTATGGAATGGTGGCAAGAACACGCTACCACATTTCCAAACAGTGGCAAGGAACACATTATCAGTGATGGCCACGAGCGCGGCCAGCGAGCGCAACTTCAGTTTGGCTGGCCATGTCGTCAATGAGCGTCGATGCTGCCTCAAAGGCACCAGTGTGAACAACATTTTGATGATTAATAGTGCTGCACGCTCCAAACAAAAATGAAACATTATCTCACATTTATGTGATTTGATCTTCAGCTTGTGACCAAGCGCGTGTGTATGTGTGCGTGAATTTTACACTGAATAAATACTAGTGGATTCTTGCATATTCGTTTATGTTGAAATAATATCCGATAAAGATCAGATGTGTGTTCATATACATATTTTGTATGCATTACACATACATGCATATATTTGATTCATACACCTGATACATGCATATATAGGTCTATGTTCAGTTGTTCATATACTGCAGTGCGGTGCGGGTGCGGGCCTTGGTGTGTGCAGTGCGGTGCGGGTGCGGGCCTCAGAATATTATGTGTGGTGCGGTGCGGGGGCCCGCATTGGCTTCTACTGCGGTGCGGTGTGGGTGCAGACAAAACCCTTGCGGTGAAGGTGTGGGGGCACATATTGAGCCCGCGCAGAGCCTTATCGGCCACACAGGCTTAGCCGAAGACAACTGTATCATGCCCAGATTGTGGGAGATATTGAGGCGTAACTTGAATAGGCATGAAGGAGAAACATGATTAATTGGTAAAATATGTCAAATGTCCAAGATGTCCTTATGTGATGGTGTGAACAACTTACTTGCATAGACATTTGGGGAATATACATCATGGAAGGCGACGATGATGGTGCAGGAAGTAAAGAAAACTGGAAACAATATGAGATGACAGAACAGTACTCTGCTAAGTATGCCGGGGAGCAGGGCAAAGTAGGGCCTGAATCTATGCCATGTCAGATAGTTTGCTCCCAGACTGGAAGCTTCGAGCATGGAAAGTTATCTGATGAAGATGTCATCATGACTAGACCAGAACGTACAGGGATTCGTTGCCCAGAAGGGGAGAGGAAATGAGAAGGAACTATGCTTGGGAGTTCGTTATGGTTGGAGGGGAATACAAGATTTGTACCTCATCAAGACCTGCTGAGATGCCACGGGACTCTAATGCTCCGGCAAGATGGGAGACTCGGACGTTTTCCTAGGAAGGCCACTGAAACTTGGGGGCCAACGGCGTCACAGGCCAGTACCGCTGGCGTGGTTACCAGTAGTCAAATGGTTACAACTGCTAGAGAGAAGGCCGACAAGATGTGGAAGTCCCAGGTCACAGTGAACATGACTGCATCCACAAGGAGATTGGTTGGGGCCTGTCCGGCCCATTCTACCACTAGTACAACACAAATTGAGGAGAGTGCCCATGGGAGATCACTTTGTTGACTCCCAGGGTGGAAAATGGCCTTTAAGGGCATAGTGTCTGAGTTACCCATGGGTGTTCATATACCCCAATGGCCCTAGAGTCACGTCCCCAATAATAATAAAACTGAGAACAGACTGTTTGTCGTCAGTCTTTGTAGCAGTTGAACGAGAGTCTATACAAGGTTAATGAGTGGAGTAAAGTGAAGTAAAGTGGAGTAACTAGAGTCTCAACCATTACATGTGCGAACAGTGTGACTGATCGATTAAAACAGAAACGACTCAAGGAAACTTTCGCTTCGAACGTGAAGTTGTTAAAATATGGAATAAACTGCAACTGAAATGCCTGTCCTGGTATGATGACATATTTCGACATTAATCAAGTTTATTGACTTAGAAACCTGTCATGCCTGTGACTTGAATCTGGTTCAGTTCTGATTATCTTCAAAACGACACGGATGGTACGGACATTCAGCCATCGATGACAATAGAAAGGTTAATTGTGAGGATCTGATCAGCAGATAAAGTGTTCAAGGAGCGACTGGGGTACTGAGGTGCCAGTTTTATTTGCTAGACCCATCTTTATTTGTTCCTTACTGGGTCGCATAGATGGCTACAGTAAAAGTCCATTCAGATCATGCCACAACAAATTCCTGTTCGTTTCCATATCGCTTTCGTCTCGATCTCACTGCCGTTGTTTTGAAAGGCCGAAGATCCTGTAGCATGTCCCCAAGTTGAGCACCACTATCCATTAGTGACACCATCAGCAATCCAGTAATTCTATTCAATTTCAAGGCCAGAAACCTGTTCCATTCATTGCATCCACACCGCTGTACATCTTGAAACCAATCCAACTGATGACCATAAGCATGCTAGTCAGGTAGAAAATACTCCCATCTGCGATAAACACGTTCTCCATGGCTGATTGCCATGGTTTCGCTAGTCATCTCTCCTCTGGAAACGACAAGCTTTTCTTTGGGTATGGATGGGACATCAATTCTAAACTCTGGCATATAGTGCATATAGTATATAGTGCATCCGGCAGTCAAGCTTCAGGTTGATTCAGCCCTGGCGGGAGACTTGTTTTCCTGACATGTGCAGGCTAGCACTGGTCTAGAGCCCCACGATGGGCTTTCAGCCTCCCGTCAAAAGCCCCACGCTCGTTCAATGTCCCTACATCCCTGTTCTGAGAGTGCTACCTTACAACCCTTTTCTGAGAGGAATTTTAAAGAAATCCGTTGCATAAAAAGTGTATGATCAGACAGCATGCCTGTTACTGGCCATGGTCCAGAAAGGGTCTGTGGAATGCACCGTCTTGCGATTTGTTATTAACACTATTCTTGTTTTGGCCATTTCATGTTCGAAGCACATACGTTGCATGGCAACGCTCTCTAATCCTTTCGCTCCACTATACTGTAACAATGGTCTTACATCATCCCTCGTGTCTCGTGCTTGGGGTTATAAATACTACCAATCTGCTTTGTGTGTTTGGAGTTGTCTGAGAGCTAGCGAAGCGAGAGAACGACGGGTGAGCTTGGCCATGAGCTCCATGTCCCTTTCGTCCAGCTAGAAGTGGGCTGTAAGGCCCCGGGGACGATTTCCAATTGGGGGGCCCAGGAGGGGGACCGTGCTGAACCAGGGCACATCCCTGTGATCACCGGTCTTGAGGAGGTTGCTTTAGCGGACCTCTGACAGGCCCTGGTGGCAGCACCTGTGCTCTGGCACCCTCTTCTCGACTGTGAGTTCGATTTGGACACGGACGTGACCAACTTTGCATTCGGCGGTGTCCTCTCACAGATCGTGGATGGACAGGAGCGTGTAGTAGCTTATGCAAGCGTGGCTCTCAGCTGCTCGCAAATGAATTACTGCATGACCCACAGCGAGCTCCTCGAGGTTGTTACTATGACCGAGCTTTCCGACTTTCTTGTTCGAATTTGGTGTGCCACAGGGCTGCATTTCCGGTTGCAGACTGACCACAGTTCACTCCGATGGCTGCTCAACTACAGTGAGGCCAATGGCTTGGTGGCCCGGTGGCTCGTCAAACTCCAGGAGTACGACATGAAAATTGAGCACTGCACCGGTAAGTTGCACGGTAATGGCACCAATCCAGCGCGGTGAGGATTCCTCATCAGACTCAGACCTGGACCTTTCAGGGAGACCGCAGGCCGCCGACCCCTTCACAAATAGCCCAAGCCACAGGAGCCCACCCCCGCAGGCGGACCCGCTGTTACAGGCGCTGGCTTCCCACTTCGAACCGGAGGTGCGGCTCAGCTTCAGCGAGTCTTCCTCGAGTCCGGCAGTGTACTCCTCTTGGGTCCTGTCTGTGTCCTCGGGCGAGTCTGAGTACGAGCTGCAGTTGCCCCCTGTAGTAATGTCATCTATGACTGCCAACCCACGGCCATGCCGCATACTCCCATGGAGGAACTGGACGATGACCTCGAAAGAGGTGGTGCACACCCCAAATCGCTTGCTTGTGAAGGAGCCGCGCTGAGGACTTTAGGCCGGGCCCCCAGCATCGAGCTCAAGGGAGAAATGATGTCCGCCACCCTACGTCCCTCTGACGGACCTGCAGGTACTGTCACTTCGAACAAACACAAATACGCTTCATGCTTGAGCCCACCCGTTAACTGACGAGGGGCCATCATCCCTGGAGCAATTCCAGAACACGGACTCTTCCCCATTGTCCCTGGCTGGGTGCGCTGCTTGGGCGAAGCCACGCGGGTCCGTGCCACAATCTCAGGAATTGTCAGCAACACATGTCCCCACTGGCTACTCCTGCCAGCGCCCCAACGCACTTAATGTTTGGGCGTGACACAAAGGGCAATTGTGTTTCTATGTGCTGGGCTACTCTGGGATGGCCAACTAGGTCTTGTTAACGGCTACAGCGATCAAAACACGAGTCGTCCATGCATCCTGTTCACTATGGAATGAGCTACAGTTTGTTTTCATCTCGGTGATTACAAAAGTCGGGCCAGTGTGTCTACTGTCTAGTATGTCTGACATTTACTTATTCCTATTTTAACTTTTGACACTAAATAAAATGCCTGTCCCCCCCCCCCCCTTGTACACCCTACTGCATCAGGGGGGGGGGGGGGAGGGGGTATTCAATATACTCATGCTGCCGCCCGCCATGTTGAATAGCCCCCTGCATGGTCCTCGAGGTGTCTATATTTCACACCACATCATGAATGATTGTACAGTGTATTGAATGTGTTTGTTCGATTTGGTGGGTCATTGGGACTACAAGCACTGGGATAATCATCATGATATTGGTGCCCTAAACAAAGTAATTTCACAATATGAAATAAAATGTATGTATGCGGGGAAGTGTGTTCTGACTTGTGGGCCTGTCGCGTGTGGCGGTGAGGAAAAACAGGCGCTGGCAGCATGGCGAGAGGTGTAATGAGAAAATAAATAAGAAATAAACCATAAGATTACTCTCTCATGTAGGCCTACCAAAAAATATTTTTTACTTTTGTTGAATTCGGAAAAATATACGAGGGTAACCGTGACTGGGTAGGCCTATACTCTGATTTTTCTAACTCGTTTACACCGTTTTTTGCCTTTAGTTCAGCCAAATCACTTCGAGCGAACTATTCAACTGAATATTGTATATCTGTGACATGAACGGCAAATAATTCACACAAACCTGTCTTTTGGAACGCTATCTGTTTCTTTCAAAACACGAAAGTTTTATTTAAGCGAGGAATTGCTTGAACCATGGGCGCTGACATATTGCTCAGTTCTCAACAACTGATGACGGAATCCAAATGGACAAGTTCAAATTATTCATAATGGGGGTATCGGGTTGTCAGTTGTCGTCAAGGTGCCTGCACGTGCGAGTCATTCCGAATCAGTTTTCCCTGCGTGGGCCACTGTGGTGATACTGGATGCACTAACGATCGTTAGTGCATCCCGCAATGGCCGACAGTAAACATGATCAGTTTGGTGTTTAACCGTATTCTATCAAATGACAGGTCCATTTGTGATGAATGGACAATCTGAATGTAGCTTAGTGTTTTGGACGAAGACATGCGTAGTTATTTCAAGCAGATCACGCTTCTTTGTTTAGATATGTTGAGGAAAAGAATTAGCGATAAGATTCACCAACGACAAAAGTGAGATTCCCTAACGATATAGGCCTAATACGTGTATATTGTAATACGTCCATATCATACACCATTGTGAATTCGTTGATTTATGCGACATAGATTAGCGAATGTCACATCAAAAATAGGAAATCTGTATTAGAAGATCATCTATACACATCAATACATGTCAATTGGTACTTTATTTCACGTTTAACATTCAAATAACGTAGATTTGAATTAATAAAGAAAAGATCGTTAGGGAATCTTCACATGTTCATTAAGGAATCTTCGATTTTACAAAAACAATCGTTAGGGAATCTTTCGGCTTTTTTCAGACGAGTTTTTCATGCTCAAACCAACATAAATCGCCATGTATTTGCAACGAACGGTTGTTTCGTGCGCATAAGAATCAGCAGATGCATGTGTGTATCGATCACAATCGTAATTATCGGGAAAATGAAGAAAATTCAAACGAACCGCGAGTGGGTTCGCCATTGCGGGATGCACTAACGATCGTTAGTGCATCCAGTCTCAGCACAGTGGTGGGCGGTCCCGAATCCTAACCCCAGGGGCGGATTTAACGACAGAGGGGCCTGGGGCTGGAAAATATAAATGGGCAGCTATCTGATCTGGGGGTTCGGGGAGTGCCGTAAGCCCCCGAGAAAAAATGCCTTTTTTGTTTTGTGAGTTGAGCAGTTTGGCGCGTATCTGAGGAAGAATTTATGCGATATTTGGACATTCAATTCGGATTCGAATTTTGATTTTTTTTCCACTAAAGAGTGAAAGGACTGAAAAAGTAGTTTGGCCTGGATCTATTATTGTAAATCCGGTAGATTTCAAATTTTGTTATTGAAGTTGACCCCCTAAAAAATCAGTGATTTTTTTCCCAGAATAAAAAAATCTAACATATTGTGGTATATGCAGTTGTTTATCATAAACAGTGAAACACAAATTTCCGATGTAGTCAATTTTTATTTTATGATCATACATATATATGTACTTTTCGGCCTTTTTAGGGGCCGGTCATTATTCATCAGGTGGGGGGGGGGGTAAAAACTGGGGGGGGGGGGGGGGGGTCACACTTTCATTTTCAACATTATTGGGGGGGGGGGGGGGGTCATACTTTTATTTTCGATGGGACTGGGGGGTCGAAGTTTGAAATTGAGTTATTTTGAGAAAATCTGAATGGTAAAATTGTTAAATAATTACGTGGAAACAATCCACTCAATATCAGTACATGGACTGAATGGAGTACGCGATGGAATTTCATAACATTTTCAGTCAAAACCATAATCTCACTGAAACCGGATCCTGCAGAGGACCATCCAGGAACACCATCATCAAGATATGACGCAATCCGTGTGCATAAGGGCTCAAAAACTTCTTCCGGGAACCAAAGGACTCCTATTTCGCTCCTATGCAACAATTTTTACGAGCCAATTGGCTTCTAGAAGCATATTTCAAAATTACTTTACAGATTTTCATCAGCCAATTGGCTCGTGGGCTCTATTGCCTGGGAGCAAATCTGAAATGTTATGAGCCTATGGCTACCCAAAAGTGGCAATTCTGAGCCCTGATGTACATTGATCAACGCTCATCACTCAGATTGAAACATTGTCACCAAGAATCAACTTTGGACCTAACGGAGCAGCACTACAGCTGAACACGGTGCCAGCAAGGACAAGCCCAGATCAGCAGGGTCCTGTCACAAGAAAACCACGGATCAACCAGTCCATACCACCCTGAGCAACATATCATCCCTTCCGATGAACCCGAACTAGCATGTCAGAACCACAGACCGGTTTTCCACTCAAACTTCTGTCAACACATAACCCCACTGAGGATATTCCCCGAAGACCTCAGGACTATCACAAACCACCATGTAAAAGACATGGACTTTTCCACACAGAATGGTTTTGCTCTCAAACACCTGTCATAATTAATTGCCCATATATAGTATGCATACAAGTAATAATTGTTGTAATGGCATTCACACTTGAAGCAAAGGAACGGTGGATACACGAAGAGCACAAATCATAATATTCACTGACCTTATAGTATCATAAATTTGCGACAAAAGTCACAATTGTTTCAATAGAGATGTAAATAAAGCGTAAAAAGCATTCAAGTACCATATATATTATGATACTGGTGCCTTATAATTGTCTTCAATTGTGAAGCATAGCCTTATATTCATACATGGGGATTGGGGGGGTCATACTTTTATTTTGTGTCTTGGTGGGGGGGGGGGGGGGGTCATAGATTGGTTTTCGATATCGGTGGGGGGGTCAAACTTTGAAAACTCATTTCTCGGAAAAACCACCCAACCCCCCCACCCAGTAAATAATGACCGGCCCCTTATGTGCAAATCTGTTGATGGCCGGTTGGGGCCTATCATTTAGGCCTATCATTGAGACCTTCTGTAGACCTAAACCCATCTGCGTGAAAAGGAGACACACTAGCACCCGCAGAATAATATAGGTCCCCAAGTTTAAAAAAAAACAATACAATAGGCCTATGGGTGAGAAAAAGGGACGAATAAGCACTCGCAAAATTAGGACCCAAGTTTAAAAGAAACTGTGCAGTTAAAAATAGGCCCCGTAGTTGAAACAAAACTGTCCATCGTTTTTGTGAAAATTGGGGCCTATTTTTTCTTGCTGGGCCTATGGGCCTGGGGCTGCAGCCCCAATAGCCCCTACGTTAATCTGGCCCTGCCTAACCCTCGCCCCTATGCAAATTATCGGAACAGAATCGCCCATCACGTGCCAAAGGAAAACAATATTTGTTGACATGCAAACGACAGGATTTCAGGGAAAAATTATCATTGCAGTAGATTGCTAATTCTCACAGTTCTATGAGCAGAAGTCTGAAAGTTTGCAGAAAAATACCGTTTGATCTCCAGGTGAAGTTTGCCAAGTTACAATACGATACCATTAAACATCGCAAAAATATCGGCAAAAAATGGTGTAAACGAGTTAGAAAAATCAGAGTATAGGCTAGCGTGATATGGTACAGCGGCCGGCGAGGGTTTGTGATTAACAATTGTCTTTCTGGGGAAACGTGACGTGCTTGAGCAATGTCAAGGTCAGTCGTGATTCGCTCTCAGTGCTAGGGCAACACGAACAAACCGAAACTCAAAGAAATATCGATAAAAAGTGTAGAATTCACAGGAGCTAAATTGAAGTAGGTATCACAAATGATTCGTCTATTGTTATGTAATCAAATCATGAAAAAGAAAAGTCGTCGTCCTATCTAGATCTACAAGTTTGTCAAGTCAAGTGTGACTCAGAGAAATGTTCAAATGACAGATTCAGTCATTCACACACAGATCACTGACTGACTGACTGAGACAGTCTCTGTGGGTGTGTCCTGTCACTGTGTTCCCATTATGGTGGTAAAAAAAAGGTGAGATTGGGATTTGTTTGAACAGTTTAGAAGAATCCCATTTGGTGGCATTATGCCCAAATGGGATATATGCCACCAAATGGGTATACTTCCTGTATACCCAAATGGGATATACCCGAGAGCTTGGTGACAGTTTTGTGGTCATACTCATTGGGGGATTCAGGGGGCCTGAGTATTCATTCATTTAATGGATATAAAGCAATTGATTCATTTCCATTTGTGATTGGTTTTAATTTCACACTGTCTGTCCAATTTATTGCTGGGACATGGGATTTTTCCTAAATAAAGAATATTTTGCTGTGTAAACCTGTTTAGATGTAGTCAGTCAAACAAAAAACAAAGTATGTCTTATGTATCAAAAATTTTCTCAACCCATACATCCATGTTTATCATAAAAAGTACTGTCATTTCACACCACTGGAATAAACTGGGCTGTGAAGATGGAAAAGACACCAAACTCTCCAAAAAGTATATCAGGCCTTTCTTATTAAAGTCATAGTAGGAAGGTACCATTATATGGTTTTATTCTTGTTCAGATAAAGACATTGTGGACGTTTGGTGATAAAAAAAGATGTTCGCGTTAATCGGTAACTAATAACTGGGACATGTAATCAAGTATATTGAGCCAGTATTATAATCAGGTCTTTAATTATTTCGATAAAACCCCAAACCCACTCCGTTCCCAAGCATCTGGATCCAGCTACATGGGACGAAGCCCTCCGGTATATCTCGTTTGGGTATACAGGAAGTATACCCATTTGGTGGCATATATCCCATTTGGGCATATATGCCACCAAATGGGATTCTTCCCAACTGTTGAAAGTAGGGAATTGCAGTGCACTTTTGTCTTGTAGATCTAGTGTAGTGGCTGTCAGTCACACAGTCATGCACACAGTTACAGTAGCGTTGTACAACACAAAACCTCATATGATTTTCGGCGATAATTTCTTTTAGAATGGTTGGATCAATTTGAAATTTTATATGCCTCCATTTGGCACAAAACCATATTTTTTCATGAAATTTCAGACTTTCTAAGTCTGAAATTTGATGAAAAAATATGGTTTTTTCATCAAATTTCTAAGTCTGAAATTTGATGAAAAAATATGGTTTTGTGCCAAATAAAGATCTATATCTTGAAAACCTAAAAAGTTGGCAATCTACCCCAATGTTAAATATTGGGAACTAATCGGATCACAGGAATTCAAGGAAATTTGGGGATTTCATGATCTTTATTCCGCAAAGAAATGTAATATGAGGGAAGCTTTTAAAAATTCTTCAAAGTACTGTGCAATGTGAACATCGAACAACATGCCAAATTCTGTTCAAACTTGCAAATTTCACGTTTGATGTGAAATTTAACATTGGAGTAGATTGACAACTTTTTTAATTTTCGAGATAGAAGTCTGAAATTTGGTGAAAAAATACGGTTTCATGCCAAATAGAAACAAATAAAATTTCAAATTGATCCGACCATCCTAAACGAAGTTATCGCCAAAAATCATATGAGGTTTTGTGTTGAACTCGAGTTTAGCAGCAGCACCAGTGATCGGGCATCATAACATAATTTTCAATTCGTTTTTATAATATATAGAGGATCTACGCATCTGAAACTACAACTGAATCTAGTTTATCAAAAATAAAAGACTCAATTTATTCAATAAACAACTGACTTTGACAAAACGTGCCCTATTTCTCAGTTTCTGTCCACACACGGTGCTCGCATGACAGGTATTTGCCTTCAGTGGGAGAGCTGCATTGATCGCGAAGGTCGAATATTAAGTGTTTTGTTCATTTTCGCACACCAACCATGACGACCCCAAACGCACGAAAATCTTCAGTGTGGCTGAAGATATTTCTTTAAATTGTCTATCTAATTATTTAGGTACATTTGTCAAATTAGAATGGATAAAATCTTTAGCAAGATCAGTATCAATTCAATAGATGACGTTTGTCACGAAGACAATATATTAATTATGGTTGAAAAGTATGACACTCATATTGAGTATTGAATATGCTCTGACATAATGAGTAGTGGGCGTTTATTCATAATTCCTAGTTGACCAACTTTAAATACATAGCAGGTTGATACTGTTCATCTTTTTTTCTTCTTTTTTTGTGGGGGGGGGGGGGGGAGGTGGGATCTGAGCGTCTATTAATTAGTTCTGAAATGCTATACGTAAATATGTATGTTAAGCCATACATAACTAAATCTAAATATTGTTATGTATGTAAATGTATCATGTTACAAACCTTTCTAGTCTGTTAAAAAGTTCTAGTCTGTTATCACTATGGTATTTTTTAACACATTATCTCACAGTTTAACTTTGGACACGCCAACAAGGAAATGTTTCTTGCACGTTATGATCATCTGCGAACTGTACCAGGTCAGACATGTCTGCGTGCAGTTTTTAACAACCGCTAACACGGCTTCGTCATAATAAAGAACGACTACACATGAATATGTCAAAATATTTTATTGGTGCATTTTGCGACCACGATTCATACGATTACTAATGACTAATGTCGCAAGTAAATTTTGGATCATAAGTCAATGTGGGCGGTTCACACTTCACAGTGCCACTTGTGTCGAAAAAAATATTGTTCAATTGCATAATCTATGTCAATTGACCTTACGACTGTCATGGTTGAACACCTTTTCTGTGAAGCGTACACCTCGGACAAATATTGCCGAACAATAGTAATCCCCTCGGACAAACTCAAAGCATACACCGTCGTAAGGTCAATTATCATCGGCTCCAGACTCAAACAATTATAAATGAAATGTCCAGTAATATTGTCCACATGCTGTTTGATAACATATTAATTCATAAGTATGAAAATGCTCGAACTTCCAAATGTTTGTTTTGGAATGTCTTGTTTATGAGCCAATTTTGAGTGATTGATTGATTAAGGATGATTATCAGTCAGGATCCATGCCTTATCAGCAGAATTCTGGTATGTTTTGTTTGGCCTATAACTCTGCAGTTTGGTAATTGATTGCGCTGAAAATTGTTGTGTAGGTTCTATCCACGACTACAATGCTTGTCCAATTGCCATGTTGAAGACCCAGTCGATATTCATACAGATCCTGAACGTTATACACCGCCGATCAAATGTAGCTTACATAGAAAACTGACAGCGTTTTAGGGTACAGTTTCTTGACTATGGGTAGATTATCTACCATAGAACATTAACCTACTGCCTGTTTTGTGATTTACCTAAACACTTGATGGGAGTTTGATGATCAAAATAGCATGTTATATATCATCCACATTGAAAATACACTGAGCGAAAGAAATTGATTGTCAATCGTATTAATAACGTCTATATCCGTTGGCATTGTAAACTCAACCGCAAACTACACCAAGAATTCAGCGGCTCTAATATTTTCTAAGTGCAGTATAGAACCAAAATCACAACAACATCTCACTCCTGAGTACAACGTTCTCGACAGCTGAGCATTGACGGTATTTGCCATACGAATAATCCGCTGATCTGTACTTAGCGCTTCACTGACCAGCGGCACGAGACATTTTCGCGGGATCGCATTAGATATACACATTTGCGCATCAATTTGACATGATTATCGATGGGATACTTAAAATTCAAGGGTAGGTTATTGATCACGGATATGTTCACTCGCTGCAGTTAAGAAACTACACCATGTAATGCTTTGTGTACGCAACGTAAGTTACATTTGTTCAAGCAACATTCAACTCCATTTATATTCTCATTTATCAATGAAATCTTCAATATCTTATTCAAATCAGCTTTATAGATATAAACAGAATATATATTCAAAATTTCATGTAAGTTTGTTATGAAACGGCCGAGATATGAACCAAAATTGCACGTGGTATGAAACCATTGAAACTACGTGGATCGTGCTCGATACTCAATCTTAAAGGAATATTCTCATTCTTCTGAAAACCAGATCTGTCACGGGATCTTACATACATGACTTGTACATAAAGTACAATTGTATCTCGCCGAGAATGTCTTGTGAGTTTGCAATACAGCTGATCCATATGAAAGAAATCATATTTATAGTTCAATATAAATGCAATAAAGTCTGTTATGACTAATGTGATAACAAAGATAATCTAAGATAAAATGATCTGATAAGATAAACATTTAGATAACAAGATAAGCAGTACACAATCAGTCAGTTGACAAGAAAAACTGTAGAACAACAGTAGGCGTTGTGTTTCTGTCGCTCGACATATGCAACAGTTGGTATCTAACGCAGTAACAAACCGCGTGAGGATACTGCATGTTGGCTTGCTCAAAGCGAATGGGACTCGGATCCCCAAGTCGTGAGTACTTGACACTACTGAACGTTCTCGACCGTTTCCACACTTGACTTGATGCTTGTCGACAGTTCATTTGACACTGGCACTCGCTATATGTACAACAAAATATAAACCATGGCTCAACAGAGTCAACACCCAAGATATTTTCTGATACATTGCTGTTTACCATTTACAATAATAGGATATTTCACTTGTGACCAGGCTCACAGATATTCTATCTATGACACTCCACTCTATAATATATGTTCTCCCAGTTCACAGATCAAGCGAGCGTCGCTTTAACTGCCAGTTTACAGCTTACACTGTACATATTCTCCTCATCTGTAATTTTCCTCCATATATAATATACATGATATATCTATGGGCTCACGGCATACATGCACTTGACTGCATGCTTCTTCCAGCTTTTGTGTCATTCAACATTGTAGCTTCTTTCGTTTAAGGTGCGGTACGAGCACATTAGTGAGCTATAGTATATTTGAGTTGGTGCTAGGGGCCTCTCTAGCCAATGAGGGGGGTTAGATCACCATGGTGAAAGTCAAATACCGCACCTTACTCCTTCTTTCTTCCATGTCTGTGAAATATTTTACTGGTCTTTACACAACTGACAACTGTGATCAGTCATGTTGATGGATCTTAAATTGTTTTTTTGCATATCACAAAATTTTTCTGCAACTGCAGGTATAAACATTTTACTTTGTGAACAAAACTATATAAACATTTTACTTTGTGAACAAAACTCATTGAGAACACTGCATGGTGCCACATCGATCCACTTCAGTGAACAACTTTAAATGACTAGACTCACTAGATCTAAACACCGGTATACAGAACCAAACAATCAATACTGGAATTAATACTCAAGCCTCTGCCTAGTATCTAAAGTAGTTTAAGGTGCGGTACGAGCACATTAGTGAGCTATAGTATATTTGAGTTGGTGCTAGGGGCCTCTCTAGCCAATGAGGGGGGTTAGACTTACTCCTAAAGTAAAGCCCAAATATGTGACACTGTTGTCACTCATGTGCAATGTTGTTTACTGGTGGTGTTTTGTTATCAAAAGGTAAATGTTACTTTTGTGATTTAACAGTTCTGTACAGTTGTACATGTCAATATGTTAATAACTCATGTGGCAAGTATGCTTTACATGGACCTGATAAATGTGCTGACTGTTGATGTCTTATAACAATTTTATTAACAATTTTAATAAGTATATGTACAGCCATACCCAAGTTGAGTTACGTGTAGTAGAATGTTGTTTTTCTGTGTTGATAATGTGTATTTGGAAAATTTTAATATCTAGTTCTCTACCTGGCAGTATTGGTACATGTACAATTGTACATTGTAGCAGAGATAATTACATTGTCTTAGATTTCTAATTGTCAAGATTGTAGGGTGATCAGACAGTCATGTCATGCAAATAAAGTGGATCAGCTTTGGTGTTTCTCCTACTTCTTCGCACATTACTTGTGAAAACTTGTGTGTATTCTACAACATACACGGGATTCATCAGACGGTTGAATATTATAATTACCGTACCAGTATTAGTTCTAATATAAGAACGACAATCTAATGCAAGACTTTCAACTTTAGCGCACGTAAAAATATCCGAAATTTAGGAGACTGGAGACATAGTTTTTTAAATCATTGTTATGATGTATACAGTGTTTATGTTAATTGGATTAAAATGAGCTCAATATGATTTTTGAAACAATAAAAGACCTCGTTGCAAGAAGATGACAGTTATAAAGTGAAGAACATGGCAGTTTTTTCAGCAAAAGATTGGGGTGCTCCTCTATCAGGGCACATGCTTTTATTATGACCAATACGGTAAATTTGTTTAAAGTTACAGTTATTTCTTGGTGATAAAGTGCCAGATGTGTTGAATATTGTGAAACGTGTCTTGGGCACGTATGCTACACCATTACCATACATAAAATATGTGTACATGTAAATGCAATTACTGCAATACATCTTAGTATAGATCTGTAATATACAATCTATTCATCAGTGCATGTTAAATGATGTGCTGGACAGTGAATTAGTCAACATTTTGTGTAGTTTTCTCTTACTTACTGACCTGGTGTATTATTGTGTACGTGAGAGTCTGGCCAAAGTAGAGAACACAAGCTTGACCTTGTACAGTGATCATGCATAGATACACGTGTAGATCAGATTAGACCTGGGATATAACCAAGTACAGACTCCTTGTGTAGATCATGACCTACACACATGTGCAGTACATATATATTAATGAATTCCTTTAAATGCACATAAATATACAGTGTTCTAGTATACAAACGCACTATTCTCCAGGTGTGTACTTGGTATGTCATGAGAACTGCACACAAGTATAGCGAGAACTATGCAGCATGCAGTGGTCACTGTCATGATGGGAAAAGTGTCAGATGTTAGGCTACTTGTGTGTGTTTATTGCTAAGAACACAACTGTCACTCGCTATTGCATCTACAGTAGAATTTTGTCCGTCATTGGGACAAGAATGTTCACAGGAATATGTCAACAGCCGAAAGTTTGTTTTGCATCCTAGCAACTGTGTAGTGGTAAGACAGCACTTTACTGAAGAGAAAAAAACACGCTAAAGTTAGTTTACAATCGATTGAATACAAAATGAAGAAAAGGTTTTTGATTCAAGGTGTTCGAATGTGATTTATAATTATTTGTTATGAACGTGAATGATTGATTTTGCTTAGTTCAATTGACAGCATGTAAATACAGACAAGTCATTCATTTATGTCCAAAATATAATCGCATGTAGCTTGCAACTGCATACAGCCCAGTAAGCGTAATGCCCTGTACATGTATAATACACAATAGATTTTTTACAGCGCGCATGTAGTCCCTATATGGGGTTTCAGGAAAATAAATAATTGTGGATTTCTGTGATTCAACTGTACGGAATGATGTTGAGTTGTGCAGTACCAACTTCCAACTGCTCACAAATTAACATGACTGGTGAAGAAGTGTGTTTACTGTGCTACACTTATAATATTACGTGCATGTTCATATGAATGTGTTATACCATGTACTGTACATGCCTATGGTTTGCCTGGATTGGGTGAGAGATTATAAGCCACACTAGCGGGGGTAAACATGACAGTACCTCATGTAGTCCCTATAGATGTAGTATCATCACCATTGTTATACACTAGTGAAGATTCTCATGTTCCCTTTCTCTCAAGGCAGTGGCCCTGTCAACATCAGGGCAGCACACTACTGTGCAGACAATTTCAGAAATTTTGAAAATTTTAAAATGTGTACACTGGGATCTATGCAATTGGTACATGTACATGACCTGGCTGTACATGTGCCAATCTGGATGATGTGAACACTTGAGTGTTCAGACATGGAACATTTGTACTGCTATTGTCCTATTCAGTGTGACTATTTGTGTAAGGTCAGTTCGTCAGCAACTGCACAACTGACTCAAACAAAATGTTGCGAATTACATCACGCAAAACCTACTCAGGTTTGTACATCAACGATTTGTTAATTTGGAAATTCTAATGTTATAATGCTTGAAAGTACTTTTGTAGTGATAATTGCTACAATCTACATGTATCTTGTGGCTAGCTTGTGACCGACCATATGGTAGACTTATATATGTGCCAGTTTAGTAAATATTCTTGTTCTCAGCATATGGCATGTTGATATTAGGGATTGTATGAAATGTTCATGACATTTTTGGTGAAAACTGAACATTATTGATAATTCAAAACATTGCTGTTTACTATTCAAGTCTATTATCATGATTACTGATCACATTTGAAAGTAACTAAGTCGAGAAAAATATATTATTAGACTCAAAAAATACAATGACGTTGTACAGTCCCATAATCGTCTTGACTAACATGTTTTGGGCAACAGGGATACACCCAGATGGTCATCAGTGACCGGAGAGTGTCTAGTTTGATTACGTGATCTTCATGATAGGATGAAAGTTGTCTTAGAATTAAAGTGATATTGGCAGAAAAATTGTTTGTTCCGGATCAACTACAAATATGCCTGTGGTCTCAGAAATATAGGTTACAAAACTAACTATGCTTGATCTAATGGATAAATCATGTCAAACTCAAACTATCTCTACCAGAAACTCACAAGGAAATGAACGAGAAATGGACATCTGTCTGAGCATACAAGTGCAGATATATAACTACATGTATTATACTTTCTTCTTTCGGTCAGAAATGTATGGCTATGTCCATAACTTTCTCTCAGTATCACTTTGATTGCAATAAGATCAATGATTTTTATCAATAATCATGATACTATAGTAATCAACATGTTTACATGTTACCTAGTAAGTCCTAATAAGCATACAATGTTTATGATATGATGATTATGACGCGGATAGTGTTTTTATGTGATTACCTTATATGTTTGGATCGTAATTTGCATGCAAGCAAGATGTTAATGCTATAAATAATGATTAAAAAAAGTCAGTTTATATGCTGAACATTTCATGAGCTACTGTACAGTAATTTTCAAAATACATAGTAGTCAATCAGACATATAAGTGCTATTTTCTTGGAATATGTAGGAAGGAGTTCTGCTTGTAGTATACTGGAAATTTTGTTGTTCTCTGTCGCTTTTTCGTGAGAAAGAAAAACCAATCAACATGATGTAGTTCCTGTTACTTTTTTTCCCCTGTAACTTTTTACATTGATTGAACAGAAAATGATTTAGCTTTCGAATCAATAATCACTGTAGGAACCCTACTACCGTAACGCGACGTTACGGTAGTCCTAACGATGGCGGAAGGTATTAGCTTCGAAAAATTATTTCACGATAAACTAGGTATTAGGCAGGTTTCGCACATAACACCTACACGAGGCGAATTGTCTAGATATGCTTTGTAGTGTGGCAATATGATTAAACTGTGAATCTGATCGATTTGCGAGTAAAAACGGTTTGAAATATGCGACGATTACTACCGTAACGTTAGCGGCCCACTACCGTAACGCCAATTTCCAGATTTCAAGTACTACCGTAACGCTTGCATATTTATAAAATTACCATGATGTAAAACTTTGATTTTGATCATACTTTAGGATTTTCGTTATGGATAAATAATACAAATATTGTTGTAGATCGATGATCATAATCATTTTTTGGGAATTTGTCATGCATATGTAGCCTATGTGAACAATATATCAGGATACATATGTTATTACTGCCCTTTGACCAGCCATTCGCCAAACAGAATTTTAGAGCATGTTATTGAACATCATTCAGTCTCATTTTAGCATCAGACTTAGATGTATAGACGATGAATCTGGTAATGATTCACGGTGTTCCGTTCACTTTGGAATGGAGTTCGAGGCTTTAGGTCCTGGTACGATTTGACTCCAGACACTTACTCATAAACTGTAATTAAAGAATACCTGGTATCCTAACAGAAATTCAATAATCGTTACAGCTTTGTGAAGATGATTTTTTGGGGACGGTGACAAAGCTTTGCCGTTCTTCCGTGGATACATTGCAGTTGGACCAGTGGCGACCTTATCAATTTCACCTCAAAGTTGAAGTTCATCTTATACCGTACGTTTAAAAGTTTGACTGACACCAAACGGAACATGGTACATAAATAAGGATTCACTCTTTCATAATATGCATTATCTTTTGATATGATTTTACAGACGTCGATAAAAAATCAAATGTCAAAAAGAGACCATATCTGATGCATATCACTGTGCGAATCTATATTCATAATTGATGCCAATTAAATCATTGTTGTAAACTTCATAACTTTTTCCTCAGACGAGTGTGTAATGCTGTGCAGCGGTCAACGTTTGCATGTTCGTGTAAATTATACGGCTCGGAATACACAAATGTATCTTTACATTTTATATATTAATACGACATCGATATATGGCATTGAAATAAATCAAAACATCAACATCATTATCTTAGTTAAGATAAAAGTATCTTGTCAATATTATTACCTCACTCATACCTTATCATAAAATTAGTACAACAACATTTTCTACGCTGGGGTAACATTCGGAAATGTCATCATTCAATGTATGAACTTTGCTTATTTGCTTGCTCACTTTCTGCTCCTTCGACAACCCGTTTTCAGTTATACACCAGTTAAACACCACATTTCGTCATTTTACATGACATCAAACAGTATCAGTAGTATAATATAACAATTAATTGTACCTCGAAATCAATTCCGTATATATGCAAGCTCCTTATATTCGAAATTCTTATCTGAAACGATGCAAAAGACATATTACGAAAGACCTAGTATGGGACCAAGAATAATGTTACGGTAGTACATGCTTGGCGTTACGGTAGTACCCCGCATCTACTGATCTGACGTTACCGTAGTAATCACTTGATATTCATTTTCCATTTTTTGACTAATTAAGAGCAATTTTCCCACAAAACAATATGCCAACAGATGCGAAACTTCAAGAGGCATCAAAGCACACCGTCGGAGAAGAGTGACATGTGTTCTATAAACGATAATCTCAAGAACACCGTTCGAACCACTCGCCTGCCGTCATCGTGCCGTACTACCGTAACGCCGCGTTACGGTAGTGGGGTTCCTACAGTGATAATGTTAGATCTATATTACAACCTGTGGTAAAAAATCATAGATTATTTGGGAGCAAAATATGCCAACACTCAGCATCAAAGCATTGTGCATTTTGCCCCACCCATGTATAATATAAACATATATATTATATACAAATGTATATATATGAATCTGATCATGTGTAGTATCTAAGTTGCCTAGTTCAGCTAGCTCAGTTTGTATGTAGGCGGCTTCTCATTTATTTGGTCGATTTGGTTACAAAAAGTTTGATATATACCCTTGGCAGTTTGTTTGCTGGTGTTTGGTCACCATATCGGAGTAGTAGTGGGTTTTCTCCGAGTAATCTGAATTCATCTCAGGATAATAACCATGCTGATGCCAACATCCAAGCCAATAGGAGATACAGTGTATTGCTTATTATCATGATTATTGTATTGCAAAATGAAACAGTTATACAGGTACATTTACCAATACGTAATATCCCTGATATTAGCTTGTTCTAAATTGTGAAACGAGACTAGTGATAGTTTACATCCGCAACTTTTGCTGTATGTAGCATCTCTGCATCAGGAAGCACAACCATACAGCTACAGACAATAAAAAGTTCTTATGTCTACATTGCTTGATTTTATATTCAGCACTATCATACAGTAGCAGTGTTTGGGTGCAAAAAAAAACTTGAAGAGACCCGTCAGTGTGTTGTCCTGTTAGCTGTAGCAGCAGGCGAGGTGCTCGAACTTTCTGGGGCCTACATGCAGTTTGTCCGTCACCCCAGCTTTCTGACAGCATTGTATCCATGGCAACTGAAATAGCATGAAAACCAATATGTACACACACTGGCAGTGTTTTGCAGGTTCTTCTCAGTACGATGTGGAAGCTTGGAAAATGATATAAAATGTCTGTGGACTTATTGTGTGGAATTATTTGATCACCATATACTTGGTATGTTTCATGTGTGTTATCGCACGTATGTTATCAGAAAGTAATTATCATTTCTTAGATGAGCATGTCAAATGAGTACAGGTGTCAACAATCCCTTCGTTACAGCTTTCAGCTGATTTCAGGAATACACGTGACTTGCTTGTACAATAATAATCATGATAATATTGATACTAGAATAGATGCGTAGTTCTATAGCAGTTTATATATAAATGGTACAGACTTGAAATCCGTACAACTGTTTGTGTATCAGGAATGAGTGTATTGACATTAGTAAAGAGTACATTGAGGACAGGGTATCGTCAGTTGAGGCAGGTGACGGCCCTGTCGGGTCAGTCGGCCCTGTGGGGTCAGTCAAGGGCCATTGCAGCTATATGTGGGCAGTCACAACCTGTCCCAGGCGATACGTGCTCAGCTGTTTACTTGGAACCATGTTTCTCCAGTGGTCCGACTTCTGGTAGGCATTGGAGCAGTGGATATCATCACAAGTTTGTGTTTGAGAGGGTGTTCATGATTAACCACCATCACGTCACATACACTGGTATATGTGATTGACTGATCAAAATGTGATTGATTTTCTGTATTCACGACATGTTCCTCGATGTTGTGTGTTGCAGGCATCATGAAGGCGATGAGGTGTCCGTTTCTGACGAGGATTCCGATGGGGACCGTCAAACAACATGGCCCGGAGCTGCTCAGTATGGCTGACCACTGTCCAATCATGGGACACGTCATCAAGTACTCGTCTCTCGCCTCCCAGGGACCTGGCTCAGAGGCCACTTCTGGTCAGTGTCACCATAGTAACCACAATCACCATGGCAACTACTAGCACATATGTTACCATAGCTACGTACCAGCTTGTATTAACTACATACAGTATCATATGTATCTATGTTATGGTAGCTATCCACACTTCAATATGATTATACAGTTGTTAACCACTACAAAACACTCAACAGTCTTGAATGTTTTGTAGTGCTTAACAGCTGTATCATCTACACTACTTGTACTGATTAAAAGTTTTGCAAAACTTTATGATAACATTTCGGGGCTAGCATACGGCACGTGCCAGACTTTCTAGCGTGTCGCCTGATTTATATGTACATGTATGTCTGAATACAAGAACCCGTCTATACTAGTATAATGTAGAATCTACATTCTCCCGAAACTCTGTATTTCTATATCACATATATATATTTATACATTTTGACACATGTCTAATAAATCTGGATACCATATGTATTCGTATTGCCTGCTTGACATGATTGGTGTCAATCTCATTGGTTTGCAGCTCCATCTTTGGAACATTTTGAATACAAGTAGATGAGTTCTGGCTGCCACCTGGTGAATGTGTTGGTATTTTTTTTGCCTCCACCAGGTGACACCAGAATAGCATCCACGTGTGGTGTCAAGTTCATATATATTGAGCTCAACTTTAAGAAAATCACTGAATAATATACCTTAGCCTTCAATTCTCTTGATTGCATAAATAGCATAAATATGTGGATTGGAACACTTTCAAGAGTTTATTAGAAAGATATAAGAAGTGAAATACAATGTTACAAAAATCAAACATTTTGGGAGAAAAGAGGGAGGCGTGCTACTATTAGGGCACATGCCACTATTAGGACCAATATGCTATAATATTATTGTGTTATTGTAAATATAATGCAAAATTTGAAGATATACAGTATGTGTTTTACCATCAAAGGCTGAGCCAGTTTGTAACTTTACAAAAGTCATGTATACATTCATGTAAATAATTTATTGGTAGGATATATACTGGTATATGAAATGCAACTCAGAATTTTACTAAAAGAACTGCAGTTTAAGTTTATTTAGATGTTTTATATGCTACCAGGTCAAGGAAATATACACGTATGAGTATGGGCAGGAAAACCCAAACAACACAGAGCCCGTAGCTAGTATAACAATAGTAACCTTTGAACATTGAGAAATATCACACCACAGCAAGACCCTCACAATATTGTAAACAGTTAAAACATGTTATGGTATGGCTGACATTACAATACATGTATATTATAAATGCACATTAAGTACATGTGTAATCTAGCACAACACGTGCCTGAATATATTGATATCTACTGTATTGGTTTTTCACGTGATAGCTGTGCTTATTTCCTTTATATTGTTTCAAGCATCATAAAAATATCTGGGTTGTTTTAACTAATTATCACATAATATATACAGTGTATATATTACATGTATAGCAATGATTTCCCCAAAAATTAACGTCTGTTTAACTTTCACCTATTAGGTTACCGGACCTTTGGTCCGATAACCTATTGGCATGGCGTTGCGTCCGTCGTCCGTCCGTCCGTCCGTCCGCCGGCTTTAACATTTTTATCTTTAAAGTTAACGATCGAATCTTTCTGAAATTTTGCACAAAAATGCCTAAAAATATTTTGAGAAGGAGGTATTTTTTTGTTTTTTGATTTTCTCATTAGGCATCCCGATTGAAAATCGGGAGGCCTTATGTTTTTGTCTGTTTTTTTTTTTTTTTTTTTTTTTTTTTTTTTTTTTTTTTTTTCTTCCGCCGTTCGGTTTCCGGATCATAACTCTTGAACGCCTTAATCTATCTTTCCGAAATTTTCACAGCTCATCCGAAATACTTTGCTCCTAACCCCTATTGTTTTTCGTCGAGACCCGAAATCCAAGATGGCCGCCAGCGGCCATTTTGGAAAAAAAAATCGGGCAATTCCTGTCAATGTCATAATTTGATTCAGGCAATTTCCAGGGGGGAAAAATTTTTTGGGTGTATTTTTTTTTGGACTTAGAATTTTTCCCTCACCTGCCCCCATGCAGATGTAATACTGTGACTGAGCCATGCTACTGTATTCACTGACTGCAGCCTGCATGTCCAGCATGAGGCTAGGCTCTGCCCTCTCAGCCAGTGCAGTATATGAGAGCCCTGCTCAGTAATGCCTGTGATAAGGCAATACCCCCCCCCCCCCCTCTCCCTCCCCCACCTCCACTGTCAGCCAGTCTAATCTGCATATGAATGTAGCAATGTATCAGTGACTTGTATGCACTGCCCCTCTTCCCCCCCCCCCCCCCTCTCCTGTCCCCTCACCCCAGTTTACTATACTAACACCAACAAGTTGGAACAATGCCCTCCTTCCCTTTCTAAAGAAAACAATAGGTGGTTATATAATGATGACCCAAACTGAAGATAACAGCTTTGAAGGTCTGCCTGGGCCTTGCTTGCCGGTCAATTGTTCATTGTATTCAGTTAAAACAGCACTGTGTTTATCTGGATGAAACTACATGCATTGTTTTGTTTTCTAGCTGTATTTCACATGCAGTGACCAAATTATCATTGTTTTACTTAGTCAGAACCCAGAATAATTTCCTTTTTGCTCGTATTATGAATGTCTGTCATGTCTGTACATTTAATACCTATTGAGATTAAAACAAATATCTGATGGACATTTGTCTAGTGAGCAACTGCTATAATTTGAACTCTCACTCCCACCTGTGTTCAATAATCCTGGTATATGTATTATAATAACAGTCAAGTTTCACCATTAGAAAAGAAAAGAAAAATTGGGGGATGCCACAAAGCCTATAGGCTTTTATGTCTAGTTTTTTTCAAAATGGTGGCCGTTTTTGTCGAAAAACGCTCAATTTTGGACTTTGACGGCCATTTTCTCAAAAACTGTCTGATCAGTTTTGAGTTTTTGGTTTCAAAAGATTCCCCTCATATACCTCTGTGATATGTATAAGTTTGGTTGCCCTAAATCTGCCGGTTTCCGTGTGGCGGCCATTTTGAATTTTTGGCGGGTCGGCGAAAAACATTTTTTTCGCCCCAGATCGCATTACTATCCATTTTGGGCCATTTCTAGAGCAAAAAAAAATTTTCACCCTTTGAAAAAAATTTTGGACTTAGAAAATTTTCGGCACTTTTTCCCTTCATAATGGGAGCTGTCCGGACTGTACTCATAGAACGCTTGAAGATAGAGCTTAGAAATTGGCACTTTCAAATGGGAAGTCATATATGGCGACTTGTGTGGTGACCTTGAATTTGACCTTGGATGACCTTGAAAGGTCAAAACAGCCATTTTTGGGTCGAAAAACGCTCAAATTTGCACCTGGTCTGTATTTTCTCAAAAACTCTCTGATCAGTTTTGAAATTTTTGCTTAAAAAGATTCCTTTTATATACCTCTGAGACGTGTATAAGTTTTGTTGCCCTTGAATCGCCGATCTCAGTGTGGCGGCCATTTTGAATTTTTGACGAGTCGGCGAAAAAAAAATTTTTCGCCCCAAATAACATTACTATCCATTTTGGGCCATTTCTAGGATTTGACTTTGAATTTGACCTTGGATGACCTTGAAAGGTCAAAACAGCCATTTTGGGGTCAAAAAATGCCCAGATTTGCTCTTGTAGATGAAATGCTTGCAGATAGAGCTCCTGTTTGCATTATGAACATATAGGAAGACATATATGGCACAACTAATGATGACCTTGAACTTGACGTCAGATGACCTTGAGTGCCAAATGTCTGACTTGGAATGTGTAAATTGACCTGAGCGGCCTAAACGATTCCACCCAACATATAGAATATCAAATGCCGCACACATACATGTAATGGTTACATCGAAGTTCATACGGATGACCTTGATTGGTAAATCCCAAGGTCATATGTTTACACTGCGAACCTTGATTGGTAAATCTCAAGGTCTGTTACCTGCCAACGCTGCCATGGCCAAACCAAAATTGTCCGGTAACCTATCTTAGCCTTTGGGCTAATTTTTTTATGTGCGATAATGTTGAAAGTTGTGCACTTTTGAATCTTTTGACCTGTTTCCATAATTGAAAATAATTATCATCACATTTTTCCCTGATCTGCCGAGATATTTTGTTTCCCGCATACCGGTACAATGTCATGTAGGTTTCAAACATGTGCATGATTTTATCATCGCCATAATTGTAGAGCTGTGAAACAACCCCATGATATTTTCTGTATCGTGGGCTTCAGGAGGGTAATACGGAATGAGGTTTTGGAGAGTTCCATATAATCCAATGATATAATCGTTACCATGGACTTCAGACCCCAGTACGGCATGATATCTGCTTTCAGTCAGCATATCCCACTCGGCCTCGTGGTATATGGTGACTTCAGGCAGATATCACGCAGTATTGGGGTCTGAAGGCCATGATAACTTATATTATTGTGTATTTTTGGTTGCAGTGTCTTTTTCACTACAATCATGAATGTATTGAAGACATCCTTTTAAAATAACAATTATAGACATTTTTATTGAGAACATTCTTCTCCATACTCAATAACCATGATAACAAGAATACTGTAAACGACTAATTTTGGCAGACATTTTATTTGGTGGATTTGGCGGTAGGAGAAAAACCGCCAAGTTAAATCGTCCACCGAATTAACTAGATATATGATAAGAAATATTATGTGGTTTTGAAACTGCCAAATGAAATCCCCGCCAAATTTAATAGCCGCCAAAATTAGTTGTTTTACAGTATTGTGTTTGTGTGACTTCGGCAATGCGTGTGGCTAGTGTCCTCAATGGCAAAGTGATGAATGTGAGCTAGTGGCCTCCTGGCTCATACCTCAGACTGCTTGTGATGCACATGGCCAGTCCATGGGCTTTGATGTTGTGATATACAGCTGTGTGCTGTCCACAGGCTGCACAGGCTGATGTATTACACACAGACCCTCAAAGCCTGCTTGGCTTGGTCCTGCATGGTTAGCAGGTCTACTTGCTAGTACAGTGAATCCTGTGTTAAATACCACCTGTTTTGAAAGACCACCCTGTGTTTTAAGACCGTTCCACTTGGTCCCAAATGGCCTTTTATCATGTGAATGGACCTGTCATGAGAGACCACCTGTCATTTAAGACCACCTTTTTGGGGTCCCTTGAGTGGTCTTAAAACATGTACCAAGTGATTTAGTGTTGGACAGTTACTGGCTGATTTGAAATGTACAATGAAATACAAGAAGTTTTCTTCTCAAATGTTGTCAACTTGTGATACAGGTACCATGTTGATTGTTCGTCTTATATGGTCACTCACAAGTGTATTCAACTGTTTGTTGATGCATGTGTTGAAACATCGTAATGGTTGTGCTAGGTACATGATGTCCAGTGATCACGCTGTTTATTGGTCTTTGGCAGCTGGGCTCTAGAAGCAATCAGCCTCATGGTGCCTCTGATGACCTGTGACCAGCCCCAAGACTTTAGTTCTGCTCAGTCATTGGCACTGCATGCAGCCAGTGTACCCCTAAATCTCCATTAGCCCGGTCAGTTACGACACTCACCCGGTGGTACCGTTAACGTTAAATAAATGATTCCCATCCACGACACGTCTCGTGGACTCCCCGTCAGGTCCCGCAGACAGGTATTAGACCCAGTCCACAGGCCCTCGTAATTAGCGCTGCTATGTGCGATGGCAGAGATGACCTGTGTCATTGGCGGACCGTTTATATTTGAAGCCCCCGTAAGCTGCTGGGGGGTTGGAATGTACTGTTTTGATGGCAGGATTGGAACCCTGACGCGACTCTCTGGGGCACATTTATCCAACTCCCCCGTGTCCTGTGACGTCAATGCATCCGAATACTGGCAAAAATGATTCCATAATATCCCCTGTAACTCGTACATTAATACATATTGTACAAGTATTGATCTTTCGAACCAAATATACACATCTTTGCTGTGATGGTAATGGTCGTTATGCTGTGCTCCGACCACGGCGGCGACAAACGTTTCAAAGCTTAGACGGCTGACCTGGTTCCGACCTTGGCCATTGGCACAATGTTCTTCCGAGATGATCTGTATGGGTCATGTGACTAATCCTGCTAGAACGGGACAAATCTTTCCCAGGGCCCAGAGTGTGAGAGTTACTGGGCAGAAGTAATCCTGCCTGCAACTAAGTGGATCTCAGGCCATTAAACCATAAACATAGCACGACAGTTAGATTCTTATTCGTGCTTGCTTGTGTCTCTGACGGTTTGCAGTGTACAATTATGGACTATGTTGTTGCACCCGGGTGACTGGACATGAGATGGTTTTCGTGGAAATACACATGTACATTGCAAATAATGAACCAGCAGTGTTCATTGCAATATAAAAGTTATTTCAAAGTACGCAGTTCTGATTCGTCAATTTTGTCCTTGATTGCCATGATCAGCTGTACAGCATCTCGTGTATACATGCGAACCTCACGAAAGAAATGAAAAATAATACTGTACATGTAGGTAGGATTTACCAGTGAATAATCTGTTCTGGAGCAGAATAATCAATATTGGTAGCTGAAAAAGCTAGGAGAGATAAAGATTAATAAAATGATAATTTTGTTGCTGCTATATTCATGATACTGGTAGTGCAATTTATTGGCAGGTCGAAATGTTGGAGAAATCGGTAGAGTTGGCCAGAGCAAGAATGGTTCAGCTTTAGCTGGTGGTAGTTTACATATTGCCTTGCGGCTCTAGTGTAGCTAGTCAACCCATGGAGGCCTTATTATTGACTGATGATGGGGCTTGTGGAAAAAATAGATCAAGGCTTTCACTGCAGAATGATATTGTAATTCATCACTTTGACTCCAGCGCAGTATGATATTGGCTAATATAAAATATACAGTAGTATATTGTTTGTAGGAGACACCAGAGTGGTTTGCTGGTGGCTTTAGCAAGCTGTCTTCGTTTTCTTCTTCTCGTGACACTTTGATGCTTTGTGATATTGTTCAGGAACCCGGAGTGCCTCGAACTTGAGAAATCCCGCAAAATTGGTGCACTTTATGAATATCTTCTTTGCTCATTTATATTGTATAGTGAGTGGATGGTGCTGAATTTTCTTTACCGGTAATATTTGATTCTGAAGACCATACAATATCATGTACCGACTTGATGATCAATATAGAACGTCTCGGCAGCCTCAGCAACATCCACCTGAGGGTTGCTCCGGCCTCCTGTATCCGTCCCCGTTCAGTATTGGATGACCTTGTATTAGGCTCTAATGTTTGCCATCCCACTTGAAGAGATGCTGTTTTCGCATGTAGCGTGATCGTTGATGAGAGCTTTGCACTATCCCTCTTCACATGCTTCAGTGTGTGACTGACATCCTTTGGTTGTAATCCTACTAATCCTAGTAATAGTGGATTGAAATACATGTGCCGGTATCATGGTGCATGTGATGAGTTACAGAATGTATTATAGGTGAGGTTTGAACAGTGTTTGGGATACAATTTATATACAATACAGTTTAAAGCTTTCACTTTTCTCTGACATGAAACTCTCTGGTAAAAATTAGTATCAGATTCTAGATCATAGAAGAACTCAAATATTATTGCTTTCAATATTTTAATAGTCATTTATTATGGCACATGTATACCTGTGTACAAAGCAAACTGTGTGATAAGTTACATGTAACCGTGGTAACTCCAGCATTTAATTATATTATCAGAGTTGCATATTTTAATTGCTGTTTTATCATATAATATGATAATTACATACTAATTATTATTAGTACCTTTATTATGTAATACACATTGATTGTCAATGTTATTTAATCATTACTTATAAGTGTGAACAGTCACAAAATACTTTATTAATTTTATATTGTGCCAAACAACAATTCCATCAATGTTTTATATCGCGGGGCCAGTCAAACAAACTTAAATCCTCTAGTGTTTTCAACTTGTATCTCACCCCCCATAGCATGTATTATACTACTAGTACTCTAACCTCTGTGTGTGAGCTGTGCCTGGTACTACCTAGTACCAGCCAGACCCCAGTCACCCGATGTTTCCATGGTAACACTTATTTCCATGTCCATATTTGTTGTAAGCGTTCGACTCAGTACTCCAGAATTTAAAACAATAGGTGATCATTGGCTGATCCATATCTCACTGGTCCCCGCGATAATCTGATTGGCTGGCACACGAATTCTTTGTTTCTGAAACGGCCGCCAAAATCTTTGTAGCGTCAGTTCGGCTGGCGGCACAATCGGGACTAGACACAAAAGATCAGTGTCTCAATATTTGTAACCATAATCTCACCATCAATAACGAAGTCGGACTATCAATAAAACAACATCGAACTGGACACGGCGTTTTGTATGTTTCTCGGACTAAGCCTAAATAACTGGATAAAATAAACTGGATTAACCCCAATTTAAATTCTACAATATCAAATATCAGAACACCCACGTTCTGATACAGTGGTGGAGAATCCCTCGACACCGGGACTAATCAACAGATCAAACAAGCTGGAGATAATCTCCGAGAAATTGCCGCGTAAAGACCATCTTCAATTCATCCCAGCCAGCCAGCCGGTGCTCAACCGCTGCCCAGCCAGCCCGCGCTTAGCAGCAGCAGCCCAGGCAGCCTCACTGAAAGTGTGACGTCAGCAGCAGGTGCCCGCGAAGCAAACCAATCAGCGACCGTCTTTGCGAGAGAAGCCCCTACGTCACCAGACTGCCAGACACCACAACAACAAAGTTTGACAGCTGAAGAAACAACAACATGCCGGCACGAACACGGAAAGAAAGATCACAGTCCCAGCCGGAAACAAACCTAGTGAGTGACAATAGTCAAGCAGTAAACCTAGTACAGAGTCTCCAAAAGACTGTTAGTAGCCTGAATCAGAAGTCTGTAAACTGTTAAAAATCCACAAATTCAAGACAACAAGTTGGCAAATTCAACCCCTTACACATGTTTGTGTTATTTCATGGATGTTCAGGGTAGGTTCTTAGAGAGAGCCTAGGGTATATTCCATTTTGTCTATACTTGGATACATCACAAGCATACAATTATGTTAAATGCATTATATTGATGTATGTGTCATGTGTGTAATTAATATACTCATGGGAACTGTGTATTTTCAATTACTATTGTATAATTTCAACTACTCACATTTGTAAGTTGATCATATATGTTGTACATGTACAATGCTCCAAAGAAGCATGCAGTATACATGCAACCTAGGCCAGAATATATAATATGGCTATGTCATTGTCCCACATGATTATTGAGCTTGACCTAGGAGTCGCTAACATTGACATAATTGTCACTGTCATAATGTATTATCATAATGTACCAGTATATAGTTTGTAGTATATTACCTTAGGATTAGCATGTTTGTTGCTAGTTCACAAATGTTGATATCAGTATAGTCCAATTGTACTTCATGTGTATGTATTTCTCTCGTCTTGCATTAGTCGAGTATGAAGAGTTCAGGCCCTTCTATATACTTTCAGCTATCTTTCAAAATCAGGAGATTTTGTTTTAAAACAGAGGGCATATATCAGAGTTGCATATTTTAATTGCTGTTTTATCATATAATATGATAATTACATACTAATTATTATTAGTACCTTTATTATGTAATACACATTGATTGTCAATGTTATTTAATCATTACTTATAAGTGTGAACAGTCACAAAATACTTTATTAATTTTATATTGTGCCAAACAACAATTCCATCAATGTTTTATATCGCGGGGCCAGTCAAACAAACTTAAATCCTCTAGTGTTTTCAACTTGTATCTCACCCCCCATAGCATGTATTATACTACTAGTACTCTAACCTCTGTGTGTGAGCTGTGCCTGGTACTACCTAGTACCAGCCAGACCCCAGTCACCCGATGTTTCCATGGTAACACTTATTTCCATGTCCATATTTGTTGTAAGCGTTCGACTCAGTACTCCAGAATTTAAAACAATAGGTGATCATTGGCTGATCCATATCTCACTGGTCCCCGCGATAATCTGATTGGCTGGCACACGAATTCTTTGTTTCTGAAACGGCCGCCAAAATCTTTGTAGCGTCAGTTCGGCTGGCGGCACAATCGGGACTAGACACAAAAGATCAGTGTCTCAATATTTGTAACCATAATCTCACCATCAATAACGAAGTCGGACTATCAATAAAACAACATCGAACTGGACACGGCGTTTTGTATGTTTCTCGGACTAAGCCTAAATAACTGGATAAAATAAACTGGATTAACCCCAATTTAAATTCTACAATATCAAATATCAGAACACCCACGTTCTGATAATATTTTTGAGCGAACGGTAATGCTAGAGTTCTGTTGATACTTGATGCCTGTGTAGGAATCTCATAGAAAATTCCTCTTGAAACTTTTTTTGGACAGGAATTTATAACACTAACTCAGGGCAACATGATTGTTTCTGTTCTTTGATTGCAGTAATATTGTATTTCCATTTCAATCTATTTCAGACTACAAGAATGCATGAACAAATATCAGAGGCAGAGCCAAAGAATTCTGTTATCTGTGATTCTTGATCTGCAGTGTTTCATGGTGGGGCTGTTGCAGGCAGCGCGTTCACTTACAATCAGGAGTCGGTGAATTTATCAAAATATACTGTTGGATAAACACGATAAATCTGTTTGCAAAATTGAAAATATTAACCCATTTGTTATAATATTCTAACACACTCTTTGTTGTGTATGTAAATGTCACATACTAGTATTTGATATTGTATGGCTGGAAGATCCAGTTTATGTGCTTGTATTGAAAGCATCACAACAACATTGACACCAAATAGATAGAAACATCATTGAAAATTGAGCAAATCCAACATAATAATGAAAAAAAAACATATATCTTAACAAACCCTTAGTGAATGATATTCCAAACTGATTCATAACTTTACATGAATGAGGGGTGATTACTTTCCACCAATATCTTTGAATTGCATATAGTGTACATGTACATGTATTACCTTATTGGTCCTAATAGAAACCCCAATAGGAGAGTGCCCTCCTTATTTCCAGAAGAATGTCATGTTCTTCCTTGATAAATGTGTTTATATTCTTATAATATGGTCGTATATCTAGGCTATTTTCCACCAAATTAATAATTGTATCCCCCGAACAAAGTTCGGCGGATACTATGGATTTACGATCGTCGCGCCGCCGCCGCCGCGTCCGCGTCCGCAGACACTTTCTTGTGAACGCGCTACAGCTTACAAATCTGAACCGATTTTGATAATATTTTATATGGACATGACTTATGGTGAGATCTCAACACCTATCGATTTTGGTTGCCATAGCAACCAAAATAGCCGATTGGCGTAACATTTTGTGCTCAAATTAGCCTGGTTAACACACATGGGTTGTGAACGCTCTACGGGTGGGAGTTTTCGATGAATGATGATGAAATCGCACAGGCTCAATGAGAAAGACCATCACACGAAACCTATTGTTTTTCAGAATGATCGAATAAATATTAATAAGTTTGAGAGGTTAACTTATTACAACAATTAAAATGCCTACTTTGACATGTGTGATCACTCCAGTAACCTGTACTATGAAAGCAAATTGCACTGGATTCTTGTTAGGAATACAGAACTGATGTTTTTGGTGAAAACAGAACAATATTACTGAATAAGTTAACATTGGTTTTACTAGTTAAGTCTATTATTGACCACAATAAAAATAGGTAAGATGAGAAACATTTATTATTGAGCTCAACAATTTAAAAGTTTTGTCCAGTAGAGATTTCAGAGGTGTAACCAAATAAGTTAACATTATTTTCACTAGTTAAGTCTATTATTGACCACAATAAAAATAGTTAAGACAAGAAACATTTATTATTGGGCTCAACAAGGTAAAGCTTCTGTGCAGTAGAGATTTCATGGCTGTAGCCGAATAAGTTAACATCATTTTTACTAGTTAAGTCTATTATTGACCTCAAGAAAAATAGTTAAGACAAGAAACATTTATTATTGAGCTCAACAATTTAAAAGTTTTGTCCAGTAGAGATTTCATGGGTGTAACCAGATAAGTTAACATTCTTTTTACCATTGAAGTCAATTTTTACTTTGAATTTCAACTTGAAACCAAGTTTGGCACATATTATGAATTAAAATATAATTTATGGTGAAAAAATCGATCTGGCTCCAATTTTGTCATCGTGAAATGAAGTTTTGGTCAACTTTTACTTTGAAATTTCAACTTGGAACCAAGTTTGGCATATAGTATGAGTTGAAATATAACTTATGGTGAAAAGTTCGATCTGGCTCCAATTTAGTCATCTTGAAATGCAGTTTTTGTCAACTTTTGCTTGAATTTCAACTTGGAACCAAGTTTGTCAAATATTCTGAGTTGAAGTATAACTTTAGGTGAAAACTTTTGTCTGGCTGTAATTTCGTTATTTTATCGAACATGTCGAAATGGAAATTCGTATGCAGTGATTTTAGTGGTGATCTTGAATTCGACCTTCAATAAGCTTGAAAGGTTTCACACTCACAATGTACATCAGTGATATATTTGGGCAACAGGGATGATAGGGCTACGGGGGATACACCCAAGCGGTCGTAGGCGACCGGAAGCGTCTAGTGTATAACACAGTAATAGTATATCAATGATCTCCCGAAAAATTATCTTGACTTTACCTAATTTTACGTGTTCAGATTTTAGAGTCTTGCATTGGAGCACTGCTCGTCCGTTAGGACCAATACGGTGCATGGAGGTACATGTACATACATGAAGGCAAATTTTTTCAGCATGATCAGAATAATGCGTTCAGAATTGATTCATTTTATCTTTGGTGCTGGGAAGGAGCCCTGCATGATTGATGATTGAATCATCAATCATGATTTAATAAGTGACGATACAAATTATAGATGCAAAGTTACCAATATCTTTACCGATTATTTATATCATCTGCAAGAAAAAGATTCCTCATTGTCAAAGAATCACTGAATATTATTGACATGGTTCATAAGCACTGACAGATCACATGGCACGCTATAATAAAAAGTGGATTGAGCGAACACAGTTTTTGAGATTACAGAGTCAAGGTACTGGGCACTGGCGTCAGGTGTGCTGGGTTAGTCTGTTACCATGACAACACTGTCTGTCCCTAAGTACTACCCGTGTCAGAGCCGTGTCTGCTGAAGCAGGAACACTTCGTCGTCATTTGGCTCTATGTTTGTCCGTGCTGACGGGAACAAACTGGATTTTTTCTGTGGCAAGGCCCAAGCGCTGCTCGGGTGCTGGTTTGGCGTGGGTTTTGCGTGGAATGTACGAAGGCTCTCGCGCTCGCCGCAGCGCACGTCCACCATGCTGCCGTTGACATTGCTGGTGAAGACCAGAGGCCTGCGGGACTTGCGTGGCTTGCCCTTGGACGTGGAGGGTTTGGACCTGTCGGATTTATCTGGTCTTTGTTTTGGCGCCGCGGAGGAAGACGAAGCCACAGGGACGCCGCCGTTTGGAGGTGAGGCTCCCCCTCCCGGGATCTGGTCCAGGAGATTCTGCATGTTCAGCTGGCGCCAGAACTCCGCCCGCCGCCGCCGGTACTTGTGACCGTTCTTGGCATGAAAACGTACGAAAGACACAATCATCAGCACAATCAGCACCAGCGAGAAGATGAAGTAGGGCACCCAGATAACTGTGACAGGTATCCCGCTCTGTGTACGCTCCACAACTGTTGTACTCTGGGTGGACAGTGCGGTTGTCGTGGCAACAGTTGTTGTGACGTGGAGGGTGGTGAGAGTCTCCGTGGTCTCCATGACGTCAAGATCTAGAGGCAGGTGGCTGGTCTCTGAATTGTATGCCTCTGTTGATGATGAGGCCATTACTGTAGTAACAAGCTCTTCTGTCACCATTGTTGTCATGGATACAGTGGCATTGAGCACTGTTTCTGTGATATCGTAATTCACCGCGGTGTACTGTTCAGTACTGTTAGTCACCGTTGTAGCATTGTACTCTGTGTACTTCGCTAGGCTGGTGACCTCTGCCTCAAAGAGCTCAGAGGTCACCGAGGTCGTGTTGTTGCTCATGGTGACCGGTGATCGGCAGGTCACTCACTGGCAAGATTGCCTCTCGCTCACACTTTCAACAACAACTGATGGAGCTCCATTAATGATCACAACTGTTGCATTTCACTGCAGGCACCTTGCTGCCTCCAGTTTCTGTTCATCAATAATGTATTCATCCATATTGTGCTCTGATTGACTTATTGCATTCATCAAGGACTTGGACTGCGTCATTGTGTAAATTGCAGGCTGCACACTCCACATTAGTTTGTCAACCCAGGTAAACGAAACAGAACATGTCAATGATTATTCCTCGACAGCTCATTTTACATGTTTTATCCTTTATGTATGGCATGAACATTGTCGAAGACACATTGTTCATCCTTCTACTTGTCTTGTGAAGCGCTGTCACACTTTTCCACATGCAAGTGTTAGGATGCCTTGCTGTCTGTAGCAATCGTTAACTTATCGGGATAGGCCTTTGCACCACAAGTCTCACTAGTGTTACTGGTACAACACGAGCCGGGTGTTCATCCCCCACCCTCCAGAGAACTGTGCTAGTCTCCTGATTACACTCCCCGAGGGACAGCCCTCTCTGCACGACAGATCGTAATCAATGGCCCTGAGCGGACTCGTCCACTGCCATGATGATAATTATTGTTTTCTATTGCAATTAATTTGTGCAGATTGCCATCGAGCTGTTCACACACGGCGACAGGAGGCTCGCCGCTCACCTTTATGGCTGGTTGCCATGGCAATAATTAAGTGGGTTGTTGGAGGGCATTCCCAAGATATCCTGGGCGAAGGAAAGTGGTACGGTCAGGGGAATCGATCTGCACCCGACTGTTGTAACCTCGTATTCCTTAAATGCTTTGATTCCTCTGGCAGTAATGCGATTATCGCCAATGAGTTGGAATCACACTCACTGCAAAAAAACGGTGGTCGTGTCGGCCATCTGCTGAGAATCCCAGGTCTGGTCGTGCTGTCGCATCTAGCGCAGGCGATTCAGAGATAACTTCAGTATTGACACAGGATTATGGGTAAATATTTGTCTTTCCATAATCCCAGAGAGGCCGGTTCCGAGTCTGAGGGGCGAGAATTCTGTGAGTGCAGTCGGCGGCTGTGATTGTCCCGGCCTGGCTTGTCATTTAAAAAACACTTAGAGGAGTTGTCACAGCCAACTACGTCTGCAGATCATGGTATTGCTGTAACATTTCTGCTCATGATTATTTGACGACTTGTCTACTCTAGGCCTCAGACACAGTGATGGTTTTCCCTGTCGCTGCTTTTGTTAGATGATATGTGTATTCTCATTATTGTGAAGTGGCGTCAAGTGTATTGCTCCATCAGTTCATAGTGCAGAACTATATCGACTTCTTCACTGATTGCAACAGATCCTAGAGCAATTAAAGATAGCTGATTTTCTTACGCAACAGTCGATTATGCCTGGCATAAAGATTTATCCCAATGATTTATTACAGGGCATAATGTTGAGTCATCATGCATCATCAACATAAAACCTGGTCCTGACAGTGTTGTCCTCCTGCATGTCCAATCTAGTCTGATTCCTGTTGACTGAAGAGAAGAACTGCCGAGATTGATTTTGTTTCTTTACTGCGCACAAAACCTCCGAGCCTTAAATGTATTTGTGCACCCACATGTTGCTTGACGTATCATATACTAGTACACCACTGTCCATGGATACTGATCGTTCTACATGGGCCAGCTTTCCTTGATATTATATGGGCAGGATTCATTATCAATGCAAAAGTCCCATTTTGCCCGTGCTCGCATGTCTCCTTATTTGATCAGCGAGAAACTGTAGATATTCTGTTTAATCCTTGGAGTCCTGCCAGTACATGAACATGTGGTGTATAGATGCTTGTTGGTGATTGTGGGCAAGTATTCGAATCAGACCGCAACTCCAAAGAAAAATTAGTATTGTCTTGAGGGCACTTGCAGTGCTGCACAGGCAAATATAATTATTCCGTATGCAAATGTCGTCTGTGTAGTCCTCTAGCTTCGGCAGTGGTCGGCCAACTTCTGTGTTTGTTAACAATCACTGGGAATACGACAAGCACTTTGTTCCATCGATTTGATCCTTGTATTGCTGCTAAGCACGAATACCTCAAGTCACGAATGTGGTGGCTCCAGTTATAAATAGAGCGACAAAATAAAATTGTTTACAATCAACATGAGCAATTGCATCTGAGCTTGAATGTCAATGAGAATTGGGAGTTCTGTATGCAGTAAAGCACAACTCCACTCACTACATCTTCGTTATTGGTACGTTTTTGCGTCTTTGTTCCCCTTGTCATGCACATGATCGGCACTGATCCATTGTCCTCTCATGCAATTGTGGTAATCTCGGCACCCGTTGTAGAGTGTGTTGTAACCTCCTCACACGATCCTTGCTGAGCTGGAGGCAGTAGATCTCGGTGCCATCGTCCACGAGGCCGTACGTGGCGCGATCGGACCCGAAGTCCTGGGTCGAGATATCTTCCATTACATCATTCCCAGCTCACTCACTCACTATCACGGGTCCGCGGTCTCCTGTCCCTTGTGTTTGATTACTACGGCACACAGCTGCACAATGCTCGCAGATATCAGCCAATGCAATAAGCAATAGTCTGAGTTAGTCTCTCTTGTGACTGAGCCCTCATTATTGTGCGTTAGTCCAGTTTTTCTCTGAATGATGATAGTCTCCAAGTATTCCAAGCGCTTCCCAGCGTGACTTGTTTAGGCTGTGTATTGCGTAGCAATTTTCCCAGACGGATCTCACTCTACTTCATCCTCTATAACACCGCGGAGAGGCTATATATGGGCGAGTTATTCCATATATATCATACTTTGGGACACAGTCTCCACGCGAGTGGCATTGTTGTGATGGTTGTGGCCGGCTGGAGGAGTGAGTTTGTGGGCAGGTTGGTTTGTCGTGGGTCCAAGGCTCTATGGGTTGCTGGCTGTCTCTCTCACTTAGAGCCCTCACCGATGATCCCTAACACGATTACCAGCCTCGCATCACCTCACACACTACGCATCTCCTCGTATCTGCAATTGGCAACAAACGTCAGCATATAAAATCAGTCTTAATGTATAAAAATATCAGCTGCCTTATCGTGATAGAATTTATATTTATTAGTTATAATTCACCTGAAAAGTACACAAGACAAGTTAAATTACACAAAGTTACAACAGAGAGGTACTCAATCCAAATATTGGTATACCACGAATGAATATGACATGCAGTTGACACTTTGGAAATGGCACTAGTGTGTTGTATGGACATGTTGTTTTATTCTGGAAGTCAGTGACTGCAGCATTGACCAGACTGGTGACCCATCTGTGAGGACAACCGTTTGTTATCTACCGGGTAGGCTCAAACTTTTATAGTAATCATTCAGCAAATCGATGTGGCAGCTTTTCCCCTGTTGCCCTGTCTATTGTAGACTTGAGGGAGAAAGGGGGTGGGAGAGGGATTTCAGGCGCGTCACTACCCCTGCCTGCTCCCGCACCTTATCCTCACAGTCCATCGGCACAAAGCTAAACACTCACGGGCCAAACGAGGAAATTGACCATGGACGTGAAGGGCTTTTCTCGTCAGCAGCCTTATCACCACTGCTGGGAAATGGATTGACCACGCACCAATTGCTGTCCCCTCGCTGATGTGTCCCATTACATATTTGGGGCTTGAACTACCCACAAGAATGTTAGCACATTTGGCTAGGTATCTACAAAGTGTCTGATGGATCATCTCGTAAGTCCCATAGACTGATAACGGTACAGTGATATCATGGACGGTGTGTTTGGGATGCCAGGCCTATTTGCTACAATAATGTAATATGCTTGAATTCAAACGGTTTGGCTGCATTCCTGTTCAGTCCATTGTGATGCAGACAGCAGCATCAGTGCTCATGGTACTAGGAATCCACAAATCAAAGCGTTGAGTTGCTTATCGAAATTCTGTGCTGCATTACCCACAAGTGACTGTCTGATACAGGCTATCAGTACACCAGCAGACATCTGTCTGACAAAACACGACATCATGGACAGGTGGCAGCAGAATTCAATAACCAATGGTTGCCAAAACTATTTGTGTCAAATTCACCAGTGGCTCCTGTCAGAATCTCGTTGAATTTGTCATGTGTAGACATGATATCGCTGCCCGTGCGCAAAACCCTTGTAACTGAGATACGGTTTTGCACTGGGGCAGCAATACTGTATATATGGGATTGTAACATCTGATAGCATCATCCTTGTATCTATATTATGGAGATATGAAGCTGAGCTCAAATTTGACATCCCAATACATAAAGAGGCAAGATAACAAAATTGTTCAATGCTTAATTGCCAGCAAGTTGTGTGTTCCCAGTTGCATTTGCCGTTTCTGGTAAAAAAAAATACGGTAGGACTTTTCGGGTTGGTCCCGCTCAGAACTCGACCCCTGACCAAATATTTACTTTGACCATTCAGCAGGACGTCCAGGACAATACATCCTGGTATTCTGGGACTTCAGCAGCTATTACCACATCATTACTGCCATTTATTTTATTGTCAGAGTACAACTGACTGAATAAATTCTTTTTCAAGCCAACAGATTTGTTACATTAAATTTTGAATCCATTCCATTTGGTCAACATCATGGTATTGCTGCGCAAGTGGTGCAGATGTATTTTATATCGATGGCACTGATCGTTAGTAAGTAGTTTCTTGTATAGAATTTTACTCCATGAATGATGAGGATATCGTAGACCGTTATCTGGTATTTTGTGCTGTATCTCTCCATTGTATCACAGCTCACTGGTTATTGTTGTAAGCTGCACATTAGGGACTTACTAGACAATTACGATCACTGTGACAGGGATTCCAGCTCGTCATCACGTACTATTGGTTCATGGCAGATTGCGTGTGGCCTCGGGAACTTCATAATAAGCTGCAGATTATTGGGTTGAAGTTGTTTTACGGGGAATTATTGCTGAACACTGGAGAGCAATGTATGCTGGGCTGATAGGTACATGTAAAACTACATATTTTTATCCATGATCAGTCGTGCGCTGTCATCCAGAACATTTGCAATATTGATCATGTTGATGTGGTTCAACAATGCATTTATATCCTGTCACAAAATGACAAATCATTCGTCATGGTTCATAATATATGCAGTAAATTCCAATACATGCAACAAATTACATGTGTAATGTACGTACATGTACATATATGTACGTAGTTGTTGACAAATTCGTTCATCTTGTGTAAATTGTAACAGAAATTTCTAACGGGTTTCTAGTTGAACATAGGACTACCTGTACATGTGGATGTTTATGCGCACATTAGCACTATGCCATATGATTCACTCCTACATGGTCTTGTGACCAGCAATTTGCCTAATTGGAGCTACCAGATTTTAAAATCTGTAATTAGGATTTTAGAATTTTAGAATTGGTCGTGTCGGCCTCGTAACTGTCAAACTATCTGAGCCTGATCAAAGCGATTTGCAGTCAACCCCTTCTCGAAAACAATCACACATGTGCGTATGTACGAAATATTTTCCTAATTATAAGAGACCTAAAACAAGCAAATTTCAGATAAACGCACATGCGACTGTATGCACGCGAGTACGGTACTTAGATACATACTTTGCATATATTGGAACATACCTGGTACATGATCATATATAAATTATGGTGTAGGCCATCAGATACACTCACGCGGATGACAATGGTCCATGAGACAAAATGGTAGACAAATTTGGAAAATTACGGAGTGAAACCTCGTTGTTCTAAGCTCCCTGATGTAACACAAAGCAAATCCTGACGTAGTAACCTCAAAAAATGATGTTGTTGCAGTGCTTCGAGCCGGAATCCCTAATGCGGCATCTTCACTGCATTAAAGTGCATTCTTGATGCAGTACATGCATAATGCATGTATCATATATATAGAGGGACTCAGTTATAATAATGTGACATGCCAAGATATATATGCCCCGTATGGGCAATGACAGTCACCATGGTAACTTGACATGGGTCGTGAGTGCTTTGATGGATGGTTGTGCATTCCAGTCCATTTCCATAATATACTGCAGCTCCCATGTCATGAATAATCTGCACGGGAGATTTTAAATTAGTGCTATCAGAAAGAAATATGTACTTTGTACCTGTGAAGTCATAATATTAAAGTCTAAGCTTCCAAACAATCTAAATATCACCAGAAACCCATAAGAGACTCTTATGGGTTTCTGATATCATGAATATGAATATGATACACTTAAAAAAATTGATGACTTCTATGTACCTGTTCATTGTGTCTCAATATCCACCTGTTTTCACACCACTTGTTCTGTGATCCTGTTTGAAGGTACCTGGCCTCCTTGTGCTTGTATTACCGTGGTGTGGCGTAAGTGTTTTCCCATCAGATATAACCTGTGGATGTACCAGCTTTCCGAAGCTCCAGGTGTGCCTCGGTCAACGTGGCACAGGTAACCTGTGGCGCCAGTTGATGTATCTCGGGCCCAGATCTTCCCTATCCACATAAATATATCCCACCGTGTCTGGTGTCGGTGTTGTGTGTACTGTACCTAAATGTATATAATGTGACAGGCCTCACTGGCTGCTATGAATATACATAACTATTACATTACGGTTTGCCCGCCACCATCCCACCATCCTTCCGTCCTTCCATCCATCCATAGACCGGCAGTCGTTCTGCTGCATTGGCGCCAAGCTGCAGGGGGACTGGTATAGCACAGGTCCCCTCCCCACACTCTCCCTTTCCTCCCATGCTCTCCCCTCCCCATCCTCGGCACCTAGGGCTGCTGCTGCTGCTGATTGATGCTGGGGCAGAGGGATGGACTGCCCTCCCGTCGCCCCCCTCACCTTCCCTCCACCACCACCACCACCGCCGCCGCCGCTAGCAACAGTGTCTTCTGTCTGCTGTAGTGAAGGACTGAACAGTCTTCCTGCCCGTTATTAGCAGGTTCTATTTTAGTAGCCCTACTCCTTGTTGTGGATGGACGAAGTGATCTGAGGGGCTGGTGGCCTTGCCAGCTCACCTCCGTGTGCGTCCCCTAGCGACCCTAGTCCAGCTTGTCACTGGCGCTGAGGTGACAACACTGCAACACACTCGGGACTCTCGCAAATTGTTACCTTTGCAAGTCACATCGCCAGGTCGTTAGTGCCTTGGGAACCAAGTAATGCACCAGTTGCATTCTGAATACTGTATTTCTTTGACCGGTTATTTGTGACAGAGCAGTCTAGTCTGAAAAGAAACATTGTGTTTCTGTGTAATAGGTTATTTGGAAGTACATGGTTTCTGTCATGTGTGCTACATTGTACTGTTCATTCTGATCCTTTTGACACTATTGTGACATTCACAATGAGGGAGCTGATAGTCCATGTAAATAATCAGTGATATTTCCTAACCTTGCACCTGCTAACCGATACAGATTCTGTTCTGTTGGAGCATATCCTTCCAGAAACCCTGGCACCATTTCCATTAGATCAGCTTCTCTTTAGTTCCATGGCTCCTGTGCACTCTTTATAATGTTCAAATGATTCAATGACATCATCGCTAATGTGCTGGAGCAGGCACCTGACAGGAAGGAGGGATCGGTTGGGTGTGCGGGAGGGGAGGGGGGGAGAATGGATGAGGGCAGAGGTGGCAGTGTGTGGGTGTAGTCTTGTCCCTCGAGTGTAGCGTGCCATGTCATCCACGCTCACGATCCTCTTGAGACCGTAACAACCCAGAATAAACTGTCAACTCATGAGACTGGCCTAGTAGCTCTGTATTCAGGGTGTGACACTCTTGATTTAGGTAGCCTCCATCCCTATGACCATATTTCATGATTACTTTACAATTACGCTGTTCTTGACTTGAGCCCAAGGGCTTTTCCCCAACATCAGGGGTCCTTGGAGTGGCTCCAGCTTGGCTCTCATGTCCACGCAGTAGTTTTTGCACTGGACTTTCAGCCTTGACCAGACTCACTGTTTACTTTACTCCCCTGGCTCTAACTATCTCACAATGAAATCTAGCTAATATTGCTGAAGATATCCGTCATGCTAGCATCGATAAGTGTTAGAGCAAATTTCCCGTAAATCGGGAGGTCCCAGGACCTCGTTATTCTCTTTGTCCAAGATATTGGGCAATAGCCAATAAGGCCACACCAAATGGTAAAGTTGGTCTATGGAATCGCCGCCTATAAAAAATCGAGTTTCACTTTTTTATAAAAAAAATCGCCGCTACGAATTTCCACGATATCAAATTTTTTTTTTTTTTAATTTCACCGCCGCCACCCGTATTTCATCTTGAATTGTTAACGAGCAAAGCTTTTCTATATAAAATTCAGAAAAACTATGGTACTAAGCAGGTTTTTTCTAGGGAATTGTACTATTCTTGGTATTAAATATGTGTACCGTAAAGTACCTAATAGAAGCACGTTACCTAATAGAAAGGCACCCCCCTTTTTGAAGATCGGGTGAGTGCACGGGAAAAAATCTATACCTAGAAGCATGCGTAAGAATTGGAGAATGGGATGAAACTTCATTCTTTTACCCATGTACACACACTAGTAAACCAAGTTTTGGAGGGGGGGGGGGGGGTGAGGTGCATGGATATGAGCCTATTGTCACAGGCTGGCTCCCAATGACAGGCCGCGTTTTATGTTGATGTCCGATCACTGCTGCAATAATCTGCCCATCCCTCTTCAAAAAGAAGTGAGACACTCGACTATTTTCCCTGGGAATGTGTCCCACTACGGACTGGTTTTTCACGATGGCGACGGCAAACCGATCATGTTTGTTGTCCACTTCTGCTTCACAAACAAGTTTCTCGCCTATTTCAGGAGACAAGTTATTTTCATACACATGGAAGACACGAACGAATGAATTTGAGTTTCGCACCAGTGTCAGGAGACGCCATTGCCGGAAGCCTCAAATGCGCATGCGCACACTGGCCAAGGAAACTTCCTTGTAAACAAAGCCATGTGCGTGCTACCGTAAATTCGCGAATTTAGCATTTCTCAAGAGAAGCGCCTCAATGTATGATATTTCGTGAGTTAATTAAACGCGCACCCGAGCTCTCCCACTCGCGCACTGCGCGTCTATTAGGTACTTTACGGTAATGGTACTTTCTAATCCCAAAACATTTAATAATACCAATACTTACATCTTTCTCCATATTTCTCACCTATTGAGATCTCTATGTTAACAATATGTGTCCTAACTGATTATATTAATTACAGTGGTCCCTATTAGATAAGACACCTCTGAAATAAGACTTCTCTGTCTGTAAAGACTTTTTTGTATTTCCCAAAGATCAGTTTAACATGTAGATGAACCTGTGAAATAAGACTTCCTGTAAGCATGGTGAGATAAGACCTCATTTTCTCTGCAAACGTTGAGGTCTTATCTTACAGGGACCACTGTACATTCATTTTGGTGCATATAGAGGCCATAATAAAGTGTGTACTAGTATCTCATGCACATAATTGTTTCATTCTTTGTTTATACGAGTTGAACAACGTGTGCGCTGAGATGTGTATGTAAAATTCATAGTAAAAACTCTTGGATCCACATGTGATACCTGTAATAACAATCTGAGTGGGAACATTTGACCAAAATACCCTCCGTATAGAAAATATTAGTCGAAAGTCTGTTAAGAAAAACTTTATTTTGTAAGAAAATTTCCCGCGTACAGAAAATTACTGTCGAAAATCCATACAAGAAATATTTAATTGTAAAAAAAAAAAATTCTCCGTATAGAAAATTTTGGTCAAAATTCCATAGATGGAAAAATTTACTTGTAAAAAAAAAAAAAATCTCCTCCGTATAGAACATTTTGGGGGAAAATCCATAGACCAACTTTACAATTTGGTGTGGCCTAAGCATGGCAGGAGACGTGTTCAAATAGCAGAAAACAAACCACTAGGTCTGATCAGATCAATTTCCTTGATCGATATCATACTCCTTTACCACCGTGAAGCTTGACCTGTAATACATGGCTGCAAACCAATTTTAGCCATCAATTGGGGAAATTTGTGAGTGGTTTGTTTATCTGCAAGTCTGAGGCACGCAAATCATCTTTACAGTCATACATTGTACAGCAGACTTGAAACATACCGGTAAGACTTAAAACTACAAAAGAAATAAAACATTTGCTGCCTTTCACTAATATGGGATATTTCTTAACATTCCCAATGTGAACATTGTACAGTATACTTTGAAGATTTGCAATTGCTACAGTACATGATATACTTGTTCATCTGACATTTGTGTACTATCAGTGTAGTTAATTGTACATCGGGAATAATTCAGATTGCTTGACCATACAGACTATCTCCTCACGTCTTATGCATTTACTTCATGTTGTGTGTTGCAGAGGTGAAGCAGGTGGCGAGATGTCCGTTCCTCTCCAACAGTGTGACGGCTAACCAGGTGAACTCGGAGGTGATGGACCTTGCGACCGCGGCGGAGGCCTCCATCCAAGGTATGTCCTACTCACACACCCTGTGGACATCCTCCACCAAATACGTTAACATTATCCATGTGCACTGTTGAATATTCACCATGTTTACCATTTCTTTAACAAATTGTATTTGTTAAAATTCTAGCGTGAATGTTCTGAATGGATGTTTTGAACAAAAACCTCACTATCCAACATATTCCAACCAGGTCATCGTTGACTATTTCCATCAGCTGAAAATTTACATTTTTTTATCAATTTCATCCAATCATTATATAATCATGATAATATACTGTATTACAGAGTTGTTCATGCAGTACAGTGATAATTATTTCCCGAAATTAATGGCATTACTTTGAACAAATAATGTAGATTTTGATTACTAAAACTAGGACTAATCAGTCCTATCTCATAAATATTTCAACACACCATTCCCCCATTCCCCACTTGCTACCTTCCCTAGTGCTGTTGGAACTATATTGCCTTGACAGATTCATTGGGTTTATGACCGGAGAGGGGGTTGAGAAGCGTATCAAGCACCACGTAGCTGTGTAGTGCGTTTATGTGATGTAAAACCAAAGGACATTTCCCGGGGATTCAATTTGTTGGGACAGTTTGTGATTACAGAGCAATACATAGCTGAACTTTCTGTGGGATGAGGTCAAACCTATCTGAATACAACCCAGGGTACCACACTGGTCTTCTTGGACATGATTCACCTACCCGGTACATCAATAAATGTAGTGTTACGTTGTACTGGGGGGAGGGGGGAGGGAGACAGGTTCCTGAGATTTTGTCCATGTTCTACTTCTTGTGCTGGGATTTGTTCAAAAGAAGGAAGCACTGAGCTGTGAATCGCCAGCCACTGTGGCTTGTAATGCTCCCGTAAGTTCCAGTTATGTAGTTTGTTTATTGCTCGTATACATCCCAATCAGGAGTTTCATTGTTTTTGGACTGTAAAGTTGTCCAGGGTTCCAAGTATTTATTCAACAATGCTCTGAAAATGTATGAACTCCATGCAACATTTGCATAAAGATAATGAGAAAAAGTAGGAAATAAAATATACGTGATTGTTGTAGCACGTAAATGAAATTGCTATTTATGTGTTTAGTTATTTCTTTTCTTGACCATAGATCCAAGAATGTATTTTGCATGGTGAGGGTTTACCTGTAAATAGAATGAACCTCGTGAGCAGTGTTCTTGTTATCATTAAACATGTTAACACAGTTTAATGTTAATTAAAGGGTGTAATGTCTAATGTTTGTCAACTTTTCCTGATGGGTGCAGGTGAAGATTGACCCAGTTTTCCATGACTTAAGTCTCCTTGGAATGACCATGTTGGAGAAATTACGTTGAAAGTAAGCCCTGTAGGACATGTATGGATGGAAGAGTCGTAACACATGGGGAATGCAGCAGGGATTGTCCAGGGCAGACCATAAAATGCCCTCGTTGGTGTAGCAATTCCTTTGGTCGTCACTACTTAATCAGCACAGGGAGACAGCAGTGAAGTCATTACATGGGTGGGTCTGATCCATCTAATGCCATCCTTTTACGACAGCCTGTAAAACTTGATGAATGCACCAGGAAGATGCTGAGTTCTGCTGTCACAACTAAACCATGTCAGCCTGTGGACCAATCACTCTTCTCTACATCTAAGGCTGTAACGTTCTCACATTTATTGTCGTTTATGCACAGGCTCGGACCATACTTTGGGATATTGCTACTTCATCTATCTAAACCTAATCAAGATATTTCTTTCTTCTTAATTAATGAGGATGGCAAAAAAGTCCGAAAACTGTATTCTTTGACGTCTGGACCCAGCTATTCTGTTGAAGCTTTAATTGGATCATAATCACCTCTATGACATCATCAAGACTGGTATTCTGAAAAAATATGTTCAAAATTTATTAATCAGGTGAATAAGGATATCGTGATCTACACTGGAAGAACATTGGTATTTATTACCAACACAGCAATGATACAGTAATGTTATGGGTGGTAATCAACGAAACCAGTTGATAGCACACAAACGACCTGACATGGTACCGTTTTTATATATCTGTGCGATATACCATCTGGAAATATTACCAAGGACCTTGAGCGCAGAGTTGCTGTTTGATGTAATCCAGTTTATTGCTGTTAGTGGGTTGTATAGGTTGTATAACATTTGCAGACCTGCATGCCCTAATGGATTACAGGGCCGTAATGTCAGTTCAGGTACTGTGGGATACCCCCGTGCTGTGTGGAACTGGTGCCCATCTACGCAGATCACCGCCTCCACTCTCCACTAAAGTCATAAACCTGGTCAGGGATCAACTATTGACTGGGCAGGAAATTGTGCAAATTAGTTAATGGGGTGGAATCAGGTTTATTGCCCTGCATATTGTCCCTGCAGGTTACATGGCTCCAGTACAGCACTGCCTTGAACCTAACCGTCATGAGCCGTGATACTGGCTGTAACAATCCAGTCACCTTCACCCCCCCCCCCCCCCACCCCACCCCACCCCAATGGACCGCATTATGGGCAAACATGTTTTCATTCTCACCTTTATTATGTATCATCATGCTCAACAAAAATCATGAAAATGTAATGCAGCGTAACATCCAGAAAATTGTGTTGACATTACTGTAATTATGACCCTATACCCTACTGTAACCCTGTACCTTCAAAAAGATAAAAGTCTGTGGGTGAATGTGTAATCATGGTGACATGCTTCATGCAATATTGCTAGTATGCGATTTGAAGTTTTCCAACAAGTTTGATCTGTTTTAAAAATGAATGCACTATGAAAGAATGCAGCTGTATTACCATGATCACATGGCAGGACGTACATGTCCCTGTATTTCACCTTGTTATTGCACCCTGTATTGCATTGTGTTTGTGTGGTTTTAGCCAAGGCGGGCCGCAGTGGCTGCCCCGTGTTCCATGAGAGTCTGGACTTGAGAGAGAAGTCCCCACCACCTGAGGAGAAAACTGAAGGTATACATTACTGTCCAATTCAACGTTTGTTTGTTCGACATAACTCAAGTTCAGATCATAACATGTAACACACTCATAAGTGGGTAATGTTCTGGGGATTTGTCTGTTTGGCAGCAAGCACTTTTGTGGAGAAAACCACCGCCCCAACGAAGTCCTTTGCTCAGATGCTGTGGAGCGCTGTCAAGCCAAAGCTGGTGTCACCCCTCAAGAACTTTACCCAGGATGATGTCAACAATCCCATGAAGGAATACCCATACCCAGACAGTAAGCGATTAGTGTCTGTCTCATACATGCAGCTCGATAAAGTCGACAGCTCACAAATTACATGTAAATTCCTGTCAAATTATGACTTTACCGAACGTACAGAGACAACGAACTCAAAATATTGAATATGACATCTCAATGGTATAAAGGATAATCTTCCAATCTACACTGCTCTAATACAATCATGTGCTTTCAGAGCCGTCGCCCTCGGAGATGTTTGACTACGAGACGTTTTTTGAGAATCGTGTAGAGCACAAAAAGCGAGACAACACGTACCGCGTGTTCAGGAAGGTGAGCCGCCGCGGTGCGGAGTTCCCAATGGCCGAGGAGCACAGCCAGGGGGCACGGGAGATCAGCGTCTGGTGCAGCAATGACTACCTGGGCATGAGCTGGCATCCGGATGTCCAGGCAGCCGTCGTGTAAGTGCTGGGGGGGGGGGGGGGGGGGGAGGAGGTAGATGGCTATGGGGGCAGTTAGGATGTGTCAAAGCTGTCTATTGAGAAGGAATGTGACTCACTGTGTGTATCAGTTGCATCATCATATGCTTTCTTTTTAGTGCTGTTCTAAGATTACATTCAGTAAATCTCTAGCACTCAATGATGAGTATTGTATACTGCCCATTGAGACAACTTATCCATTGTGAAAATGTCATATTCCTTATATTTGTTCGTCATCTCAAATTCGACTGTTCAGTACAACATATGTACATTGATGAGTGTTACCCAGTAGACTACCATGTGAACTGTATCTCACATACAGTGAGGCGCTGTACAAGCATGGCGCAGGAGCAGGCGGCACTAGGAACATCTCTGGGAACTCCCCATACCACGAGGCTCTGGAGCAGGAGCTGGCCAGTCTCCACCAGAAGGAGGCTGCACTCCTCTTCACGTCCTGCTACGTGGCCAACGACTCCACTCTCTCCACCCTCGGACAAATGATGCCCAGTGAGTCTCCTGAAATGTTACAATAAAACACCAACAATGATTGAGTCATAGTTGACTATATATCAAGTAGCTATGGTAGAGGACTAACAGGTCAGACTCATTAGTAATTACATCATCTGTGTGACGTTTATGGAAACTGGAAAGATTTTTCGTTAGGTTTGTTCTTCAGACTGTCAAATTCTTAGGAATTCTATAATTTTCAGACTGCCACATTTTCTCTGACTCGGGTAACCACGCCTCCATGATCGCTGGGATACGTCACAGCGACTGCCCCAAGCACATTTTCCGCCACAACGACCCCGCTCACCTGGAAGAATTGCTCAAGAAGGTTGACTACTCCGTGCCAAAGATTGTGGCTTTTGAGACCGTCCACTCCATGACTGGTATTGTCCTGTTTGCTCCATTTAGTATCTTAAGAAAAAAGTATCTTTTTGTTTTAGGTGACAACAGGAATCTTTACCAAAGGTTCATACTATAGTAATGCAGTGCTTTACCTGAATCTACCAGAGCATTTATAAAATATCCCTTCTATTTTGTTTTGGCAGGTGCTGTATGCCCATTGCAAGAGCTGTGTGACATCGCCCACAAGTACGGAGCCATCACTTTCATCGACGAGGTCCACGCGGTCGGTCTCTATGGCGACCAAGGCGCTGGTATAGGGGAGAGAGACGGTGTGCTGCATGAGATGGACATCATATCTGGAACCCTTGGTATGTGCATCTTTCCTTGATTATGATTTATAGGTCAAAATTATAAAATACAAGGGCACGTGTTTAAATTGCATGCCACTGCTCGGAGTTTTGAGTTGACTTCTGATGCTCAGTTATTTACTACAACAGGCAAAGCATTCGGTAATGTTGGTGGCTATATAGCTGGATCCTCTAGGCTTATTGACATGATCAGGAGTTACGCATCGGGTTTCATCTTTACAACATCACTGCCACCGACTGTGGTGTACGGATCCCTGGCTTCCATCAGGGTGAGTTCTTAGAGAGCACTGAAGCAAACATTACATGCTGAAATCGCCACAAAAGGAGCTTATATTGGATATGAATACCATGTAAAGTAACGGCGGATGTCAAATAACTGACATGTAATGTGTATCTTGGTGTTCAGGTTCTGCGTGGTGAGGAGGGAAGACAGCTGCGACAGCGTCACCAAGACAACGTAACGTACCTTCGAGATCATCTGGTGGAAGCAGGACTTCCCGTCATACACTGCCCCAGCCACATCATCCCCATACATGTATGTATTCATCCTTAGTGAGATGTCTGTACCTCTTCTCTCTTAAGTCTTGTTAAAGCAGCTGCCTTCGAATATATGCAATATTTTTTTCAAAACTAAATCTTAGTGCAACAAATCTAATACAAGATAATAAAACTGTACACACTGATTTTGACGATTACAGTCCATGTAAGTACGGTTTAACTGTAATTTAAACGTTTAATCTGATTTAACGCATATTTTATGCCAGTTTTGTTTATAAACAAACGAAGTGTATCCATCAAACTCGAATGTAAACAAATGCAAAATTGGCCTTAAAATTTCACATTGGGTACATTTTCCAGTTTGTATCTGCAAATATGGTGTAGTTATGAGAAAATTTTCAGTGATATACCGTTTTGTGTGTGGAATTGTCAGTTCATCGTGCATTTTTACGCTTTGTTTACATCTGATTGTGATGGATACAGTTCATTTGTTTATATACAAAACTGTCATAAAATGTGTGTTAAATGTGATGAAAAGACAACTCGGACGGACTGTAATCGTCAAAATCAATGTGCACATGTTTTATTATCTTGTATTAGATGTGTTGCTCTAAGATTTAGTTTTGAAGAAAATAGTGCATACATTTGAAGGCGGCTGCTTTAACATAGATGTACAGTGGGTAAATAGTTATGATGATTCCAACAGTGCATTTATGTGCAGTGTCCTTCTAACTCATCCATGCGATCATGCCTTGCTATGATCAAAACATGTAACAGAGCTGGCTGTTGTATGAGAAGCCTGTGTCTGTCTGCAGGTGGGTGACCCTAAGCTGGTGATGCAGGTTGCTAACACCCTGATGGAGAAGCACAGTATTTACATCCAACCCATCAACTACCCGACTGTGCCACGCGGGGAGGAGCTGCTCCGTGTCGCCCCGACCCCCCACCATGACGTCGCCATGATGAAGGAGTTTGTCAACGCGATTCTCTCCGCCTGGCTGGAGCATGGCCTGGAACTCCGCAGCCACTGCACCATCGCGTGCGAGTTCTGCAAGAAGCCGCTCAAGTTTGAAGCGTTCACCGCTCGCAGTAATGCGAAGTGTGACGGGATGAAGTGCAGCGACTATCTGCTGGAGACCGCCTGCGCTTAGACGAGTCGCCTTGACTACCAGCCTTGACAACGACCTCACCGACCAACGATGAAAAACACTCAACGCCAACTGTAGCCTTATACTACTGAGCTTAAAAAACTTGATGAAAAAAAAAATGTTTGGCATAGCTCTAGGGTGGAAAAATGCACATTGTGATATTATGGTGACTAAAAATCAAAAACAAAAATTTCATAGTGAGTTGAATGAAAAGTGAACAGCCCTCGTAACTGGAAGTTGATGCTAAATTAATGTCATATTAATGTTAAACGTTACTTTGAGTTTAGTTTCCATACAAAAAAGTATTGCTATTACAACATAACAACAATTGTCACCATTCTCAGGCCTGCTATAGTAACTGTTCTTTCGTTAATGTCATTTTGACAACTTCTTTCAATATTTTGTTGTTTGTTTTGTTAGTATTGTGTATAGAATAAAAATGCCACATCTCAGAAATGATCAGATGATTTCCCTCCAGAAATCACTGCCATTTTCTGCACCATAATTTTGGTTTCTAGGGAATAATAATAGCTGTCCCACATTACATGACATTCTATTCTCCTCCAAGTGCAGAAAATATCCAATGAATGGGGTTTGAATATCAGGAAGTAGTGGTCTTCATATCGCTGTCGTAACTGTACTATCATATGTGTGTATTATATGATAGATCCTGCCCTGTAAGATCCACCTGGGGACCACCTGCCTTGACCCCGAAGGCTGGCATTAGGGGACAAGTGTCAGCAGGCATCAGGATCAGTTGTAGGGTAAAAGAACCTGTGGGTAGAAACCAAACTGATCTCCAATGCCAAGGTGGTTTTCTATTGAAACATAGGATCTAGTTTAGTTTGCTGGATATTGTTGCTAATGTTATTATGCTTTGTTATGATATTTATGCACATAAAGCAGCTGACCTTAAGCATTTTCTGTGAAACTGAAATTCTCCCCATTGTTTTGTTGATCCTCCACATAGGGAGGCGAATTTATCACGTTTTACATTTGACTAACAAGTAATTTGATCTGCTTACTGGTTCTGAACAACTCAAATTGTAAAGTACTACTCATTGGAAACAAAGGTTTTGTACTTTTTTTGAAGTAATTGAAAAAACATGCACATACTGTTATGGCTCACTTTCGAAAATAGGGCCCAAGTACTGTACACTGCTCCTTAATACTGCTCATCCACTGAAAACATACCATTTAAACCGTCTCGCACCTTTTTAATCCTTATTGAATATAGAGGGAGGCGCAGGATATGATACTTGGGCCGAAAATAGAATACAATTGATAGAAAATGACCGGTGATTCTCTGAACAGAGATGTTAAATACAATGTATCTCAATGTATCTGCATCATCCAACCTTGGTACGGAATGTATCTCATGAAAATAACCCAATAATAAGACTATCCAGATGGTGACATCATTGCAGTAGTGTTATTGGTTTGTTCAGTATACAGTGGTCCCTGTAAGATAAGACCTCCCCTTTTGCAGGAAAAATTAGGTCTTATCTTACAAGAAGTCTTATTTCACAGGTTCATTTACATGTTAAATTGATTTTTGGGGAATACAAAAAAAGACAGGGAAGACTTATTTCGGAGGTGTCTTATCTTACAGGGACCACTGTACATGTACCATTCTCGAACATGAGTTAAATTTGACCTGTGTTTCTTGACACTAAGTATCATATTGTAAGATAGTTAAGTGCCTGGTTGGGTGCACTGACCGTATGATATTACTTTGACCGTACGATACTACCGTACTTACATATTTTGTTGTGAACACTAGAGAACAAACATATGCATGCCTAAACCGAAGTATCAGAATAGTATGCATCTAAATTTAACTTAACCACGGCTTTATGCTTCACATTGCTTTCTTCATATTTAGGGCTGTGCAAATACACATTATTTAGTCAAACGTTAGGTAGACTCGTGATCACTTTTCTTGACACAGCTTATCATTGTTAAGCATTTACATGTATACAATATATTTTATGTTGAAAACTATTATTCATCCATTTATATTTATATATATATTTGTAGTTAACTAGTACACTTAGGCCAGAACTGAGGTGTTTTGTCCATCTGTCCGACAAAAACTGATATCTTTTTTTTTGACCTGTTGAATTTTCAAATAAATTTGCAGTAATATGTTTTGAATGAATACATTTACATGTATATTTTTCTGCATATTTCATGTGGCGTGGCGGCCAATGGAGTCGACTGTATACATGTAGTGTGAAGGTCAACAATTGGGATACATTAACAGTAAACTCCGTGATCCAGTCATAATTTCAAGAGTATTGATAGATACTTACATCTAAGACTATATATTTCAGTTGACCACCGAAGTACAGCTTGTAATGAACTCATGCGTGTTGAGACATTTCTTGTTGGATTATGGATGTTTATTGATGATCTGTTGTATGTACCGAATACTGACATGCTATCTAATGTCTGGGAATTCTGACTTTGACAACATGAGAACCGTTTGAGATGTATGTCTCATGAAGAGTCATCCAAAGCTGCAGGGTTTTGAACAGCAGAACCAGCCATGTTGATGTTTCAAAAGTTATTTTGTTATATATACCTTGTTTATGCTTTCATATAAAAGTGGTGAAGGTTGTGATACAAAAATGTATTTCATGCTTCTATATATCCAGGGTATATGATATAAATGGGATAAAATATTATGTTATGTTTGTATATGGAACTTATAGTTGGAGAAGTTGTGATATACATGTAGATGTATCGACCAGGATGTTCAGTAAAAAGATGGTGAATCAAGAAGTAGCAGTATTGGTATCTTGTCTGCATTTTGTCCATGTACTTTCCAAGAACTGAAACATGGATGTGATGTGCATTTGACTTGTCATGCAGATTACTAACAATTATATCAGTAAAATGTAATGCACAAGTGTTCTGCATCTTTCAGTGCATGTGTTCCACTGGATAACAATACTTTCATGTATTGGTAAACTATAATGGTAATAATGGTTGCGAACTTGGAATCTGCCATGTTTTATGAGCAATAAAACAATATGTATGATTATGGAAATAATTATTCACCAATATTATTCAATAAAACAATTCTAGATGAATATTGTCCATCTTTTGGGGGGCTTTACTCGGCGATTGTGTTTTGTGTACTGGGATAATAAACAAGCAGTGTATCAGTTGAGGTGGGTGTTGTATTATTTGAAACATGCACCCAGTAATCAAATGTATATGTTTCAATATGGATCAGCAAAATAATGTGCCCTTGAACTCGGCCCGAGAATTTTTTTTTTCGAGAAAACAAATTACATGTAACGCCCTGAAGATGAAGCAAATACTTGTATTTTGAGCACATGGGAAGCTATATATACAAGTGGTAACTTTTGGTGACCTCAAATCTAAGATGACAGTGCTAAACTTGGTGAAATAAAAGAGAATTGTGAGACCAAAACCTGATAAGTTGTCACTGGAAACGATACTCTTCAAGACACACAAAGAGTTTAGGTAGGCATATGTATCATAAGCATATGCAAAATCTTATTTGGTACTTCAGTGACCTAGTGGTCTTTTAGGTTTTCCCCTGGCATAAGTAGTCTTGGGAGTGTTCAAACCTCAGGTTATGCCTAGGAAAAAGTAAGTAATACACTGGCTAATACACTGTGGCTGGCCTTTCAGTGGACTCCTCTGTGGCCCTCTTGGTGGAGCCCTCAGAGCGAGCCTACCGGCCTGGCCTTTCAGTGGACTCCACGGTGGCCCTCTTGGTGGTGTCCGCGGAGCGAGCCTACAGGGCTGGCCTCTCATTGGACTTCTCGCTGGACCTCTTGGTGGAGCCCTCGGGAGCGAGCCTACTGGGCTGGCTTCTCACTGGACCTTTTGGTGGACTTTCCTGGGCGAGGCCACAGGGCTGGCCTTTCAGTGGACTCCTCGGTGCACTTATTGGTGGAGCCCTCAGAGCGCGCTTACAGGGCTGGCTTCTTAGTGGACTTCTCGCTGGACCTCTTGGTGGACTCCTCGGAGCGAGCCTACATGGCTGGCCTTTCAATGGATTCCTCGGTGGACCTCTTGGTGGAGCCCTAAGAGTGAGCCTACTGGGCTGGCCTTTCAGTGGACTTCTCGCTGGACCTCTTGGTGGACTCCTTGGAGCGAGCCTACAGGGCTGGCCTTTCAGTGGACACCTCGGTGGACCTCTTGATGGAGCCCTCAAGGCGAGCCTACTGGGCTGGCCTCTCAGTTGACTTCTCGCTGGACCTCTTGGTGGACTCCTCGCAGGCGAGGCTACAGGGCTGGCCTTTCAGTGGACTCCTCGGTGGACCTCTTGGTGGAGCCCTCAAAGCGAGTCTACAGGGCTGGCTTTTGAGTGGATTCCTCGGTGGACCTCTTGGTGGAGCCCTAAGAGTGAGCCTACTGGGCTGGCCTCTCAGTGAACTTCTCGCTGGACCTCTTGGTGGACTCCTCGGAGCGAGCCTACAGGGCTGGCCTTTCAGTGGACTCCTCGGTGGACCTCTTGGTGGAGCCCTCAAAGCGAGCCTACTGGGCTGGCCTCTCAGTGAACTTCTCGCTGGACCTCTTGGTGGACTCCTTGGAGCGAGCCTACATGGCTGGCCTTGCAGTGGACTCCTCGGTGGACCTCTTGGTGGAGCCCTCAGAGCGAGCCTACAGGGCTGGCTTTTGAGTGGATTCCTCGGTGGACCTCTTGGTGGAGCCCTAAGAGTGAGCCTACAGGGCTGGCCTTTCAGTGTACTCCTCGATGGACCTCTTAGTGGACTCCTCGGAGCGAGCCTACATGGCTGGCCTTTCAGTGGACTCCTCGGTGGACCTCTTGGTGGAGCCCTCAGAGCGAGCCTACAGGGCTGGCTTTTGAGTGGATTCCTCGGTGGACCTCTTGGTGGAGCCCTAAGAGTGAGCCTACTGGGCGGGCGTCTCAGTGGACTTCTCGCTGGACCTCTTGGTGGACTCCTTGGAGCGAGCCTATAGGGCTGGCCTTTCAGTGGACTCCTCGGTGGACCTCTTGGTGGAGCCCTCAAAGCGAGCCTACAGGGCTGGCCTTTCAGTGGACTCCTCGGTGGACTTCTTGGTGGAGCCCTCAAAGCGAGCCTACAGGGCCTACAGCTGAGGTGGGTGTTGTATTATTTGAACATGTACCCAGTAATCAAATGTATGTGTTTCAATTGGATCAGCAAAATAATGTGCCCTCGAACTCGGCCCGAGATAACTTTTTCGAGGAAACAAATTAATGCCATGAAGATGAAGCAAATACTTGTATTTTGAGCACATGGGAAGCTATATATACAAGTGGTAACTTTTGGTGACCTCAAATCTAAGATGACAGTGCTAAACTTGGTGAAATAAAAGAGAATTGTGAGACCAAAACCTGATAAGTTGTCACTGGAAACGATACTCTTCAAGACACACAAAGAGTTTAGGTAGGCATATGTATCATAAGCATATGCAAAATCGTATTTGGTACTTCAGTGACCTAGTGGTCTTTTAGGTTTTTCCCTGGCATAAGTAGTCTTGGGAGTGTTCAAACCTCAGGTTATGCTTAGGAAAAAGTAAGTAATACACTGGCTAATACACTGTGGCTGGCCTTTCAGTGGACTCCTCCTCTGTGGCCCTCTTGGTGGAGCCCTTAGAGCGAGCCTACCGGGCTGGCCTTTCAGTGGACTCCTCGGTGGCCCTCTTGGTGGAGCCCTCGGAGTGAGCCTACAGGGCTGGCCTTTCAGTGGACTCCTCGGTGGCCCTCTTGGTGGAGCCCTCGGAGCGACCCTACAGGGCTGGCCTTTCAATGGATGTCTCGCTGGGCCTCTTGGTGGAACGCTCAGAGCAGGTCTACCGGGCTGGCCTCCCAGTGGACTTCTCGCTGGACCTCTTGGTTGACTCTCGGAGCGAGCCTACAGGGCTGGCCTCCCAGTGGACTCCTCGGTGGACTTCTTGGTGGTGTCTGCGGAGCGAGCCTACAAGGCTGGCCGCTCATTGGACTTCTCGCTGGACCTCTTGGTGGAGCCCTCGGAGCGAGCCTACTTGGCTGGCCTCTCAGTTGACTTCTCACTGGACCTTTTGGTGGACTTTCCTGGGCGAGGCCACAGGGCTGGCCTTTCAGTGGACTCTTTGGTGCACTTATTGGTGTAGCCCTCAGTGCGCGCTTACAGGGCTGGCTTCTCAGTGGACTTCTCGCTGGACCTCTTGGTGGACTCCTCGGAGCGAGCCTACATGGCTGGCTTTTCAATGGATTCCTCGGTGGACCTCTTGGTGGAGCCCTAAGAGTGAGCCTACTGGGCTGGCCTCTCAGTGGACTTCTCGCTGGACCTCTTGGTGGACTCCTTGGAGCGAGCCTACAGGGCTGGCCTTTCAGTGGACACCTCGGTGGACCTCTTGGTGGAGCCCCCAAAGCGAGCCTACTGGGCTGGCCTCTCAGTGGACTTCTCGATGGACATCTTGGTGGACTCCTCGGAGCGAGCCTACAGGGCTGGCCTTTCAGTGGACTCCTCGGTGGACCTCTTGGTGGAGCCCTCAAATCGAGTCTACAGGGCTGACTTTTGAGTGGATTCCTCGGTGGACCTCTTGGTGGAGCCCTAAGAATGAGCTTACTGGGCTGGCCTCTCAGTGAACTTCTCGCTGGACCTCTTGGTGGACTCCTCGGAGCGAGCTTACAGGGCTGGCCTTTCAGTGGACTCCTCGGTGGACCTCTTGGTGGAGCCCTCAAAGCGAGCCTACTGGGCTGGCCTCTCAGTGGACTCCTCGCTGGACCTCTTGGTGGACTCCTTGGAGCGAGCCTACATGGCTGGCGTTTCAGTGGACCCCTCGGTGGACCTCTTGGTGGAGCCCTCAGAGCGAGCCTACAGGGCTGGCTTTTGAGTAGATTCCTCGGTGGACCTCTTGGTGGAGCCCTAAGAGTGAGCCTACAGGGCTGGCCTTTCAGTGGACTCCTCGGTGGACCTCTTGGTGGACTCCTCGGAGCGAGCCTACATGGCTGGCCTTTCAGTGGACTCCTCGGTGGACCTCTTGGTGGAGCCCTCAGAGCGAGCCTACACTGTTGGCTTTTGAGTGGATTCCTCGGTGGACCTCTTGGTGGAGCCCTAAGAGTGAGCCTACTGGGCTGGGGTCTCAGTGGACTTCTCGCTGGACCTCTTGGTGGACTCCTTGGAGCGAGCCTACAGGGCTGGCCTTTCAGTGGACCCCTCGGTGGACCTCTTGGTGGAGCCCTCAAAGCGAGCCTACTGGGCTGGCCTCTCAGTGGACTTCTCGCTGGACCTCTTGGTGGACTCCTCAGAGCGAGCCTACAGGGCTGGCCTTTCAGTGGACTCCTCGGTGGACCTCTTGGTGGAGCCCTGAAAGCGAGCCTACAGGGCTGGCCTTTCAGTGGACTCCTCGGTGGACTTCTTGGTGGAGCCCTCAAAGCGAGCCTACAGGGCTGGCCTCTCAGTGGACTTCTCGCTGGACATCTTGGTGGAGCACTCAGAGCGAGCCTACAGGGTTGGCCTTTCAGTGGACTCCTCGGTGGATCTCTTATTGCAGCCCTCAAAGCGAGCCTACAGGGCTGGCCTTTCAGTGGACTCCTCGGTGGACCTCTTGGTGGAGCTCTCACAGCGCACTTACAGGGCTGGGCTTTATGTGGACTCCTCGGTGGACCTCTTGGTGTACTCCTCGGAGCGAGCCTACAGGGCTGGCCTTTCAGTGGATTCCTCGGTGGACCTCTTGGTGGAGCCCTCAGAGCGAGCCTACCGGGCTGGCCTTTCAGTGGACTCCTCGGTGGACCTCTTGGTGGAGCCCTCAGACCATGCTTACAGGGCTGGCCTTTCAGTGGACTTCTCGCTGGACATCTCGGTGGACTCCTCGGAGCGAGCCTACACTGCTGGCCTTTCAGTGGACTCCTCGGTGGACCTCTTGGTGGAGCTCTCAGACCGAGCCTACAGGGCTGGCCTTTCAGTGGACTCCTCGGTGGAGCCCTCAGACCGAGCCTACGGGGCTAGCTTTTGAGTGGATTCCTCGGTGGACCTCTTGGTGGAGTCCTAGGAGCGAGCCTACAGGGCTGGCCTTTCAGTGGACTCCTCGCTGGACCTCTTGGTGGAGCCATCAAAGCGAGCCTACTGGGCTGACCTCTCAGTGAACTTCTCGCTGGACCTCTTGGTGGACTCCTCTGAGCGAGTCTACAGGGCTGGCCTTTCAGTGGACTCCTCGGTGGACCTCTTGGTGGAGCCCTCAAAGCGAGCGTACAGGACTGGCCTTTCAGTGGACTCCTCGGTGGACTTCTTGGTGGAGCCCTCAAAGCGAGCCTACAGGGCTGGCCTCTGAGTGTACTTCTCGCTGGACATCTTGGTGGAGCCTTCAGAGCGAGCCTACCGGGCTGGCCTTTCAGTGGACTCCTCGGTGGACCTCTTCGTGGAGCCCTCAGAGCGTGCTTACAGGGCTGGCATCTCAGTGGACTTCTCGCTGGACATCTTGGTGGACTCCTCGGAGCGAGCCTACAGGGTTGGCCTTTCAGTGGACTCCTCGGTGGATCTCTTATTGGAGCCCTCAAATCGAGACTACAGGGCTGGCCTTTCAGTAGATTCCTCGGTGGACTTCTTGGTGGAGCCCTCAGAGCGTGCTTACAGGGCTGGCCTTTCAGTGGACTCCTCGGTGGACCTCTTGGTGGAGCCCTCAAAGCGAGCCTACAGGGCTGGCCTTTCAGTGGACTCCTCGGTGGACTTCTTGGTGGAGCCCTCAGAGCGTGCTTACAGGGCTGGCCTCTCAGTGGACTCCTCGGTGGACCTCTTGGTGGAGCCCTCACAGCGCACTTACAGAGCTAGGCTTTGTGTGGACTCCTCGGTGGACCTCTTGGTGTACTCCTCGGAGCGAGCCTACAGGGCTGGCCTTTCAGTGGATTCCTCGGTGGACCTCTTGGTGGAGCCCTCAGAGCGAGCCTACTGGGCTGGCCTTTCAGTGGACTCTTCGGTGGACCTCTTGGTGGAGCCCTCAGAGCGTGCCTACAAGGCTGGCCTTTCAGTGGACTCTTCAGCGGACCTCTTGGTGGAGCCCTCACAGCGCGCTTACAGGGCTGGGCTTTGTGTGGACTCCTCGCTGGACCTCTTGGTGGACCCCTCGGAGTGAGCCTACAGTGCTGGCCTTTCAGTGGATTCCTCGGTGGACCTCTTGGTGAAGTTCTCAAGCCAGCCTATAGCCTACGGGGCTAGCTTTTGAGTGGATTCCTCGGTGGACCTCTTGGTGGAGTCCTAGGAGCGAGCCTACAGGGCTGGCCTTTCAGTGGACTCCTCGCTGGACCTCTTGGTGGAGCCCTCAAAGCGAGCCTACTGGGCTGACCTCTCAGTGAACTTCTCGCTGGACCTCTTGGTGGACTCCTCTGAGCGAGTCTACAGGGCTGGCCTTTCAGTGGACTCCTCGGTGGACCTCTTGGTGGAGCCCTCAAAGCGAGCGTACAGGACTGGCCTTTCAGTGGACATCTTGGTGGAGCCCTCAGAGCGAGCCTACCGGGCTGGCCTTTCAGTGGACTCCTCGGTGGACCTCTTCGTGGAGCCCTCAGAGCGTGCTTACAAGGCTGGCCTCTCAGTGGACTTCTCGCTGGACATCTTGGTGGACTCCTCGGAGCGAGCCTACAGGGTTGGCCTTTCAGTGGACTCCTCGGTGGATCTCTTATTGGAGCCCTCAAATCGAGACTACAGGGCTGGCCTTTCAGTAGATTCCTCGGTGGACTTCTTGGTGGAACCCTCAGAGCGTGCTTACAGGGCTGGCCTTTCAGTGGACTCCTCGGTGGACCTCTTGGTGGAGCCCTCAAAGCGAGCCTACAGGGCTGGCCTTTCAGTGGACTCCTCGGTGGACTTCTTGGTGGAGCCCTCAGAGCGTGCTTACAGGGCTGGCCTCTCAGTGGACTCCTCGGTGGACCTCTTGGTGGAGCCCTCACAGCGCACTTACAGAGCTAGGCTTTGTGTGGACTCCTCGGTGGACCTCTTGGTGTACTCCTCGGAGCGAGCCTACAGGGCTGGCCTTTCAGTGGATTCCTCGGTGGACCTCTTGGTGGAGCCCTCAGAGCGAGCCTACTGGGCTGGCCTTTCAGTGGACTCCTCGGTGGACCTCTTGGTGGAGCCCTCAGAGCGTGCCTACAAGGCTGGCCTTTCAGTGGACTCTTCAGCGAACCTCTTGGTGGAGCCCTCACAGCGCACTTACAGGGCTGGGCTTTGTGTGGACTCCTCGCTGGACCTCTTGGTGGACCCCTCGGAGTGAGCCTACAGTGCTGGCCTTTCAGTGGATTCCTCGGTGGACCTCATTGTGGTGCCTTCAGAACAAGCCTACAGGGCTGGCCTCTCAGTGGACTCCTGGCTTGAACTCTTGTTGGACTCCTTAGAGCGAGCCTACAGGGCTGGCCTTTCAGTGGACTGTTCAGTGGACTTCTTAGTGGAGCCATCGGAGCGAGCCTACTGGGCTGGCCTTTCAGTGGATTCCTCAGTGGACCTCTTGGTGGACCCCTCAAAGCGAGCGTACATGGCTGGCATTCCAGTAAACTCCTTGGTAGACTCATTGGAGCGTGTATACAGGGCTGGGTTTTCAGTGGCTCTTTGGTTGACCTCTGGGTGGAGCCCTCGGAGCAAGCATACAGGGCTGGCCTTTCAGGAGACTCTTGGCGGACCTCTTGGTGGAGCCCTCGGAGCGTGCTTACAGGGATGACCTTTCAATGGACTCCTCAGTGGACCTCTTGGTGGACACCTCGGAAAGAGCGTACATGGCTGGCCTTCCAGTGAACTCCTTGGTGGACTCCTTGGAGCGACTATACAGGGCTGGCTTTTCAGTGGCTCCTTGGTATACCTCTTGGTTGAGCCCTCGGAGCGAGCGTACAGGGCTGGCCTCTTAGTGGACTCATTGGTGGACTTTCCGGAGTGCGCTTACAGGGATGGCCTCTCATTGGACTCCTTAGTGGACTTCTTGATGGATACCTCAGAGTGAGCCTACAGGGCTGGCCTCTCAGTGGACTCATTGGTGGACTTTTCGGAGCGAGCCTACAGGGCTTGCCTTTCAGTGGACTCCTCAGTGGACCTCGAGGTGGACCCCTCAGAGCGCGCTTCGGGGCTGGCCTTCCAGTGGACACCTTGGTGGACCTCTTGGTGGTCCCCTCAGAACGCATTTACAGGGCTGACCTCTCAATGGACCCCTTGGTGGACTCCTCGGAGCGCGCTTACAGGGCTGGCCTTCCAGTGGACTCCTTGGTGGACTCCTCAGAGCGCTGTTACAGGGCTGGCCTTTCAATGGACTCCTTGGTGGACCACTTGGTAGAACCCTCAGGGCGCGCTTTTAGGACTGGCCTCTCAACAAACTCCTTGGTGGACTCCTCGGAGCGAGCCTACAGGACTAGCTTTTCAGTGGGCTCCTTGGTGAACCTCTTGGTGGACTCCTCTGAGCGAGCCTACGTGACTGGCCTTTCAGTGGACTCCTCCGTGGAATTCTTGGTGGAGCAATTGGAGGGGCTACGGGGCTGGCCTTTCAGTGGACTCCTCAGACATCTTGGTGGACCCCTCGGAGCGAGTTTACATGGCTGGCCTTCCAGTGAACTCCTTGGTGGACTCCTCGGAGCGAGTTACAGGCCTTCTGGTGGACCTCTTGGTGGAGTCCTTGGAGCGAGCGTACAGGGCTGGCCTTCCAGTGGAGTCCTCGGTGGACCTCTTGGTACAGCCCCGGAGCGAGCCTACAGAGCTGGCCTTTCAGTGGACTCCTCAATGAACCTCTTGGTGGACCCCTCGGAGCGAGCCTACAGGGCTGGCCTTTTAGTGGAATCCTTCATGGACCTCTTGGTGGACCCCTTAGAGTGCGCTTACAGGGCTGCCTTTAAGTGGACTCTTTGGTGGAGCCCTCGGAGCGAGTCTACATGGCTGGCCTTTTAGTGGACTCCTTGGTGGAGTTCTCGGAACGAGCGTACAGGTCTGGCCTTTTAGTGGACTCCTTGGTGGAACTCTTGGTAGGCTCTTCGGAGTGAGGCTCTGGCCTACAGAGCTGGCCTTTCAGTGGAATCCTTCGTGGACCTCTTGGTGGACCCCTCGGAGCGAGCCTACAGGGCTGGCCTTTTAGTGGAATCCATCGTGGACCTCTTGGTGGACCCCTTAGAGCGCGCTTACAGGGCTGCCTTTAAGTGGACTCTTTGGTGGAGCCCTCGGAGCGAGTCTACATGGCTGGCCTTTAAGTGGACTCCTTGGTGGATTCCTCGGAACGAGCCTACAGGTGTGGCCTTTTAGTGGACTCCTTGGTGGAACTCTTGGTAGGCTCTTCGGAGCGAGGCTACAGGGCTGGCCTTTCAGTGGGATCCTCGGTGGACCACTTGGTGGAGCTCTCGAGGCGAGCCTACAGGGCTGTCGTTTTAGTGAACTCCTTGGTGGAGTTCTCGGAACGCGCCTACAGGGCTGGCCTTCCAGTGGACTTCTTGGTGGCCCTCTTGGTAGACTCTTCGGAGCGAGGCTACAGGGCTGGCCTTTCAGTAGACTTCTTGGTGGATTCCTTGGTAGACTTTTCGGAGCGAGGCTACATGGCTGACCTTTCAGTGGACTCCATGGTGGAGTCCATGAAGCGAGCCTACAGGGCTGGCCTTTCCGTTGACTCCTCGGTGGACCTTTCGGTGGACCCCTCGGAGCGAGCTTTCCAAGATGATCCTTCAGTGGACCTCTCGGTGGACCACTTAGTGGTGTTCTCTATCAGAATACCCAGGATTCGTTTCATCATTTGTTAGAACTAGATGTAAATGAATAAAAAATGTCCGTATTTTCAAACAGAAAGCGCACAGCAAAACCGGTAACCTACAGAAGTTTGACCTGTTGGGGCTGAGAATGTTAACTCTACACTACAATGACATCACTCCAATTACAGTCGATTCCCCATTTTCAAGATGGTGAATGTGCCTGAATAGTGGTTGCAATGATGGAAACTGTTGTGAAACATCACCTCATATATATATTTTATGCCAGATTTCCGGACGAGTGCGTATTCATCTGAAAGAATACACTGCTGAGAAAAGATGACTCGGTTTACAAGACAGCTAGTATCTCGTTAGCGTTCTTCTGGGGAAGCAAATAAGTTTGGCATGGCCATCAGCACCCATAATTTCGGGTATTTTCACCACGAGTCCATTAAGGCCGAATAGCCAAAAATCCCATGTGTCGTCAAATATATTCATGCTTATCACGCGATGTCCAATACGTCAATTGATAAAACTAGCACAGTGGTAAGGCTGGGATTTTTTTTAGAAAGTTGATATGGACCACCAAAGTGAGTTGAATGGCCGATTCAATTACTTTAATCATGGGACTATAATATTCCAATAAATGATGGCCGTAGGCAAAACTGGGCCAACTTTGACTGTTGGACGGGGAAATGAATTAGGTAAATGTTCCAAGACTGAAATCAACAGTATTCATGCAAGAAACATGTATTTCTGTCCATGTGATATACTTGGCATGTACTTGCATTCGAACAAGTCAACAAGACCTAGCATTGGTGGTATGCATCCTTTCGGCGAAACTAAGCCGAGTGCACCGGAAGCTCCGAGTAGCTCGGTTCAACTTTCGCCATTTTGGTTTGCTTCCTGTGGGGTTCTCGAAATTCGAGAAACAAAAGTTAAACTTTCACAGAAAATGTCCGCACAAAGTGGATTACCTCGGAGAATAATAAAGGTTATTGTTCACAGTGATTAAATAGCCACACATATTCATTAATGAAGTAAATTTATCTGTGTTCTCTATGACAAGCGATCCGGGTATTTTGCCGGTGGATTTGCCCACTCATTCTCACTCAAAGTCACTGACAGTCTGACACTGAGCGTCAGTGTCATTACTGGGGAGTTAGGATAAGACATGGATACATAATGATGATAAGGCCAAACAAAAAAAATTCTATGTTTCTGGTTATCGCGCGCGTCACTCCAAAACCCCGCGCATCATTTCCTTTTAAAAAAAAAAAAATCGCGCGCATCACTTAAAATACCGCGCGTCACTTCGTTTTTTTATATTTTTTTTTACCGCCGCCCTCGACATTTGGTTATTGAATGATAAAAGAGCACATACAGTGTCATATTCTACATGTTTTACAATCAGTAGCAGTTATTAAGCTATGCAAATTTGTGAGTTGTGTTTCTGTTGAAGAACATAGGCTTACTAAAAGTTCATCAATACATAAATGTAGCCGTATTCGTGTTGTGTTGTGTGTCAGCTCAAATATCACAAACGATCATGATATTAATAACAATGTAGATTTAGTCGGTGCGGCAATTTGAAAACAATAATGTCGAGTGAGTCAGGGTATGCCAAAGTGGGAAAAAAATTACTGGTCCATTAGACCAGTAAACATTTTGATATTACCAGCCCAGAGCAATTTTTACTGACCCAGAATTCATAAGTCACACCCAACAAAATAGTGGAATTGAGATACCGGGTATGCATGGCGATATGTAGATACGTTGTAGTTTATTAAGCAAATAAATTGACATTGTCAGCTTGAATTGTGCATATCATTCATTTCCAATCAGCCGTGTTACTGCCCCCCAGCCTCAAGCTGAGGCGTATCATTCTCATGACTTGAAGATCCAAGATCTGGTTGAATATTATATTATTGACAAATGAAATATTTTACTATAGTTATGATATTTCTGCTGATAAAAACTTTCCGGCCACCTGGGCCAGTGAAACTGTTATCATTACCAGCCCAGGATGTTTTTTACCAGTCTTGGGCTGTGGGCTGGTGACTTTGGCATACCCTGGAGTGAGTAACTGTGTGGTGTAATCGTCAATAGTTTGCAAATCGCGGCTACGAACGGGTAACAAACTGTTTTATACGTGCGCGACCGGCAATACTTACCTGTTATCACATCCATGGGATGAATGAAATGCAGATGCAAATTGGTATGAATATGGACGAAAGGAATTAATAAAACACGGAAGCAACTTGGACAACCTTATGTACAACACATGCGTAATGCTACAAAGCATCAGGGCAACATGTTTTGTTTAGAATATAAAAAAAAACAGTAGGATGTTCTATGCACATAATATATTTAACATATATAGGTGTTTTACTGAGGCAAATGTAGCTTTCATGGCTTCGGTTAACACGACTCGTGCCGATTTAGGAAAAAAAAAAGAAAGAAAAAAATCGCATCACCGCATCACTTTTGGAAGACCATTGTAACCAGAAACATAGAATTTTTTTTTTTTTGGCCTAATCATGACCAATTGTTGTAGAAAAATATCTGTCAAATCAATCCAATCAATGTAAATTAAAATTATTCTCAAAAACCAAATCTACGAGCCATTCGTCCTAAATTTGCCCATCCGTAAGTTCGGCAACTGCATTTTAGCAAAGCATAGAAACTGTCTTTGTGAAAAACAAATGATGGTAAATGGTCATGATACTAGACTAGATTTGGAGCAAATGTAGGATAAAGTGCCACACTGGGCAAATATGGGTGTGACCAATCAGCGCCATGCTTTCTGCACCATGTGACCAGTTTTGAACCAATCACAGCCTATGACTCAGATTGCCCACGTTATTGTACATCCAACCCCTAGATTTATCGATTAACGATTTTAATGGGTGTTTGAAGGACATATCAGAGGTTGAAAATGCTGTTGGCGAAATTGTGAATGCGGCGAATTCAGGACTGACGGCTTGTAGATCTAGATGTGAATCATAATGAGTCACTGGGTTCCTAGACTGGTACTACACTCATCCTGGGTATTATGGGTACAGTAAACTCCCGTTATAACAAAGTTGGTGGGACCCATGTGACTACTTCGATATAAAAGAAGTTTGTAATAAAAGAAGTTACATATTTGAATGTTCTTTCTAGTTCATTTTTCCATTTGGTTTCTCTCGAAATGGGTACAAAAATTCTAGTAGGTAACTTTTGTGGTTTAATGACAATGGTTATATGTTTCCGTTTGGTAGCCATGATGATTTATCATGTATATCGACGGCCGAGTCGCATGTATCCACTCGGCAATTGTGAAATGGAATAGTGAAGGTACGAAAAAAAATATTTCAGGAGACTCAACGGTTGAAAGCAGAGCCTGTCCCAGGAATCGATGCAAATCCGGATGAGTCTAATGCTAGATATTTCAAAGTTGTGGTCAACGGACCTGAAGATGTAAGTTTAAATTAGTACATAGATTCTATTAGACATTTAAACCCATCATGAAATTTTCATCGGTCTATATGAGTCGCGTGTGTCAGTCGGATATCACACGTACCGTATTGGTCCTAATAGTGGCACATGCCCTAATAATAGCACACCGCCCTCTTTTCTCCAAAAATGTTTGATCTTTGTTACCTCGCATTTCACTTCATATCTTTCCAATAAACTTTGGAGTGTTCCAATCCACATATTTAGGCCGTGTTGTGTTAAGACTTTGTTTAGCGTTGCATGCGAACCAAATTCCGTGAAAAAGCTACCCGCACGCAATGCTAAACAAAGGCTTAACACAACACGGCCTTATGTTACTTGAATCATAATCAAGGGGATTGAAGGCAAGTATGGCAAGATTAAAGGCAGGTATGTTATTCAGTGATTTTCTTGAATTTGGCTTCAAATTTCACCTCATTTTTTCGCACGCTACTGCAGGAGATCTTGCTTTGGCACGCCGTGCTACTATTAGGACCAATATGGTATATAGTTTCCAATATCTTTCCTTACTCAAATATCTTCATTTAACCGTTAGTTACGGACTTATGGTAAAAATGTTTGCATTTGAGTTTGAAAAGTTATCTCAATTTTAGATGTTACTGCATTACCAGTATACAAATTTGGAAGTTGTACTAGTATATTGTATTTCATTTCTAATGTTTATCCTTGATAATACAATTTTCTGTCTTTCACAGTCACCTTATGAAGGTGGAGTCTTCAAGTTGGAATTATTTTTGCCAGAGGAATATCCAATGTCAGCCCCAAAAGTTAGATTCATGACCAGAATTTACCACCCAAATATAGACAAATTAGGAAGAATATGTTTAGATATATTGAAAGGTAAGCATTTCAGTTACCATATTCTTTATCAATAAAAGGAATTGTTATCTATATTTTTTGTCAGTATATTTCATCAGTATATTTGAGGCATTTCAAATGTCGTGCTGGTGGACATAGTTGCATTTATTGTTTGGATATTGAAGAACAAAGCAAACTGCACACATACAAAGTGGCATTTTGTAATTGCCAATGACGGTATGTTGTTGTTTACAGACAAGTGGAGTCCAGCCCTACAGATTCGAACTGTCTTGTTATCAATCCAAGCATTACTCAGTGCACCCAACCCTGACGATCCACTAGCTAATGATGTTGCAGAGAAATGGAAAGTCAATGAAGCACAGGCCATAGAAACAGGTTTGATTCTCAACTTTTGTTCCCAATCTGGTATTATCAATTTAATTCTCTCCATGCATGCTGAAAAATATTTGTAATGTAGAATGCTATTTAACAAAATGTGATGAACCTCAAACATAATGGAAATGATTTAAGTCTGTGGCAGTGTGTATGTAGAAGTCTGTGGCAGTGTGTACGTAGAAGTCTGTGGCAGTGTGTACGTAGAAGTCTGTGGCAGTGTGTACGTAGAAGTCTGTGGCAGTGTGTACGTAGAAGTCTGTGGCAGTGTTTACGTAGAAGTCTGTGGCAGTGTGTACGTAAAAGTCTGTGGCAGTGTGTACATAGAAGTCTGTGGCAGTGTGTACGTAGAAGTCTGTGGCAGTGTTTACGTAGAAGTCTGTGGCAGTGTGTACGTAAAAGTCTGTGGCAGTGTGTACATAGAAGTCTGTGGCAGTGTGTACGTAGAAGTCTGTGGCAGTGTTTACGTAGAAGTCTGTGGCAGTGTGTACGTAAAAGTCTGTGGCAGTGTGTACATAGAAGTCTGTGGCAGTGTGTACGTAGAAGTCTGTGGCAGTGTGTACATAGAAGTCTGTGGCAGTGTGTACGTAGAAGTCTGTGGCAGTGTGTACGTAGAAGTCTGTGGCAGTGTGTACGTAGAAGTCTGTGGCAGTGTGTACGTAGAAGTCTGTGGCGGTGTGTACACAGGAGTCTGTTGCAGTGTGTACGTAGAAGTCTGTGGCAGTGTGTACGTAGAAGTCTGTGGCAGTGTGTACGTAGAAGTCTGTGGCGGTGTGTACATAGAAGTCTGTGGCAGTGTGTACGTAGAAGGCTGTGGCAGTGTGTACATAGAAGTCTGTGGCAGTGTGTACGTAGAAGTCTGTGGCAGTGTGTACGTAGAAGTCTGTGGCAGTGTGCATGTAGAAGTCTGTGGCGGTGTGTACGTAGAAGTCTGTGGCAGTGTGTACGTAGAAGTCTGTGGCAGTGTGTACATAGAAGTCTGTGGCAGTGTGTATGTAGAAGTATGTGGCAGTGTGTACATAGAAGTCTGTGGCAGTGTGTACGTAGAAGGCTGTGGCAGTGTGTACGTAGAAGGCTGTGGCAGTGTGTACATAGAAGGCTGTGGCAGTGTGTACGTAGAAGGCTGTGACAGTGTGCATAACTCGCTTTCCACTTCAACAGTCAGTTTTCTTTTTCTAATTTCAGCTCGCGCATGGACAAGAATGTATGCAACGGAGAAGAAATGACTTGACAAGATATGTGATCTTAGAAAACTTAAATACTAGTATTAGCCAATCACACTCATTTCCCCCCAATATTATATGAAGTCTACATGATTATCCAGCTTTTGGATCCTTCGTAATATATTTATTCAGATGATGAAGAATTGTACACACATTCAATGATAAAACCAGCTGATAAGATATATTTCAGTATCCTGGCAAGATTTTATTCCATTCTATTACCACTTGAAATGTACTGTTCATGACTCGAAGCGATCAACTAATTAAATACTTTGGTTTGTCGGTTTTGTAGGCAAGTGCATGAATGAATTTTTGTGTGGTGTTTATAAAATTGAAAAAGTCTTCTAGAACATTGAACTTGTCCGAGCTACAGAATTTATTGCGGGAGATCATAACATATTACATTATTGATGCTCATGTTGAACATCTCTTCCTCGGATCAAAAATGTTAAATTCTTTGTGCAAGTCCTGCCACCAAACGTAATTATAGTGGCTCTTTGGAAAAAAAATAATTGTGGTGTCTTTTGTTATGGTTTGCTCACCAAGTACTTTTGCAACAAGATACAGGCCAGCTGTAACCGCCAGGTTCACCCTTTTTGTGTGTGTTTGTCCTGTAATGTCTTGTTTTGACTTTTGCTTGTCCTTACACTTTTGGTGTAAATAGTCATAATCAGGTTCAAATGTCCAGAGTAAAATCAAAGGGAATAATAAATTGTATATTATTGTGAGTGGTACCTGTTCCATCTATGGCACGAAGAACATGATTGTCATTGATAGTAGCCTGGTGTCATACCATCAGATTGTATTGAAATGATGTACTCCACAACTGACAGTCAAATTACAGTATGATGTAAAGCATCGCTGATCTTTTACCTGAGAATGAGCTGCACATCAGGTTTGTCTGACAAGACACATTCCAGTGAATGAGCATGAACCTAGAATATCTGTTACAGGCATGTGAGCATACATGGCAGTCACTTAATTGTATGGATTAGTTCCTTGGTGAATCCAAATCAAGTCATGAGTAGGATTCAAGATATGTTTCAGCATTTACGCGAGAATTTCTACACTGTTAGCTGGCAATTCCACACTTGGTCGTGAACTGCACGAGTGTAACCTAAGTTCTGTATATCAATATTGCGATGAATAAAGTACCATACCTGTACAATCTTCTTATCAGATAACAAACTGTGTTGTGGGTGGAGTACTGTTCCCTGCATTTATTCGCATGTTCTATTTGTATGCGACATTAACAGTGTCCGAATCCCCAAAACTATGTTGCATTTTGTGGCAATGAATGCGATGTGGAAAGTGGTGTATCTTGTGGTCTGACTTCTTTTGCCTGCAGCGAACATGTCACTGTTTACTGATGAACTTAGCTACAAGAATCATTCTTTGCATTATTGTGTGGCAATATATAATACACAACTCGCAGGCCAGCAGACAATAGTACCAAGGTCAGACTATAGTATATCATTTGCACTTTGTATTATAGCTTTCAAAAAAAAAGGAGAAAAAATAAATGTATATTTGAAACTGTTCTGTTTGCTTGCTTGAAAGTGTCTGAGCTTAAATATACTCAGATTTTGACTCTATGATCAAACATGGTGTTTCAGTAAATTGCAATCCAATACACTGATGACACGATACTGATGATTTCAGAATGTCCAGTAAGAAAAGTATAACTTTGATTGCTCAATTGACCTATCCCAAATGCCCCCAAAAGTTGTCCGAGTTTCACAAATTACGTCAGCTGTCTTTGGCCAATAGTAATATTTTGCAGAAATGTCGTAATTGATATATAAGGACTCGGACAAACTGGATTTGGAATAGGTTAATTTATTTCAACATCACAAATACAGCTTTAGTAAAGAACACATTAGTGGTACTTCAAAATACTCACTGGTAGACACATTACCTAGTTTGAGTAAAGGTACATTCACACTAAATACATCAAGTACATGGAATATATGTGACTAGATAATTATTAAAATATGAATAAGGGTCCTAAAAGTAAATAAGGCCGTACAATGACATGACTAGTTGTTATGCAGCTGGCTTCTTTGGTTCCCAATATAAACTGATGGGACACAATCATGGAGGTGATGAGTGTCGTCTTGACTTTGCTGACTCAATCACTGAGGAAAGCATTGACTGGTAATACATGTACTGTACTGGTAGATAATTGTAAGTTTTCTTCTGGACCAAAAGTGTTATCAGGTTATTAACCTCGCACAAATAAGTTCTATATACAATGGTGTAATGCACTTTTGAGTCAATAAAGCCATATTGTTTATCACAACATATACCTGTAAAGTTGACATGAAATACAATATTAACTCTGACAAACCCTGTACTCCAGAAAATAGGCAGCAACTGCACAGACAGACAATGTATATTGCAAAATAGTGGTACAATGTAAAACAAAAATGGCAAAAAAAAATTAGTTGTACAATACATATAACTACCTGTATTAACAATTTCCAATGCAGTTTTTAATACTTGTCATTTGTAATACATACAAAATATCTAATGCAAGAAGAAAATGGCGGATAATTTGGCTTGCATAATGACCTTTGTGTAGTTTTATCTAAAAGGAAAACGAGAAAATTCTTGATTATATTTAGGAATGAATGAAATGGCCTGAAATTGAAGTGAAATTAAGTTAACTAATAGATTTGGTCTTTGGCATTACACCACACAATGCAGGTACAGAATATTATACATGTACATATAGGACAATGAAAAACAATTTACAGATCATACTGTTTGAACCAGTTTGTTGTACCATGATAATTATCCTTCCTGATTGGGGGTTTCACTCTTTTCAGGGACTTCAGCTTGTGGCACACCCCTCAGTAAATCCATGAACCTGCAAATGTGATCGTCATGTTTAGGCAATATACAATGATTCCTGTATAGCGTATTGGTCCTAATTGTGGCACACCCCCTAATAGTAGCATGCCCCCTCTTTTCTCCAAAAATGTTCAATTTCTGTAACACTGTATTTTACTTAATATCTTCTCGATGAACTCTTGGAATGTTCCAATCTACATATTTATGTTATCTGAATCATAATCAAGGGGATTGAAGACTATAGGTAGATTATTCAGTGATTTTCTTGAATCTAACCTAAAATTTCACCTCATTTTCTAGCGCACTATTGCAGGAGGTCTATGTTTATTCATTCATAAACTTTTTTGAAGTACCGGTAGTCAAACTTACTGGGCGACTATTTTGTCGAGCCATTCTTTGTGGAGCAGCTTGTCGCGCCAGGACGGTGGCAGGTTCTTGGCTCCTAGCTTACAACCGAGTAACGCTCCAGCCACAGCACAGTTCGTGTCTGCATCTCCACCCTGGGAATGTTTGCACACAAGATGTCACACACTGCAGTCACAAACTTAGGAAATGTGGAAAGCTTGCTATATAGCGTGTAACTTGCCTCCATGACAATTTTCTGCAGAGCTGGTCTGAAATCAGACTGGCGGAGAGCCCAGAAGCCAGCTCCAAGGGTTTTATATGTATAGCCGATACCCTCCCCGTCAAGCTTGAGGGATGATAGACGACTGGGGAACATGTGCTGCTTCAGCTCAGACTTGTGCTTCTTCTGTAATACATGGGACAAAATGTTTGGTAAGAGTCAACCCTCGATGAAGGCAAATCGATGAAGTAGTGCTCAAAACACACTTAGATATCTATATCTAACTACATTTCGATAATGTGCTGAGTGTATAACAGACCCTGGCACTCACATAGTCAGGGCCCTGCAGGTGGACCTTGGCTAGCTTGTAGGCTGCCTTGATCAGAACCTCGATGTTGAAGTCCCCGCCAGCTCGCAGGTGCTCGGGCCGGCGTTGGAACATGAACGCTACTGCACACGACACAGCCACACAGGAGGCCACACATCTGGGAGAGTGACAGCAAATAACATGTGATTGGAATTATTGAATTAATGGCTACTTGTAAGCTGGAGATCAATGACTCATGTTGATTGAGTAAACAAGAATGGAAACCGATTATCAAGCATTTATTGGTATTAGCAAGAATTATGAGAAATACCAGGAATGTTATCTAACAAATTCATACAACAATATTCGAAAAGGAATATGACGAACCAAATTGTTATTACATCATCTGCATGGAGAAACAGATATTGAGCACAGAGCATGAAACTAGACGTCAAGGCCTAAAGGCCTTGGAGGCATTTCAGGGAGAAGCATGAAAAAAACAAAATGCTGACTCAGCAAAAACATGATGAAGCTCCCAATGAGACCTATAAGACATTTGTGCAATTACATGTATGTGAAGGACAAACTTGATACCCCTGTATCAAGCCCTGATGTCAATACCCCTGATGTTTGTTTTCCTCTAGATCGCACCGTTTCTGAGATATCGATGAAAACGAAAAATGCCGACTCAGCGAAAAAGATTAAGGCCAAGGTCAAAGGTCATCCCTAATACCCTTAAGACATGTTTGTCTAGGGCGACGAGTTCGAAAATAATGTCCGTTTCGCTCTACGATACACGGTTTCCGAGATATCGACGAAAACGAAAAATGCCGACTCAGCGAAAAACTTTCGGGTCAAGCCTAAAGGTCATCCCTAATACCCGTGAGACATGTTTGTCTAGGGCCATGAGTCCGAAAATAACGTCCGTTTCGCACTATGACGCATCGTTTCCGAGATATCGACAAGAGCGAAAAATGCCAACTCTGCGAAAAAAATTAAGGTCAAGGTCAAAGGTCATCCCTAATACCCTTAAGAACATCCGTTTCGCTCTATGATGCACCGTTTCCGAGATATTGACGAAAACGGAAATGCCGACTCAGCGAAAAAATTTAAGGTCAAGGTCAAAGGTCATCCATAATACCCCTTAGACATGTTTGTCTAGAAAGATGAGTCCGAAAAAAAACGTCCGTTTCGCTCTACGACGCACCGTTTCCGAGATATCGACGAAAACGAAAAATGCCGACTCAGCGAAAAAATTTAAGGTCAAGGTCAAAGGTCATCCATAACACCCCTTAAACATGTTTGTCTAGGGTGACGAGTCCGAAAATAACCTCCGTTTCGCTCTACGACACACCGTTTCCGAGATTTCAACGAACACGAAAAATGCCGACTCAGCGAAAAAATTTAAGGTCAAGGTCAAAGGTCATCCATAACACCCCTTAGACATGTTTGTCTAGGGTGACGAGTCCGAAAATAACCTCCGTTTCGCTCTACAACGCACCGTTTCCGTGATATCGACGAAAACGAAAAATGCCGACTCAGCGGAAAAATTTAAGGTCAAGGTCAAAGGTCATCCATAATACCCCTTAGACATGCTTGTCTAGAGTGACGAGTCCAAAAATAACCTCCGTTTCGCTCTATGATGCACCGTTTCCGAGATATCGACGAAAACGAAAAATGCCGACTCAGCGAAAAAATTTAAGGTCAAGGTCAAAGGTCAACCCTAATACCCTTAAGACTTGTTTGTCTAGGGCCACGAGTCCGAAAATAACGTCCATTTCGCTCTACGATGCACCGTTTCCGAGATATCGACAAAAGCGAAAAATGCCGACTCAGCGAAAAAAATTAAGGTCAAGGTCAAAGGTCAACCCTAATACCCTTAAGACTTGTTTGTCTAGGGCCACGAGTCCGAAAATAACGTCCATTTCGCTCTACGACGCACCGTTTCCGAGATATCAACAAAAGCGAAAAATGCCGACTCAGCGAAAAAAATTAAGGTCAAGGTCAAAGGTCATCCCTAATACCCTTAAGACATGTTTGTCTAGGGCGACGAGTCCGAAAATAACGTCCGTTTCGCTCTACGACGCACCGTATCCGAGATATCAACGAAAATGAAAAATGCCGACTCAGCGAAAAAATTTAAGGTCAAGGTCAAAGGTCATCCATAATACCCCTTAGACATGTTTGTCTAGGATGACGAGTCCGAAATTAGCGTCCATTTCGCTCTACGATGCACCGTTTCCGAGATATGCATGAGAGCCTCAAGGATGACTCAGCTAAAGAAAAGAAAAAAATTTTTTTTGACAAAACCATAAAGGCATTTCTGCTGAAATGCCTTAATGAGCTCGCCTATACCTAGGGTCGAAATGGGTGACCTTGCAGACTTGGACTGCGTTGTTGATGACCATGTCCAAGTTTTTGTAGTGAATAGTTCCCAGTACTGCTGTCCTCATCACTCCGCCGTTAGACGCTTGCTTACAGTCACCCTTCCTCCACACCTCCTCTGAAGCCTGCAGGTGTGTGTAAGTCAGACAATGTGGAACTGTTCAACTGTTCTTATTGATTCCAATACATGCTTATACCAATCAAACATGGGGAGGAGGTGCATGTTGTTCTCACGAATAACGGATCTTCTGGGTGTTTCTTGTGAGTGAGAACTTTCATCGTTAAGTCGCCAATCCCCATTCCAACATAGTCACCCAGCTCCTTGAAGCCAAAGTAGTGCCACTTCCTGCAGCGTTGTGCGAAATCCATGATATCAATCTGAGGAGGGAAGTATGCTTCAAAGTCAGGATATAAAACGACAGGATATGTTTGATAATGTTGAGAACAAATTCAGCTCTGACTTATGTACAATTACAGTGGGTATTGGTAAAACACTGGATTCTAACAAACAAATGCAATAGCCTGAGCTTTCTGTCACTCTCACAGTGCCATTGTTGGCGACAAGGCTCTGCATGATGACTATCATCTGGTCCGAGTCATCAGTCCAATCTCCAACCTTCCAGCGAGCTCGATGCATGTCTGAGATCTTGTGCTCAAACTCAAGCTCCGGGTACTTCCCATACTCCTGTTGGGGACAACGGAGTAGTATTCAGGAATACACAGATATACACAGATACTAGTACATACTTATATTTCACAAATACACTTTCTGAAAGGTATCCCTAGATAAAATTGACTTCAATAGTCTTATTCATGGCAGAATAGGACGAAATCACTTGTATATATTCATATTGGCTTATTGCATAATGAGTTAGCCTACCTCTTTGGCTTCCTGTCTGTTCATGAACTCAGTCAGCAGCCCGATGGTGTCACCTACACACTGGCCATAGATGAGCCCAAGAACATGATCCTCCCAGTCCCAAGCGGGAGCAGCCGCAGCCATCGTCTGCAAATAATAAATGCCTCATTCACACAACATGAGCAATACTAACCATCATCTACAAACAAAAAACATCTCAGTCACACAACACAAGCAATACAAGCCACAGCTATCATGTGCAAACATCAAATGCCTCAGTCACACAACACAAGCAATATGACCACAGCTATCATCTGCAAACATCAAATGCCTCAGTCACACAATACAAGGAATACCAGCCACAGCTATCATCTGCAAATCACGAAAGCCTCAGTCACACAACACAAGCAATATGACCACAGCTATCATCTGCAAACATCAAATGCCTCAGTCACACAACACAAGCAATACCAGCCGCAGCCATCGTCTGCAAACATCAAATGCCTCAGTCACACAACACAAGCAATACCAGCCACAGCTATCATCTGCAAATCACGAAAGCCTCAGTCACACAACACAAGCAATATGACCACAGCTATCATCTGCACACATCAAATGCCTCAGTCACACAACACAAGCAATACCAGCCACAGCTATTGTCTGCAAACATCAAATGCCTCAGTCACACAACACAAGCAATACCAGCCGCAGCCATCGTCTGCAAACATCAAATGCCTCAGTCACACAACACAAGCAATACCAGCCACAGCTATCATCTGCAAATCACGAAAGCCTCAGTCACACAACACAAGCAATATGACCACAGCTATCATCTGCACACATCAAATGCCTCAGTCACACAACACAAGCAATACCAGCCACAGCTATTGTCTGCAAACATCAAATGCCTCAGTCACACAACACAAGCAATACCAGCCACAGCTTTTGTCTGCAAACATCAAATGCCTCAGTCACACAATACAAGCAATACCAGCCACAGCTATTGTCTGCAAACCAGGAAAGCCTCAGTCACGCAACACAAGCAATACCAGCCACAGCTATTGTCTGCAAATCACGAAAGCCTCAGTCACACAACACAAGCAATACCAGGCATCATCTTCAAACAATTCACTATCAACTGACTGTGGAGATTTGCCTGCATGATCAATGAAAAGAAAAAATGCTGACAAAAAAATCAGGTCAAGGTAAAAGTTGATCCCTAATAAACCCTTATATCTTTGTCTAGGTTGGTGAGTCTGAAAATAATGTCTGTTTAGTTCTATGACACATCCTTACGGTGCCCGTGATATGACATGATGAAAAAAAAACCTACTTCCTTCGCACGAAGTACTAAGTCGTTCGCACAAAGTACTACTTCGTTTGCACGAAGTACTACTTCGTTTAAACAATAAGCCTATGAAATAATTGATCCTAATGTTACCAATTTACCCTTTAATTACCATAGTCAATTTTCAGGGTCCTCCCCATGTCCTGAATCTGGATACCCCTATTTACATTTATTAATCAACTAATAGAATAATGAATAGTCCATCGATACATATAAATTTACCTCAAATAATAGCAGAAGATTGTATCAAGTAATATCTATTTGATCAAGATTATATTAGTTTGAAATGACCACATTTTTGCAAGGGGAAGTATGGATGATTTAGAGCGCATGTGGTGCTTATGGAGATATAAGGCACCAAATTTTGAGCACCATGTGGAGCGCCATGTAGTGCTTGCTATTTATTGGGGTAAGATGATGTAGATGGGTTTGTCAACTATGTAACATTCCATCATGCAAACGTTTTAATACTTCGTGCAAACGACTTGGTACTTCGTGCAAACGACTTAGTACTTCGTTCAAACGAAGTAGTACTTCATGCAAACGACTTAGTACTTCATTCAAACGAAGTAGTACTTCATGCAAACGACTTAGTACTTCATGCAATCGAAGTAGTACTTCGTGCGAACGAAGTAGTACTTCGAGCGAACAAAGTAGTATTTTTTTTCATCATGTCCTATCAGGGGCACCGTACATCCTTTCTGAGATATTGGAGAAAATCCAATTTCAGGTCAAGGACGAAGTTCATTCCTAACACATATTTGTATAGGGTATCAAGCATTGTTGAAATCCGAGATATGCACAAAGCTTCAAGGATGAATCAGCAAACAATTCTCTTGAGTTTTAGGTCAAAGGTCATTTGCGGGTTGATACCAAAATCAATAGGGTCCCTCTCTGTTGCTAGTATATTTATTTCATATTTGCGTGCTTGTTGATAGTATCATGAACACCTTTTAGAGCATGTATAGTCTAGTTATGATGAATTTCACACACAAGCCGACAAACAGGATTGTACACCCAGTGTCTTGAATGATTTCTTTCAAATCCAAACTCCTTTGATATATAAACAAAACGTTTATTGACACAAAACATTCTGCAGAATATCAGAGCATGCAACAACAAAGCACAATGGGAGAAAACACAAGTCAACAATCCATAACAAAAATAACATAAGACATGTCATAGAATATTGTTAAGTATCACCTGATATTGCAATATACATGTATTATAGAGCAATAAATAAGCAAGTTGAATTCAATTAGTATATACAGGTAAATTATCCTCTGATTGGGTCAGAACTCAGATTAAATTTAGTCAGATCTCTACACTTTAGTATTGTCAGAATAAAATATTAACCCTGAAAATATGGTAATGTCAAATTGTAATCATGGTAATGTCTGTTGATTTTATCCAGCATCAACCACAAAATTATTTTGTCCATAATGACCTCTGTGCTTGAATATATCAACCATTATGATATAAACTCTTGACTCACTCCAATTTCACTAATCCATGGTCAGCAATCACATGGACACACTTGTATAGCTGAGCATGTCACCAATTTCTGTGGTAACAAACAATCAATTCACCTACCACATTCCGTGCTTGAGACTCCCCTTTCGTAATCTCTTGGTAAGACAATTTATTAACAACATTTACTTCCTTACAATCTTAATATTTCCTTACAATCACGAAAGTTTTCTCAAAATATCCAAGCTTATCCTACCTACCTGAAATATACCGACGTGTAAAATGTCCTGTAATCTTTGATTGTCCTACAGTGGCATACAGGAAAACAAAACCAAATCATATTGAGTCTATTTTTAACATGCTGAAGAGCTCTGCAAATATATGTATAATACTTACATTTGACTTTGATGTGTGCTACCAGCATCATGTTATTATGGTTTGAGTAACAGAAATACTGGTATGAATTGAATATCTCCTAGACTTGATTATGAGACAACGCAATGAAGCATGAAATAACAAACCTGACACCACAAAATTTGTGAGAAACTACAAGGTGCTTATATATAAGAGCACATAGATGTACTTCCATAATGATATATATGGTACAAAAACATCATCTGGTTGCGAGAGTGGATATCACCAAACATAAGCGAATCACTTTGTCACATGGAATACTAAACAAATGGAAGCTCACATTGGCAGTGGAATAGATACATAAACGTGAGGTAATTACTTCTTGGAAATATATATATCATGTACAAACATAAAAGTATTTAAAAGCAAAAAGTTAGATTGATCCCAGTGTTACTATTGAATTTATATAAATTATGCTTCACATAGCTATATTATGTATATTCTGTACATAATGAATAAGGCATTGAATGTATAGATAAACCTATGACAAGTTACGAAGCTCACAAGACTGGTAAACATCCTGTACTATTTTCACTATATTCTATACAAGTCCGGGAATCTGAACCATGTGCAAACACATCTTAACACAGCACACATTTTCTCACATTTACTCTTTGCAATGACCTTCATGAAAATATTGGTTGTTACTGTAATATTGATGACATGTCACAGCAATATCATCACAAATGAATGTTAAAATTGCTTGTATTGACAAACTTTATCCCTTTAAGGTTTTTGTGGCATGTCCTGATATTACAAACGTAAGACTGTGACATGATGTTGATAATGTTCACTTTTAGTATTTAAAACTACCAGCAGAAGTATGTCATAAAGTATACCTCTAAAATTATTAAGTAAATAGTAGTTTTTCTTGGGATTTGATATAATAGCTATATGATGACCACATTCCACCTACCATGCCTACCGGAAGTTCTATCAGCGCTTGATTGAGGAAAACCCCGGCCATCGGTATATTGACAGCAGACTTGAAATTTACGATTATCACAATTACGAACAACGTATGAGCAATCTACGACCAATACCAGCACTATGAGACTACACTGAACATATTGATACTGTGAGTGTTTGTGCTCAATGTAGGCAAATTTAACAATTTGGATAACAGCCTAGACACTAAAGATCTGTTCTACTTTTCATCAACAATCTCCGATTCCACATCTGCACGATCCTCGTCGTATGTTTTTTGGAGAGCAATAAACCTGAAATCAGAAATAAAACAAAATATTGTAGCTAATTCTGGTAAATGATTCTTTCATAATTACAAACAAACACCAGGTCATCAGATTTTTCCGTAATATATAACACAAATTTATATTCAACACCTGAAATGATGTACAAGTGTATTGCAAAACAGAAACTATTCTTGGCAACTGACTTGTCAATCTTGTCGTCGAGCCACTGTTTGTGGAGGAGCTTGTCGCGCCAGGAAGGAGGCAGCTTCTTGGCTCCCACTCGACAGCCGAGCAGGGCTCCAGCCACTGAACCATTAGAGTCGGCATCTCCACCCTAGCAACCAATGAACAGAACCGAAAAGCTGGATCACTCAAAGATCATAGTGAATACGAATCAACAAAACAACTTCTGTCAGAGTGTCACAGTTGAAAAGCAAAGCTCTCTCTTGGACACTCAATGACCTATACCAGACGCACTGACCTCGCGCACCAGGGCCTCCATCGCAGTACGGAAGTCATTCTGTCTCAGCACCCAGAAGCCCGCCCCTAGGGCCTTGTATGTGTACCCGATGGCCTGTTTGTCATCCAGCTGTAACTCTGACAGTGTCTCTGCGTACATGTGCTTCTTCAGCTCCTTCTTGTGCTTCTTCTGCGTGTGGAAATAGAACACGCGCATGTATGCGAACGCTACACAACATAAGCTTGGGGTGTATCAGGTCTATAAGCAATTAACCAATACATGTAGAAGGAATTACTTTTTTCCAAAAATGGAACGAAAAATGAATCAGTAAATCTCAGAAGTTTTACATGGGTTAGGTTTGAGACAAGCCATTCCCTATCCCTCAATTCTGAATGCTCACATAGCGTTTGCCGTGAAGGTGAGTCTTGGCAATTTTGTACACATCTCTGATAAGTACATCCAGATCGTAGTCACCGTCAGGCTTCATATGTTGTGGCTGTCGCTGCAACATGAACGATATTGCGGTCACCACGGCGACACACGATGCAATACACCTGGAGAGAGATTTTCATACAGGCATCTGCATGAAAACTGGTTACATAATGATGCATAATGGCAATTGACAATGTGAAAGACTCCTATTACCTGTAATCAGCATGAGTGACTTTTGCGATCTGCTTGGCGTTTTCTGCGACGATGCTCAGGGACTTGTAGCGATGGAGCCCCAGTACTGACGTTCTCATCACTGCTCCGTTAGGAGCCACAAAACACCCTGTTCTATTCCAGATGTCTTCCGCAGCCTGCACAAAGAAATTTTTACAGGAACATCATGAAACAGTTTTTGTCAGATCATGATACTTTGAAATTTCATGAACAGAGATTGATGTGAAGTTTTTGTGAACGTGCACCCACTGAATTTGATATTGGAATCATGAGCCTTAATTCCTGTAATGATAAGCAAGAAGAGAATGCATACTGCATGTGGATCAGTGCTGTACAGCTCATGGTTGAGAACCAATTTAGTGGTGTGCCCAATGCCCATTCCTCCTAGGTCTCCAAGTTCACTGAAGCCTTCAAGGGCCCAATTCATCAGCCGCTTACTATAGTCTAAAGGATCAACCTATAAGAAACAAGAACCAACAAATATATAACATCACACAAGTAATACAATTTCAAGCTTTTGCAATTTTTGTATACAAGCATAATTTGTGGACGTACCACGCCGTTGTTCGCTAGCAGCATGTCCAGGATCAGGATCATTTGGTCCGAGTCGTCGGTCCAGTCCCCGGTTTGCCAGCGGACGCGGTGGTGGTCATCCACCTTGTGTTCATACTCCAGGTGTGGATAACAGCTGTACGCCTGCAACAGACCAGCAGAAACAATAGTATACGCATATAACTGTTATATGTATGGGCCTATATAATATCACTGCATCACTAAGATTACTCATTAGATGTCTCTTATACATAGTACTAATACACATGAACATTTCGAGGATGAAAATACAAAATTTAGCAATTTAGCGATTTTATCCAAAATCTTGTTTTTAAAGTATACACTTGGTCTGTGGAATGGACTTACCATTCTGGCTTGTTCTTTGTTATAAAATTCTGTCAGCAATCCTAGCGCATCTCCAATACAATGCCCGTATATAGTTCCTCGAACATGATCCTTAAAATCCCAGCTTTCCTGGGTCGACGCTAGAACTCCATCAGCCATAGTGTCTGTGACTCAACAACACCCGCCACCGGAAAAGCTTTGCCGGGATTCTTCGGAACTTCTGGCAAATCACGTGGGTAATTCCAGTAAATGTTTTGGTTATAAGTTTGACTGTGACTGGCTGTTCTGTGGTGGTGTAGTCAATTACCAATTCTACCTTCTCATTACTATTGTATATTTTATACATTTGAAGTTGAAGATGTTGAATATTGAAATGAAACCCCATGTAGATACTGAATGCAAATATTCAATATATAGTACAACTCCTTAAAACATGATACCTTTTCCCTGTGTTTCCATATACCTGTCAATTAGTGTATCTTATTCCCCACTTATTTCATATGAACCAGGAAATCCCACTCATATAATCATGCTCAACTCGGTGCTGATTTACTCTATAAGTACATTTCGCATATCAAGGGAGGAAAGCGTAGACTGAGAAAGCGTGGACTTTGAGAAAGCTTACTACTGGTACCGTTCAGTGCATGTTACATTTCTCACAGCCCCACATCATTGTATTCCCAAGTACTACATGTCAAGGGTCAAGGTCTGACTAGAAGAAGGCAATGGAAAGGTGTTCCAAATATTTATTACAAAATTATGAATAAGGGTATCTTTCCTTCGGAGGCACAAGGGTTTGAATTAAGGTCTCAGGGTACATATCAAGTTTTATTATTGGATTGCTGGAAATGTGCAGCTCTGATTGGTCAATTCCTCGGCATTACTACACCTATTTGAGAGCTGTCACGCACACCCCCAATATTTTCTCTATCGTGGCTTCAGGCGGAATACGGAATGACGTTTTGAAGACTTCCATACAGTTCAATGACAAAATCATTATCATGGACTTCAGGCCCCAATACGACATATCTGCATGCGGCCTAATGGGATATGGTGACTCCAAGCAGATCATCCTATGCACAACAAATTGGTCTGAAAGCATATTGCTGCCAGGCCTGAAATTTTTTATCTCAAGATTTTGAGTCAATAACTCAAAAGTTCGAGTTAATATCTCAAAATTTTGAGATGATATCTCCAAATTCTGACTTAGTATCTCAAAATTTTGAGATAGTATCTCGAAACTTGGAGATAAAATTTTTCATGCCTGGCAGCAATACTACGGAGCTGTATTGCGGCCAAGAGAAAAATTTGTTTAACTCAAAATTTTGAGATAATTACTCAAAATTTTGAGATAATAAATCAAAATTTTGAGATAATAACTCGAACTTTCGAGATAATAACTCAAAATTTCGAGATAGTAACTCAAAATTTCGAGATAAAAACTCAAAATGAACTAAAAGTTACGAAATAAATCATATATAAACTCAAGTTCATCCATCAGTGAAATACGCTTTTTGGCCGTAGTTTTGTTTTGAATATTCGGATCAACTTGAAATATTGTGTGTATTAATTGGGCAATCATGCCGTAATTTTTCACCAAATTTCAGAGTCTTATCTCAAAAATTGGAAAAGTTGGCAATCTAACCCAATGTTAAACTCAGTCGGAAATGGAATCAAGTAAATTTCAACAAATTCAGGGCTTTCATCGTGTTTATGCCCATACAGAATGGACCTATTGCATTGATTTGGAGTCGGAAGACATAGTCGGTGTATATTAAGTAAATATGTTTATTCTGGAGCAATATATAACTTGTACATCGAATAAAAGTTGTTGTTTTCTGAAATTCCATGTTGGGGCTGAAATTTAATATTGGTTCAGTTTGCCAACTTTCTCAATTTTTGAGATAGAACTCTGAAATTTGGGGGAAAATTACGGCATTATGCCCGTATAATACACACGAAATTTCAAGTTGATTCGATCATTTGAAACAAAACTAAGGCCAAAAAGCATGTTTCACTGATGGATGCACTTGAGTTTTAGTAGTATCTCAAAATTTTTTGGTTAATATCCCGAAATTTCAAGTTACATCTCAAAATTTTGAGTTAATATCTCAAAATTTTGAGTTAATATCTCGAAGTTTCGAGTTGATATCTCGAAATTTCAAGTTAATATCTCGAAATTTCGAGGTAATATCTCAAAATTTTGAGTTAATATCTCGAAATTTCGAGTAGATATCTCGATATTTCGAGTTAATATCTCGAAAATTCGAGTTAATATCTCAAAATTTTGAGATATTATCTCAAAATTTTGAGTTACTATCTCGAAATTTTGAGTTACAATCTCAAAATTTTGAAAGGGAAAGTTTTGAGATAAAAGTTTAAAAAAGTTTGAGATAATAAGTCAAAATTTGGAGATATTATCTCGAAAATTAGATATATTAACTCAAAATTTTGAGTTATTAACTCAAAATTTTTAGATAAAAAACCTCAGGCCTGGCAGCATGCGCTTCTGTACAATACGCTTCTGTATATATTGGGGTTTGAAGCCCATGATACTAGTATAGTGCAGGTCAGTGTATAAAATGGTAACTGCTAAACTCGACTTCATTCATCAGTGAAACACGCTTTTTGGCCGTAGTTTTGTTTTAAATAATCGGATCAACTTAAAATTTTGCGTGTATTATATGGGCATAATGCCGTAATTTTTCACCAAATTTCAGATTTCTATCTAAAAAATTGAGAAAGTTGGCAATCTGACCCAATGTTAAATTTCAGCCCCAACATGGAATTTCAGAGTCTGCACAAAAAACAACAACTTTTATTGGATGTACGAGTTATATGTTGCTTCAGGGTAAACATAGTTACTTCATATACACCGATTATGTCTTCCGACTCCGAATCAATGCAATAGGTTCATTCTGTATGGGCATAAACACGATGAAAGCCCTGAATTTGTTGAAATTTACATGGTCCCACTTCCGACTGAAATTTAACTTTGGGTTAGACTGCCAACTTTTTCAATTTTTGAGATAGTACTGAAATTTGGTGAAAAATTACGGCATGATTCCCAATTAATACACACCAAATTTCAAGTTGATCCGATTATTTAAAACAAAACTACGGCCAAAAAGCGTGTTTCACTGATGGATGAACTTGACTTTAGCAATATCCTTGATGCACATGATGTAATCTCCCGTAAATGTAAATACAAACAGGTTGATTCAATTTGTGGACACTGCGATTCCTGATAGATCTATATTTCTATACGGTGTACATACCTTAATTGGTAGGTTGTTTCCTTGAAGATAAGAATTTGAGATGTTATCCCAGAGATTTAAACTGAATGACAGATGCTGAGTCTATGGCTGCTTGCTCACAGTCTGAAGTCACAATTTGAGAACACTTACAATTATTCGAAAGGTATATCAAGCTGCATTAAAATATCAGATTAACTGGAACACAAAAACAGAAAGTCAGCAAATGATGCAAACTTGGCAGTATTTTGTACTATTTTCTTGATGGGGCAATTCGCTCTCACTGACCCAGGCCGTGACTAACCAGCTACAGCGCAGCCGCCAATGATAGATAATTTTGAACACCACCGCCTCCGCAATCAACAACTGCCCTCACCTTGGCTTGGCTTTAGCCTATCAGACTCAGAGCCGGAGTGCAGAGTGCCGCACCCATCTGATCTGAAAGTCAAGCTGCGGATCTCACTCAGTGACTGGGAGAGATACTGTAGGGTAACAAGCTAGGCCTACCTGGCGAATTGTTCTTTTTTCTGTTTTATTTAAAAGGAGATGATTGGTAAATCACAAAGCAATATCCTTTGCAAATCAATCTGGTGCCATCCGGATTTGATGCGCGAAGATGTCCGATCGCTTTACCCTACGAGTACGAGTACTCACCAGACGGCTGTCAAAATAATATAAACAGAAACACGTGGTTTTGTTTATTTTGATGGCCCTCTAGCGAATGAATTAGCGCCATCTGGTGAATAATCTACCGTACTGACGCGTATGTACATATGCTGAATTAATATAGAGGCGATCACACTACTCATCCCTATTCATAAAAATCGGCTAACAAAAATCATATAATCGATATCACATAAGAACTATATATATATTTTCCTCTCATTTGTAATTTACAGTTATTCATGTAAACAAATTGTCGATACTCATAGGCCTACATCCTTAATATGGAAGAGAGACAAATTTTCCAGAACACGAGCAATCTTTGTGTCAATACGTACCGCCAAATTGAACACTTTTGGCGGCAGTGGATTTCAGTGAAGAGAAAAACACATTCGCGTATGTAAAATCACGTGCATATCAGATATAGCCCTACTTATTTTTTGTGAGATGATGCATTGAAATGTGATAATATGTGGCGATTTTGCCCAAAGATTGTGATAGGAGTTTCGGCCGCTATCAAACCCCTTACCTCACCTGTTTTGGCTGCTTCACGTTCGAAACTCGTGCTCTGCCTTAGAGACCCATTGTCTTTGCTCACTCCACTATGGTCATGACGTCGCAACCTCACTCTCGTACGCTGCTAGTGTGACGAAATAGCGTTCCTCCGGCTGCTATCAAGCCGACGGATCGAATAGTACCATGTATAGGCTGTGCAAAACACAAACATTGGGATGATTTAGTTCGATGTTCGATTACGGCATTCAAACACACGTAATCCCATATCAAGTTTGATGTTTCACTAAGTCCGATATAATTCAATTCACAATATAGATTCTTCTAACTTCTCTTCTTATTTCTTTTATCTCTCGTTTATATCTATCTTCTTTTACTCTCATCCATCAGTATATGGGGAAGCGCAGGCCATGTGGTGAGGGTCTGGAATTTTACCGCCTTGTGCAATGGAAGTCGTGTATGATAGGTTGAATGTGATGTCATGTCTGGATAGGCGTGGTTTAGTGTCTGGAAATGTTGTGTTTGGTGGGAGTGTGATGAGTGACGTCGTTTGCTGAGTTGTTTACATGTGGCGCGGTGGCTAGGACGGTGTGAGGTGGATGACGTAAGTTAAGTTTGTACGGGGGCGATGAATCTGTGACGTGTATGTGGAGTGAGAGAACCTGTAAGGGAGGGGTTTTGGGCGATAACAGTCATGAATATTCTACACTAGCTTTATAGCTAGCAGCCCGTCTTGCTTTCTTTAAGCTGTCTCACAGCTGTCAAGGCGAGTCGAGGACGATGGTAGGAATGGCCATGTGTTCCTCGTCCCCTTTGTCTGGCTAGAGGGTCCACGAGGACCCCGAGGACAATTCCAATTGGGGGACCAGGAGAGAGGCTGCTTTGATCCAGGGGCTCATGCCCCCATGGATTGGTAGTCTCTCACCCTGGGATGGTGCGTACAGGCTCTGGCAGACCCTTGGGCTGTGCGGGGTTCTATCCCCATGGTGGACCACTGGCCAGCAACACGCCCACGTGTGCGAGTTCCGGAAGCCACCTGGTTGTAGTTAGGTAATCACGATGCCCGAACATCAAACGTTACATATAGCTCATAGAAGGCATGTTGGCCTCATTGACAATGATTAGAGATGGAGTAAATTCCACTGAAAATTGGGTTGACCCGACCGGAACTCTAACCACAGACCTTCCACTCGCAGGGCGACTACTCTACCAGTTGAGCTAACGAGGATCAACAGATTTCACTCATAAATCTAATCGTTCTCAGATGATGGCGATCAAAACAATACATCGTGGTCATTTTATTTTTGCACAGACATGGTGGTCGTTCATGGGACATGGGTAGGCCCTAGCTGTGATGTGACGCCAGAGGTTTAAAATGGCTCAGAATGTACAAGAATGTGCTAAAACAAGCGACTATTTTAATGATACCGCTGCACTGTACATTTTCCTGTCCTGTTCCGATGTGTTGTCTTCTAGGATTATGAGCAGATTGCTGTTATACACCTTGTAGGGAGGGGTTGATAGTTTGCCCCTTCGTCATACTTCTTGCCTGATACAGACGGTTGAAGTCCTTCCAAATTCACTTTTGATGTCATGGTTGTGTACGTTACTGGCCGTGACCAGGTGTTCATTGAAGAGGCTACGTGTGTTAAGGAATTTCTTGTTCTTCAGGTTCTTGATGGCTCATTGTTCCAATTTGTTGGTCATTTGTGGTGTGAGGTCAATCTGTCCAAAACATAACTCTTCAATACGGACAACATCCAGATGAACACCCTTTGTATTTTATTGAAATAGGGATTTTCCACTGTGGTTCTCCAACCTCCACAGATTTGGGTGCATTGTGTGTTACAACACGTTTTGTCATCTGCATGTGACAAGATTTTATGAAGCGGTTGGAAAACGATGGGTCAGTTCTGCATGCATGATATCTTCATGGACTAGGTGATTTAAATGTTGCCATATGCAGACAACTCGGCTTGCACAATACTTCCCAGCATGTTGATGTGACAGGTGTGACGCTATCCCTTCTTCTGACTGCTTCTGCTCCTTCTTCTGAATTGACCAAATAGTAGGATCGTGTCTCCTTGGGAGCATCTGGCTGAGCGGCCATGGTTCGGAGGGGTCCTGGTCACACTCACTGAGTCTGAGCTGGACTGCTTCGGAACCTGTGAGGAAAATACCTTGTCCGTTGAAGTCCCACTCCAGCTGTGGGATCAAACAAGGGACGGTTCCATTGGTACCGCTGTGTTCGAGCCAAGGGGTGGACTCCTGGTGGCTGGGCTGCCACAGTGTTCTTAGTACTGGAGACCTGGGGTCTCGCCGGAAGGTCCAGAACAGAACCTGTTGAAGAATCCTCGTTACGCCTGACGAAGAAAGACCGGCACAATTTGAATACTTGCAGTTATGACATGACAGGCCATCAGCATTGTCATGGTGCTTTCCGGCACGATGTTTGATCTGCATTGTCATACTCCTGGAGTTCGACAAGCCACCATACCACCAAGCCATCAGCTTTTCTCTAGTTCAGCAATCACTGTAATGAACGTGTGTCAGTCCGCAGCTGGAAGTGCTTCTCCAAAAGGTAGTGCTGGAAACACTTGGTCATGGTCACCACCATTCCAACCTGAAGGGTCATGGTCACCACCCCTCCATACACGGACCATGTCCATACTGTCCAGTATGAACTCGAGGTCGGGGAGCCACCTCCTGAGTAGTGTCCCAGATTAAATCGACTCCTTTTTCCATGAGTATGGTCAAACAAGGTGGGATTTCAGCAAAACCCTGGATGAAGCGGTGGTGGTAGCTTGAGAAGCCCAAGAAGGACTTCATGTCTCCCCTGTTATATGGCAGAGGCTACTCCACACAGCACCGAGTTTTGCGGGGTGCAGATGGACGGTTGTTCCTGTCACCATGAAGCCCAAATAATATAGGAACTCTTCAAGAAAAAGATCACACTTGGACGGCTTCAGTTTGAGCCCTGCCTGCTGGATGCGATGGAGCACCATCAGGAAATTGGTCAGGGTCTCTTCACAGGAGCAGCTGTACATGACATCGTTAGTGCACATCATGCTGTGCTTCCAAAGATACCATTTTTACACCATCTTCATGAGGTACTCGAACATCAGGTAACACAGCGTTACCTTAAACTGGTAAAGGCCATTCTTGGTGACAGAGGCTGTTTTTGCAGGCTGTTTTATCACTTTCCCCCACCTGAACTTGCCAGTACTTGGAGGCCAGATGAAGAGCACAGAAATAGTGCAATCTGGCCAGGGCATCAAATGTGTCCTCAATGTTCGGGAGAGGATATGAATCATTCTGCATAACATCAGTGAGTCAACAATATTCAACACAGAACCTCCACGAGTCATCCTTCTTCTTCATCATCATCACAGGACTGGCCCAAGGGCCAACATTGGGTTTGATGATGTCCAGCTCGAGCAGCTTCTTCACCTCCCAGTCAATGACCTCTTGGTAAACAATCTGCCCGTCTTAGATGTTGTTTGAGCAGATGCTTGTCTAATAGGTCGATGCAGTGTTTGGTGATGCCAACCACACTGTCAGGACACATAAAACATCAGCGTACTGCTAGAGCAGCTTGCAGTTTGCAACTTTCTGATCATCACTCGACTGGTCCTTTGAGATTCCAAATGATCTCGTTGAGTGACGGAATGATCCACAGCGGTCACGCTAGCACCACACAGTAGTTTGTCAGCAACACCCGGTATGACATGACCGTGCGTGTTGCAGCAATTAGTTCACGTCACAGTACAACTGGAACTGGAACATTTGTAGGGTTCACCATGTGGATAGAAATTCCGCTAGGGTCAGAGCCCTGCCCAGTGCGAGTCCGGTATCCCAGGCAAAACTGTTCACCGGTTGTACTAAGCGAGCCCGACCATTGAGGGCCATGCATGCCCAACTTGGGCAGCAACAACGGACTCGCTGAAGGGTGGTATCACCGTGGCACATGCCATCCTCAGTTGGAATGAATGGGTTGGACCCAACTGGAAAGTGTTCATCTACCATTCGCAGTTCTTCGGAATTAATGTCCGTAACCACTCAGTGGGTGCAGGGGAAGTTCATTCCAATTATCTATATCAGCCACGATCGCCTCTTTGAAATACACCTTGCAAAGTGTAATTTGCAGATCCATCAGTCCTTTGATAGGGATGTTGTCGTTACCCACTCTGTAGCTCAATGCTGGAGAGTGGGATGCCACTCGCCTGCAAAGCATCTCATACTTGTGCACAGACCATTACACCCCCAGAGGGGTTGTCAGTCGTGTGTGGCTTTGTTGTCGAGTCCGAGGGAGTTATATCAACTCGAAGGCCAGGCGCGATGGGTACGTAGGTACTTTCTCAGGATGTATTGTTGGTTAACACCACGTCTGGAGCTAGTTTCCTGAGGAGGAGGAGGCCGTCTCTGCGGTCCTGGATGACCAGGCCTGTATAAAGGATGACAAAAATTCCGGCATGGTTCGGACAGATGTCCATGATTCCCCCTAGCCTGCAAGCGCTCGAGCAGGTGTGACGGATAACCTTGGCATGGGGCCATTGGTAGCTGAAGTATGCCGGGCCTGGGAACTTGATCCTGCACAGTGTGCAATCATCTGCACTGCACTGACATCATACTCTTCGTCATCGCACACCTCTCTGAGGAGTTGTTCCCCTGTACCTGTACCGGAGCGGGGTACTGAGGTGCCATTGCTGGCAGAGACTATGGTCCCGTGGCTAACTCCCCAGGAGCCGGAGCTTCCTAGTTGGGTGACCTCGAGGCAGTGGCCTCTACCGGCTTGAACGGTGTGCTAGGGCCCTTCCCCTTGGAACCAAATGGGGAGGTAGCAACCTCGTACTTGCCACAGCTACGATGGCCAGAACTGCATTGATGGCTTCCTCCATCATTTTTTTTCATGGCCAGCCAGCCCATACCAAACATGGTATGGCTGCCCGTCAATGAACTGCTCTATGAGGAATGCCTCGAATCTCGCCAAACATAAGTATTGCCACAGCTTCTATGGCCAAAATGCATTGACAGCCTTTTTTTCATGGCCAGCCAGCCCATACCGAATGTGGTATGGCTGCCCATCAATGAAACAGTGAAACCGGTCGATGAATGACAAACGTCACGGTATGACATATGAGCTTGTGTTGTGACCAAGAAAAAAGTCCTGATCAATGGGCAAAATCGCCACAATAGTATTCGAGATGATTTGTGAGGTGTAGTTCACAACAGTATTCGTGTAATTTAGGCATTTTCAAATGTATGGACATGTTGGTCTAGGGCTCTGGGGGCGCCGTAAGCCCTCCAAGAAAATTTGGGGAATTGTAATACGATATTTCAGCTGATTGCTGGCACTGTTTTTCACAACCTTATTTGTACATTTGGCATATTTTTGCGACACGCCTTGCAGCAATTCTTAACCCAATGCCCTCTACGAATCATTCCACTCATGCAATAGGGGTGAGGGAGGGTATTATAGGTGCACCCCGCGTGGATCCGCAAGTGACAGTTGTGATCTTCTGTGGCTGTAGATTCCCTGCTTTGCACAGAGGTAATGACAGTCGATGTTCTGGTACTTTATAGAAGCTGGTTGAAGATTGGTGGTCTGTGAAACATATATTCTTGTGTTTGAACATGTCTGAGCTGTAATCCTTGGCGAACAGGGGGTTTTCTGGTTCGGCGGATGTTTTATTTCCTTGGCTTGTCGACACAGGAGGTCACAAGCACGGGAAGACACAGGAGGTCCAAAAGTATCTACCATCATCCTGCATGGTGGATAAAGTTGTTTGGTTTGCGATATGTCGTTTTTTTCCTCAAGGTTTTTGGGGTAATTAATTGTAGGTGGCTTGCTGAAGTATCTGATACCCGACTTTTTCCTCTTAAACTCGAGCTCGCCTAAGGTGGTTTTCAGTGTATTTGGAGGTAGATACTTGGCCGAGGATCTGTTCATCGAAATCATTGAAGTGGTGTGGTAAGAGTTCACAGTGCAACAGGGTTGACCATTTCGGTGGCAAATAATGAAGCATCGAGATACTTTTGCATCAGTTTGGTCTCTGTAAATAGGTACGAGTAGTATTCTTCAAATACAAGCTTCTTTTCATGTTTACGTCTATAACTGGTCTAGCATTTTTCATCAGTTTAAAGTGATATTGGCAGTAAGTTATGGATTTTTCCATATCTTTCTGATCGAACGAAGAAAACATAACAGTTATATATTTGCACTAGTATGTCCAAACAGATCAGGGATGGGGTCAAATACAGATTGTCAAATACAAATACAAATACTCAAAGCCAAATTCAAATACAAATACAAATACACACTTCCAGAGCCGACCAAATACGAATACAAATACAAATACATTTCTTCAAATACAAATACAAATGCAAATATTTATTTCTTAGTCATCCGTCGTTTTTGAGTCGTATTTTTGACGCATTCAGTGGGCTTTTTTTGTCGCTGTCATAAATTTCCCCTTCAGATCATTATCATTGGTTATCCAATTTACATTTACACGAGAAAATATAAGTTACGCCACAAAAAAATTCACTTCTGTGTATTTGACTGTATTTGATTCCAAATACATCAAATACAGTCCTCAAATACAAATTCAAATACAAATACGCCAGTACTGAAATTGCCAAATACAAATACAAATACGAATACGAGATTTAGTGTATTTCAAATACAAATACAAATGCAAATACGTATTTGACCCCATCCCTGAAACAGATGCCCCTTTCTAATAGATTTCGTTGCGAGTTTCTGGTGGAGATATTTTGAGTTTGTTTACATTAACGCCATTCTCGGTGCTTTGTATCCCGTGACGCAGTGCGATTCCAGCTTACTCGTGTATGTTCGAGCGATCACAAGCTTTGAAATACTGATCCGGTATCTTTTAGTTGACAGAAGTAACGGCACCATCTTGGTCACGTTCGTCGAAAGAGTGCTTTCTTCGGGTCATCATTTTCCATAGCACTGTCTTATTTTCGTGACTTCGAAGCAGATCATGAAAGTAAAATACCAAAATCCATTATACAGGGTGTTCAAAAAGTCACTGTGCAGTGGCATTATGTATTCATTTCCAATCAGTACCAGGTAGTATCCAAGTTTATACATAAATTAACGGTGTTTACACACAAAATACATCATCGATAAATAGGAGCATGGTATGTGAAACAAGAATAATTTTGAAATTTGACGATTTCGGTTTCACCAATTGTTTGAAGTATCCTCTATTTACAAAACACAGCACGACCCAATTTCCGCAAACCTTTTCATCAAGACAGGCATACTGTTGCGAATTGGCACTCTCTCGTCAGTATATTATTGTCAAAAGTATTCTTGAACCTCTATGGATTATTTTCCTTCATGACCTCGTAGCTGTTGGACCAAAAAGTTTTTGGTCCTTTCTTGCGAAGGAAGAACCACACTGAACGCATGTCTTGTCTGGAGTGGATTTCCAAACTGCCAATTTATTTCTTCTTAGAAATGAATTGGTACGACATGTAAATATTGTGTTGTCAAGTACTTGGTGTCATTACAATGTCATAATCATCCAATAAATATTCATGTTCATGCAACACATTTAATTTTATCCACCGTCGTGTACTATTTCACATGGTACGATTACATACCCAAACCTATTACACAACGTTACGAAGTGCACAGTGACTTTTTGAACACCCTGTATTATCTAACTAAGAGACTATAAACTTAGAGTTAGACATAACAAACAACAAAGATTTATATTTTATTTATATGAAATTATGTACAGTGTACAAAGGCATTCAAATTTGTTAGAGATAACTGACTATTATTGTGTAATATTGTATAGAGAATATACAACTACACTTCAGTATTATACATTTTTTGTGGTAGTACTTCAATTTGAAATAAATGTGGAAAATATTAACACTTTTCATCGATTTTGAATGACAGGTTATATATCAACAGATTATACTCGGGGTATACGTGGAGTATCCAAGTCAATAATAAATAGTTCAAACTGATTTATATCCGTAGAGTTTCATTTCTTCAATTACGGTACAATAATCTAATCATTCATATACAATGCAGAAATAAATGTGAACTTATTCGCTAATCTTGGTGCTTGTGTTGAGTCACTCATGTGTCTTGTCAGCACTACTACTGCATGTAACTATACTACTAACATTTAGTTACAGAGAGCGCACCTAATGCATACATGTAACGTCAGATATCGATTCACAAAAATAGTTTTAATTGATGTAAATGTGCAATATTTGATTTTCGCTATAGCCTATTGGCTGTTTTAAAACAAACCCTAGGCTAGGCGTTACACGAGTACTGGCACCTGGTGTTAGAACATTTTCTCTCTTAGAGGATTAACAATATGCTCAGCCACAGTTTGTCTGTATTTCGACGTAAAAAGTGTGTTAAGACACGAATTAACTGACACAAATAATATAGTTGCGAATATCTCTGATATTTCCATTGTCCATAATGTATCATCAGATAACAACTTCTCCTTGTTCATATCAATTACAAATATAGTAGTGTACAGGGCACCAAAGTTCAAGACCTGTACATACGTTCGACGGACAATTTTGTTCGCATTTCGTGGCTTTTGAGAGACACGTTTTGCAGACTGCTTGACGATTTTCAAAATGAAAGCGTTTGATACTGTAATGGAAATGATGGATAGTAGCATTCCAACTTGTGCGGTGTATTTCGCGTAACCAATCCAACCATCAGCAATATTGCGAAAATCGAAGAAGAAGCAGCTCAAAGATTCCCCAAACATTTTCTTTGTGTTCCACAATACAGGGAAGAACGTATGACATGCTCCAACAATCCAACATATAGGCAGACAGCTACGTATGTACGTATGTTGACGCAATCTTCTGGACAAGGGAGAAGACAAAGCCACAGCTCTTGTGATTGAAAGAAATGCCAGCAAGAGAAAAGACATGAAGAGACCCAGTCCTGATAGACCAGCAGCCACTTTGCAGAGTGTGTTACCAAGCCAGAAACTCATGAACATCATGACACTGTCTTGACTGATCACACCAATCCCACCTACCAACACGCAATAGACGCCAACAACGAATTCAGCACATGTCAGGTGAACTAACATTCGAGAGGTTATGGATGTCCGGTGGCTGACATGCCAAAAACCTGTCAGAAGACTCAGAATAACAACGAAAATACCTCCAGATATGAAGCTCGCCTGGACGACTCGGTGTTTCAGGTATAATTGACAAGAAACTCTCTGAGGAGCTGTGCAATGTCCTCTCGTGAGGCAGCATAAAAATCCCACATCTGCTGTTAATTTAAAGTTCCAGATAATGTCTTCCGTCGCGGTATCGGTTACGAATGATGTGAAATCATTACTGCTTATATCCAGTTGGGAGAGCTGATTGTTCCCACAACAGAGCATTTGGGGATTGAATGACTGGATTGCATTATGTGACAAGTTTAAGACTTGTAACCGAGACATACCACTAAATGCATGATCTTCTATTTCTAAAATTCCTAAGTGACTCAGGTCAAGTCGATCAACGGAACACAAACTAACCATTGAAAATGCACTGACAAATTCTAAAGGATTCCCTGCCAATATCAAAACTTTCAGGTTATGAAGTCCAATAAATGCATTCTTATGTAATACGTGTATCTTGTTATGTTCTAAGTTCAGTTCACGCAATACGAAGAGTTGATTGAATGAATTTGGAGGGATAATTTCCACTTCGCAATGACCCATATTCAAGACAATCAAAGCATTTGGTAGATGTTCATACGTTTCACTGTTCAGGACCAAACCGCTCGAAGTAATCGTCAGACTCCTTGCCATTTCTGTAAGCCTTGCAAACACATCAAATGTCCTAGCAACAGTACAATGTACATATATACCTGAACATAAACACTCTAATGGGCAATCCACTCTGTCACAGTACAATTCGTCTTCCTTTGAAATAGGACAATCAAATGTTCCGTCACATATCTGATTATGGTGGACACATACATTATCGTGTTTGCACCTCAGAAATCCAGGACAAGTAAAAATATCACAAGATTTTTCGTCTTCACCCATCGTGCAATGCTGTACCCCATCACATACATAGTGTAGTGGGACACAATATTGATTTGGGCACTTGAAATACCCAGGGCACTCTACTTTGGAACAGTTTCTCAAATGAATGCCATTACGACATGGCGTCAACATACCATACTCATCCGTGAGAAGTATGCATGTTTCCCAGGTCTGGTAGCACCTTGCCGACAAACCTGGAGTGCAAGGGATCCCACCATCAGGACATGTACTCGTCATGTAGCTTGGAAACTGTTCCACTGGCCAATGCCAGAATTCGTCACTGCTGTCTGCACAGTCGACAACCAAATCTTGCACGTGAGTTACGGGCACCTGTTCAGAATCAGCACATTTGAAGGTCTTGGGTGGTTCACTGATCGGAAAATACCCACCTGACCAAGCACATGCGTCCACCGAAGGTATCATGCTGACAGTTGTGGCGAAACAAAACAGTTCGTCTGTCTTATCTGGGCAGTCTAATGAATGGTCACAGAACTTGGAAAAGGCAATACATTTGTTACCGCATTGATAGTAGTTTTTGCTGCATGTACAATACGGATACAAACAGTTTGTAAAACACTGAGATACGATTGAGATACGACTGAGATACGTCTCTGGATGTGAACAGACACCTGAGCAATTCAATTCATCGGATGCATCAAGGCAATCGACAGCACCATCACACCAGTTTTTCTCATGAATACATGTCCCATCATCGCATGGTTTCCAAAATGTTCTCCTACAAACCGTCTTTGCCGTGGTGAAGGGAATCTGACATAAGGCATGAGTCACCGGGAATGTCGTGCCAAATATGTTATATCGGACTTGAACAGGAGAAAATGTGTCTTCGGTATACGCACTGACGCTCCCAAAGATGTCATTTTCCTCCCCTATCTTATAAGCGACTACCAAGTCAGTAGCCACATAATACCATCTAGCAAAGAGTGAGGCAATAGAGTCGTTTGACTGCAAAGCTGCAATATTCGCTCCTGAACGGGCGCAGGCCAATCCGGCATTCTGTTTGGTTGAATTCTCCGTGAGACAGCGTCCACAAGGTACAAGCTTGTAACAGGTGTTATTCAACGGTGTCCATCCATTCCGACAATAATTGTACATTTTAGACAGGTGCTGCTGTTTTCGCTCTGGCATGGTATCATCTCTACCGGAACGGCCGGAACATATGGGAAGAATGTTAGATAAAGTCATGTTGCAGGGTACAGTGATCCATCTGAAAGGTGTACTTGGTGACACGAGACTCGCAACAACACACAGTCGGCTCTCGTCGTTAGCTGGCTCCAGCTCCATCGACCATGAATGTAGCGGTTCTGGTAGAGCAGTCGCCATTATCAGAAAGCCTCCGGTATTCCGTCGCACATACTTGGGTATATATCCATGGTAACCTGGTACGTTCCAGGAAGAGTACCCCACTTGGTTCCCAGTTTGCCAGACAAATTTTCCTGAATAGGACTGAATACAACACACGGGGATGAAAACTTATCCTCGACTCATGAGAATACTGAGATTTGAGATTGATCCAGGCTAAATTGCACAAAATATTCCGTATTGATTCTAGCTCACCTGGTCACGAGAAGCTCCAACGAACATCAGCACAGCTCCTGGGGTGGTGTGGAATATTGTTCTGTGATGCTGAAATAAAAAGTCACGCAAAACGTTTTCAGCCTCAATGCTTCCGATACTCAGCAATTGTTGTCCATGCTTTTGACAGTAGCTTTTCATATCTGACCAGGTCACGTTCTTCAAGAGCCGGTCACTTGCTATATCGTAGCACCATCCGTTAATGCAGGGCTCAACGTCGTAGTTACACTGTTCTGTATTCGTGCTGTACGAGTTGTTGTGTGACCTTGCTTCCACAGTTATCCTACAGGCTTCGTCCGTTGAATCGCGATTTAGGCCCACTGTGATATTTTTCGTTTGCAATGTTTGCAACGTGAGGTTGACCTTAGCCAAATGGGTCCAAACCCACATCGGTTCATCATCGGAGTACACAATTATTGAGTATTTCTCTGGATTACAGTCTGCGGTGAACAACAATTTCAGTACGACCTGCTGCATGCAATCTTCTGGTATCAACCAATCACGTAATTGTTGTTCGAGTTGTTGGCGTTCAGTTCCAATGAGAATAAATTTATAAAACCCCTTGTTACTGTGGTAACTCGTTATGGAACAAGTGGCATGTATTACCACTAACTGGCCGGATGGTATAGAGAGAATAGGGCATTTCGAATACTCGATCGTAGCAACATATCCCGTGGTTGATCGCAAAGCTGTATTGTAATGATCAACTTGGAATCGGCCATATATGCTCAAATTAAATGTACTGTCAATAACAGAGTTATTATTATTAAGAATCAACGCCTCCTTACAAGTTCTGCAGCTGGATGCGTGTTTCGAAAATCCATGAATAGTACTCTTTATTGGATAGTAATTGATGTGACTATAGTACTTGTCTGAAGGTTTTTTAGTAGGCCTACCCGCTTGTATCGAACACAGCGAATACGGAGTTCTCTCCATGCTCGGGAGGTGTTGAACTTTCAGACATGCTTCCACTGACAGGCTTTCGATGAAACAATGTTTCTCTAAATTAAATTTGCTGGAGCCATCTGCACACATAACGATCCAGTTGGCTGTATAAATTCCAACATAAAAGTCAGATTCGTAAATGTAAAAATCACAAATACCGAATAACCCACTGCACCGATAATTTATGTCTAAATGTATCCGCATGTTTGCTGCACTCGACCCCGACACATAAAATATGATTACGGTCCTGACATGGTCGTAGGTCGTGATTGTTGCATTGTTCTCGTGTTCTATCCACTCAGCCAGTGGATTTCCACACAGGGGGCCAAGGTTTTGTTGCGACAGGGAGTTCAGAAATTTACTCAAATGAGTTGCGTTGATGAATAATCCTCCCGTCAGACATTTTGTTTCACCAAGAGTCGTTAGCATAACATCCTCAAACACCATATCAAGTGAATAATAAGTTTCAAATTCCCATTTGCAATACACGAAAGGTCGTATTATATCAGGGTCCCTCGGATTTGTATTAGATGCATGAACTGTGACACGGGAACCCTGCTTAGATTGTTGGCAGAGATGTGTTGTCTGTTGCAAATGTTCCACCCGAGCCTCATAAATGGCTCCAATAAACTCATACGCAAGATGTCGTCCAACAACCTCAACAAAAAGCTGAAAGCCATATGCTTTATAAATCATATGCGGGGCAATGTTGTGGGAATGTCTTGTTTGCAAACTTTCTAAAATTGTCGCTGGATCTGCCCAAGGTCCGTTGTGAACAGCGATGTGGACATCTTCAGACGTTGAGTATTCTTCAAGAAATGTGATTCGTAATCCGTGGTCCCATTTAGTATATATCCACCAAGTTAATTTATACTGGAAGTCGTCATGGTATAAAACCAAAGGAATTAAATACATCACGGTTGCTCCGAAATATCCAGTCGTTCGTTGCTGTCCCGGGTGGAACCTGACGTATGGCACAAATTGGTAAAACGCTAACATGGTATTCATTTCTAAAGATTTTATATTAGCGCTCACTATCAATGTGTCGTCTGAATATTCACTCCAGGGATGGCGGACCCCACAATATCTCCCTACAGTCGTCTTGATATCATTTGCATCTACAGTGTCTGTTGTCACATAATCTGCGACACATTTGGGTCCAGACTCTTCCAGGCAGAACAAAGCAAATGTAAGGTTGATATGGAAATCGGGTTGAAGTCCTTGAGGCAAATATATTGTCCAGCGACGTACGGTTTCTGTACCAGTGGACCGCCCGGTGAAGTAGATATGACCCAAAGGCGACTTCTCCTTTGTGTAACTCGATGCAGTAACAATATCTGGACTTCTATGTATATGATCTAGATCACGATTTGACGTTGAACAAGTTGATATTATACCTGGATTATTCTTGACCTTTCTGAACGATAAGTTGCTAATAAAAGATATACACATATAATCCAGCTTGAATGTTTGTGCTAATGAGGCAATCCAGTGTTTTGTAGTTCTGATGCAGGTTTCAATTATAGAGTCAATGTAAACGTATGTAATGTTGGAACCTGTTATTTGGTAGAAAACTGAGGAGCGTTGTTCTGATAAGTTTTCTCCTCGGTCATTGATTATTTCCACGTAGTCTGTATGTGAAACGTTCGTCACAGCACCTGCAATTGAAGCAAACAGCATTTGTAATTTAGAAAACAAATCTGATGGACCGCCAAGTTGTTATGCCGGATGACCGTTTGTCCATTATCAGACCGAGAAAAAACACCGTTTTCAATAATGGATACTCATTTTCATTATTAAATTCATTATTAGCTAACCACTTGGAAATAAAGCTTAAGGTTATATTATGAGGATGAAAGAGTCCAGAATCGACACCAGATGACATCGCGAGTACTCAGATTTAAGGTCACTATGAACCTAATGAAGTCATATATGGTACATCTCCCGATGCCCTTGAGTGACCAAACTCAGGGGTATGTTCATTGCAGTATTAGGCCTATAGAAACAAATAATTGAAGCTTATGTTTGTGTTCTGAGCTCATAAAACACCATTTGTAGTGATTTTTTGTGACCTTTAACTTGACCTTAGATGACAAAGAGGACCTAAATTCAATGCCATACCAACACACAATGTGTAATTTAATCTTTCGAAACAGAAGAGAGCTTAGGTTTGTAATATTAACTCATATAAAGTCACATATGTTGCATATTTTATTGACCTTCTAAACGAATATGAAGGTGTGGAAAACCTAAGATTACGTTACGTTCACCCGAAAGGTATGAAGTGATGTTGGGGTGCAAAACTCTTGAAGAATGTTTTACGAACTATCAAAGTCTGTATTATGGGCATACATGATGGTTCTGATATGTTCTTATGGGCATACATGATGGCTATTTTTCAAAATCCTTGAGCTTGGCCGGAGATAATGTTGAGTTCTCAAACTAGATCCTAGTTATATCCGTATCGAAGGTATAAATGGTATGTGGAGACAAAACTTTCAAGAAAAGAGTTCAGGTTCGTATTATAAAGTCATTTGGTGCAAATTTTAATGACCTTGAACTTGACCCGAGATAATCTTGAAAACATTCATAGTGGGGTGCGAACCTTTTTAACAGGGCACAAACCTTTTATTGGAACGCACAAACCTTAAAAGCAGGTCACAAACCTTTTTTTAACAGGGAAAAACCTTTATGACAGGGCGGATCACCTTTTCTGTGAGATTCAAACCTTGATAGCAGGGCGCAAACCTTTCTAGCACTGCGCAAACATTTTTAGTAGGGTGCAAACCTTTATAGCCGGGCACATTTTTTGTTGTTGCATATGAACTTTACTCAGGGCAATAAATACACTATTAACCCCATAACCAATCCTTAGAGTTTTCGTTCTCATTATTCTACAGCAGCAGTGTAGGTGTTAGGGGCCATATAGTGGTTGATCTACTCACCATGGCACTTTGTCAAAAGGGATATATTTGTCCAACATACTAAATAACTGAATTGGTGCGAGAATTTTAGTTATAAGCACATAATCCTATCTGCCTCTCACGACTTGTTTTCAATACAGACATGGTGAAACATAAACTTACAACGTGGAAGTCCACATTCTTCACTTCTCAGGTGACAACTCTCATAAGGAAACGCCTTCTTCACACATTGAAGAGTTGTTGATGCGCTAAACCCGCACGATGATTCGCACGCAGTATGGAACACTGCAATGGAGCAATGTAAGCATTGTGTGAAATATCATATCTACGGTGGCACAGATTCGCCATCACGTTTCCTATACACCTCACCCGGTTTCCGCCTCGATGAATACCTTCTCACTCCAGCCAAAGCCTATTCAACTCGGCGAAAACTTTCTCACCCGAGCCAAAACTTTCCAATTCGGTGAAAACTTTACCTCAACCAAAACGTTTCAACTCGCTGAAAACTCCCCAGCCAAAACTTTTCAACTCGGTGAAAACCTTCTCACCCCATCACAACTTTTAACTTAGTGAAAACTTCAATCCAGCCAAAACTTTCCAACTCGGTGAAAACCTTCTCCCTCAGCCAAAACCTTTTCAACTCGGAGAAAACCTTCTCCCTCAGCCAAAACCTTTTCAACTCGGTGAAAACTTCACCCCAGCCAAAACTTTTCAACTCGGAGAAAATCTTCTCACCCCGTTGAGAACATATTCAACTCAGTGAAAACTGAATCTCGTTGAAAACCTTTTCACCTAAGTGAGAACCTTGTCACCCCGGTGCGAACTCTTCCGTCTAAAACCTTTCACCTCGTTGGAAATCTCCTCACCTCGGTTGAAATCTTCCTACCTCTGTGGAAATCTTCTTACCTCGTTGTGAACCTGTTTACCTCGATTGAAACCTCGGTTTTAAACCTGATGAGAACTTGTCGCCCTGCTTAGAACCTTTCCGCTTCTATGAAAACCCATTAATAATGTTCCCACCGGATGACAAGGTTGTCACCGAGGGCAATAGTTTAACACAAGGGTGAGAACGTTCTCGGTCAAAAGGTTTCAACCTGGATGAGACGGGTTGAAAGGTTATCATTAAAAGGAGAGGTTATCACCGAGGTGGAAGCTGGTCGGGGTGTGAAGTAAATGTGATGGCGAGTCTAAGCCCCTACATACCTGTACTTTCCAGACTTCGATCCCGCCAGCGCTGGTTGCATTGTGCCGACTGTGTGTGGTAACAACAGTCCTGTTCGGTACACACAGTGTGTGATATTCCAGGATAACCACACTCCATACCCAACGGAGTCGAATCCGGGCAACGGTCTGAAACATCTGGAGTGTTTGCTGTGACGTCAAAATTATTTCAGATTCATTGGAAAATTTGTAAAGTGTGGAAATTAAAAAAATGTTGAATGTACGAAATATTGGTGTTATAAGTCGAAATTTACAAATTGATGAATGTATAAAATATCAATCTATTAACATAAAGATTTTGTTGGCTCAAAAACAAACCATGATTGTGAGACCATAATGTTCGTGTACAGCATATGAAAAGTAGGGATGTAATGAGCTGAGTTGCCATCCTGATGTGTGTGCCTCAACATGAAATCAAATCATTTTATATGTGTGCAACAGCATATACACCCCATTCCAAAAGTTTCGACTTCTCCTTTCGAATTTTAAGGATATGAACTTTGTGATGGAAACAAAAATCGAAATGGATTGACTGTCATACCGATCACATGTATATAATTAACCAGTCGTGTGCATTCTTGTAAGTTCTGTTTGGTTGCATTGTCATTGCAAATAGTCAATTTTCGCGTGATAAGTAACACATTTTGTAAAAGAGGCATCATGCGGAACTTGTTGTGGAAGGTGTGTTTATTATTTTTATATCTGATTATGTAGATTCGTGCAAAACTTAGACTTGAGTAAGTTTTTTCCCCCTAAAGTTTAGACTCGAGTAACTTTTTATCATAATCACGAAGCTCGAAGGTTCCATTGTGACTACCGGTATCTCGGTATCACAGACATGATTTCTTTGTATGTTTTTTCTGCGACTAAATATGCTTCACATTTCAGTTTCACATTTCTCACGACCACAAACATTTTATTATTTTTTTGGCCTCTTGGCTCATAATTATCCTTTGTTCCCCTCTTTTTTTTCAGGACACGATTAAGGACAACCGATATCATACAAAAACACAGTTCAGCATGACAAGTTTAATTACCCTTTTGTAACATTGGTCGCCTATCATGTTGCCATAACTTGATGTATGCTTTAAAGCAGCACTAATTAATTTAATACAACGTATTCGAACATGGAAGCTATTTTTTGAAGTCTTTTTTTTTTCAAAAAAGTGTCTCTGCTTCTCACCAAGTCAATACTAATGTCTTTTGTATAAAAGTACGAAATGAATTTTTTTATTCACAATAATGTGGCGGTTAAGGGGCTCCGTAATATTGTGTGCTATAGGTGAAATGTTGATGGGCTTGTCACTTGGCCGCATATGCCTCCACGTCAGTAATGCGCTTCCGCTTGTCCCACCTGGCCGTACAGACCTCTGCATGAGTAATGGGCTTGTCTCACCTGGTCGTGCAGGCCTCTGCGTGAGTAATGGGCTTGTCACACCTGGCCGTACAGACCTCTGCGTGAGTAATGGGCTTGTCACACCTGGCCGTGCAGACCTCTGCGTGAGTAATGGGCTTGTCACAGCTGGCCGTGCAGACCTCTGCGTGAGTAATGGGCTTGTCACACCCGGCCGTACAGACCTCTGCATGAGTAATGGGCTTGTCACAGCTGGCCGTACAGACCTCTGCGTGAGTAATGGGCTTGTCTCACCTGGTCGCACAGGCCCCTGCGTGAGTAATGGGCTTATCCCACCTGGCCGTACAGACCTGTGTGAGTAATGGGCTTGTCACACCTGGCCGTAAGGCCTCTGCATGAGTAATGGGCTTGTCACACCTGGCCGTACAGGCCTCTGCGTGAGTAATGGGCTTGTAACACCTCGCCGTACAGACCTCTGCATGAGTAATGGGCTTGTCACACCTGGCCATACAGACCTTTGCGTGAGTAATGGGCTTGTCTCACCTGGCCGTACAGACCTCTGCATGAGTAATGGGCTTGTCACGCCTGGCCGTACAGGCCTCTGCGTGAGTAAAGGGCTTGTCACACCTGGCCGTACATACCTCTGCATGAGTAATGGGCTTGTTGCACCTGGCCGTACAGACCTCTGCGTGAGTAAAGGGCTTGTCGCACCTGGCCGTACAGACCTCTGCGTGAGTAATGGGCTTGTCTCACCTGGCCATACAGACCTCTGCATGAGTAATGGGCTTGTCCCACCTGGCCGTAGAAACCTCTGTGAGTAATGGGCTCGTCACACCTGGCCGTACAGACCTCTGCATGAGTAATGGGCTTGTCCCACCTGGCCGTACAGTCCTCTGCATGAGTAATGGACTTGTCCCACCTGGCCGTACAGTCCTCTGCGTTAGTAATGGGCTTTTCTCACCTGGCCGTACAGGTCTCTGCGTGATTAATGGGCTTGTCCCACTTGGCCGTACAGGCCTCTGCGTGAGTAATGGGCTTGTCTCACCTGGCCGTACAGGCCTCTGCGTGAGTAATGGGCTTGTCTCACCTGGCCGTACAGGTCTCTGCGTGAGTAATGGGCTTGTCTCACCTGGCCGTACAGGCCTCTGCGTGAGTAATGGGCTTGTCATACCTGGCCGTACAGACCTCTGCATGAGTAATGGGATTGTCCCACCTGGCCGTACAGGCCTCTGCGTGAGTAATGGGCTTGTCTCACCTGGCCGTACAGGCCTCTGCGTGAGTCCCACCTCGCCGTACAGGTCAAGTTCCCCAAATCATGTGCAGTATAAAACTTCTTATATGCTTGAAAATACGAACCTAAGGTTTTTTTCTGCAAGAGTTGGAGCCTCAGAGGCCAATTTACACGTCATACGTGAGATTGAGCACTCAAGGTCATCAGATGTCAAATCAGATGTCAAAAGGACCCCAGTAAGTTTTGCAAATATGACTTCCTATATGCTCTTAAACAAACATGAGTTCTGCCTACAAGCACTTTTGTCTATATAGGCTAACTTACATTTTTCCGGGCAGGCATGACTGAGATTCAGCATTCAAGATCATGTGAGGCCCCAGACGCGAATTCAGGCATACTAGGCCTTCATTGGCATCTCGGATTTACATATCAGACCGTAGAGCAATTTAAGGCTCTCCACCCTTACACACAACATCAAGGACCATGATAAGCATCTTCTGATGAAAGAAATCTCGAAACAGACGAAGTATTTTAGAGAAAAAATAACGTAAAAAATTAGAAAATTTTTAATAAAATAAATGGCCGTTTTGACCTTTCAAAGTCATTGAAGGTCAAATCCAAGGTCACCACACAAATCGCCACATATGACTTCCCATTTGAAAATGCTAATATCTAAGCTCTATTTTCGAGCGTTCTACGTGAACAGTTGTGGCAGCTTTCTACGGTCCGATAACCTATTGCTATGGCTTTGCGTCCGTCCGTCAACAATTTTATCTTTTAAAGTTTATGATCGGATTTTTTTCTGAAATTTTGCACAAAAATGCCCAAAAATATTTTAAGAGGGGAGTATTTTATATATTTTTTTTATTTTCGCATTTTTTTCAAAATGGCGGTCATTTTCGAAGAAAAATGCCTGATTTTGGACTTTGGCGGCCATTTTCTCGAAATCTCATCAGTAACTTTTTCTTTCTTATTGATGCATAACATTCCTTATAAGTACCCCTGTGACGTGTATAAGTTTCGTTACCCTTGAATCGTTCAAAATGGGGCCATTTTGGCCCAAGCCTGGCCCAAATGGGACTTTCCCATGTTAAATTATATGCTTTATAATGTGACACATAATTGCCAATATATCACTTAATATTGAGATTAGAGATTGGGATTCAATGGGGTACCTGCTGATGCCATGTGCTTTTGGGGCTCTGAAACAGTCTATTATGCCCAAAAAGTACAAAAAACGTCATGTCCATTGTCTACATTATGCAAAAACAAACATGACAAAATTTTAATGTAACATTACTACGTTTTTGTATGTATATGGCACAGTAGACTGTTTCTATGGTTTATCTATACCCGAATTACATGGTGGCGATCCTGGTGGCAAACAGGAACCTCATTGTGGAAATATGGGAAATGATACATGCTGAATATTCTCGCGACCTTGAATTTGACCTTTGACCCAATTTTCAAGTTCACAGGACAAAATGGCTAATATCTCATTTATTATCGACTTTACAACCTAGGAATCAATTGTGGACATATAGAGAATAATATATGCTGGATATTCCCATGACCTTGAACTTGACCTTATTTTAAAGGTCAGAGCACAAAATGACTAATAGCTCGCTTATTATCAGCTTTACAGCTTAGGAATCGATGGTGAACATATAGGAAATGATATATTCTGAATATTCTAGTGACCTTGAATTTGACCCTTCACCTCATTTTTAAGGTCAGAGAACAAAATGGCTAATATCTCGCTAATTATCGATTTTACAGCTTAGGAATCAATTCCAAACATGGGAAATGATATATACTTAATATTCTCATGATCTTGAACTTGACCTTTGACCTCATTTTCAAGGTCAGAACACAAAATGGCTAATATCTCATTTATTATCAACTTTACAGCTTAGGAATCAATTGTGGAAATGATATATGTTGAATATGCTTGTGGCCTTGAATTGACCATTGGGCTAATTTTTTTCAATGCGGCAAACTAATGTTTTGGCCTAGAAATGGCCCAAAACGGATAGAACGTGATTTCGGAAAAATTTGTTTTGCCGACCCGTCGAAAAAATCAGAATGGCCGCCACGCGCACACCGGCTATTCAAGAGCAATTTTAACAAAACTATTTCGTGTGAACGACTTAATACTTCGTGCAAACAACTTAGTATAATTTATCGTGCGAAAGATGTACTTCGTGCAAGCGACTTGCTACTTCATGCGAACAATGTATTACTTCGTGAGAACGGCATACTACTTCGTGCGACAATGTATTACTTCGTGCAAACGACTTACTATTTCGTACGAACGAAGTACTTTATTCATCATGTAATATCAGAGGCACCGTGTGGAAGCTAAACCGCTTATTCGATATCGAAATCTGCGGACGCGTTTTGGTAGTCTTCAATGATAGTATTTTTCCTTGTTCGTGATCATGTCAAATCGAAGTGCTCGAAATAATATTCTTGAATTTATTTTCTCGTAAATAATAAAGGAAAAGGGTTTGTATTCGAGTGCGGCTGTTCGTTTGCGTGTCCGCTAAACGTAATTTGGTCTGAAAAGATCGGTGCATCCGAATTGAGAATTGCACGAAGGAATTGGTATCATCGACAATATTTTTTTAATGGAAATTCCAATGTTCATGGCAGCGGTTTGAAACGTAGTACAGACTTTTTCTATCGATTGATATGGCTTCATAATGGTCTAAGACAACCTTTTTCAGAGGGTGTGTAAAATTTTCTCCCGGGCTAACTTTTTTATGGCCTTTTTCAAAATGGCCGACATCGAAAATTTGGTATTTTAGGAAAAAAACAAAATTATCCTCCTGGCATGATGCTTTTGGTCTATTAAGGTGACATTTAGTTATATGGAGGTATATTCTTCATAACAATACTAATAATACCGATTCAAACGCCCCGAAAATGGGAAAAAATCCAAGATGGCCGCCAAATTCTCGCCATTTTTACACAAATGTTCATAACTTCATGCCAAATTGAGATAGGAAGCCAATTTTGGTGTCTAACCCTGGGTTTTGGGGTATGAGGATTTCAAATATATAACCAGTTTTGTGATTGGATGGTTTGAAGCTGCTCAGAATCCAAGATGGCTGCCAAATTTTAGCCCGATTTCGCAAATAGCACCAATGACCGTCATATATATCGAGATAACAAGCCAACTCTGGTGGCCAGTCCTGGGCTTCGGGGTATGAGGATGCTACTTGAAGAAATATTCTCGTGTGTAGATGGTGACTGGCCAATCTATAGGTGTTCAAAGGCGAAGATAACCATTAATTAATGTGAAACATGTAAACGAACCCGTCTAATAGCACCCACTCGCACAAAATCAACAGAATCAACCACTATCAGACAGAAAAAAAAAATTCTGAGCCAACTCTTCGGGAGGTCCGTTGGTGATAAGGCACGGGCATTGATGCCAAATTGGTCATTGTCAAATCTAACACACACATTGTGGTTGGCGTAGAGGTTTGGATCCTTCGATGATCCTCAAGACCGTTCCCATGACGCCACTCACCAGACCATCCTCTACATTGGGATTGCTCATCATAGTCACCATGGAGCCCTTACAGAGTGTAACATCAGCAGAAAGGTTGCATTCAATGGGTACAGGTGTTGTATTCTTCTTCAAGCCAGATATATTCTCGATAACATTCACAGCCACAATCTTCGATTTCTGTCTGTTCAAAGAATCAGTCATCTTTACATTGTGTGCAGCAGCAACTTTTTGGAGAGGAAACACTTGAAGTACATCTGCTTGGATCTGTGATCCTTAGGCATATCCTAATTTTCAGAGCTCTATGACTCAACATCTCCGAAAACGATTTGTCATTTTTTTGTCTCATTATGTCGGTCAAAGTAGTAATCTTGAAGTCGTCCCAAGGCTCTACAAGGGCAGCTGGGTCTCAGTATTTGTCCTCTTACATGCGGCAGTGGATAAAATCACTCACTGCCAGAATCATGAAGAACTTTTGTTTCTCTCGAGTTGATCCAGACGACCTCTGATGAAATTCAGCATGCCTCTGCTGAAATCTCATCAATGATTATCCGCTCGAGGTTTTAATACCTAACCTTTCTTCAGCAAGTGGTATATACTTTTGTCCCACACCCCTTTGCATGGAAGCATGGTTCCACCACTGATGGTAAATGCTGCTTTGCCAGTTGGAGCCACACATCAGAGCTTTGATGATATGAAACTTTCCTTTACCAATATCTTGAATGTCTCCAGACATTTTCCGTCTGACCTCTAGCGAGTACGAATGAAGAGTTTCCCTTGCATGTTGTTCATGCACTGCATGAGAACTTGAGCCTGGTTCTATGGGATTGCCAAGATGCTGTGTTCTACTGACAACTGAGCCCATCTTGGTATTGGAGCTCCGAGGCAGGCCACTCAATCTGGCAGGTCTTCCAGACTGATGTCCTCGAGGTAATCGTCATCTAGGTTGGCTTTTGTTTCCAAGCGTCCAGCCGCCACTTGCTGGGGCGATGTGTGCCAAGGCATCTTCTGCAAGATGATTTTCTTGGATCTCTTCATGGCTACTTCAACCTCTTTGATATTATTTCCAAATAGCGCTTGCTTTTCTCTGGTAATGTTGCTGATGCTTGTCCTTTTGCCATAGTAATAAATGCTCCCACTCATTTAAATCCATTTCAAAGTGGTGAAGATAAAGAACCATGAGATTCTGATAATGTTTCTCACTGTCCCTACAGATGTGCAAGCTTTACTGGAAGAATTCCATCTTCAGATCTATCCTTTATTCCGAGCCAACTTCAATGAAGCATATGGAACATTGGACCGGTTGTCGTTGTTATGGGTAGAATTTTCTTCAGATGGTTCATAATCTCTACCTGGTTTACTATCAACCTTGAAGAGGGATACAATTTCAACCAGACAGGTCTTTGAGAATGTCTACAGGAGGGCGTGCATAGTACATGTACCTGTCTAGTACAGATATACAGTGTAGCCACACGTCTTCAATGCCTGAATCTCAGTGGCCCAGCAGTAAGAATGGAAGTGTCGGTCTCGTACTTGTCGGATCTGCAAGTATCCAAACAACATCCCGACTACAGTTTTTGAGAGGTGTGCCTGTGGCCTTGTAAATAGCCTCCGTGACACTCATCTCCCTGTTGGTCAGGTATGTTTCGCCTAGTCATTGTAGCTTATCGTCTGTCTCATCCCAGCATATTGTGCTCTGCATGGTTCTTCATGAAGGAGCTGACCATCTTCACTCTGCTTCTTGCTGCAATAATACGACACAATATATCGAACGCAGGCGTATACATAAACAACATATTGTAAGTCAAAATTAGGATTCCAGGCTTTCAAAGGGTTTTGATTTGTACTGACTTACCCATCAGTCTTTGTGCTTATGTTTATGTACAATCATTTTCGTGGAGGCTATAATGTTCCAGGCTTGTTCTTCAGCAGCGTTTTTCACTCATCTGGATCAGTGTCTGCTGGGATGGCACATAAAGGTCTGACAAGAAGGTGGACGGGATAACCTGAACCTGTAGGTCCTGTTACCCTTCTTGCATGACTTCGTATAATTCTTGGAATGAAGCTGAACATCATTTATAATGTCATGTAACTTGCTGTATCTCGTCTAATCAACGTCCTCTGTGTTGATATATTTGTTGATAACGTCAACAACTTCCTCATCAAGTTATATGTCCAGCTTAGGAGGATTTTATACTCAGAAAAGGCAGTGAATGTAAGTACCAATGTGAGACCAATATCCTTGTAGAAACTCAATTGAAACAAAGTAGTCACAGTCTTTGCCAATTTGATTTGATGGTGAAGTGATCATTAATTTTAAGGAGTTTTTTACTATCTGATCAAACATTCTGGCAGCTGTTATATGGTTTTAAATGCCTAATATAATATTCTTGGTATTGATATGCCTAATATAATATACTTGGGTTTGATTGCTCGGAAAAAAATTATGCCTGGTAGTGGTACTGAGTGAGTGCTATTAAACAGGTTTGGTCGCATGTGTTTTATTAAGTAGTCCTTATCTTGGCTTTTGGACAGTTGGATAGTTTTAAACTGGCTAATCACCATCTACACACAATAGTATTCCTTCAGGTAGCACCCTCATACCCCAAACCCCAGGACTGGCCAACAAAATTGCCTTCTTATTTTGAATATGTGACAGTTATTGGTGCTTATTTGCGAAATCGAGCTATCGTTTGGCAGCCATCTTGGATTCTGAGCATCTTCGAACCATCCAATCATGAAACTGGTTATTTATTTGGAATCCTCATACCCCAAAACCCACGGTTAGACACCAAAATTGGCTTCCTATCTCAATTTGGCAGGAAGTTATGAGCATTTGTGTAAAAATGGCGAGAATTTGGCGGCCATCTTGGATTTTTTCCATTTTCGGGGCGTTTGAATCGGTATTATTAATATTGTTATGAAGAATATATCTCCATATAACTAAATGTCACCTTTAGACTAAAAGCATCATGCCTGGAGGATAATTTTTTTTTTTTTTCCTAAAATACCAAATTTTCGATGTCGGCCATTTTGAAAAAGGCCATAAAAAAGTTAGCCCGGGAGAAAATTTTACACACCCTTTGAAAAAGGTTGTCTTAGACCATTATGAAGCCATATCAATCGATAGAAAAAGTCTGTACTACATTTCCACCCTGAGTGCTATATGCTCAATATTCCTCCTGACTAACAGCCATAATCGCGTCCGGGATCACGATAAAAATATTGGACTTTACATTGTTCGAGATGTGAAGCAATCGAATGAACACTATTTGTGTTGTGTCGATGTTGTGTATTGTGGCGTCCCTTACCGAGACAAGAACAGATCAAATTTGATGGAGCATTCGCGGCGCAGGACATTTGGTAGAGTACCAGCTTGAGCGATAGCGTCTATAAATCAATAATCGATGGGACCGAGTCGTTTGCTGGCTTGCTGCACCAATGGCGACTAACGCAATCAGCTAAGGCCTCCATTTGTTGTCACAGAAAGTTTTGCTTTTAGATGACGACAAATCTCAATAGTAAGTGCTTCAAACCAATTTGGTAATTGTTTCGATTTTGGTTTACTGTATGGGTTCGCAAATTAAAAAAATCTAGTGAATGGACGAGTATGATTATGAATGCTCCAAACTGTTCTGTAAAACATCAACCACGATACATTCATTAGTCGAGTGGTTCCACAGGGATTATGTGTATTCTTAACAACTCCAAAAATATGATATCGATGTCACAATAATGGATGATTATGCAAATGATGTAAAATAACTACCTGCTCCTGGCATAGCATTGGTATAGGAAATATACTTGACCCTCATCCGCGTATCAGGTAGATCATTCGTTTCCTGAAATATCAACCAATTTTGCTTGTTATGAATGTATTTTCAATGAGTTTTGTTTATGAGAGTTACGATCGATTTGAATGTGACAGAATCTAATGAGTAATTGAGAAAATATTTTCTTTTGGCCAGAACAACTGGCTTGTAACTATAATACAATGGGGTCCAATAGTCTTAGACTACATTGAGAGTGTCACCATAATAGGCGTTCAATAGAAGACATGTGTTTACTTCAGGCGGGCTATAATGCTGAAACCTCTGTCTGTACATTATATATATATATATGTATCTCAAAATGACACCAGAAGGTTTATTTTGGCAAAATTAACAAATTTTACCAACGAACTCAAATAAATATGGAAATGTAAACATTTTTATTACTTGCCGGAATCTAAAGATTTCGGCAAGCTGTGGGTAGTTATTGTTCACAAAGTATCAAAGTTTGATCCGGATCCGATCCGGATCACGGATTCTAAAGCCATTTGAATTTAACATGGAAAACTGCATTTAACACATGCAGTTTTTGGGTAATCACCCTAAAACTGGCTTGATGGAAAGATATGTGCCCTCGGACGACTTGGCATGTTTTTAAAAGAAATCGGTCAATTGATGACGTCATTAAAATTTAAAAAAATTCCTATCTTTAACATGGGGCGATTTTTCAAAATTCATAACTTGCTCAGTTTTTTGGATATTGATTTGAAATTTTGAACAAATATGTAAATTAATAACTGTTATGCATTTGTTAGGTTTTATCCGGATCCGATCCGGATTACGGATTTGACAGCCATATGAATTTAACATTGAAAACTCCATTTAACATATACTTTTTACTATATTCCAGTCTATTAAGCCTATATCACGTTGATTTCTTGCAGAAAGTGGTGGGTCGTTATTGTTCACAAAGTATCAAAATTTGATCCGGATCCGATCCGGATCAAGGTCAAATACGAAGGTCAGTGCACCATATTGAGTAGTATTAAGGAAACTGCTTGCAATGAAACTGATGTTGAACAACACACAATCACCAACCATATTGCACCCTAGATGTGTTATTATTCGCATTCAATCATTTTTCCCGTGCAATTTTGAAAACATTCAAATTTAGTGTTTTTTGCCCAAAATTAATAAAATATTCTGATGTTTTACAATTCCATGTTATGAATTTCTGGTGTTATTTGTGCATACATACACAAAAGTGACTGAAAGAACAAATAACAGATAACTTAGATGAAATAAATTATATTTTCGTGATAGGTTTTTAAGAAGGTGATATTTTCAGGGTGGTCCAAGACTAAAGGACCCCATTGTATTTCTAAATGAAAATAATGCAAGTAGACGTTGTACACGATCACGTCATAGATGATCACTGTGATTGGTGAGGCTTTGGTGTGTGGAGTACTGGCAAATTCCTCCCGGTAATGTTTGACTTGATTGGATCGAATATGCAGACAAGATGGTCGGAGATAAACATAACACAGACGCATATTTCTGGCTGGAAATCCACGTGTATCCACGAATATTATCGCATTTTATATCACTGCAAGTTAGAATATGGATACACAATTACTCACTCGGATATACAACTAATTATTTTATTCCACGTAACTCATTTATTATCTATGCACGAACTAAGGCACGGATACTATATTAGCAGCAGCATTACCAACAATAGTAAGGGATGTGGGTCTGCTTTTTATTGATGAACACCCGTTTATTTTGTGTTTATATTGTGTATATGAACACAATAATGTATACTGGATAGAATAAATAAAACATTCTGCCAACCCAGTCCAGAGAATATAATGTTTATGAGAAAGACTTTTTTTCAAAACAATATACGTATAAACATCATATATACCCCCAATCTCAGATACGTCTGCATGTAAAAATAACATATTTTCCCCTTCTATTTAGTATTCAATCTGTTGATTCAGTAAGCAACATTATGAAATGTATGTTCAAATGTGTTATATTGCCTGTTATATTGTATTATTACCCTCGCCCTGATAGGGGCAGAGGGTATTGTAATTGTGTCTGTCAGTTTGTATGTCTGTTTGTCTGTTTGTTTGTCTGTCCGCGCGCATAACTCAAAACCGAATGGTCCGATCGTCCTGAAATTTATAGGGAAGAAGCGGTATCACCGTGGCTCGGTCCTCCTCAATTTTTGTCAAAATCGGAAAAATTGGGGGTCACGGTTTCGAATTTTTTTGGCCAGCGACGTTTCAGTGCAAATGTCTGCGCTTATAACTCAAAGGCAAACCGCCCGATCGATTTGAAATTTATAGGGCAAGAGTGCTATGGTGCTGGCTCAGCCCCTTCAGAATTTTGCCAAAATCGGATGAAAACGGTTGCCATGGCAACGGAAAAAAGAAAATCACATAATTGGCTTTAACTCCGGTTCTACTTGATATTAATTTTTTCAACTATTTTTGTATTTTTTTTTGGCCATTTCCCGATTGTATGGTGTACGACCGATGGTCGTACGACGAAAACTTTCCATTATCGCCCGATGTCGAAAAATTGGGGGTCACGATTTTGGTTATTTTTGGCCAGCGACGTTTCAGTGAAAATGTCTGCGCTCATAACTCAAAGGCAAACGGTCCGATAGATTTGAAATTTATAGGGCTGGAGTGCTATGAAAGTGGCTCAATCCCTTTCAAATTTTGCCAAAATCGGCTGAAAACGGTTGCCATGGCAACTGAAAAAATAAAATCACATAATTGACTATAACTCCAGTTCTAATCAATATTAAATGTTCAACCTATTTTTGTATTTTTCTTTGGCCAATTCCCAATCGTATGGCGTACAACCGATGGTCTTAAGACCAAAACTCTCAATTATCGCCTAATTTTAGTGACTAAATCTGAAGGGCGAGGGTCTGCAATCTGTGATTGTCTCGTATTACATGTTGTAAATCTCATGTGTAATAGGTGTAATAGATGTTCATTAATTCTCTATACATGGACAACGTGCTGGTGTGTACTGTTCTATTGCAATACAGTACTGAACGTTGTGTTATGTTTAGTGTTCCCTATTCATGGTCTAAAAATGCCCGCATAGCCTGGATTCCATACTCATCAACAACAATAAGCCCCTCGAGGCAAGCGAACTAGATAGAGCAGCTGTCTGGAAAAACCTGTGTGACACATTGGATCTGCTTGGGGCTCCCACAGGAGACCCACGGGTTACACCGACAGAAAGCATCACCGAACGGCAAATATGTCAGATTTCTCACGTGTTCATGGTTACCAATTGTTTGTATTCATCAGCGAAAGCTAACACTAATCTTTCTGATCCACACGATGGAAGTAAACCACGATGATCAGCAGGTGAGGTTTACGATGCGAGGATGATACCAGAGCAATATCTATGTTGGAAATGATCGCATTTTAAAATCTGTTTTGCGAACTACGAACAACCTTAACTTCGCGAGGTTGTTTCTAACCTGTCTCAATTCAAAGACATTTAAGTAAAGACTTGCGATTCAATTCAAAGTGACACCAACTAAACATTGTCCTACAGTCCTAGTGCGCATATTTTTGGCAAACAAATTACGAACTGCCACAGTCCAGTGAAATACTATTTTTCCATCTTTCCACGATACCTGGCTTGATCCCGAAGGAACCATTTCTTGTTATCCTAAAAACACAAGTTCTTTCATTTCGTATCAAAGGTTACTGATAAGTTACGTAATATCTAATAGTATATTGGTGGTGAGAGAGAATATATGATAATGGTCATATTTTCAATAAGAATAGTGCCGTGGCCATTTTTTTGCGTGAAATATTTTCAAGATAGAGGTGAAATATCAAAGTCAACGCCACATATTTCAAACGAAAATTTGACATGAAATTCCGGAACATCAGTGTCGTCAAACAACAACCATCCACTGATATTCAGGAATATCATAATCAATGAATCCATTGTGGAAACTGGGCCGAAAGCCTCTGGTCATCAGTGTAGCTGTCTGGAGGACCTTGAAGTGGACTCCACGGAAGTATTCAATTAGAGCAGTCACTCTAGCCCCTCAAGAACATCACTAAAACACGGTTCGTGCTCCCATTGGAACTGGGTGCACACACTGAAAGGACTTGAGATAATTCGGGTCGATTCCCTCGTTGAGACAATCCCTTTTCCCCTGTTGGGACTAATACGGCGTGACAGCAGGGTTTGTCCACAGGATAATGGTGGGCGGTGGCGTGAAATTGACGTCTACTGCAGGTGCTCGCAAGCCAAAATCATATGCGATTTTTTTATGCAACTTTTCTGCTATGAGAGTTTAGTTATGTATCGGAGTTATGTATCGGCGGATCTTTCAGTCACTATGTTGATGACATGGTATTGAGGTTGACTGCAGGTGCTCCATTCATCGATGTTGTAATATCGTCTGAATGTATGCAACCATTGACAAAAACCGATGAAGTGGCTGGCATGAGCCTTATGGCATTTTAAGTTCAGTGCGCATGCGGTGTTAAAACGAATACTGGGTATATATACTTTTTATATCGTCAACTGGTAGTATGCAAAGAGTTAATACAGATTCACAATATGAAACACGCCTATTAGTGCATTTTCTGAATCGATGGACCATCGGACATCATGAACTTTCTGGGATTTTCAGCCTTCATGACTCTTTCATGACCCAACTCATTGGAAAAAAAATATGTACATGGCAGTTGTAGCTGGCACCGTCATTTGGCACAAACGGGTCTCAGATTGTGAGCGAGCCAGTCCAGTGCCTCGTTGAGTCCCTCGCCTGTCAGGGCGTCACTACAGAAGACCTCGATGGGTCGTTTAGACAGGTGCCCGATGTCCAGTAGTTGGGTCATCTGCAGAGACGGCACGGCACTGTACTTGTCCGTCTTGTTCGCCAGTACAAGCACTGGGATATTCTCCCGTCGCTGGATGTGCTGATCCCTCAACAGTTTCTCGAACTGGTACTTGACTAGCGGGATATTGAGCGTGTCCGAGCTGTCGATGATAAAGATGATTCCGTGGCAGTCTCGGTAGTGGTCCTCCCAGGGGTTTCCGATACAGTCAAGGTCACCCAGGTCAAAGGCCACGAAGGATAGGGTCTTGTACTGGAATCCCTCGGCGTGCAGCCCAACAATCGGAATGTTGGGGGTCAGCTCGGCCATCTTGATCTCCCGTGGCTTCAGTTGTTGCATTATGGTTGACTTGCCACTGTTCACCAGCCCGATCATTACAACTTTGGCCTCCGTGTTCTTGGGCCCCACCAGCCACCCGAATCTGTTCAGCCAGGCCATGACTCTGTAAGAGATTTACAATATCAATGTCAACGCCTTTGAGAACAATACTGAATCGGGAGACTATCTATGACATCGTTTATGTGATATGAGTGTTTGTGTGAGAGATGAATTGTTGGTTCTGTGATCAGATCATGTTCGCGTTGCTGAATACACTTTAAAATTGACCGTTGTTTCTTATCAAAACATAGATTGCTACTGCCACATGTAGGGGGGATTGTTCCAAATATTCCAGCAAGAAATGTATAGAACGATAAAAGCAAAGCAACTCACAGTCCTATAGGAATACTGATATCACACAAAAGAACAATCTGCAACGCGATATTATAAGATTCCAAAGATACAAGGATACGTTTCGTCAGCAGCACAATTATGATTTCTATTGAATTAGCTATCACCTATAACAGTAGCTAACAGTGGGGAAAACGTCTACATGAAAATGTTAGTTCCTACAGCAACCGCCAAAAATATTTCCAAAAATTATAGCCACTTATTACTCTGTGCCCGTCGAAAGTAGAAACTGGATTGATCTATAGACACTAGCTCACGTCTGGTATAATATTTGTGAAAACTAAAAACAGAACCCTGTGCCCTCTGCTTGTTTACGTAAATTGGCCAGCATCTGTTCAGGGTCCTGTGTGTACTGGTATATTTACTGTAGCATGCATGTGTGTTTTGATATGTTTAGTCTTCCCATCCGGTTGTAAAATTTCATTTCAGGTGGCATAACGCTTTTTTTGTATGGATATAGATGTATACATATGACTAGGTGTTTGTGTAGAGCTGAATGTGATAAGATGAAAAAAAAAACCCACATACCTTGTTGCATTTCCAGCAAGTAATGATGAGAAAAAAGATTTAGTCAAGATGTAATATCCGGAATTTCGTGTTATAAAAAACCCCAGCACACTCAGTTGAGATTATGTCGGCAATCGAACGCCAGTATCACATCCGAGGTTCTCCTTCCGTCTGAAGCAAAATACTCTGTTGTACTTCCCGAATACACCCGTCTCCCTCGGTGCCATCCATCTGCATTAACACATCGGTTGCCCGGGCACGTAATGTAAATCTGCTGGCGGGGGCTGGGGCTGGCGGGCAGGGGACTGCGGTGTCAGTGGGACCCAGCGTGGTCCGGAGCCCGGCCCTCGGCCCCCTGGGGCCATCTCCTCGATAAGGACAAACACCAGTTGATTGGGACGTCGCCGATCCTTGGCACCGGATACTGGCATCTAGTGTGTCACTACTGTCACTGCACAGAGAGAGAGAGAGAGAGAGAGAGAGAGAGAGAGAGAGAGATGACATTAAAAAACTACCAAGGACATTGCTGGCAATGGTAAACCGCATATGAAAGAGAAACGAAACGAAGGCAGTTTGGCAGATGCGGAATTCTCATGCATTCAGATGATACTCAACTGGTAATGGCACAAGCGATGATCGAGTTTGGTGCCAATACTCACTGTGAATAGTTGCTGCCATTCATGGCCAGGAAACGATATAAAACTGCTAAGTGTGCCAGACAAATAGTGGCATCCACAGGCTGTCAGTGTTCCGCAGAACTCCGGGGTAATTGCCTCTTTGCTCGCCAATAGTCGACATAAATAAAACCTGTGTCTGCTTCACCAAGTTATCTCTTCGGGGGTTTAAATGATAAAACTCGCGCAATTCAGTTCGTTCTCTCAAACAGACATTTGTTGGTTTGACATACCGCTTCTTGATCACATCCGAGTTAGTAATTCCTGTTAGATTCATAACACTACTGTTTGTATTCGAATGGTTCGTATCAACTTTCAAATTTAAAACCAGTTTTCAAGACAATATATATATATTAAAATCAGTGCTCAAAACATGTTTCCCCAGTATACAAACCTGGATAATGATCATTGCCAATCATTTAGAATGAACGATTCCCACCCATTTCCGTTTTGTTCAGGTCTCTTTTTAGGTGCAGACAAAAATAACTCCTCTCTTTATCATTTTCCTGGGGAATATCTCGGTATTCCGTGCCCCTTGGCATTAATATTTGATGTCATTTGGAGATGAATTGGACCGATTGTTCGGTTGTCTCTCGACATTCTGACACATGGGAAATAATCCAATAAAATCGGCCTATGAAACACTCGGTCTATGCTCCAGAGACGGAAATACATTGTGCAAAATTGTAAGCATCATTCTATTTTTGGTAACACCTTTATTGGCGTTAGTAGGTCTACACAGAGGTAATTTATGTGCGGACACGGGGTCTACATTCAAACAAAGTTTCCCTAGGGAATATTAGGGGTTATCTGGAAGGTTATGCGGGATAAACATTCCTGTTCATCAGGGATGCGGGTTAATAGGCCCTATATGATGGCCCTTACTATATGAAAATGACGGAAAGGGAAATTCTATTTATCATATTACTTGAAATAACTAGTATTTTGGAGGCATACTGTAATATAAATGATACTAATCCACGAAGTTTGGTCACACATGCACATTGTATTTGTATGTGGAATATACTATGTGCTGATTAGGAGTGATACCCCATGGTCTGTCGATATTGACCAGCCAATCCCCTGATACCATCCGACTACTTGATTGACGGCTTTAACTGACATTGAGGTAATTGCTACATGTAGCAGAGGGCGAACTGTAAGCAGCCAATTTCCACAAGCTATAGGCCTACATGTATGCTGGGGGATTTGAAACCAATTTCAGAAAACATGTACATGTTGGCGGGGGGAGTTATATATTGAAAAACATGCGCAACTAATATGAAAATATGTACGCAATATAGCCTTGGTTTGGAATTTCTGCATAATACAGTATATATATAGCCTACTCTGATTTTTCTAACTCGTTTAGGCATACAACTTTTTCTTTTTTTGCGATGCTGAATGGTATGGTTTTATTACATGACATACATCATATAATTGTGTAAACACATATTTGATGATTTCAATTATTATGTTTATGAAAAGCGACAGTATAGGCTAGTAATTACAAATTTTGGAGGCTAACAAGCATAGACTGACCAGTAGGTATATGTACAGATGCGTCGAAACATGCGTCGAAGAAACACAGAAATTACACACATATGCAAAGGGCTTACATGCATTCTCGGGATCACTGTACTGCTACCGCTGACGTGCAACGAATTCCGAAGTTGTGGTGACTGGGTGGCAGGGTTCAGTGACCCACGCGGCCCGGCGTCAGTAGATAACGCTGCACTGAATGATGACACAACCGTTCAAACACATGCCAATTCGAGTATTTTGTTAGCAGAGATACACCTTAATGATCATGCTCAATAACAATAGGGGGTCTCGTCTTAATCTGAGCTAAAAGTAGATCTAAGTATTTTCATTTGCCTTTCAGACCTTTATCACCTTCTGCAAAACGTATAGGCTACAACTGACACAACGGTTACTATCATTTTCCCAAACAGACCCGACCATGAAGTATATAAATAATAACTCCTTGCATCGCGTGACAACTGTTCTCGGCCCGTTCTTACACCGGTCATTGTCACAGGAAAACCAATAGTCATTTCGGGCGAATAGCTCATTTCTCAACGCTTCAGGAAATCACCATTGTTCGGATTCTATTTTGCGCTCAAAAAAATATTGAGACAGATATGGACTATTTGCATTGGTCTGCTATCTATCAGACGGAATTATTTCAACCCCTGAAATACTTCAACCTTGGGTGTGTATATCTGCCCAATCTTGTACATTTTCATATTGAATGTAGGCCTACATATTAAGTATCAAAGTCTAGTAATCACAATCAAGTTATTGATAAAATAATAATTCGCGATTTGGTTTGTTACATGTTCATCAAAAGTCTCGAGACAAAACGCAATATTGCCTTGGGCCTTGGAGCTTGAAATCTATAGCACGGCTCAACAAGTTTATATGGGGTAATTTATCTTCATTGCCTCGTGCTCTCAATGTGAATTGTCCCCACTGTGGATCTATCCACCCATTGTGTGACAGCGAGACGTAGATAAGTCCGTGTGCCATTCATCATTCAGGGCAGACGGCGCGAAAACAGTCCTTCCACGCAATACAAAACCTAAACGTTACTCGCAAAGTTAATCACATTTATTTCCGAACGTATTCTACGTGTACAATCAATGATGTGAGTCTCGGTGACATACAAAACTCTCGAAGTATTGATGTATACTTTCAACCCTGGCTTTCCACATAATTCCGAGTGAGAGATACAAGACTGTCACAATGGCGTTGAATATATAGGAGTTTTAGTTATGATACACGTTACACTTTCCATGTAATATTACATGCCTATTGCACTTACATTAACAAGTGACAAATTACCATTAGAGAAAATGCTGATCACACAAACTGACATTTAAAATTTCCGAATGCATGTCATCTGTTCATGCATCATTTAGCGCGGTGCGTTGATTCTGGAACATACATTATATACATGTACTAGGATATATCAATCTAATGTCGAGAAAGTTTTTGGTTTCATACACAAAAGGCCGTGTATTAGAGTAGATGTGTTTCGATCGACAACTATCATTTCTGTTTTGCGCAGATGGGCTTGAGCTTGAAGGCGAGCCAGTCCATGGCCTCGTTGAGACCCTCCCCAGTGAGTCCGTCACTGGAGAAGACCTCAACGGGTCTGGAGGACACCCGGCCCACTTCCAGTAGCTGGGACATCTGTAGGGACGACACGGCGTTGGACTTGTCAGCCTTGTTGGCCAGTACCAAGACCGGAATCGGGCCTCGCTTGTTCAAGATCTTGTTGTCCAGGACGCGCTCGAACTGGTCCTTCACTAGCGGCCCATTGAGCGTGTCCGTGCTGTCCGTGACGAAAATGACGCCGTGACAGTCTCGGTAGTGGTCCTCCCAGGGATTGCCGAGGACTTCGAGGTCACCGAGGTCAAAGGCCACGAAGGTCAAGCTCTTGAAGCTGAAGCCCTCCGCATGTAGCCCCACGATCGGGACATTGGGTAGTAATTCCTGCATCTTGATCTGCGGTGGCTTGACTTGCTGCATCAAGGTTGTTTTACCACTGTTCACTAGTCCAACAATGACGATTTTAGCGGTTGTGTTCTTGGGTCCAATAAGCCAACCAAACCGGTCAAGCCACGCCATTTTCTAATAAAATTTGGTTACAATTACTATGAGGTATATCTGAGTGGACATATATTCAATTGTTGATTCTCACGATAATTCCTAAATATATATATATACGCAGCACATTCAATAGAAATCACTCTCTGGAATAGGTCACACTTCAAGATTAAATAAACAAATATGTAAAACTGGCGGTATCTGGCCTAGACAAGTTCTACTTACTGGATTGTCGATCTGTTTGCGAAGAAATCCGACGAGTATAAGTTCTATAGACACCCTGCTATTAGACTTGGAGAGAATGTCGCTGTCGCATCTTTTCCGTGGTCCAAACGCACATTTTGTCAATTATCTATATGGAGATGAAAGCTTCTGTGGAGGCAAACGGCCAGTAATTTCATCCCTTCGACCGAAAAGAGCCTTTTTATGTGGTGTTAGGAAGGGGCATTTAGGAAGTGGGAGATGGAAAGAGGTCGGGGACAAAAAGCCAATAGGAAAGTGTTTTCCTTCAGTCCCTAGACGTTGGACGGAGTCCGTCCCCTTCTCTACTTTCCACATCCTTCTATTGTCATTCTATCACTCTACCAAGCTCTGTCATTCCAATATATCCACGAGGCTAATGACACGTAATAGTCTTTTTTTATATTGAATGTAACGGCATCGACACATAGTTATGTCGACTGAATACTAAAACACCATTTGCTGCAAATTCGAAGGTCATCTATGATATGAAAAGGTACGAAACAAACATATTGGACCAGCTACCAGAAATATAAATTCCATTTGCATAAATAGTAGAATTAAATTTGTTCGAAATTATATAATAAATTTGTCGACATTTCCTATTTACGAGAGAAAGAGGAGTGACGTCGAAATGCTTTCTTTTTTTGGATGGATATGGCTCAATGCGGATAAGGATTTCATTCGAAATTTTTTTCGCTGACCCGTTAGAAAATAAACATAGCACCAAGGGTGCTCTAGCTTACCGGCAATCATGAGAATTGCGTAGAATACTAAATACATATAAATTGTTACACTGATGTTAAAATCTATATGTTAAAACATGTTGGTAAATGTTGATAGAAACACATTTTCTGTATGGACCATAATACGAATTCAAGTTACATCTTGAAAGATATTTTTTCGTTAATGACATATTTTCACAGACAGTCGATTCAAAGGCAACAAACCTTATACACATCAAAAGGTACATAGGGAGAATCTTATGTATTTCAAAGAAAGGTGGCTAAATAGATTTTGATAAAATGGCCGCCAAAGACAAAAATCATTGTTTCCTTCGACAAAAAAGGTCGTTTTGACCTTTCAAGGTCATTCAAAGTCATATCCAAGTTCACCATTCAAACCGCAATATATGATTTGTCATTTGAATGTGCCAATACTTAGGCTCTATCTTGAAGTGTTCTAGGAGTTTACCCCGCAAAAACTCCCATCATGGAGGAAAAATTGGGTGAAATTTTCTAAGTCAAAAATTTTTTTCAATGGCCAAAAAATAAACAAACAAAAAGACGAAAAGTTTTTTCCCCCCTACCTGTCAAAAAATCAAAATAGCCGCCCCCCTCACGCAGACCGTGGATTCCAAGGCAACATAACTTAAATACACATCGCAAAGGTACATAAGGAGAATTTTATGCATGACTTCGAGGAAAACTGTCTGAATAGATTTGGAGGAAATGGCCACCAAAGACAAAATTCATCGTTTCTTCGACAAAAAAGGTCGTTTTGACAATTCAAGGTCATTGAAGGTCAAATTCAAGGTCACCACTCAAACCGCAATATATGATTTTCCATTTGAATGTGCCGATACTTAGGCTCTATCTTGAAGTGTTCTATGAGATTACTCCGCACAGCTCCCATTATGAAGGAAAAATTGGGTGAAATTTTCAAAAAAAAACTTCAATGACCCCCAAAAAATATATTTGTTTGCGGGAAATGGCTCAAAACGAATAGTGACTTGATTTGGGACAAAAGAATTTTTTTCCCCGACCCGTCGAAAAATCAAAATGGCCGCCACACGCAAGCGCAACGAAACTCATACACATCATAGAGGTACATGAGGGGAATGTTTTAAAACAAAAATATCAAAACTGATCAGACAGTTTTTGAGAAAATGGCCACCAAAGTCCAAAATTGGCAATTTTTCGTCAAAAATGGCCGTCAAATCGGCAAAAACGATTCAATCAAAAAAATTAAAGAACTGTTTTTAGATATTGGCCTAAGGTATGTTCTGACAAATTTATGGGGAAATTCATCATGCCAAAAAAAAGTTACAGACCCGATCGGACGACGGACGAAAAACCACAATGATAGCTTATCGGACCAAAGGGACGAATGGAAGCTATGCACAGACTGGCGATTCATGGGCAAGGAGTCACAGGGGTACATATGGAAGTCTATGGATAAATTAGAAAAAGCTACTCTAAATATTTTCAGAGACCATCAAAGTCCAAATTGTACATTTTCATTAAATATGGCCACGTGAGTGTTCACAGGTGGTATATACACCGGGCCTGGCTGACACCAGGATAGCTTCATGGTCTGGTAGGGACACCCCCATGCCACGTTCATGAACGTATGGTGCCCCTGATAGGACATGATGAAAAAAAAACTACTTCAACTAAGTCGTTTGCACGAAATACTAAGTCGTTTGCACGAAGTAGTTAGTTGTTTGCATGAAGTACTACATCGTTTGCACGAAGTAGTATGTCGTTTGCACGAAGTACTAAGTCGTTTGCACGAAGTACTACTTCGTTTGCACGAAAACTAAGTCGTTTGCATGAAGTACTACATCGTCTGCACGAAGTACTAAGTCGTTCGCACGGAATAATAAGTCATTCACATATCCATACATAGTATTCGAACATTGTAATAAGCATATGAAATGATTGATCCTGATGTTACCAATTAACCCTTTAATTACCATAGTCAAATTTCAGGGTCCTCCCATGTTCTAAATCTGGATAACCTTATTCACATTTATTAATCAATTAATAGAATAATGAATAGTCCATCGATACAGATAAATTTACCTCAAATAATAGAAGATTTATTTAGTAATATCTAATTGATCAGTAATATTTTAGGCTAAAATGACCACATTTTTGCCAGGGGAAGCCTGGATTATTTAGAGCGCAATGTGGTGCTTTTGGAGATATAAGACACCAAATTTGAAGCGCCATGTGGAGCGCCATGTAGCGCTTGTTATTTAATGGGGTAAGATGATGTAGATGGGTTTGTCAACTATGTAACAATACATCGTGCAAACGATTTAGTACTCCGTGCAAACAACTTAGTACTTCGTGCGAACGACTTAGTACTTCGTGCAAACGAAGTAGTACTTCGTGCAAACGACTTTTAGTACTCCGTGCAAACGACTTTTAGTACTCTGTGCAAACGAAGTTGTACTACGTGCGAATGACTTATTACTTCGTGCAAATGACTTAGTACTTCGTGCAAACGACTTAGTACTTCGTGCAAATGACTTAGTATTTCATGGGAACAACTTAGTACTTCGTGCAAACGACTTAGTACTTCATGCAAACGAAGTAGTACTTCATGCAAACAAAGTTGTACCTCGTGCGAATGACTTAGTACTTCGTGCAAACGACTTAGTACTTCGTGCAAACGAAGTAGTTTTTTTTCATCATGTGGAATTTTTTTCATCATTTCATATCAGGGGCACCTTATGAACGGTATGATAGGAAGCGTGAGGCATAGCCCTGTCATGCAGTCCCAATTCGAAATGGAACTCCACAGTTGTAAATATATATCGCACGCCATAGTTAAGCTTCACAGCATATACACAAAAATGGGTTCGCCCAACAAAAACATTAGAAAAAAAATAATACAAAATGGTCACCAAAAAGGTTCGACCATGAGCTTTAAAGATAGAAATGTGGATGATGGACGATGGATCATCCACAACTCGTCATGGACTGACAACTCTGTAGCTAACTGTCGCATTAAGGCTGTTTGAATATCTTCTAAATGAATATCGTCAACACACAAGTAGTAATAGGAAGCAGAGGCGAAGACCCTGTAGCTAACTGCTGCATCGAGATTGTTTGAATAGCTTCTCAATGAATATCGTCAACACACAAGTAGTAATAGGAAGCAGAGGCGAAGACCCTGTAGCTAACTGCCACATTGAGGTTGTTTGACTATCCTCTAAATGAATATCGTCAACCCACAAGTAGTAATAGCAAGCAGAGGTGAAGACTCTGCAGCTAACTGCCGCCTTGAGGTTGTTTGAATATCTTCTCAATGGATATCGTCAACACACAAGTAGCAATAGGAAGCAGAGGCGAAAACACTGTATTTAACTGCCGCATTGAGGTTATTTGAATATCTTCTCAATGGATATCGGCAACACACAAGTAGCAATAGGAAGCAGAGGTGAAGTTGCTAACTGCCGCATTGAGGTTGTTTGAAAATCTTCTCAATGAATATTGTCAACACACAAGTAGTAATAGGAAGCAGAGGCAAAGATCCTTTAGCTAACTGCCGTATTGAGGTTGCTTGAATATCTTTTCAATGAATATCGTCAACACACAAGTAGTAACAGGAAGCAGAGGCGAAGACCCTGTAACTAACTGCCACATTGAGGTTGTTTGTACATCTTCTAAATTGTTCTTATAATCATATCACTGCAAGGCATTAAAGTGCAAGTTATCTCAAACACACTTTGATGATACTCGATAAGCCCAATTTATAAAAAGTTCAGCAGTCATAACCCGAGTTTGAGCACTCAAGATCTGATCAGGTACAGTTCAAGGTCACCAAAAGAAGCAACATTACTAAGTTCCTGTATAATCACAATGCAACATGAGTACTAATAAACTAAGTTCCTTTATAATCACAATGCAACAGGAGTACTAATAAACTAAGTTCGTTTATAATCACAATGTAACAGGAGTACTAATAAACTAAGTTCCTGTATAATCACAATGCAACATGAGTACTAATAAACTAAGTTCCTTTATAATCACAATGCAACAGGAGTACTAATAAACTAAGTTCGTTTATAATCACAATGTAACAGGAGTACTAATAAACTAAGTTCCTGTATAATCACAATGCAACATGAGTACTAATAAACTAAGTTCCTTTATAATCACAATGCAACAGGAGTATTAATAAACTAAGTTCGTTTATAATCACAATGTAACAGGAGTACTAATAAACTAAGTTCCTGTATAATCACAATGCAACATGAGTACTAATAAACTAAGTTCCTTTATAATCACAATGCAACAGGAGTACTAATAAACTAAGTTCGTTTATAATCACAATGTAACAGAAGTACTAATAAACTAAGTTCCTTTATAATCACAATGCAACGTGAGCTCTATCTTCAGGACCGTTTTCTCCACAGACCAATTTACACATCTGGTGATGGACGTCGAGTTTTCAAGATCATCGTAAGTCATGTCGTATTGCTCTTTTCGAGCTGACCATCCCATTCCGTTCCATAAATTTTCCAATCATTCCACCTCTCACAAAAGACATTTAAAGAATGTGCCAATGGACAATGATAATGCACACCATGAGGCAGTAATAGCTGGCCAACATCAATAAGTCAAGTCAATAACACTGCGAATGGATTCGAGGTGTCAAATATGGGCCATCCCACTCCAATTGGAAGAGTCCGGAACAATGAGCTATATAGGATCCCTATCCCTATATAGCTCACTGGTCTGGAACATCACTTCCCTGCCAGATATATATTATATTGAGTGTAGCTGGACTATGAATGCCCTCCCATCCATATCTTGAACGCAACCGGAAAGGTTGCAAAAAGATTGAAATCACAGTGATAGCCTTCTTTCAACAACTTTATTATTACAAAATCATTTTTATCCAACAAGACACAAAAGACAGAGATGATGCATTCTACATCAGTAGATATTACTCAAGTGGTTTGTTTCTACTAAACTCCATATCAATGGCAATGAAGAAATACATCATAAACTCAATTTCAGGCATGTTATTTCTATCCAGAGAACATCATCTTCAACTGGTATTTAAAATCTCTAACTAAAATGAACATGTGACTTGATGATTATAATCCAGCCTTTAATAATGCAAAATATTTATTATCCTGCATAACAGAGTAATTTAAAAACCTGATTCTTGATAAAATAACAGCAAACTGGATGTGATTAAAAAGTAAAACATGGATGGGAATGTGGATCCAACACTTCACACCATAAACAGACACTTCTCCTTAGATCTATGGTCCAACTTTAGCCCAAATTTTCTTATACTGTGCTTTTTTGTTAGTTTAAATAGTCAAATTAATGAATCAAAACTTACGTCTGACAAGAAACAGGATTATATACATGCTACATAATAATGTCTACAAAGAAATGGAAAGCTGTTATAATGCTCAAATTCAGTGATAAATCTCTATTGAAGAAATAAATAATGTGGTATTAGAAAATTTCCAATAATATTTTGATTTCACATATAAATATACTATCCATGCAAATTGTATTAATGGTGATGAAAATATTAATTGAAACCTAGCAGATCCACTCTTGTTCTCCAGCAGTCATGTACCAACCAGTAAATATAACAGAAATCAATCAATGATCATAAAAAGAATTCATGCCACACTATTTGATACTTTCAGGGAGGGAGTGTACACTTCAAAGTAGCAATACAATACAACAACAATTTCAAAGACATAACACCATTGTAGCAATTTTGGTATCCTTCTATCAAAAATTGTCATGCACTGCACATTTCCTATAAAAAAATCTTAAAAGAGTAGCAGCCTAACACTGACTTTAAGCCACATCACTCACAAATGATATCACAGGTTATTTGAACTATTAATTCATTCTGTGATCAACCTTTCATCAACATTAATAATACTATGAATATATCACAAAAGCGAAGAAATTAAGTTAAAAGCAATGGCTGGCTGTCTCAATGTGCGGCTAGGCTGGGCGGGTATGTATGGCTGGCCGACTGTCTCATACAGCGATCCCAATGGTTCGGAGGACTTGCTTCTCGGTGTCGTTGTGATGTTGAGAGAACATGCTATAGCACTGCTGACGTGACAACGACTGCAGGAACTCAGTCAGATACGCCTGGCAGGAGAGAATCGTTATTTATGTGTACACAATCGTCACAAGTATGTGAATATACATATATAAAACACTCCTCACATACTTGTAAACCTATCTGGTGTACACATACCTGTAAATCTATCTGGCATACACATACCTGTAAATCTATCTGGTATACACATACCTATAAATCTATCTGGTATACACATACCTGTAAATCTATCTGGTATATGGGGTCATTCAAAGCATCAGGATCATCTTCAATATCATCATCATCCACAAGGTCTGAAACTGAATTTGACAAAAAAAATTGGTGTCAAATGGGAACATGTTATGGATGTTCATTTTACATTAATCATACTCAAATATATTTCTACAAAATTAGACATATTTTCTGACTGTGTAGTAGCTTCAATGCTGGATCATGGTCTTACGAATAATCGGCAAATGGAGAACTATTATTTTATAATAGGTTATGGTCAATATCGAGTGGTCAGGCAAATCACTTGGAGGAGTACAAATATAACTTGAATGTATTTATCTATGTTGGTATTAATACCCGGAATAAATAACGATGAGCAGTTCAGATAAATTTGCTGCAAGTGTTCCAAGTGCTTCACATGATACACCTCCGGACCATCAACACTTACCAGGGTAGTCTGAGGCGGGTACGAACTGATCCAGAAGGCTGGAGAGGGTTTGGACTCCATTGACCTCAGCCTCGTCATCCTGTTCCTCTTCCCAGTCATCGTCCTGGCAACAAACACCAGGTCAAACTTGAAAACCACTCAACAATACACTCTTCATACAATACCAAGTGTCTAGAATTACTTTGGTGAGAGCCAAGTGGAAGTAGGACGGGGCCACATAAGTGATTCAAACAAATAAAACCCAAACATATCGCATTTATAATGAAATAGTCCACACATGAACTCACCTGCTCGTCGTCCTCATCCCCCGCAGCAGCGTGAGTCGACATGCTACTCTCAATCTGATTGGATAACTCATTGATCAGCAGCTTGTAGATCTTGACTAGAACCGGAATCATCGTCCACTGCTCCGGAGCTGAATGGGGGAAAATGTCAGGTCAAGTTTCCTTCCACTGGTATTTTATTGTAAAAATACATAACATGGAATTGTAGCTATATTAGCACCAGTACCTTGTGAGGACTTGGATCTGGTCCTGATTCCATCCTCCGGGTTGAAGATTTGATCACCTTTCACAACGATATCGGTCAATCTCTGGTCGTTATTCTCTATTGTGTGTTGTAGCAATTTACACAGGGCCACAGAACTGTGGATAAATTGAGCTGGTTGTGTGAAGTGTCAATTTTTCATAAGATGCACAAAATATCATTGATATTAATTTGAACCAGTTTCAGAATCATGACTTGAACTAGTTTCAAAATCATGTCAAACATGCACGTATTACAAATCCAGACTATATTCGGACTGGTCGGGTTCCCGAAAGCATGATATTTATTTTTCTTGGCCTACCCAATCACAAACGACAAGGAAAGAGTGTCATACTGTGTCGAAGGTACCAGACTCATCTAATCTACTGCATTATGAGAATACATGTAGTAAGACCCACCTGACTTTGCCCTCGTATGACCCGTAGAACAGATGTTGTTTTGAGCACCACTCGACAAGCACAAACTCCAGGGCAGACTTCCCCGTGGGTCCCGGAACACTGGAGAGGAACTCGAGGACGGCATGCATCTGGGAGTGCATCAGGTGGGCAAACACCAGCACCAGGCTCTGTCATAGCAACACATGTACCATAATAATCATTTCTCAAATTCTGCATGCCTTATATCTACTTTGTGATTTTTCAGAATAAATGGTACCAGTAAACAGACATTATATCTCGTATGACAATAAGTTCCACAAATATATATTTTCTCGTTGAATAGGCTTGAGAGATTAGCATTAATTAATTCTCTCCACAAATATATTTGATATTATATGTACATATGACATATTGCCCGCAGCCAGGTTTACACTATGGATTACAGGTATACCTGTATGACACTGAGTGTCTCGGCCTGTTGCATCTTGCTAAGTACGGCTCTAAGCATCAGGTCCAGGTTCTCACCAAGCTGACTCCCAAGCTTGGAGATAAGGATCGACACGAGACGGCCGACAAACGTCGCCGTGAACTCCGAGGTCTTAGGATCCAACAGCTTGGAAATCACCTCCACAACAAGCTGCACGCCATTCTGACCTGCATGATGATTTTTTTTTTTTGATTCGTCTCTTGCTTTCACCTGATTTCTTGCATTTAATTTATTTCAAATTTCAGATGTTGAATACAGTACCTTGGCTGTGATGCCAAGTTGCGATCTGATCCAAAGCGACTGAGATATAAGCCCGTAAACACTCTCCTCCACTCTGTTCAAAAGCAAACAAAGAACGCTTCAGATCAAACCCACCAAATTTTGTGATTAAATTGTTGATTTAGGACACAAATTGGCGCACCTGCATAGTTGAGTTGTCGTCGGTTTCTAGCGTACACTTGACTGCTGCAGGGAACATCTGGTTGATGAGAGCATCAGAGAGCGGTGTGCCTCCACTCCTGACTAGAGTCTGTAGGATATCTAGGGCCACCTACATAGGATGAATATCAGACAACATAAACTTTGACATGAAATTTAGATCTCTGTGATTGGTTGCACCTGATTGTCACAATTAAACAGAAACAACTAGTGTGCAAATGCCTATCAATATATCTGTACAGATAATATTTGTAATATTGATTGGTAAAAGTATTTCATATTCTAAGCTTGTACTCACAGACTGCATGCCCATGGGTATTTTGTCAATGGGTGCCTGCAGGATGCTGAGGAGTGTGGGCACCAGTCGCTGCTGGGCCGGCTGTGTGCAGGCCGGGTTCTCTGACAGCACCTTGAACACATCCTGGGCCAGGCTGACTAGCAGGGGGTCTAAACCAGACCGGAACAGTGTCAGATACAGGAGTGGTACACAAATGTGGTGAAGAGATTTAACTTGCCAACTATACTTTTACTTACCTCCACTGTATTTGAGGAAGATAGCAATTGTTAATGGGGTGACTTTTGATTCACAGCCTGCTGTAAACTGTTTGTCGACCTGTCGATAAAGTTATTTTTCACAGCTATCAAGTGTGGCGTGTGGTAAAATGACATGTCTCCTTTGATGCCGAGTAAGCTTCAATCAATAACATCAAGTGTTTGTGTAGTAAATTGGAAGCTAGAAGTGAGAAATATCACTTCTAGCGAAGATAGGAAGTATTTTCTGTGGTGAGTTTACAATGTTGTACATACCGCGAGAACAACACAGAGAGTCTCAAGGCAGAGTGCAAGGACTTCGGAGGAGAACTGTTGAGCTATAGCGAGCAGTCCCTCGATCATGTTCTCCAGGTATGGCTGTAGCACCTGGGTACTGTTTGTGGATTTGAGGTGCTCACAGAACCCGAAGACAGCCCGTACTGCCGAGATCCGAACACTCGGCGGCTGACTGGGGTGGAGACCGCTCACCGTCGCCTGCAGGAACCTGTATAGGGCGTAAATGCACAAACTGGATTCAGATAACTGGACTATGACATAATTAAATTTGAAATTTCAGGAATGTATCCATAGTCAACAGCCAAGTGTTTGTCATCTCCATACTTTTGTAACAGCTCTGGCGACATGACTTGTGTGTAGCGACTACTAATCCATAAACAACGTCCTAACAAGAAAGGCGAAACTGAAAACAAAAATATTGCCATCAATATCTTTGGATTCGGGAAAACAATTTTTTTCTACAAATCCCTTCAAAATTTCACTACAATGTCACCAATACATGTATTCCATAAACACTTGGTAATTCTTGGTGAACTTACCATTTTGATTCAAGTCATTCAGTACCACAGTTTCTAGAAAGCTCGTCATGTTGAACTGGATTTTGTTCTCACTAATGCTCTCTACAATGAGAGTTCGGACACTGCCAAGAGCGTACATTGCTGATTCGTGTAACTTCCACCTGGCAAACAACGAAACCAAGAAACTTTTCAAGAAACTGAACACTTATTAGGTACTTCAAGGCATTGACATGGTTCTGGTGAAATTAGTACATGACTGATTCATAAACATAATCAATACCAATATTGATTTCCACTGGTTTTGGCCACCTCTGCTTCTTGTAAGTGTCTTGATATCATATTACAGATGGCAGGAGCAGTCTCTTTCGGGAATTCACTGGCTAACGCCTACAAAGACACAAAATTTATTGGCATATACAATGCTTGGACATTATGTGGTCCTTGAAAACTCCGTGAGAGCTGTCAACATTGGTTGGCATAACGATTGTATACATACTAGTAACAGGTCCTGTGCAGACACTCTGACTGAGTAGTTGAATGTGTCATCGTCCTCGTCTTCCACATATTGGTCTGGGTTAGACGACCAGTTTTTCACCTGGAACAAAAGAGCAGGTCATCATATCTACTAACTCAAACAGTGTATGATAATATTACTTTGTATCACAAAACTTTCATAAGAATTCTAGTTCAGTCATCAGACCTGGTCTTCTGTGATCTGCATGTAGAAAGCCACGTAGTAAAGCAGTTGGTCCAGTGATTTCTTGATTGTGCCTCGGAATCGAACAGTCTCGATCATGCCCATGATAAACTCAAACACACTGAGCACCAAGCTCTCGAACCCCAGAACTTCTCCTGTATGTGTGAAACCAATCTCAACATGCAATATCCAGCACAAAACACATCTGTTTTGGCAATAATTTGCCATATGGATATACAAGCCATGTTACCTATATATAAATCAATACACCTGGAATGAGATTACATGGTACAAAAATATCTCAACTCTATGCACTGTCAAGTAATCAGAGTTGTATCTCATAAACCCGAACGTAGAAGTTTTCGGCGTATAAGTGCGGAGGAAAAGTCTGAGATTTGATTTTTATCTTAAGTATTTCATCCCTGATACATATTAGTAATTGGATTTTGACGTTCAAAAACTATGAACAGCCACATAACTGTTAGTCACTCAAAACATAACAAACTTCAAAAGGACCTTCTCCAAAACAAAAACCTTTTGACATATCATCTTCTTCCTGTCCTTTTTCTTCTATCAATGGCAAAAATATGATAAAACAACTTTGAGTGTTCTTCCATGTGAAATTTCTTTTGGCCACAATAAAACTCAACATATAAGTTATACCCCTAATTCTGAAACTAGTCTCATCGAAATCATCTTGTGGAGATCTGATTTCCAGTAAATAGCCAGCATACCATCTGAATCGACTGGGTCATCAGCTTCCTCAGTATCATTCACAACCGTTTTGATATATCTGTGTTCAAGTTAAGTACAGTACCGATGATGAGTGAATATTACATGCATTATACATTTTCAGATGTGATCAACTAGTTTGGTGAGACACAAGTTCACTGAGTTAACTGGTTTGAGAAGCATGCTTATTTTAGAGCAAAGCCGGAAAAAGGAAGTTTTGGTTTTGAACCAAACAAAGTGAAATGCGTTCATCACTGTATAAGTGGTACAAGGATACATTTCAGCACTGTTTGTCAGAATATTCCACACTGGCAGCAGCAACTGGTTCATGAAGTGGGACATCTGTGCTGGAAAACTCTTCAGTAATGTTGTGGTCGCCTGCAAAATACAACCCATGTACATACTCGCCAGAAAGAAAGGTCATATTGATCATTTGGCAGCTATTGGCTCCACAAAATTAATTCATCCTGAGAGAAGTAGAAACACATCTTTGATAGCATAACACTGAATACTATGATGCTGACATTGAGTATTTCCATTTTGAGTCCACTGTCAGAGGTCATTCCATCAGGAACTTGCAAGGCCTGCACGAACGCCTCGGTGAACTGAGGTAAAACTGGGAACAGCAGCTGCTTAGCCACTCCCTGCAACGGCATACAGTACACCAATTTGAGGTTCATACCAAACAACTATTCTACTTTATTGTCTGTTATACTAACTGCTGAACTCTACTATACATGCTATTATGGGCTTGCAACTTGCTTTCTGTTAAGATATATCTAGATGAAATTGTTCAACTATGACCATATACTAGTACCTTATGTAGGTCATTCATCGTAGAGATAAGTCCTGCACATGTATTGAAAATATCAACTGCTCGACCTCTTGTGCGTATGCTATACATCTGGAGAAGAAAAAGTTCTGATACTCATGAACGCATCTCAAGTTTTCACAACTGAATAATAGTTTCATGTGAATTTAACGAATTACTTCAGCACAACTCGGGATCAATCTATTTGAGAAACATACCTCGTCCTGCGTGAAAATTTTATACATTTCTGGGAGAATAACTGGAGCAACTTGTGGCATTTGAGTATCTGTCACTTCTCTACAAAATTCTGAAATATCAAAGTAAATATAAAATGGCTCATTCAATGTACTAGTATTCATCTTGTATGTTGTCAATCAATGAATCAAATCAGGTTCAATGAAAACTCATTGCCGATACTGACCTGTCAAAACCCTCATAGCACCATGCACTGCGTCTTGGTTACCACTGGTCAGTGCAGACATCAGGATCTGGAATAGCTCAGGCCACGTCTCTGGCCAATCCCAGTGAGCTATCGCTGATACAGCGTACGCGACACTTGTCCTCACCTTGCTGATGGACTCATTCAACCCGATCGGCAATATGTTACGTATTGCCACTTTTGCCTGCAAAGGATATGACAGGTCAGATCATAACATAAATACATGTACAATGAATTCATTGTTGGATGACTTTTGTTAGAAACACTGTCAACGCTGTAGACATCAACTGAATGTTGGTTGTCTGTGGCATGACTCAAGGGCTGACTGGAAAAATGCTACGAGTATGCAGCCATTGCTTAGTCATAACTCAACACTCACATTTTCCGTCGTCTCTGGTGGTCGAAACTTCTCAGAGTGTTGAGACCAGTGAACCTCAACATACTGTTTGAGAAGGACAGATGCCAGTTGTCGGATGGAGAGTGATCCATTTGGATCGACTGTGAACTCGGCAAGGTGCACACCAAATTCTGGAAAAAAATCACAATACAGCTACAGGTGGCAGACTAATAACTTGATAATTGATTTAGGATATGGTGGCCAATGTGAGGCAGTTTGCATGGTGCCGATTGGTGGCACTGGTCAGCATTTGCTCCCCTTTATCAAATTTTTTTGGATAGGAAAATGCATACTTTTGTCATTGCTGGCAAACTATAGTCATCCATTTTTTTAATTATTGGAGCCATTAACTCGTTACTAATCGGTTTTGTGCATGATAGTAGCGACAGAAGGCGAAATTCTCACAATTCTTGGCTTGGTAATGAACTCTGAGACGTCATTCAAATTCCTCAGACTTTATGCTGGTTCAGTAGCAGCATTTTCCCAGCTAGAATCGATTAGTCTTCGAGAGATGGTACATATCTATGACTACATGCACATTGTAAAGGGTGCATGTCCAGGTGAGGGCAAAATGATGACAAAATTTGCTCCAAAACCCTGCTAACGAATTTTCAAGTGGTCAAACTTTAGCACACTTCCCCAGAACAAAATTGAGCTTGACAATCCTGTTATACAGAGCACTCGAAATATCCATGAAACTTAAATATCTAAGAAATATCCATGAAACTTAATTTTCGCCGCTGAAAATCTGACGAGTGACTTCGCCGTTTGTTTACATATTAACAAACTTTGTGCCTACGTCATCAAAAGCTGTGCACAAGACCATCCATGCAGCGCAACCTGGTGAATCAAATAAATTCATCATGCTATATTCGCTAGGTGTCGCCTCAATCGGGATACTTCTTTGGGCAAACTTGGCATGAATGACAGACTGCATTGACGGTGTGTTTGTACGAAAAGCAGGCAAGCTTACGAATATGTTCAACTTGTTCAGTTGTACATTTTCTTCTGTGAATAAAAAAATTGTCAAACCCCTTAATAGGACGACTCTGTAATGCTCCATTACTAGTACCCTGGTTGTAGGTTTCTAAAGTGTTTTGTGACATGGAAATGGTGTACTGACGCCACACTTGTGTTTCAATGCTCTATTCCATGTTATTGTATTACAAGGTGCTACATGAATTTCAGAGCTTACCCCTCTTTTTTCAAAGCCAAGGGGTACAGCAAAAAATTACCCATAAATGTTCAAATTTACCTCCTTTTTTCGAGACCAAGGGGTATGGTACCCCTTTCCGAAAATTCCTACCGAGTGCTCTGTGTTATAGTTTTTAAGTTAGAGATTGGATACAAATCGAGTTCACGATGACACGAACAATCATGCAAGAAAATAAAAGAAATGCATTCATTCTTTGTGTTGAAATTTATAAGGAATGCTCTATGCAATGCATAAATCACTCGTGTGGGCCAGTGGAGCTGGTAGTGTGTGGTTGCCAACAAGTAGGCTAGTTGATCCGACGAAGTTGCGAAGTAGACTCTACCTGGCATCTGCGAATTTACTGAAAAAATACCATATTATCGCTCACAATAATTCAACCAAATTATTGTTCTTCTAATATTTCCGTGCGATTCACACCTTCAGTAACTTCAAGCGCTTTGACTTGCTGTTCTGCAGCTGCTCTTGCATCCTGTGCTGGTGAAAGAATGGCTGTTAAGCTCTCAAATAGCGCTTCTTTTAGCGACCGATTCCTCTCCATGTCACCCGCCATTTTCGGCAGTTCCGAGTCGTATTCGATTCGACCGGGGACTGGACCACTCGCCTCAGGGACAACTCGGCCAGGACAGCTCGGCCCAGGCTGGACAACTCGGCCCAGCTCGTCCCGCTGATTGTACGGCTGATTGGACACGGCTCAGGTGTCGCAGTGGGGGCGGACGGAGGAAGGGACATAAGTGTTCAATGAGACAGTCTAGCCCTAGCTGAGTCGACTGGGCAATATGACTAAATTGCAACGCACAAATGCATCTGACTGATTATTGCAAGGCACATGTATATAGACTACTGGAAATCACTGACTGGAAAATTCATAACAAGGTCAGGTATAGACTGGGCCTAATGAAAATTGCTGAAGGATTTATTCTATGCTTCTATTTTATGCTGCTATGCTTTACAAGCCGGATGAAGGCTAGATTTTTTTTACTCAAACATAATGAATAAACGACAATCAATTCTATGCTTAGTATTGACATATTAAGTAGGCTAAATTAATAGCCTATATTGAAGGCATTTCGGCAACTTCAATTTCGGCAGAAATTTATGTGATAACCACACAATCTATAGTTTACGCAACTTATACTATCTCATGGATGCATGCATCTATGCACATTTATAACATACACAATATGAAATTAATGAACAAATGTCTGGTAAACGATGAAACAGTCACGGTCACGAGCACTCTACAGGTGTGGTGACGACAGGAGCGTGAAGAGCTCCGCATGTCAATACTTGGGTAAGGATTTGGATAGTAACTTCCTATTGTGTTTAATAGAACACCTAAATCTGCTCACCTAATTCAATATCTACTTGGCAATCAGTGTCAACCGACCAAAGAGACAACAGTTAGATTGCAGACTTCTTGATTACTCCCGGCGCGACCAAGTGTGTAAGTCCTATAGGTTTTCGTTGTATAAGTAATAGATATACAATGAGCGCGAGGTCAACTAGAATATTAGGGACCGAGCTCTATTGGTTCGTCAGCGCGCTACGTTCGAGTGATTTCCGCAGCGGTCGATATTATTATTATCAACCTCTCAACATCTCCCAAGTGCTGTCCCACAGATTTGTAACTTTGTTATAGACATCTTGGGAACAATAGAGTCAGTAGCTAAAAGTTAGATATCGACCGCTGGAGAACAATAGGACCAGTAACTAAGGCGAAATATGCAATATGTATGTGTCTATTCTCGGGAGGTGATGATGGCAGTCTTGAAAGCACTGACATATGTAGCTTGGATTGCTGATTCTGGCAGTGCAGTCCAGTCCCGGATGGTCTTGGGGAAGAAGGACATCTTTTTGGTTTCAGTGCGGCTCTGAGGGATTTTGAAGGCCATGCTGTGGGTGTTACGTGCCTGTCGATAGGGATGTATCAGGTAGTGCCTAAGGTCGATGGCTGCTTGATTGTTCACTATCGTGTAGAGCATTAACAGCCTGACATATGTGCGTCGAGATTCGACGGATCTCCAGTTGAGAGTGTGCAGCATGTTGGTGACACTGGATCTATTCCCGTATCTGCACGTGACGTATCTGGCAGCGCGGTTAAATTATCTCTATGTGATCTGTTCCTTTTCTCGTTGGGGAATCCCAAACGGTGCTGGCATATTCAACTAATGGCCTGACGAGACCGAAATATGCTCGTACCTTGATGGACCAGGAGGGAATGTTTATATTTCGGTGCAGGAATCCGAGTGTTCTGCCCGCCTTGCTGCAGATTTTTGCTGTGTGCATGTTCCATTTCAGATCAGATGTGAGAGTTATTCCACGGTAATTTGTCGATGTTACTCGCTCTAGTACATGACCATGAAGTGTGTATTCTGTGATTGTCGGCTTCCGTTTCTTCGTTACGCTGACCATCTGGCATTTTGATGGATGGAACTTCATCAGCCATTTGTCATCCTAGTTTCCTAGGCAGTCAAGGTCATTCTGGAGGTCTGCTCTGTCCCGCTCTGAGTTCACTTTGAGGTGTGCCACCGTGTCATCTGTAAACAGGCGGACTGATGAGTTGAGGCCAGTTACAATGTCGTTGATGTACTGGAGGAAGGGGCATATGGCCCAAGCACTGCGCCTTGTGGGACACCCGATTCGACGTCAGTGGCATCAGACTGGTGTCCTTCTACTACTACGGATTGCGTTCTGTTCGTAACCCAGTTTCCAATCCATCTATTGACATTGCCTCGTACACCGTATGCATGGAGCTTAAGGATGAGAAGGCAGACTTTGTCAAACGCTTTCACGAAGTTCATGACTAGGAGGTCAGTTTGAAGCCCGCTGTCCAGGAAGGTGGCAAGGTCATCAATGAAGCCTACCAGCTGCGTTTCGCAGGAGCGGTGTCGTTTGAAGCCATGTTGCAGTGGATACAGGATGTCGTTCGCTATGGCACATTTTGGCTTTAGTGATGATGTATTCCAGTGTTTTGCAACACACGCTTGTCAAAGAAATTGGTCTATAGTTTGCTGGGCCGTATTTTGGTCCTTTCTTATAGACTGGAGATCGAGACGTTTGCTCGTGAGCGCCAATCGTCTGGGATCGTACGTGTCACCAGTGACTTGCGGAAGATCTGTATTAGGATGGGGCTGATGAAAGCCAATGTAAACGAAAATATGCTCCACATGGCGTGCTTATTCAGTTACTGTGCGTATTGTTCTTATTGAAACAAATACTTGACTTGTTGAAATACAACGTGTAGACTTGTACAGTAAAAAGCATATGTAAAATAATTAAAAATACAAAAAACAAACCAAAAGACACAATATTACACGTGCACGAAACAAATTGAAACAAGATAGTAAGGTGTGAGATAAACTAATTTCCAAACATGAAACAAACATTAGGAAAAGTTTATAAGTTAGGTTAGAATGGCTTATGTGTCAAAATGTGTCCCACTCTATCTTAATATAAAAATAAATTTGTTCCCACCGGGCATTAGTGAGATATCAACATGAATATCGCACAATTTCTATATATGTTCTGTCAGAACTTCAACAATGGACGTATAATCCCTTCTCAAGAGGAATACCAGCGAAGCGTCCAGTTTCTATTGACGATTGTGCTATACCACATATAAATTTTGCAACTATAGATAGAAAACCTTTTATTAAACAAGAAAATGCAGCTAACTGCGGGAGACGACATTAGAGCTGAGCTCGAGCACACCATCAGCACCACGAGACCTGAATATATCTTACACCCCCCCCCCCCACACTTACAAAAAACGAAAATTGAAACATATCATGTCCCACATGATTCCAATTCATTCCCGTATATTATGATGAAACACATAGGCCTACTTCAATCATATTCCTAATGAGTAAACATTTATTTTGAACTCAATGAAACAGATACGCCTGATAAAATGATATTGAACCTCAATAAAATATCCTTAAAATATTGGAAACTATGAGGAATATCTGCATCTGATATCATGATATAGATAACACATGCATACTGAGCAAATTAAAAGACCAGTTTAAAATAAAAAGGTTTCGCAACCCAGCATGGAACACCTTGTCATGTGATAAAATATGTCCAATTACGGTAAATGTAGTCGTGGTACCGTAGACGAATCGTTGTGTTTACTTCATTACGCCAAAGAAGGCCGTACGCAAGGTTACATGTACATGCATGCACAAAATGCTGCACATAAAATTGTACGTTCCAAAGTCATTGCGCGTCATTGCGGTAAAATTTGCTTTGCATTCTGGGAACGTGAATTTCCATCGGCTCCGCCATTTTGACGTTTTCCAGACGAGCTGACCATTTTGCGTAATTTTCTCAAACCTAACACATCGATTTATGCATTGTATATCTGTGGAATATTCAAAGCTTGCCATCAAATCGAGAGATTTTATGTCAAGGACGAAGAAAATACTCATTTGAAGTAGGTGTACAAAGGTTTGTAAACATGCGAAAACGGGCGTCGATAGGTTGGCATGAAACCTCCATAAAAAAGTCAGCACATAGACATGTAGAGAGTTGGGGGCTTCGCCCCCAATGCTCTAATGTCAAAAAATTAATTACAAATCGCTTAGGCCTAGCACAATACTCATTTTAAAATGTGATGTGAGTTTTCAATTTCGGTTTATTAAAAACCTATTTTTGATATGGTTCTGCGTTATGTGGGATGACACAAAAACATGTAAATGCACATTTTATATACATGTACATACACAAAGTATGGAAGTTGCCATGTCATAGAGTCAGAGTTCACATTTATCTGTTTTCACTCCACCCGGAAGATATCGTGTACTGAAATCACATGTAGCCTAATATTCAGGCATACTTTTATCACGGACTGAAAATAAATCCGAATTGGCACAACGGGTAGACCTATATCCTGAATATCTAATTTATTCGATAACGGTGTACAAGTTTGAATGTTTTGTTTGCAGTCAGTGATAAATTCGTTACCCCATGTCTGTTCACGATCGTCTAGCTGTCCGTACTGACCGGGGTTCTTTTTTATTATGACCCAGGATTTTTGATTACATTTATGCCGAAACCCGGGTTTTGGCATATTTAGGTTGGCCGGTCCGTATCCCAAACCCCTAAAATGCTGTAATATCCCTGTATAAATTTGTGGTGAAGGTTTCCTCATTTGGTTGATTTTTTTTTTGTTCAGAAACGAATAAGCTCAATAATGTTGGCGGGAAATCTCAATGACGTAATTACGGTAGTGTCAGAAAGCTCGTTCTTCTTGACGCATATGAATTGACATAATAAATAGCGTGTTATATCTGTTTTGGAAGTGGATTATTTTTTTTTATAAATACACGGATTACTTCTTCCATCGTACGTAAAAACACAATCAAACTTATCCTCGGGCTATCGGCTGTGGTGAGGGATTCCCCACTAAATCGGCGAATGCCACCTCAACACTCGAAAACGAGGCGAAAGGGTTTCCCCCATCAAGCGGCCACATCGACAACATTGGATTGGCCGGCTTCTTGAGTTGTGGATTCCGGGGTGTGATATATCCACTTTCATCTGCATAATTACACCATGAAACCACTGGAAATCTATTTACTTGTACTCTTCGGAGTTGTTGCATTGTCTTGGGGTGCTGGTTCGGATAGCATCAACAACGATCTTGTCAACAGCAAAGTTCAAACTACTGTCGATCTCACGACCCATCTTCCCAAAATCACAAACAGCATCACTCTCGAGAATGGTGGAAAATCCTCTGCAAAGTCTTTCCTGTTCGCTGTTGATCCATCAATTAGTCACAGCTTGTCATATATTGGCGCCATGGTAAGTCATTTATCGTGAATCCGTAACCTAATGGACCATGTTATGTCCTGACAACTCCGCCAGACGATGACGTGTGCATACAATCAATGTCATCCAGGCACTAACTGGTTCTCAGTTACTAGCATAATGATATTACCAGTAGGGGTGCAACGATACGTTTTCCCACGATACGATACGTATCTCGATATAGCACTCGCGATACGATATGTATCACAATATATATCTGATATATTGCTAAAACTGTTAGCATGAATTCCCGCAGGGTACGTCCAATGTTTGAGCTGAATGATAAACTGATGCTACAATAGTATATCATCAATATTCTTAGGGTCAGCACAAGTACAGATTTCATAACTCGAGTACTCGGGTGTTGTGACTCGACTCGTAACCGAGTACTCGTAAAAAATTACCAAATGTAGATTGCCTAGTCAAATTTTTCAAATAGATCATCAATTCACCATGTAAAGCACTGGGACTGCCAGTACTGCTGAATTAATGAGTGGGGGCATTCAGATTAAGGTAAAATGGTACGTTGCCAAACAGTTTAGAATCAAATATTGGGAAATATATTCATTAAATTACTGAACAGCTAAGTTGCAATCCTTCTCAGATGGGCGCAGACATCTTGTTTGCATCACGTGACTTAGTTCATAGTGCACTCGCTAGAGCCCAGAGGCAGCACAAGTGATTCGCCAGGTGGCGCAGCTAGTTCTTGTTCGAAACAATGTCAACAAGAACTCAAATTTCGATCTTTTTTCAACATTTTGTCATGGTTTTGAGCGCTCATTTCATGATATTTACTGAAAAAAGTAGTTTCGTTCAACGAGTAAGTACTCGGTTATCAATTTAAAACTCGGTTCTTGCTGTGACTCGACTCGTTGACGAGTACTCGAGTACTTGTGCTGTCCCTAAATATTCTTCATGTTTCATTGATTGATTGTGGTGTTATCCACATTCTTTTTATGGTTATGTTGATGGCGTGGGGGCTGCCATTTTTGACTCAGGAAAACGAAACAAGTGCTGTGATTGGTCAATGGCAAAGATTTCATCTAGATTCAGCCAATAGCGAGGCGAGAAATAAAAGGTTTGCCACAGAGCTATTTTTAGCTCCGTGTCAATCGTGATAACCGCATGCAATCAGAACACGTTTTCTCTTGCATTATGCATCATATCATGTATATCGTGCATGTTCGGTACATGCCTGGCGATACGATACACGTATCGTGAGCTCTTATATCGCGATTCACCGAACCACTAGAGTGAGCCCAGGCATACATCATATCATGTATATCGTGCATGTTCGGTACATGCCTGGCGATACGATACGCGTATCGTGAGCTCTTATATCGCGATTCACCGAACCACCGATGTATCGTTGCACCCCTACTTACCAGCTTAGAGCTTATCAAGTAGAGGTTTTCGTAACAGGATTACTAAATCTACTTCGGTGCTGCAGTCTTGAAAACAATACAGGGAATATAAAGTCTAAAATCAAATAACATTTATAAGTCTAACAATGTGAGTGATCTCTAGCTGAAAACTAGAGTAGGATGATCTGCATCATTCATCAAAATATTCTTGAAAGGTAAATGCCTTCTTCCACGAAAACATAGACCAAACACAGTGATATACGAGCCATCCATCCTAAATTTGCCGCATCCCAAAATTCGCCAACTCAATATATCAGAGCTCAGAAACTTGTTTTATGGAAAGCAAACTGCTGGTACAAAGATCGAATATCAGAGTCTCGATTGATGATAAGACTGGTTGGTTTCATTGCATTACAAGGTCTGAAAACCCTGTTGGCGAATTTGGGAATGCGGCGAATTTAGGACGACAGCTCGTACTGATAACATGCAGTTGGGATTCTATAGCATCAGGGTTACCTAATTGGCGACCCTATAATCCTCGACCCTGCAAACACTGCCAAACAGCTTTGCAATACAGACATCTGACAAAAACCAAATTGAAAGTGCTTCTAATACACATTTCAGCACATTTCACATTTTAGTTTATTCAAGTTTCTCCCAGCCGTTTGCAATGGTCGAGGATTACGGAGAGGTTTGATGATTAGGTACTCTGACGCTAGGTTGCTGTCTTACAAGTACTGTACCATCAGATCTGCTACCTTTGTTATTAGGTTAATGATACTATATTTGCAATATTTGCACACTTTTCTTATATTCCTTTTCTGATAATCATATTTTTGGGGCACCAAAATAGTTTACAGTTTTGATAATGTATCAGAATTGCCTTCATAAATACAAAATTTACCCCTATTCATCAATGGATGTGCATCAACATCTTCCTTTATTTTATTTTTCAGACCAAGGTTGGAGATGAAGAAGTGAAACTGACAGTCACACCAACATCTGTTGCTGGACAGTAAGGACTATGTTCCAATTATATTGATGGAGACTACATTTCTCTTATTGACATTGGTCTTCGGTGTGTTTATACTTTTGTGTGACTTGCAGGGATGGGAAATTCTACCGAATCCAGTTAGCATCATCTCTGGAAGCTGGCAAGGAAGTGACTGTGGATGTCGAGAGTGTATACAGCCATGCTCTGAAACCCTACCCAGCATCCATCACTCAGGCCGACAAACAACTGGTCCGTTTCATCGGTAATAGCTACTTCTACTCCCCGTACAAGACCAACAGTGTCAAAAGTGTGGTCAACTGCGCATCGAACAATATTGAATTCTACACAAGAAACCGGCCAGTCAATGCTGACGATACTGCAATCACATACGGCCCATATGAAAATGTGCAGCCATTTTCCGAGGTAATTATATTACATTAACATTCAATTTCATATCAGTGTTTACACAACTTAATGTGATATTGCCTCATTTATAAGAACATCACAGAAGAGAGTTGAGACAGTTCATGTGGTTTTCATTCTGACCCACACAGAAAGAGATGGTTGTGCACTTTGAGAACAACACTCCGTTCTTGACGGTGACACACCTGACTCGACTGATCGAGGTGTCTCACTGGGGCAATGTGGCTGTGGAGGAGACGGTCGACATCCGTCACACTGGCGCTGAACTGAAGGGGTCTTTCTCAAGATACGACTACCAGCGAAACCAGGATGGCGTGTCCTCTGTCAAAAATTTCAAGGTCTGCTGTAATTGCTGCAGTTGTGCTGAATATACAATATTCAATGGATTCTAGCACGAATATTCCACAATTCAAAAATTTAAAAAGAAGTCCAATCTGTTGGATGGTCTGGACTATGCTGGTACATTCACAATAGAAATTGGATATGCTGTAACTCGTACATATTGCAGTATATGTACTTGTTATAGATGTAGAGTGCTTTAATTTCTTGAATCATAACACTTGGAACCTTCTGTGTACTGTATTGCAGACTGTGCTGCCAGCTGCTGCCCGTGATGTGTACTACCGCGATGAGATCGGTAACATCTCGACAAGTAACCTGCGGGAGATGGACGAGATGGTGGAGCTGGAGCTCAGACCTCGCTTCCCGCTGTTTGGAGGCTGGAAGACGCATTACACTGTCGGCTACAACGTTCCAAGCTACCAGTACCTCTACAACAGCGGTAAGTGAACAGAAAACTTTGCAACTGTTGATCACAAGATTTGGTATAGATTGCCTTCGATGATATCCAGCGGATCAATGTGTCTTTATTGTTCAATGCAGGTGATGAGTATGCTCTGAGAATGCGGTTTGTTGACCATGTGTATGACGATCAGATCATTGACCAGATGAAACTGATCGTTATCTTGCCGGAGGGAGCCAGGTGAGGGCTTGCTTATTGTCTTGGATATTTTCACATCTATGAAATCTGGTGGCCCATTCACTTGACCTGAACAACACTGGGTCCATTTATTAGGGAATGTGTTTTGTTCCCATAGACATTACATGCTTAATATTTGTATTGTACAGGAATCCTCAGTTCAAGGCTCCGTTCGATGTGAAGCTGGGTGACAGTGAGCTGCACTTCACCTACCTGGACACCATCGGCCGCCCAGTCATCATGGCCTATAAAGATGACCTTGTGGAGCAGCACATCCAAGACTTTGAGGTATTGGCATCAACTCAACACGAACACTATAATCATACATGTACTATAAACTTGGACACATACTCTGTCGAGAATATCAGCAACATGAATCTTACATGTACTAGTTCAAAATCATTGAGTTGGATGTAAAGATTGATGATACCAATCATGCCTATTTATATTTCATTGACAAGTATTGATGGTTTACTTCCCACCAGCTGTCGTACACGTTCCCCAAGTACATGCTACTGCAGGAACCATTCCTTGTTGTCGGAGCTTTCTACCTGCTCTTCGTGGTTGTCATCATCTACGTCCGCCTTGACTTCTCCATCACCAAGGTAAAGAACTTATTTTTGACCCTGCTTGCGAAGCTTTTACTATTTTGTTCGAAAACCATACGGTTATTGATTGTGATGGAAGAGTGGAAAAACCCTTGCAAATGGCTTTCAAAGTGTGGATTATTCAATGATGAAGTTCTGTTGATTATAGGATGAGGCACAGGAGTCAAAGCTGCGAGTGGCTGGCCTGATCGAGCAGGTTCAGACGATCCAGGACTGCCGCAGCGCCCTCTACCAGAGCTACGATGATGCCATCAACAAGTTCAAGAGCAGCAAGGACGTCAATAGCTTTACGGCCAATCGTAAAAAGATCGACAACGACTACAAGCAGATGACGCAGCAGATTACCGGTCTGGCTGCCAAGCTCAAGGCAGAGAATAGTGATGTGGCCGATAAGGTGTGTACAGAATTTAGGTGTTCTACTTTATTTTATTGCTTGTTCAATTATGTTCCATTTAATGAATTATTCGTCTTAATTGCCGTGAGGGAATGTATTTGAAGTCCCCTTCAATGAACTAAAATGCTTGAAATTATCATGCTACATCAGGCTCTCTAAGACGTTGAAAGTCCAGGTATTTTGTTGTCCATGTAGGACATTATGATATTGATGCACTATGACAATATTTCACTATGTTGCCTCGCAGGTTCACGACCTGCAGAAGCTTGACTCCTCTGTGAAGGAGCAAGTGAATCTGGAGGCAACAAATGTCGAGAAGCTTATTGGTGGCCGAATGAAGAAAGAAGTTTATGTTGAAATGGAAGCAACCATCAAAAATAAGAAGGAGGAAATATACCAAAAAATGGAAGGTCTCGTAAGCTCACTCTAGGAAATACATCGTCGGATATAGTTACTTATGTAATACAAATATATATTTTCTAGACATGAGACTAAATACAACTCATTGCCAAGATTTTGTTTTGTTAAAGTCAATGATATTCATTTTGTGTGATGTTATCATGAATAAAAAAATTTTTTCTGAAGGGTTTGTATATAATGGCCATTCTGTTCGAGCATTGAGAAGCAATCATGATGTGATGGCAATGTTGCATTCAATTGTAAATATGAAGACACGAGTACAAGTCAAAATTTTCTGTTTGAATTGGTCTATCGGACTGTATCACTGTACGCTGTAGTATGTCTTGTAATGATGTCACAGTTGTCTCTGTTCAGCAGTAAGTTCGTCGACTGTGAACATTCCTCGTTAGTTGTTAGATATAATATTTATGTCTGTACATGTGATCTTAATGTGTGAAGAATATTTCGGTGTGATGCTAATTGTACAATAAAGTGTCTGTCTATGCTATTTTGAATTGCTTTTTCATCTGAAGAAAGGTAAACATGCAAAATAAATTGTGATAAATTGGTGAAACTGAAATAGGCCCAAAATGTCCAAAAGTGCACTTGGCACTTGAGTTGCTTGGAAGGCCCGAAATGTAGGGCCAAAAGACCCCAAATCTGTGACCAGTATAATTTGCACCTTTGGCAATTTGCTCTAAATCTAAATGTACATATAGATAGAATTTGGGGTTGGTTAGCTTGTGTGAGAAGAAATGGGGTCTTGAAATGTTCAATTGGCTTGAAATGTAGGCCCGAAATGGCCAAAAATTTCATTTTTTCGCACTTTGAAACATGATCAGTAATTTTCTAATTTCACATATTCATGATATTATCTTCTGTTTATTTCGTGTATCAAGATGGAATGCATCAAATTGCTTAAAAGGTGCAAAATATAGGCCCCAAACAGCCTGAAATGCATAAATTGGTCCTAGTAGACACAAAAACAAAAACTTTTGCATGTATTATGGACATATAGATTATCATATCTGGCGGATCTTTTGGTGGCCTTGAACTTAACCTCACAAGACCTTGAATGGTAAATCTCAAGGCCAAGTCCAAACTGAAATGTGTAATTCTGACCTCTATATATTAGACGGTTGCATCTATATTTTAGGTTTATATTATGGAAGTATAGGATGTCATATATTGCGGATGACATCGAGTGGTAAATCTGAAAGTCACATCTGATTTGAAATGTGTAAATTGGACTCTGTATACCACACAGCCGTGGGTAGAGCACATGTTTGTATTATGACCTGCGATGACCTTTAAAGCTTACGATCGAATCTTTCTGAAATCTTGCACAAAAATACCTAAAAATTTTCAATAAAGATTTTCAATAAAGATATTCAATATTGTTGAGTTTTTTTGGGTGTATTTTGACCCTTTTTAGGTTACTGGACCTGTTATGGTCAGATCACCCATTGTCATCGAGTTTCTCCTGTCGTCCATCCGTCCAAGATCCGTCCAAAGTTTATTATCGAATCACAGGTGAAATATGTCATGACATTGCGCTTGTTGTTCGTCCGTCGTCTGTCTACAGTTTGACCTTTAAAGCTTATGGTCGAATCTTTCTAAAAGTTTGCATAAAATACCTAAAAATATTTCAAGAAAGTGTGTTTTGGTTTTTTTTATTTTTGCATTTAAAAAACAAAAAATGGCCATTTGGACGAAAAACTTAATTTTGGACCTTCACAGCCATTTTCTAAAAAAATGTCTGATCAGTTTTCAGATTTTTGTTTTAAAACATGCTAATCGGGTCCATGACATAGAGATGAAGTGCCCTGAATCGATTGAAAAGCCTGACATTTAGTCTCAGAAGGCCCCAAGAGTCCCAAAATTTAGTTTTGGGATGTTTTTTTCTCTCGAAAACTATTGGATCAGTTTTGTCATTTTTGTTTCAAAACATGCTAATCAGGGTATTTGAAATTGTTTATAAAGATGGAGTGCCTTGAATCACTGAAAAGAATTGATATAGGATATCATATATGGCTTTTGGTGACCTTGAGGTTGACCTAAGACGACCTTGAAGGATAAATCTCAAGGACATAGTGACCTGAAATGTGTTCCTTTACAGACAAAATGCTTGTAGCAAGAGCTCGTGTTTGTAGTATGGGCAAATAGAAAGTGATATATATATATATATATATATATATATATATAAAGTTGTTTGGTGACCTTGAGGTTGACTCAGACGACCTTGAAGTCTCAAGGTCACGATGGCCTGAAATGTGTAAATTGGCCTCTTCACACAATATGCTTGTAGATGGAGCTGATGTTTGTATTATGGGAAAATAGGAAGTCATATATCACATCTTTTGATGACCTTCGGTTTAATCTCGGACGACCTTGAAGTCTAAATTTCAAGATCACGGTGACATGAATTGTTTAAATTGGCCTCTACAGACAATATATTAGGAAGCATATAGAAAGCCATATATGGCACAACTAACGATGGCCTTGAACTTGACCTTATATGACAGTGAGTGCTAATCCCAATTTCACGTCTGACACGGAACATGTAAATTGGCCTCTGGGCTAAAACACTTGCACATACACGTACAGCTTAGGATTGTATCATAAACATACAGGAAGTCATATATGGTACACGTTTTGATGACCTTGCTTGAACATAGACGACCGTGAAGGCTAAATTCCAAGGTCACCTCTGACCTGAAATGTGTGTTAGCCTCTATAGACAAAATGTTTGTAGATGAAGCTTATACGTGTTTTATGAGCATATAGGAAGTCATATATGGTACAACTAATGGTGACATTGAGCTTGACCTGAGATGACCTTGAGTGAAAATGTCTGACGGGAAATGTTTAAATTGGCTCGCGGACTTGAACGCTTTTGCTTAGAGCTTATAGGATTGTGTTATATAAGCTTATAATGAGTCATACATATGACACATCTTTTGGTGACCTTGAACTTGACCTCAAATGACTCTTGAGGCTAAATTTCAAGGTAATATCTAATCTGACGTGGGTTAATTGGCCTCTACAGACAAAATACTTGTGGATAGATGTTATGTTTGTGATATGAACATACATAAAAACATATACAACGCACCTGGTGATGACATTGAATGATGATATTGAAGTTCAATGATGACATTGAAGTGCGCTGCCCAGAGTTACCTCTGGCCTGACCTAGTTTGTGCTCGATTTGCTCGAACATATTCAAGTAAGCTGGAATCGCATTGCATCGAGGGATACAAAGCACCGAGAATGGCAGTAATGTCAACAAAATCAAACTATCTCCAGCAGAAACTCGCAACGAAATCAGTGAGAATGGGTCACCTGTTTGGTTATACAAGTGCAGATATAGGACTATTATGTTTTCTTCATTCGGTCAGAAATGTATGGTAAAATCCATAACTTTCTCCCAATATCAGTCTAAAATCAAAATTGTCCGGTAAATTATCTTCAACCATTTTGCAGCCGTATTAGTGCCTCAAAATGGGCAGTTTTAACACATTTCAGTTAATCCCGGACCTACATGTATGGTCCGATAACCCATTGGGCATGGCGTTGCGTCCATCGTCCATCGTGCACATTTTTACAGATTTTATTTTAGGTTTACATTCAATTTTTTTTCTGAAAATTGGCACAAAAATGCCTAAAACTTTTCTGGGGGGTTTTCCCATTTGTTCAAAATGGCGATGATTTTCGACGAAAACCATGCTGCTATTCATTTTAAGCCATTTCCTGCTAAAAAAAAATCTCCCTTTGTCCTTCATAATGAGAACTGCCACAAATGTACTCGTAGAATACTTGAAGATAGGGCTTCGATATTAGCACTTTCAAATGGGGAGTCATATTGTGATTTGTGTGGTGACCTTGCGTTTTACCTTCGATGACCTTGAAAGGTCAAAGCGGCCATTTGTTGGCGACAAACGCCGAATTTTGCTCTTTGGTAGCCATTTTCTCAAAATCTATTCAGTATTTTTTTAGTGTAAGCATTATACCCCCGTTATGTACCTTGTGACATGTATAAGTTTCGTTGCTCTTGAATCGCTGGGTTGCATGTTTCGGCATCGCTGGGCTACATTTTAATTTTTTAGCGAGTTGGTAATAATTTGTTTTTGTCCCAAATCATGTCAGTATTCATTGTGGCCCAATTCCAGTCGGAAAAATATTCACCTGTTGGAAACAATTGGACATTTTGCCCTTTTTTCTAGATATTGGCAATTTCAAATTGGGAATCGTATATGACGATTTGTATGGTGACCTTGAATTCGACCTTTGATGACCTTTAAATGTCCAAATTTGCACTTTGTATGGCTTTTTCAAAATCTATATGATCAGTTTTGAAAATTTTATTTCAGATCATTTAAGGCTCGAGGATTGACTTGTGTTTCGTTGTCTATACTGCACATATGATATGTGACATTGCCTAATGTTGAGTCTCCATTGTTGTCTCCTTGAGTGTTAGGTCTTGACATTGATCACGAGATTCCAATTATGAGTTTTGGCAAAGCCTCTTTCCCAACTTTCTCCAGCAGGGCTCTTGGGCTATACCAAGGCCATAGGTCTATACTTAGGCCTGGCTGAGGTCGAAAACACTTCAAAATTCATCTTTAAACATTTGATTGATTTATAGATTTAACATATAGGTGTCATAGTATATTTATCACGAATGTATTACATATTGTAATGCTTAATTATATACAGGGTCGGCCAATATAATGGCAACGCGTGATAGTGTCTTTTTCGGTGCTGATGATGTGATGAAAATGTACAAAATGATGTCAACAAGATTGAATTGTTATGTATACGCACACATGGGACACAATAGAGCCAACTTTGGTCATTTTATTACATATTGCACGCACAGAACAAGCAATATGATTAGAGTGTTCAGAAAATGTATCAAAATGTCCATTTGACTGTTACAACAAATAACCAAAACCACCTGATTTAGAGGCTGCATACACTTCGGACCAATTCAACAATAGACTTGTTGAATTATATGTGATACAGATACAGTCCAATGTTCAACATATTAACGTTAATATGCAATTTGATGTCCGTTCTCCCGGATCACACAGGCGATTCGTCTAGGCGTGCTGTCCATCAAGATGTTGACGTCCATTTGATCCAGATTACGCCAGGTTCGCTGCAATGCAGTCACCAATGGGGTTCCTGTTTGCCACCAGGACCACCACCATGTAATTCAGGTATAGATAAACCATAGAAACAGTCTACTTGCCAAATTCATACAAAAGCCTAATAGAGGGCGTATTTTATTAATGTTTTTTTGTACGGATCAGAAACCTGATCCCTATCAGGGATCAGGTTTCCGATCCGTACAAATAAAATACGCCCAGAGTTACATTAAATTTTTGTCATGTTTGTTTTTGCATAATGACGTTTTTTGTACATTTTGGGCATAATAGACTGTTTTAGAGCCCCAAAAGCACATGACATCAGCAGGTACCCCATTCGCGTAGAATTTGAAGCATTGGGTCCAGGGAATGGATTTCCCGCTTTAGACGATCCCAGCAGTTTTGGATGGGGTTGCAATCCGGACTGCAACCAGGCCATGGTAGCACAGTGACGTCTTCTGGATCCAGCCGGAAAATCAGCAACTGGACGGGATTGGTGGTCTGGGGTATTGCCGTGCTGCCACACAGAGTTATCACCATCAGCCAGACACCTCTAACATACATTGTACGGAAGAGACGTATTTTGCCATCAGCTCCGATACGTGGCGCCAGTGACGTTTTGCTCAAGGATCACCAAGTCTGATTTACCATCATGGTGGATAGCGCCCCAGACATGAACGGATCCGCCTACCCCTTGTCTCATGGGCAGATTATCGTCATCTTGAATGGCTTGTCCGGTCATACGACGCACCCTAAGCCTGCCATCTACAGTGTCCAGGGTGACACGGCTCTCATCAGTGAAGACACATGACGCCACTGTTGCATGGTCAGGAATACATGCTGCCTGGCCCATGTCAAATGTGCCACACGTCCAGTGTCGTTGTTGAAGCAGAGGTCGTCTTATCAACCTCCTAGCCTTATAACCAGCGAACGTCAACTTTCTTTTTCTCAGTGCGTCTGGACACAGTCCGATCCAAACGGCGTGACCACTCGTTAGCAAGTAGTCTAGGCAATCTGTGATATCACCTCAAAGAAACAAATTGCAACAGTTTTCAAACAAGGTTTTGTTTGTTTTTATGTATGTGTAGAAGAATATATTTGGTGGAACACAGTTTAATCAGCACAAATCGAAGATGGCCGCCATTCGCAATGGAGCAATATATAACTTTTGACCTAATCAACTGTTAATCAAGTGTAATATATGTTTTTGATGTATTTTCTACTCTACTGGAGAAATCGTTTCTGATATCTACAGTGCGATTGGATGCCACATTCAAGGTCAAAGGTCTATCCTAAGGTCGATTTTGGTTGTTTTTTTTCGCAAAAAAAAATTGACGTAGGCTAATTTGCCTAGACTAAAGAGACTGCGCCGGACGTTGTCGGTTTTCACGCATCATGCGCATCAGTAGGCCTACGCGGTCCTCACGGCCGTAGAGATGCGTGGGCGTCCTTATGCGTGGGCGTCCTTGAATCGCCCTTATTCCTGTACCTTTTGAGTACTTTACTCACCACTGACTGAGTGACCCTCCCCAAGGTCGCAATCTCTGTCTGCTGGCGGCCATCTTGTCGGTATTGGATGGTCAAATCTTTTGTATCTCTGCGCACCATGTTTACTGTTAAGTTGTACTAAACGCAGTTTTGTAGCACATTGGCAAACTACATTTAATCACCCAAATTTGGTTGTTGTTGCTCTCTTATATAGTGGCCGAAGCACATCTGAATATGCCCTTCCCTTGTTTAACCAACTCATTTGCCCTGACTCAGCACCAACAATTAACATTACTCCAAATTTACCCTCAAACATACCAAAGTACATGGGATAATACGAGTATTAATTTTTTACATCTGAGTTGAGCAACAGAACGAAGTATAAATTCACTTAGTCGAAATAAGAAACTATATTCCATCACCCCTGTATACATGATAATTGACTGATCACAAAATCATTGGACCCTTGATTTCTAAGAAACAAGATTTTTCCTCTTTATAACTCTGTCATGCATGCTTACAAATTGGCTCTGAAATCGATTTAGTGTCTCGAGAGCCCAGCAATAAAATCGATCTGATCTCTCTCGCTGTTGAAGATGTTGAGTGACAATTATATAGTTGTTATTTACGACTCCGGAATGACATGCCGCTCACGTGTTGTCGCCAGAGTGTGTAGAACACACTCGTGTCACCCAAGTACTCAATACCGACCACTTAATTCTTGTTTCTCTGAGCTCGCGTGACTGATTATGACAACATTTTCTGACATTGGTCTGAAACTGGGTTAGTCAATGTTCACCCTCGATTATATTTTTACTCGCTTAGAACTGCATGGACGTAATTTGAGTGTGGGCGGTGATTCAATACGGTATAAATGTAGTTGATAGGAATCGTTTTCATCTGAGATTTGGTGGCGATACTTCTATCGTCCGTCCGTCCACATTTTTATCTATAAAGTTTACGGTAGAATATTCCTGAAAATTTGCACAAAAATGCCTGAAAATTAATTTCAGAGAATTTTTTTCCTTTTTTATTTTCACATTTCTTTTTTTTTTTAATATAGGGCCGTTTTCGACGAAAAGCAGCTAATTTGGACTTTGGTTGCCATTTTCTGGAAAATCTATCTGATAATTATTTCTAACTTATGCATAAGCCCTGCACTGGTCTGCGCATTGCGGCCATTCAGATTTTTTGCCGACCTCCAAATCACGTTACTATATTTTTGGCAATATTTTCAGATTACCGAACCCATGGTCCGATAACCTATTGTTGAGGCGTTGCATTCGTTTTCCGTCCTTCCACCTAAAGTTTACCGTAGAATATAGTCCTGAAAATTTGCACAAAATATCTAAAAAAATATATTTAGCAAAGTTTGTTTATAGTTTTGTTATTTTGGCATTTAAAAAAAATGGCGGCCATCTTTGACGAAAAACGGCTAATATTGGTTGTTAGTGGCCTTTTAAAAAAAACATCTGTCTGATCATTTTTCTTCAAATTTATGCGTAAACCCCAATATTCCTGAAAATTTGCACAAAATTATTGTGGCTTATTTCCGCCAAATTACAGTGGCTTATTTCCACCAGTCATATGTGACACATCTTTTGGTGACATTGAATTCAACTGTGGATGACCTTGAAGTCTAAATTTTAAGGTCACCTCTGACCTGAAACGTGCATTCACCTCTGACAACAAAATGACATAACTTTGTTTGTATTATGAGCATATAAGAAGTCATATATCCACACACACTTTATGGTGACCTTAGGCTTGACCTCAGATGACCTTGGGTGCTAATGTATAACGCAATGTTTAAATTGGAATCTATTGCTTAAACTCTTGCACCTAGAGCTCAGTAGCTTGTGTTATAATCTTACAAGAACTCATACAGTTTATGGCACATCTTTTGGTGACCTTGAACTTGACTCCAGACGACCCACGCTTGACCTGAGTGTGTAAATTGGCCTCGACAGACAAAATACTTGTAGATGAAGTTTATGTTTGTATTATGAACCTGTAAAAAGTTATATCCAGCACACCTAATGGTGACACTGAAGTTCACAAAGATGACATTGATTGGTAAATCACAAGGTCTTATGTCACCTGCAATGAAATAAACCAAAATTGCCTTGGGCAATTTTTTTCTTCAGAGCTTAAATACTAAAGTAATCGTACATTCGAATGAAACGTTTTTATGGTAAATCCACACAATTTCGATACGGTTTCCGGATCAACCTATTGACGGAATACGTTTGAATATATAGAATGGAATACCTTTAACATAAGACTGGTAATATTGTTGTAGGTTCTCTCTGTGGTTTGTGGCTAGGTATGATGTAGCGTAGATAGGAGTAATGTAGATATGATGCTAGACATAGGTAGCATAATAGTTGACATCAGACACTTGATTGCTGAGTATTCACGTTATCTATATAAAAACACACCAGCGGCACACTTTCACACATCACAAATCCTTTCAAAAACATATGGCAATCAACGATGTTTAAGGATCAATATACATGGTGCACATGTTCGCTAGAGTATGCAGACCCAAACCTGGATATAATTGAGTACAGGTGAAGATACATGTATAGCAATATGTAAGGAATCATCTAGGTATTATCACATGTAAATTGTGATTTGTAGCCTGACTTGTGAGTTTCGACTTCTGAGTTGCGATTTCCGTTATTTATAGCCTCTTTGAAGATGGATGAAGGCACAAGGCACAACTCGAAATTTCCATACATGTACATACAGAAACTCCGATATGATCGCATGCGGGCAGAAAGTAAGTGGCATGACTTTTCGGCAGAAATTTCGCGATAAAGTGTTGTGATGTTGTATTGACACTTGCCTTGTTCAGCGTGAAAATTCCCCAGATGCTCAGATACGAGGATGACTTGCCCTACATGTCCCTGTGTCTTTCCCAATTCCTCCAGCCGTGAATCCATGATCGACACTTCGAGTGGTCAATCAAGGGGTTCCAAGACAAGAACTAGGATTGGAATGGCATATAGCCTACAGACATGGAGCGTCTAATGCTTAGTACCGCCTGATAGACACCTGCAGGTCATCAATCTTGATGGACTCTGCCGCCCACTCGGCGTGATCACAAACAACAAAAGCATAGAATATCTGGACTCTGTCGAACTGACAGTTATATGTTAAACCAACCCTGACAAAGTAGATTCACACATCGGCTGGTCACCTAGTTGCGTTAGAACTATTATTGTTCGCTACTTGTATGAACCGGTATGTTGGGGGAAATGGGATCCTATCGCACGAGTCAAGGTGATATGAAGTTCGAAGTAGATCGTTCATCTCATTTGACATAATAGAATACGGTTGATTTATAAGGCTTTCATTTACCGATAAGTCAACAAGTTCATCTATTTGAATAGTTTCAACAAAGATAGTTTAATTATAGAGCAAAATTGTTTATCTCTTTGTCCAACATACACCAGTGACACCACCCAATAATCTCTTGCACGGCAGTCACGATGTTAAACCATTGTCCTTCTGAAGTGCAGGATACCCGATGATTCATCGGTCACCTGACAGGAGAACAACATACGGCCCAACTTCATTCGTTCTAGTGTTCTTCATACCAATTATCGTCAAGGTTAATGTAGACAAAATCAATTGAAAGTCTCGGGAAATATGTTCTTTGTTCGTGTCGTATTGTGCATATATTGTAGCAATACTCTAGATATCTGAAGTCCACTGCTCGGCTGACAAATCAATAGTACAGAGATGTCGGCCAGATAGATCAGAAACCCGTTTTCAGCGATCGTGTTTCATGCTGAAGTACCGACTGAATTGAACGAGTCCCATTGCCAGTCCTATCACTGTACCCATGTCAGGAACTGAGTGCTCTCCAATCACTCGAGATATGACGCTATTCAACTCATGCATTCCCAGCATAAAATCTATCTCCAGAGCTCTCCAAGTATTTATGTATCTATATAGGGAAACAATGAGCTTCGGCAATTAGTCTTGGTGTTCCTCTTTCCAGCAATAGACACTCATTCCGCATTATTCCTGATTCAAATGTCCCCAACAAAATTAGCTGATTCCCGCACTCAAATCTGTTTTTGTAAAATATTCATGTCGGGAATACATAAATATGATGGTGTCAATTTCAATTTTGTTACTTGAAAATATTGTCTCACGATAAATCACAAACTAGTTAAGGAGATGTCAGAACTAACTGTTAGTGTTGAGTTTCACTGGAAGTGTTAGTTACGATGTAAATCCATACCATATACACTTTATATGGTTTGAGTGAGCACAATGGCCCACGTGACACTTGAGTAAAGCCTGGTTTACACCATCAAACTACTTTAAACATTCTACTTTAAACTACTCGGACTCCTTAAAGTGAGTTTGAAATAGTTCGATGGTGGGTGTTTACACGATCAAACTCGTCACGTCAAACTACTTCAAACTCCATCAAACTAGGCCATACAACAAAATTCCAGTTGACGTTAATTTCTAATGCTCCTTTCTTGAAAGTAACATTAAAGCTGAACGGCTGTCAGTGACTTCAATGTCACGAGTTTCAAAGTGAAAAAAATATTCTTTTTGTAAATTGGATATGGACACGAGTTTGAATAGTTTGACTGAGTTTGATCAAACTCTGTGGTGGAGTTTGAAGTAGTTTGACGTTGTTTGAATTCTTTACACGATCAAACTTGGCGTCAAATCCAAAGTTTGAAGAAGTTTGATCGTGTAAACCAGGCTTTATTTACACCACTGTAACCTGGAGTTGTGACCTGTTCTGTTTTCAACCCCCAGAGGTTTGTTCCAGCATACGTAAATACATACAGGGAAAGAGGTCCAGAAGACATATCATGGGTTAATGTAACTCTCGAGTAACACCTTTTTCACTCCAGTGTCAAATTATACTATCAAACCCTTTTAGTACCAAGTGAGCAATAGTCATTGGAGGACTACAATTCGTGTCGCTTCCAGTAGACCCTGGTTTGTCTGTTCAAACTGTCGAATGGATATTTATTTATTTATTTATTTATTTATTAACCATGATTTATGAAGCGCATATAAATCATGGTTAATAAATAAATAAATATCCACAATAGTGGCAGTATAGTGTCATAACGAGGTTATGATGGCAATAAAAATTGTTCCAAATTTTATTGTGTCCAATTAACAATGGGGCAAGAAAATAAGGTATGGGCAATCATGAAAACAAATACGTCACACGCATCTCATGAACACCAACCAAACATACATCATAAATAAACGTTCAATAAAACTTCAAACACCTGAAAACTAGTTTTTGGACAAATGGAGCTGAACCTGTCGACAAGACTTTTTGAGACCTATATCACCTCAACATATCAGTGAGGAAACATGACCACTGTGACACATTACCTTGTTACATATATCTATATGTATGGAGCAATATGAAAGCATATTGGAAAGAAAATATCGCAGCTTTGTCAAAGGTGACTGTGGATGGACCAAGAATATCACGAAATGCTCAGAGAGAGAGAGAGAGAGAGAGAGAGAGAGAGAGAGAGAGAGAGAGAGAAACTGGTGGTTAAAACTGCTGATTACTCTGTCTAATCAATCATTAAAACTTTGCGGGTTCACGCATGGCAACCACAATATCCCAAGTCACCGAGGCATTGTGTATCCAGGCGTGTGATCGAGCGCTATTCACCAGGAATAAGTCTGCAAGCTATTGCCTCGCACTCGGCCGTCATTATCCCGTGCATCCATGCCAACAGTAACCTCATTAGCTGTTCCTCCTCCGCCCCGAAATGGTTCCACAATTTCTCCCGCAGTGCATCGATCATCGACTCCTCCATGTACTGAAACCAAAAAAAAGTTAAATGACAGTATAAAACAGCCATTGTAATGGATTAATCCGACTCGCAACGAATTTCAGATATGTGGCAGGCATTTATGCAATCGATCGTTTGCAGTAATAATCTAGCCAAGAAACAACATCCGTTGACATTTACACTATACATGGAACCCGCTCGTAATGGATGATGAACCATGTTCCATACATGGTATACCTATACAAAAACTTGGTGAACACACCTGAAAGAACACTCCGTTGAAGTCATCGATCTTGCTGTGAAATTTGGCGACTTCCTCCAGTTTGCTGATGATAATCCCCGGGTCACGGTCCAGGTTCTCGATAATCTCATCGTACACTCCGAATATAGCCATGGCCTGGATCTCAAAAGTACCACTGCGCAACATGTCCTGCTCATCCTTGAGCTCGCGTAACCTTGGGAACAGATCCTGAAAATATGGGTGCTTCCGGAAGAACCTGGGGGGGGGGGGGGGGAGAAAATAAATATGACGTTGTATTTATTTTTATGACATTATTTTCGTAAATATATCATATATGTTTTATTTGTTATGACATTATGTGCGTAAATATATCATCTACGTTGTATTTGTTATGACATTATTTGCGTAAATATATAATCTACGTTGTATTTGTTATGACAGTATTTGCGTAAATATATCCTCTACGTTGTATTTGTTATGACATTATTTGCGTAAATATATCATCCACGTGGAGCCGTGTCGAGTTTTGCACAAAGAGAGATAATGCCAGCTATTACCTGTTCAAATCCAGCATTGTTTAAAGAATGAATAGGGCCTACATCAGGTGATAGCTCAGCAATGTATTGAAAGCACCAGTTGGCATTCCAGCTGCGCCCCCTTAGCAACACCAGTCACATATGTAGTAGTGACGATGCTTATGGCCGAGTGCATTGAATTTCACGGTTGAATCATATGCTACGGGTCAGAAGTCAGTTATTGTCTAAGCACAGCATGCCCGAGTAGCTGTTATAACGTCAATAGATCCCAGCCCCTGAACGGGTCTGTTTGTGTTGTGAATGCTTAGTTAGTCTCAGGATCAAGCCTCTCAACCAATTATATCGTCGATAGGCTCTCGGGCCATGTTATTGAATGATATGGAGGTCTAAAATGCCAAGTACATTAGCAGCCTCGAGGGACTCATTTGTTAACTACGACACATGGTTCCAATGGGAAATATTCCTTGTGTACATGTGGATTATAGGTCATGTCGTGCAGATTCGCAATGGGTTTTTTTTCATGTAACCATCATTTTAATGGTTTTAATATATCAATGCAAAAACCGAAGCAGGGTTTCAGAGTAGCGAAATAAGTTATATTACATTATGCGTTTACCAATCACATTGACAGCTGAACACAATTTACACACAACATATGGGTGGCTGACAGTTGGTTCACAAACAATTTTGCTTCTAGAAACAATCCACAATTGTTCGTTTGCAAACTCCTATATAATATTAAGGCAGATTAAAAGGACAGACAGTGAGATGGCGAACATCATGATTGCCCCCGCAAAATCCCTATCTTTGTGGACAGTTGTCTAATATCTGTTCCAAAGCCGCATGTCTCGCTTATTGGCTCGAACATGACGGGTCGAGTTACACATTACCTTGTATACAATTAGCATTAGGGTGGACGCGCACGAATAATATATTGGAAAACGAGGGTGAGTGCTGAATATGTGATTCTCACGACGCTGATAACCGTGTCATCTAAACAAATCCTAATTCTCTGACATCTACATGCATAGATCTATGGTCTACTATATATAGTCGAATATATACCGGTAATATACAGTAATTATCATGTTTAAACATTGGCACACTAGCCTACATGCACACGTACATAGAACTTGTTATACACGCTTTCCCGCAAAACGAGGCATTAGGAAATTGTATGCCAAATATTTATAATTCGGAACAAAAAATGGACCAAGCAAACCGTTGATCCGAAAGCGCTTGGAATGATAGTATGCAAACGCATCGGCGTTGGACCTAAGTACGGGAAATCCCGGTATTCCACGGATTCTATATGTATTCATGAGAAGGATTAAGAAGTTTACCTATATTCCGCAATAGTAGATGTTGACAATTTAATTGTTTAATGAACTCATCTTCATCATCGAAATATTTAAAAATTTTACCAGCATTCGACAACAGAATCTCTGCCATATCCAAACGCAATTCAAATTGAAGTGATAAAAAAGATATTGTCCAACCAGCAGAAGGATGAAGCAGAAGGACACCCACCGTATAAGTGTTTCTTTGGCGGTTTCCTCGAACTTTCGTTTGACATTGTCCCAGAAGTTTTTGACATCCTCAATTTGCGCCTTGGTGAAAGGACACTCGTTCTTACAGACTTCATTTTGTTGAATTATGTTGCCGGGGTAGCTATGTGTACACCCCATCATTTCTGCCAATTAAGTTGTTGTATCCTACTGTGTGGCGTATATATTTCAATCGACGGGCGTCGAAAAAGTTTCTCCAAAATACACGCACAACGTCTATTCTCCATTGCCGTTCAGGATGAGCGAAGGAGGTTTACCATCTGAGAGTTCTAGGGTGGTAACTGCTCAGTTGATCTTTAATGTAATAAACATCATCATTGTCAAACGAACAATCATCAACCAACCGCGCGTGAGCTATGCTCTGGTGAGGAAGACCATAAAACTAACTCGTCTCCATGGCAGTTGATTCGCGGTCACTCGATCTCGTGGCACGGTATATCCCACGAACGAACAATTAGCCAGCGACTCTAGTTGGAGCCGCAATCCCTTGGTCAAAGTACACTGTTCGTGCAGCTCTGTCTCCTGGGGCTTGACTAAATGCCGAGGTATTGGCCACGTCGGCGGAGACCAAGCCAGCAAATCAGGCCGGATTGATAAACACTTGAGGCTCGGGAGGTGCGGATGACTTGGAGCCTAGTGACAGACACGCTCCAAGTGTCGAGGTCCTCACGGTACCAAGGAACAGATTACCTGATAATTACCTCCTGCCATAATTGCGATGTCGCCGTCGAGATCGGCCAACGTTTCACCCATGTTTACGAACGACTTCCCGTGAGTTCCGCCGGCGTTACACGGTCTACGGTTAATTAAATGACTCGCTTGATATGTTAATATTGATCGTACCACTTCCGTTTCTTGCTCCGAGGCTGAATGCTGCTGAGACTGCATGGAGCACCGGTGGAGTCACTGGCGTTCATGCCCCGTAAGTCGTTCACGGACACGGGGTAATACTGAATCAACCAGCAATCACTGTCTGCACACAGTCGTACCTATGCCAGTACCTGATTTAAAACAACAGGTATCCTATTTTAGACATTCCCGGCACACAAAAAAGCTGTTGTTATCGTTAATAAAGCGAAGAATGCGCGTGTGGATACCCACTCGACTTTCCCACGAGTGTGATCTCTGGATCGATATCCTGCCCCCGAGGTGGTCTATCGTCGAAATCATAATGTCCACAACAACAAACTATGCAAATATTATAACGAACAATCGACAGAGCTCTCGAGTTTTTGATCACATGGACCGCCCCGTGGAGGAACAATTGGTCTCCCGGTAGCTACATTGTCCACGTAAATTGCCGCTAGTGATTGATTCGTCGGGTCAAGTGTCCAAGCCCAATGAAATAATCAACAATGTCCCGATGATATAGGGCCCAATCCCGCAGAGTCTACACTGTACGGCAACCCCGAGACGGGTCGAGTGAGAGGCAGGGTCAACACATCGCTACCAACCTATCGTTAATTGGATAACGATGGACGGCTCCCATCCTCGTGTGATCGGGTCGATTGATATAACAAGACGATAAAAGCGATATTTATTATAGAGTTCCTCGCATAGAAACTCAATAAAAAGTGTGTCGTATGAATGCATGATTTTTAACATGGTAATGTAGGTTTCGAACTCATTGGCATTACCTCGCTGAGTCTGCAGGTGAACTACCTGTAGACTGCATGGCCCAGTGCCCTGGACGGTCCGATATACCAAGCAATTACACCAAGCACCAATTATCTCACTGAATTATTTAGGGTACATACATGTACGAGTATGTGGGATTGACGGAGAACTCCACGGTCCGTTCGTGTCGTCATGACGCCCGTTGTTACTATGGGTGTGGTAGTCACATGGTCACAAGCCGCCCATGGTGTGTGTGATGTAGATAAGTATGATTATAAATGGTAACATGGGAGATACAATAAAAAGTGACTGAATGTGTGAACTGTGTTCCATATTCTGACATGTTTTAGGCTAATCACCTAACTGGGTGTGGATATTCGACATTATCTGTGTTCTAGTGTCTCGACTTCATGGTCATTTTGGAATCCACTGGACCCACTGGTTTCTGAACCGGCCTCAATTCAGTCATAAATCCGTGATATTCGTGTGTTTAAACTCCATTCATTCCATAGATTAATTCGATATTTTCCCATTCCATACAACAATTTAAAATGTTGTATGCATCCCCCAATGTGTGACGACCATATTTGACAAAAAACACCACAAAAACAAAACAAAATGCGAGTCCTCAACTCTCAGACGTGGAACTGGTGTACAGAGGAACCAAATTTAGGCGCATGTCAAACCCCAAATCGCATACAGAGGAAGAGTGGATTTTGTTGAGAATGTTCACGATGACCCCACGAGAAAGGTGGCTTTGGCGCCACACATGAAGTGTTCAGGTAATGCACGAGCATGTATGCCGAAGCCAGCAGCCTCTAGAAGTATTTTTTATTTACCATCTGAGCTTGTCGTGCAAACAACAATAGTTGACTGGTGCAAATCTATTGTTATCGAATTTTCAATAAGAAAATATGTGACTAGAGCGCTATGGGCGTGTTTTTATCACTAAATACGAAAAGCAATGGAAGTAGACCGCCTTAGTGTCAGCTCTGGTATCATGAATGCCATCGAAATAATTATCTTGAACTTACCCGACTAGCGATCTATTGTGATCAACATAATCTTGAAATTTTCATTCGAAGGAGCCATAATTTACATGAAAATAGCACTAGCGCGGTGTTTCAGCCATATATTCTGATGTTTTTAACTCGCTTACACCGTTTTCTGTTGATATTTTGGCGATGCTAAATGGTGTCGTATTATAACTTGGCATACTTCACCTGGGAAGTAACGGCAATTTCTTACCAAATTCCAGACTTCTATCGCAAAAATGGAAAAAGTTGGCAATGTATCCCAAACTAAATTTAGCCCTGTCATTGAATTTCTGGGTCCGTACACGATTTTGCTTTTGTGGCGGTGCGATCTTTCGAAATCAGAATGTTGGTGTAGAATACACCCTTATCTTTTGGTCCAAAACTACAACAATACTTCCATTCCTTATGGGTGTAAACACGACCAACACCCGGAATATGCTCAGATTCTTGAGATGCCGTTTTGGGCTGAAATTTAACATTGGGGTAGATTGCCAACTTTTTAAAAAAATTTTGCAATAGAAGTCTGAAAATTGGTAGAAATTTGCCGTTTGACTCCTAGGTGAAGTATTCACTATGTAATACATACATGACCATTGGACTTCGTCAAAATATCAGCAAAAATCAGTGTAAGCGAGTTAAAAAAAACCTAGCATATAATAAGTATAGCATATAATTTCTGAACAGTAGCCTCACTGAAAAAAATAACCTCATCATATAATTGTCGAAATGACAAGTTTTCGACTGTCAATTTGACTTAACGTAGTCCGCTACAAACAGGGGGGTAATGAAAAGTCAAAATTCAAAACTTATATCTTGAATATTATCTCTCCAAAATAACATATTTTATAGAGTAACTGATCAGCATTCTAATACTGGAAAGAAAATAGGAGGTCACCTTGCTGGTTTCTTCGACATATTCGATCAAAAATCACCAACATTTACTAAAATGACTTAATTTATGGTATTTTTACACATTTTTTTGCCCATATTCACATCTTGTATCTTGTTTTCCAAGAGAACGGACACGGTGACCCCCTACTTTCTTTTCAGTTTTAGAATGCTGTATCAGTTACTGTATAAAATATGTCATTTTGAAGCTCTAGATTTTGTTAATACAGTCATTTATTTTGAAAAACTCTTCGACCCCCTACCTTCACTGTTTGGAGCGGACTACCTTAAGCCTTGTCGGCGACAAAATTTGACAACCGTAAACTTGTCAAATCCTCCGATCGATACTGCAAATTTGGAATAATTAGCCTACTATTACAGCTTTACCAAATCATATGAATTTCTACGAGAGATGGGCCCATGCATTGCACAGACTCAGAGTCCAGAGCAACTCCTCCCAAAGTCAAAACTGCGTCAAATGCACTTGACGACGTATCAAGTACTTGTGGTGTAAGCACTTGTACTTGGGGTAAGGGGGCGCCATAACTCGATGATATGCCCCCTAGACAGAAACCCGGGATCGGGTAGAGAGATCCTCTACTTTTTACGATAAATCCCAAGGGATCTTTTAGGTGCCAGATACCATAGACAGTCTCTGACACCACCCGGCCTCTGTTTTTACCGCCAGTCGGGCTGCATGAATGCTGGCGTGGGAGGTTTTCAGGCACAAGTGGCGCTGAGCGGACTCGAACCCACGACCTGTAGATCATGGGCCGAGCGCTCTGCCACTGCACCATTCCGTCCCCCTTGTGGTGTAAGCATACTGCAAGTCTGCTTTGATATGCCTGATGTTGAACATAAAAATGGTGTCAGTATGTGGCACTGCATGACGACATAAAAGTTGTCAATGTGAGCTTAAACAATGTGACGAGTTTTTGACAACTTTTCCCTCGTCAAAAACTTGTTTATTGGGAAGACAACCCACAAGTTTGTCATAATGAAGAGTCTATGACGAGGTAATTTTTTCAGTGCTACATTGTATATATTTATGGGCCTATTCTGTATACGATATCAATGCCATATACATGTACATACATACATCACTTTGAATGAGACCATTTGCAGCGGTCATCTGGGAGAAAAGAAGTGCACTTGCTTGGTCCCAACAAATATCCCGATCAAGGTATCATATAATTTCGATCAGACGAACTAAGATTGCGTAACGGTTACGTTCTGGAGATTTCAATTGTTTGATACCCTCTGCACTTTTAGTTCATATCTCAGCCGTTTCGTAACAAACTTACATGAAATTTCGAATATATATTTTGCATGAAAGTTATGCGAATAAGCGATTAACGATTTCATTAATAAATTAGTATATACATGTAAATATTATACAAATATTGGATGTTGAGGAGTCCAATATACAGTTACGGTGGCCGAGGCGCAGCCGAGGTCAATATGACATTTCTGAATCCCGTAAACTGTATATTGGACGACTTTCAACATCCAACATTTGCTATATTATTTACCAATGAATGTAGGAGAAACCCAGAGTGGGGAAAACCCACATGTAACACACGCTCTGATTAGCTGATAAGCACCCGCCCGTCCAATATACATTTTTGCCGTCCAATATAGACTTTCGCCGTCCAACATTGAGTATGTAGGATTGTCACGTGGTACAAATCGTCCAATCAGGACTGTCCTTATAGTGGGAATACCACCGAGTGAATAATATAGTTGAATGTTGCTGGAAGATATGTAACTTACGTTGCCTACACGAAGCAATACTTGGTGCGGCTTCTCAACTACAACGAGTGCACATATATCCGTGATCAATAACCTATCCTTCAATTTCAAGTATCCCATCGATATTCATATCAAATTGATGTGCAATTACATATATTGCGATTCAATGAAAATGTCTTGTGCCGCTGGTCAGTGAAGCGCTAAGTACAGATCAGCGGATTATTCGTACGGGAAATATCGTCAATGCCAGCTATAGAGAGCGTTGTACTCAGGTGTCAGATGTTGTTGTGATTTTGGTTCTATACTACTCTTGGAATTTATTAGAATCGCTGAATTCTCGACAAGGTTTGCGGTTGAGTTTACAATGCCAACGGATATGTACACGTTATTAATGCGACTGACAATCAATTTCTTTTGCACAGTGAATTTTCCCTGCAGGTGATGAATAACATGCTATTTTGAACAACAAATTGACCTTACGACTGTGGGCCCAAGTATCATACACTGCTCCTTAATACTACTCGTCCACTGAAAACATACCATTTAATCCGTCTCGCACCTTTTTAATCCTTATTGAATATAGAAGAAGGCGCAGGATATGATACTTGGGCCCGACTGTGTATGGGTTGAGTTGTTTGTCCGAGGGGATTACTATTGTTTGGCAATATTTGTCCGAGGTGTACGCTTCAGAGAAAAGGTGTTCAACCATGACAGTCGTAAAGTCAATTACCACCTAGTGTCGAGATATACCCCACAACAGGCAGTGGGTTACTGTTCTGTGATAAGTAATCTAACCATAGTCTTGACATGTGCCCCTCTGGGACAGGTCGCGCCGCTGATTACAATCTGCGGGTTGGTCGATTCTTACTTTATCTCCTCAAAATATCGCTGATTTAGGTGTATAATTCTATACCTCTGACATTTATGTTGCTGTATGACATGTACTCTAAATGTCTCTTCGAAACATAACTGCAATACAACATCATTTATTCAAATCAAAGAAAATTCGAACAGCGCGCGGCCATTTTGCCTGTGCGGGTCGCACTAAAAACCGTCCGGAACCGTCCTGGACCTACCAGGGAACAAATAACACTGTCCGGGACCCGAGAAAACCACCCGGGAACTGGATTGTATTGCCAGCCTCGACGAGCACGTAATAATCAATGTTTGAAAATCAGTATTGTATAGAAAAACTTTTTGGGTGATGTCATTGTGCTAATAACTAATAATGTGTGGATATACAAACAAAACCACAGGAGAAATGCGTTCATTGTTCATCACAGACATTACTAAAGAACTAATTTGAATATTGACAAGATGTTTTCTGACTCAGATATGAATGTGATACTGATAATAGTACCATCAAAATAAAATAAATTAGTCAGAAGCATAGAAATAAAACCACAATCGAAAGTACTAAAACTTACCATAAAAATGAATAAAATATCATAATATAAAGTAAAATATTAAACTATTAATGAATAACCAAACTTCCCTCAATTCGACTTTTATGGATAATCTACATTGAAAAAACAAAAATACCGAAGCAAAAAAGAATGCTGAAGCAAGAAAAAACAGGAGCAAAATTTTATTCTTCCACATACCGGTAAATATAGTCCCAATTACATAATGATTACAGATTTCAATGCAGTTCGAGATTTGTTATTGAACTAACCAGAACATCAGCATTTCATGAACATACTGGCAATGAGAAAATCGACTTACCAGCAATTGGTTATCATGTTTTTTTATCTCAAAAGTGAGTTGAATACTCGTCAAGCTTCAGCAGATCACATGGGTGGATACAGAATGTTGGCAAAAAGGTGGCGCAGTTGGTTCGAATACCTCTAGACGACCTCTACGTGCAGATGTTATCCGGTGAATTCTGGGGCTCTGGGAACTTGGAGATGTGTTGGTGATACCGTATCAACCAGTCTTTTCATTTAAAACCCTATACTTTCAACTCAACATCATCAAAATGAAAAAAAACATACTGCATATTAAACAACACTTAAAAAAGTGTGATGATTTTCCACTGCCACATAATATACACTATACATGTACATGTCAGGGGCAGATCAAGAATTCAGAATTTTGAAATAGCTTAATGGCCGGTTTTGGACAAAAATTCAGCTTAGATACCCATCGATGCCTCTATTCTGAAATGCTTTCAAAAAGAAAATATAGACGCTTACTGCATTTTGAAGGTATCGTCTTCGACTTACCTGCCACAACTTCTCAAAACTGCCTTATGTAGCTCATCAACAAGTATTTGATTTCATTCCTATATGTGAAGTTCGATTTTATCAGGAAAATCTGCTGATAGACATTTATTCGATCTTCAATCTTTTATTTCAATCTCTGCCTCTGGAGGTCTGCCGTGAATATGAGTTTAATCTAGTCAAGTGTATCAGAGATGACTCCTAATTCAATCAAGTGTGTAAGACTTTGGAGAAATGTCCTGTAGATGAAGCCACGGTGAACAGCACAAGACAGCTTCTACAGTTTTATGACTCTAATTACCAGATTCATTTAAATATGTTGCTATCGTCTCACCGATATATTCTGCTTTATCTTTCGCCTTTTTGTATACATGTTGATTCCGGAAGACAACCGAGCAAATATGCAAATTCCTGTGCGGACCCAGAAAGTCCATGATGGGGCCAATCTAACAAGGAGTTAGATTGCCAAGTAGATTTTCGCGATACGAGTTTGAAATTTGGTAGGAAATTGCTGTTTGACTCCCAGTCCAAGTATGCCAAGTTATAGAATGATACCATTTGGAATCGCAAGATAATCAGCAAAGAAACAATGTAACAAGTATGAAAAATCAGAGTATAGGTCTGACAATCAAAAAAGAAAACAAACAAAAAATAAATAAAAATAAAATAACATGGCATCAATGTCATGCCACTTATTTTCGTTTCCGGAGACCGCTCAAAGCCGGTCTCAAATAATTTCATAGATCACACTATCACAGCCAAGTTAATAATTTGCTGATATTTCAATCGGCACCCTTTGAAGTTTGAACAGTAGTGATTGCAATTGCACGCAAAGAAACACACCAGTTGAATGCACCACTTGAAATGTTTCATGCACCAGTTAAAAGTATGTTTACTGTGTTCTCTCCGTGCCTTGGAGACAAATAAATATTATTAATGTCAAAGGAGTCAAGGACTGTGGTGTTAAAACCCCATCAGTTATTATACATTATTTCCCTATAGATGTTATAACATTTTTACCATTGAAATATTTCTTGCAATGTCTTGTGACTAACTCGTTTTTATGTATAGTTCGGAATCATATGAGAGATCTGAATAAAAATATAGAAAACACTCCCAGGCGGTTTTCTCGGGTCCCGGACAGTGATATTTGCCCCCTGGAAGGTCCAGGACGGTTTCGGACGGTTATTAGTGCGACCCACACAGGCAAAATGGCCGCGCGCTGTTCGAATTTTCTTTGATTTGAATAAATGATGTTGTATTGCAGTTATGTTACGAAGAGACATTTAGAGTACATGTCATTTAGCAACATAAATGTCAGAGGTATAGAATTATACACCTAAATCAGCGATATTTTGAGGAGATAAAGTAAGAATCGACCAACCCGCAGATTGTAATCAGCGGCGCGACCTGTCCCAGAGGGGCACATGTCAAACCATAGTCAAGAAACTGCACCCGAAGACGCTCTTTGCTTCCTATGTAAGTTATGCTTACTGAAAGTAATTGGCGGTGTATAACGTTCAGGATCTGTATGATTATCAACTGGGTCTTCAATTTGGCCATTGGACAAGCCTTGTAGTCATGTACAGAACCAACGGAACAATTTTCAGCGAATATCATTGCCAAAATGCAGAGATATAGCCCAAATAAAACATACCAGAGTTCGGCTGACAAGGCATCGATCCTGACTGTTAGGCAACCTTAATGAGAGCATATTTTGGCAATAGGTTGTTATGTCTTTCCGTGTCATTTTAATATATATATTTTTGATTTATTAAGGTGATCACTGGTTTTTCATCATCATGGACCTTCATGAGACCAAAACAACTACTATTATTTTGATATTATCGCGAATATGTGTGTACTTAAATAATAGTTTGTGAACACATTTGATAGTATAGACGTCTCATCTCTGTCTCATTGAAAAATAAGTAATGAACACATCCTACTAATGTTTATGAGTGACCGAGGGCACGCTACTTTAACGGTTACCCGGTATGACTATAGGCTCATCTCACATCGTTATGGTGAAGATTCTGCTATGAACCGGGCCTCTATGATTTTTAAGAGCTACATGTAGATCTGAGTTGTGATCAGAACTTTTTCAAGAATACAAGCAAAATCACCATTACTTTGCGGTTGGCATTTAGTTGAAAAGTGTGGCGGAATGATATACATGTGAAAAAATGGTGTGATAGTTGGAATAATATGCAACAGAGAAAATATTTTACAACTTCTTTTTCATTGTGATCGTACGGAGCCCCTGAGGTGACATACCGAAAATATTTATTGATCCGTGCACACGGTTTACCAATCCGTGCGCACGGCTTACCAAACCGTGCGCACGAATTACCAAACCGTGCGCACAATTTAACAATTCGTGGCCACGAATTAACAATCCGTGGGCACGATTTACTAATTCGTGGGCACGAAATACTAATTCGTGCCCACGAATTGGTAAATCGTGCCCACGGATTAGTTATACCAATCTGTGGCCACGAAATACTAATTCGTGCGCACGAATTGTTAAATCGTGCGCACGAATTGTTAAATCGTGCCCACAAATTATTAAATCGTGTCCACGGATTGTTAAATCATGCCCACAGATTAGTTAAGGTAATCCGTGCGCACGGTTTACCAATTCGTGCCCCCACGGTTTACTAATTCGTGCGCACGGTTTACTAATTCGTGCGCACGGTTTACTAATTCGTGCGCACGGTTTACTAATTCGTGGCCACAGTTTACCAATTCGTGGCCACGGTTTACTAATTCGTGGCCACAGTTTACCAATTCGTGGCCACGGTTTACTAATTCGTGCGCACGGATTAATAAATATATCTGGTATGTCACCTCAGGGGCTCCGTATGATCGAATCTAGGCCACTACGGAATTACTCAGTTTGATGTCGTTTCAGCATTTCCATACATGTACATTTTAGGATGAAGTACTTACGTGAATACGGAAACATCTACTATACACCAAGCAGCATAAAAAAGTGTAACCGTGGAATGTGTCAAGCCGACAATGTTCAAGATTGGTGGTTTGTCTTCGTCTAAAATTATCTTCTTTTTACCATTTAATAGTGTCAAAGGTCACACTCAAGGTCACCACACTAAAATCTGCATACGTGACTTCCATATGAAAGGAAAAAAAAACACCTTGGCCGTCGTGCGCAGACTAAGGGCCTGTTCGATTCGCCTCTTCCTATTCCAGTTTACCAGAATTTTCCCTTCGATTCACACGGAAGACGATATTCTGGAAGAGGAAGACTCTGCCGCCCTACCAGCTCGGAGGCTGGTTTACGGTAGATCTTCTGAGTTTTGCAATATGGCGCGGGGCAGATTTGCAAATGGCGGTCGAATTGGTGCTCCCTCATTTCTCGTCGAAATATGGGAATGTACCAGTCATCAGATGTACCTTGTGATCACAGAATGTATATCTTAGGCGCAGAGTCAATACCTTTTTGGAAATTTGTAGTGTATGATGAATATTTACGCAATACCACATCATTTTCTTATTTTAATTGACTGCTGAAAATGGCAGAACACATTCGATTCAAAACCATATTCCGACTTCTTGGTAGGCATGCCATCTACCTTTTCCAGATCGAAGAGGCCCTAGGTATTCAAGAGTAACATAACTCACATACAACACAAAAGTTCCCATGAAGATTCCAATGCATGTAGGCCTAATTAAATCCTTCTAGGTATGCCGATACAGTGAAATACTATATGGTGATAGAAAATGTTACGAACCATGAGCACGGTAACTTAGAAAAATAATTTATACCAGTATACTGATATCAGGCGCGTAGCCAGGATTTGAAATCGCATACAAGTACGCTAAATAAGTAACGTTATTTAGAATGGGAGCGAGCGCAGCGAGTGAAGCTTCGTGCAGCTGGGGACTTGGGGGCGCTGTAAGCCCCCCAAGGAAATTTTCGAATTTGCGTTCTCCTGGAAGCATTCTGACGTATATTTGGTGAAGGAATATTTGATGGGCCGTGATGGCCAGAAATACTTCTACCTGGTTTATTATGACAGTTGTTAGAAACTAGCCACGACCATGCAGGAGTAGTAGAACACAGAAGCGATATTCAGAACGTCGCGTTATTTTGCGTTACTTACGGGCGACAAACTGTCTAGCCAAATTTTACTGCAAAATTAGGAACATTGCAATCGTTCGGCTTCACATGTAGACGTAAATCATCAGAAATTCATTGGAATTTCCACATCACAATAATTGACAATTAGAACGATCGACTGATTATTGCCTCAGATATTTTTGAAAGGTTTGAATAAACTATGTTTCTGTGCTATGAACGAATTTGAATATTTATGCTTCATAAACGCACTCACAGAAACTAAAATGTATTAATACTTACTATGTGAAATACTTTATTGTGAATTCAAGCAAAATCAGCAAAATTGACAACGTGGCCAAGCCAGTCCCTGGAAGTACAATATTACGCCGTAAAATATTTTTATGGATAGACCTATATGTGGAACTTACGGAAGCGTATTACCGCCATGCAAAAATTTTTTTTATCTCGCCATGACGAGTTACTATCTTGCCGTGGCGAGTTACTATTCTGTCTTCAATAGCATCATGACGTAGCCCCCAACGTCACCTGAGATCAATTTCAAGGTTACTAAAAAATGAGCCCTTCATATAATTATGACTTCCTAAATGTTTAGCATATGAGCCCATAATACGAACTTATAAAAGCTTCTCAAGGGTATCTTATGGCCAATCTGCGCCATTTGGTCTAGCTATAATATGATATAAATAATATAACTTTTTTTGAGCACTCGATGTCTGCTGGATGCACTACACCTGACATCGCTAAATTGGATCAATTTAAGAAAGAATAGGACAAATTCCTATCCTGTCCTAACTCTAATTCTATTAATACAAATCCAGACTCTATCATGAAGCATTCAGCCTTCAGGCGAAATTTTTACAAAGTGGCCATCTCTAGCCAAAATTAATGGACGGAATTGCGCGTACAATAAAACGTGTACAATTTAATTGCGATGTGCTCATTTCAATGTTAATCATTATGTTTATATTTGTAAAGTAATAACGAGAGTATAGGTAGACAAACAGGTTCTGGATAGAATGTTTTACGGTTCTTTGAGCTTATACATATGTGGAACCTCAAAAGTTTTATTTAGAACATTTTTGAAAGGTTCTTTGTGCGGCAATTTTTTCGTGGAACCTCAAAGGTTCTTTGTAAAGAAAATTTGGAATTATGAGATGAGGTTCTTGTAAAGGTTCAAACTGGGTTCTTTCACAACCAGTGAAATGAAGCTTTTGTGGGTACTTCAAAGTACCACCAAATAACCTTTGAATTATTTGAAGAACTCTTCCTGATTTAAATATGTTTCCCTCCAGAAAAATAATCAGTTCAATATTGACCCATTTCATGTTCTTTGCAGGTTAGGTAAAGAACCTCCAAGTGGTTCAAATCAAGTTTCTAAATAGAACATTTCAGGGTTCTTCAGAAAACCTTCCCATTTTTTCATCAAAATTTCTCCAAAGAATCTCCTATGGTTCAAAATAAGTTGTTTGAAACACATCAATTTCATATTGAACCTTCGAAAGCTCTATTGTTCAGAAAATAGATGTATTTTTTTTTTATACACATAAATCGGTAAAATACTGAGACAAGTGAAGACCTTATCCAGCCTGAGAACGTGGGAGAGCCTACAGGGGACACTGCTGAGACAAATGAAGACCTTGTCCATCCATGGAACGCGGCAGGGCTCATGGGTTTGGGGTCAGCTCATGCCGAACCAAAGTCCTCGTCCCCATTGAAGTTGCTCACCTGGAAGTCCTGCTGGGCGTCACAGGGGAGGAATCCGTTGGATCTTCCCAAAGTTTTGTGGTGGGAGGATGGTCTCAATGTTTCCTTGCAGGTCATCTTGCCTCTTCTTGCCTCTTCTCCACCGTTGGCCTTCCCGATCCCTGCCTTGGCTTCGTCCTTAGGCCCGAATCTGGAGAAAGAATGTTTTCTATGCCCGGTGCGGGCTTTGCGCTTGTAACTTAAATGAACAAAATGTCTTCGTGCTGGCAAACGTCTGTTGTTCGTATCACATCAGTCCACCGAGACATACGTTCCGCCTCCTACTCGTCCTGGATTCAAAAGTGTATCCAAACTTGTTATGACCTGGCCGAGCAGGACTCCAATTGTTCGTTTAAGGTGAGTGCCCATGACGTTAGAGCCATGGCGGCCTCCTTCGCTCATATGGGATGTGTTCCCCTCAATCAAGTGATGCTCATGGCAATCCCATAACACCTTTACCTGTTTCTACCATATGGACTAAATATGGACGAGATGTGAGGGTTACCACCTCGAGCCCGTGGTAGCCGTGCATGGTGTCGTCACCCTGTGAGGTGGGACCCACCCTGTATATACGTTGCGTTCACTTTTACGTATGTTGCTGTTCCGTGGTTTCGAGTTGAGGTTCGTTAGAGAACCCATTGGAACATGTTTTTCTAAGAGTGTATATGTATCTTGTTGCAGAAAAGAATAGTCACAGATTTCATCAGAGCGACATTGTGAAAGCTGCAACTAGATTATAGATACCAAAAAATCAGTGACCTGGAAAGAATACTCCTGATTTAGTGTTCCAGTACTGAGTTAGTGGCACACATATAACTTGAGTGCATAAATGGGGTATCTCATACCAACGTAAGGCATTTTAGGCGTAATTCGTGTTGTTCCGTATTTGAATGCGCAACCCGATCTCAATTTGTCAGGAGCGACCGGGTGAGATTTTGCACTATACTCTATAGTTATCTCAAACACACACTTTGGGAGAGGGGAGTCGATATTCGACATTTTCGTCGAGTTACTTTTTTTCTCCATCCACATGGATTTATATTCAATATTTCTGGAAAACGTCAGTCGTCGTGTCTAGGCATTGCTCAACCAACTCGTTCACAATCAGAGCGATTCAATGGAAATTGTCATTCCTAGAGCGCATACAAGCCATGCGTGTCAAAAGGGCTGCTTTCATCATCATTTCATCATCAACTCATTAGACAAAATCGATAGGTGTATACATGTACATCAAATGTGTATGCAACAATCATCAAAATCGGATGAGAAATGGAACCTGTAGAACGCTCTACATAAATAAATATTTTGGGTTGGGTGAATCCATAGTATCTGTCGACCTACGTTGGGGGAATACAATGACACACTGACGACGAGATAGCTAACTCGCCACGGCAAGATAGTAACTCGCCACGGCGAGATAACTAACTCGCCAAGGCGAGATAGTAACTCGCCACGGCGAGATAACTAACTCGCCAAGGCGAGATAGTAACTCGCCACGGCGAGACAGTAACTCGCCACGGCGAGACAGTAACTCGCCACGGCGAGATAATTTTTTTTTTGCATGGCGGTAATACGCTTCCGTAGGAACTAGACTTCGGTGCCCTGTTGAACGTAGACCCCAATACTTGTGTTTTCCTCCCCATTTGTGGCACGCGGCATGCTTCAAGTGAAGCTCTCATGTGTGATTGAAAAAGAGCATTTCACCAATATGCATCAAAACTTCGTTTATGATCTATATACTAGTACATTTAGCGTTATATTTTACTATTATGTGTGGCCTATAGCTTATAGGTATTGCAAAACCCATTTCAGAGTGACAGTCCTGGCTGACAGTTGAGATATCTTTTGGAAGAAGTGCTTCGACGAATCGTGATAATGTCAATACTGTAGGCTTGGGAAATTCGCCTTATTTTAGTTCAATCTACACGAAAACGCTACTTTCTCATTTATTGACGATATATATACGATGACATTTTCGTACGCTATAGCGTATTAGCAGAAACCCATAAGAGAGACAAAATAACTGTTGTGTGTGTTGCTGTTATAAAGTAACTAACCGACTGGGATTTGACCTTGGTTTATTTAAAAATATAATTATTTAAATTATAATATACAAACATAATGAAGTGATTGTTACAGATCAGTCGGGTAGCATTTATCAGACGTAGAGACGACAGAAACATATACATGTATCCATCCACAAATGCGTCATTTCCGGTTCTGACAGTGAATAGCAATGGCAATTCGCATTAGCAATAAGCATTTCGTTAATAGTTGCAATTTCTAGTGCAAAATCTTTCATCGAGTTTCCTGTTTTCTGTCGTAAATGGTCTGCATTGTCAGTGAAGTGTGGAATAAAATCGGTACGTATATCTGTTGGAGAACGGCACTTGTCTCCTACTGTTTCATGCTTGTCTTTGACTGATTGTGTGTATTGTTCCCATGTTTTCCATTCAATATTCCTATATTGTTGGGTCATATTGCTAAAGTTTTAAACACAAAACACGACCTTCAATGTGCATGTAATTGTTTTCATCTTGCGTGAATCGCGAAAACAAGATAGACGTACATGTGTTCCACAATCGACGATATCGCGATCTGTCTTGTCTCGTGAGGCCAAAACATGTCAAGTTATTTGATGAATGTGTTTCCTTCAAACTATGGCATTAACGTCAGTTTATTCCTAGTTTTCTTCCTAGTTTTCTTACCGCAAGTTTTGACAATACATGCACATGCATCCTTGAATTACTATTGATACTTTAAAAAAAAAACCAAAACACCATCACTTTCTAGCTCGATTCAAACTGAACTGTGCATGGTTGTTTGTTTTGATAACAACATAGAATTGGGGACATATTTTAATAACAATTGTTTTTTCTTAAAAAACGAGGACCTTGTGTGCTCATGGTGACATGCTCATATATTTCTCATGAAATCAATCATACAGTAGCCAACTGACCTAAGTCGACAAATACATAGACAGAATCTGTTTTTTTCCAATCAGTTTACATGGTTCTTGCTGTGACTACAGCTTTTACCACTATCGTATAAGATAGTGCCGCACATTGGGGTCAAACAACAATTAAATTTCTGCCTACTCCCTCATGATTTTACATGTAGAAGTTAGCAATCTACCTCTGAAATTAATTGTGTGGAATATGAGAAACCCGGGGATTTGTTCATGTAAAAATAAAGAGTAGCATTGGATTCCTGAAGACACGTTGAGGTGTTATCTCGTCACACATACGTGTTCTGATATCATGGGATTGCATGACTCAATAATCATACTATGCATACAATTGTGTCAAGACGCTGCCGTGAAATGTACACGTGAACATCTGCCTCAAAAACACCCGATGTCATGTAATGGCACTAAGCGATTATAAATTTGACTGTGGCTATTCCAGTAGCAATTTTCTGTCAACGACATGCTAGTACACAATTTAACTGAAGGTGTAAACTGCAAATATCGACATTTTAACTGTTTACACGCGATTATTTCAATAGATACACCTGTAGTCCGTGCATCACGGTGTCAAGGCTCTCTCGGTTGACTAGCGTCGATCGGGCCGGCTAGCCCAACCCTATAGGTAAGTTCGTGTTTACGACCGAACCATTCTGTATTCGTGTTCAACACGGATGATTAGTTGTTTTGAAGACTATAAGCAAGGGAAGAGACGGGGCAAGTGATGAAATATTCAAAGACTCTGTGACTCCTGGGACCCCGATTGGCCGTATCGGGGGCTATTGGGGGTATTGGCCGAATTAAACTAACAAGGCCAAAAATGTTTCGTTCATGAGATGTTGTTTCTTGTATATATTCAAATATCTTATGCGAAAGTGAATAATCGGATCTAGTGTTGATGAAAAATATACACTAGCTACCCTAAGTGGTGAGATATCTGACGTGATTTACTTGGAAGTCAAATATAAGCTAAGTAAAACAAAGGAACTTAACAAAATAGGCAAACAATTCTCATGCATTGGCCTCGGCGGTTGCCATGGAACCTAAGATGAACCTGAGTGTGTTTGTTGGATGCCGTTGTTCGATGATGTTGTTTGTTGAATCACACTTGCACATGTACAATACCAAGTTGTTGTTGGATTGTGAATCTGTCATTTATATTGAAAATCATATGTGCATCACATCACGAAATGACAAATAACGTATTGGCCTAACACAAATCCTACAGCTGCAACTAGAAATCTAGACTATCTACTTTGGATAGTCACAGAGGACATACATATTTAATGTGGATAACCAATAAACAGACGCATTTATTGGGACAGATGGTCACTGATGTCAAATACTTGTACATATGGTCAGTCTACGATACCAGGGATACACACCGGGTGAATCTCTCGCTATAAGACCCAAGACTTTTCGTTATGGTAGCTCCATTCAATACATCGGAACAACACACAACATAGACGTTTGCCAGAACAAAAGGACTAAATGCGTCTGGAAAGTTTGAAACGTAAACTGGAAAACATGAATAACGAAGAGAAGAAAGTCCTACGCCGCAAGCGGCAGACACTGGTGCTTCACTTGAAGTTGTCTGACAGTCACCTGGAGCGGCTGGTCCGGAGCAAGTACCTCAGTCATGACGGGGCCGACCAGATCAGGGTAAGTTCTGAAGTCAGCTCCGGATCATAGTAAGTACTGAAGTCAGCTCTGGATCAGAGTAGGTACTAAAGTCTACTTCACATCAGGGTAAGTACTGAAGTCAGCTGCGGATCATCGTTTCTGACTGAAGAGTAAGTACTGAAGTAAGTAATCAGGGTAAGTCGCCACCAGACCAGAGTGAGTAGCTCAGTAAGCTCCAGATCAGAGTGAGTCAGTTCCAGATCAGAGTCAGCTCTGACTGAGTCAGCTCAAGGTCAGAGTAAATACCTTAATCACTTCCTGGTAAAAGCGTGTATCTATGTCACCTAGAGATCAGGATTGAGTACCCGATTCACCGCCAGATTAGATAATCATCTAACGTTTTGTCCACCTGAATCAGTATGTGATCTCCAATTTTATTCTCCATATCGTATGCTTGAAGTTAAGCTCTTACTGAAATATTGAAAATTTATATTGGAATTGAATGCTGTTACCACTTTCAAGTTGTGTAGTATTGGCCAAATGTGCTACATGCTTATAAGCGAACATCTAGGTATAAGAACTGGCCGCATATAGGGACGAGTCGATTTACGGTATAGATTTGTAAGCGATAAGGCAACAAAATACGATGTCCAAACAAGTTGTCTGACGGTGTTATGGGATTGGCATACCACATTATTGTTTGACCATCGACAGCTGGTAACAAAAACTAAGTATTTGGAACAGGGCAAAGTCGATTGACCATGCAAATGTTAACCTTGATTGGCTTCGTATCAATAAACTACTGCTTAACTGGGGTAAGTGATATCCGGCCACATCTCACATGTACATACATTGTCGAGCACGACCGGGAAGATATCGGCAGTGTGCTTAGCTATCGATTCTTGAAATGAATCGGATGACTGACTGGCAGATGAATGTCTGATTATGTCACTTCCCGTATGTTTGATTAGTTTCCGGTTGCGCCTCGTACGCAAATAATGGCGCGGCCTAAGCACTGGACAACAAAGAGGCTGTCGGGAAGAAGTTGTGACGAAATCTTCGGCTAATCCACATATTGTCAACGTGACGGGACATTAATTTTTGGGCCGTTGACTGTAATCGAGACACTGATAGCTTTCTATTTTGGCACACATAAATCGTGATTTGTATTGTATGTTTTTTCTCACTGTAATTATGCCATGATCTTTCATGAAGGCGGGAGATCTGTGTTCAAAAATAGTGCTAGAAATCGTACACTTCACGTAATACATGGGAACCTGGAATTGAAAAAAAATTAAAGTGACGTGTCGTCAACACGTTTGATAGCAGATCACGCCAAGAAGACATACAGAATAGTTTTAATGGATCAATGCAAATACACTTCCCAGCAGAATTTACCAAGTTTCTCTCGCTCGGGAGGCTGGCTTGTATAATTGATGAGTATTTGGTGTTTGCGTGACAGGCTCAGAGGTGCGAGTGCTCTGGCCTCGATCTCTCCATACGCTTTCCACAGAAGTGATATCTAGTTTTGTCACTTAGCTATCAATGAACGTAACCCGGGCTAATGAACTGAAATGCTCCTTTTCTTGTAGGAAATTATGACGCATGCGAAGCTCAAATGAATTTAATTCGTCCGCATTTCAGATATTCACCTTCAGAATAATATCTTCTAAAATGAATTTAATATTATTTACTGTCTTCAAATGTCATCTCATTTCATGATGCGTTTCCACCAGATAGGAATGTATGTTAACTATTTAAATGTTCTACATACTAGTTTGTGATTTGTTCTAGTGCCAATTATTCCTCCGTTTGCTGGTATATTACAGGCCGAGTTATCCAACCAAACTAAAGTCAACAAGTTACTGGAACTGTTACCACAGACGTGCGGACGTCAAGCTTTCCAGGCCCTTTGCGACTTACTCGACAACGGCGACACCTCGTGGCTGAAAGACGAACTACAGGCAGAAGTGAAGGCAGCGAAGGGAGACCTGAGAATAGAGGAGTATATCGATAGAGAGTGTGCTGTCCTTGTCTACAGAGAGTTCGGCAACAGCAAGAGACTATCAGAGGGTGAAAAGAAGGACATGCAACTGCTTGTCGCCAGAAAAACACAATGCACGAAAGAAGCTTGGCGGTCACAGCTTCTAAAGACAGAAGAGGCACTAGCATACGAGAATGAGTTAAATGCAGAGAAGGATGAGCTCTCAAGAAACATGATAGACAAAATTAGGACATTTCTGAAGATCAATACGCCGAGACTGCGCCATGGAAGGCGACAGAGCCAGACGTCTCTTGCGACCATGAGAGAGGTTCTCCAAGATGTAGCTGGCGAAGAGAAAGAGAAACCTTTCCTAGAGACCTTGGATGGTCTGATAGGGGATCTCCAGAACCTGGCGATGGACGCTTTGCTGGAGCGGGATAGTCTGGTCGACGAGCGCACCCAGTCACTCCACCTTCTCAGTGTGACCGATCTCTCCACGAAGCTGGATCGAGAGATCGAGCTGGCATTACAGGATGCAGACCACCGACTGAGCGAGAGTGACCGTGAGGCAGAGCGCCACCAAACCCGGGCCGCGGCACTGGACAGCGAGCTCAAGACCACCATCCACAAGTGGCAGCGAGAGGTCGAGCAGAGAGACATCACGATCAAAACTCTGAGACAGCACCTCGACACGTGTCACGAGAAGATCCGAGACCTGAATGAGACAATGGAGAACCTGCAGCAGGAGCTGGCCAACACCAGGGACGAGTTGGCCAAGTACAGGAACAAGTCCGAGCTGCTGGAGAAGAACCGCCGTCTAGGCTACAAACACACCCAGGGAGCGGGGCTTGAGAAGTCAGTCACCGACCTGGAGAAGACGGTGAACGCCTGGCGCAGAGTCGAGTCCAGAATTAGCACAGCCAAACAACCATACCCATCCGTAAAGAAACCATCACGGAAATCGACCAAACTATCTAAGAATTGATTTGTACATTACAATCAGTCTGATTTGAGACAAATATATTACATATTTACTCAACCATTATATAGTTTTCAGCCATTTCCAAAAAAATCTTGTGTTTGTGTATTATGATTGGAATGGACCCAATCGTTACCACAGAGTGTTCACCTATTTTCTGCTATTTGGATCGAACATTTTCACAATTTATATATAGCCGGGAATAAATGTAGACATGCACTTCCGTGTTAAATAAATGTTCCAGTTTTCTTGAATCTGAATACTTAGTTTTATGGGTACAGGTGAAATACACTCGCATGACAATGACATGCTTCTAATGTACCAACCAGTGTACCAACAAAAACGCTGTGTTTTGTTTTGTACTGGTGTCCTGAAATGGCGAAATCGAATCCCCAAGGTTAAAATTTCATGCAAGAAATTGTGCCAAAGAATATATGATCGAATTCGCGCTCTAATCAGCAATCAACATTTGAAATAACACATACCAAGTATGTATGAATTTATTTTAGAGATAACATGGCGGTACAACTTTAAGTGCGTTCGATTTCGCTTTAACAATTCTGTTGAAAGTTGTTGGTTTCGATTGGCGCGAGCTGTCGATCTCCATTATGTGAGCTGCTTTACTGTGGCACGTTCCTCTCGCTCCCTTGTGTTCCTTCATCATTCTGTTATTTGTTCCCTGCGGACACGGATTCGGGCTGACTGACGTGTGGGGTTGTCGTGTGATGGTTCCGTTTGTCAAAACTTTCAATGTGGGCATCACATTTACTGCAGTTTTTAAATTTTGTTTTCTGTCCGAAAGGCGCATGTTTTGTCGGATATGACATTTAGGACTTTGGGGTTAAAGGATTTGAAAAAAAAATTAATGTGAGTCTTTTTATTGCAGCAAGAGTGAAACACTAACATCAGTGAAGAAATAAAACTTCGAAAAAAAATGTTCTAGAATCCCATGTGACAGTCGTAAGATGATAGAAGCTCAATCATTCAAACATGAATTTGAAATTTAGACAATTACAATGAGGATGCAAACAGGTGTGGACGCCATGAGTCGGCCTGCGCTATCAAATTATACTATATCCATGGTGGGATACATGCGATACGTTGTTCAAGGAAACCCATGCAATGTAAAACGCTCTGGTGTTTTATTCTGATGCTAGCCAAGGACAGCCGCTAATGTCTAAGTGATTTAGGATAACGGACCCAAAACATGCAAAGACATCCAAGTATCCACCGGATACATTGTCTACAGACGTGCTGCTATCACAATTGCCACAGACAGGCGAAGATCTCAGTTTTCAGGACTATATTTACTTAACATATGAATAATGAATCAGGTCCCGTATCATGTCAATGATCTTCAGATGTATAAGATTGCTGTGTGTATATTTATTTGACCAACGCGCCCACGTGTCTTTTATCCGACACTTCCAATAGTAAAAATCTACTGGCATGAATCAGAAGAAAAATCATAGATCTATTAGAATATCGTCGACTGTTTGTTATAATATTGTTATTTAATATAACTGCTGTAAACATCTTATAGCCTATACACAATAACACAATAATTCACACATCATCACGAACTTAAAAAGAAAATTACTGAGATGATAATTTATTATCTGTGAACAAGACCAGCAACGTAGAGTTGCCCAACTTCTTCAATGTTGCATTACGAATTGTGGCTTCTGCGCACTAGAATCCGTGGCAACAGCATTGATTCAAGTTTGTCAACACTGAAATTTGACGAACAAAAGCCAGGAACTGACTGACGGCTGTTCTGTGAAGCTGCAACTTCAGGTGTCAGTGCGTGAGAAAAACCTCGGCCTCTTTCCGTAGCTTTAGGACCAATTCGCTGAAATTTTTGAAACAATCTTTCAATGCCACATCCGTGCAGGAACTTTCGGAAGTTATGAACGATTCAATACAATGTAGTCGGCCATTTATGTTGACAGGATTATAGCCGACGTACCAAGGTCAATTCCACCGATTAGTGCTCCGGTGGCGTGAACAGGATCGTTTGTTCTTTTCGATCATGAGGCAGGACGCCAGCTATTGTTGATGATGGTCATTCGCGTGATCAAATGGACCGGTTATTCACACTCAGCATGCTGGCTGCGGCGATCAAAGTGAACATTCGAATGACAAACATGCACTCAATAATAATGGGTCAAGTGGTTACCTGAAATGAGATGTGGAAGTACATTTTGCCATTCATTTATTCGCGTGAAAGCATCCAAGTTTGGTACAACGTAAAGATGTGTGTGCATTGCTGACCAGTTGTCGCTTATATATTTCAACTGACATTCCACGAAATTTGCATGTGGTAGAGTTATTAGTTCACTGTGGCGATGACAAGTGTTCGCGAATCGAGAGTATTGTATTGCAGGGATTGGCGACTGCAGACATTTTAGTTATTATATGCTAACAATTACTCATACATGTTGTCACAGATTATGTAAAACGATTTATAGTGTAAAAATGAAGCTGTTGTCGACATAAATATACGAGAAATGTTTATTTTTCTGGTTCCTGAATACAAGTCCGAACGAGAATCGAGAAATATGATTCATGGGTGAAGGAAATGCTACACCTACGGTAAATGATGTCTTAGAAATATTAGGAAACATGAAAGCTCCACTGGACGAACTCGACCAGCAAATGTTCGATACAAATTGACTGCATCATATCAAACATTTAAAAGAAAACCTCATTAGTAATTGGAAGTTTAGGCGTTGCACATACTCCCCTTTCGATTACATGTACGACTTCTCGCTTGTAAAGGATTGTCCCTCGCCTGAGATTACACATGATTTCTGCGGAATGTTCAATGGTTTTGCCGATGTGGCTTCTGCAGACGAGAAGGACAAGTCTACATCGTGTTTGACAAGTTGGCGCGGTCCTTACCCGCACATATATCGACCCAGTCAAGTGCCGCTGCGTGCCGTTTTCAAATTGGCGACACTTTGGGACTCTGATTGGATGGATGTTCATATTGACGCTGCCTCGCGTTGACGCATAAGTCCATCCCCATGTATTTAAAGTACGCAAGACACTTATGATGAATTACGTCGAGGCTAGACACTGTGCGAGGAGATACCTACAAGCAATTATATTGTTATTAATGCTATCCCACAGTGGGGAAAATACAACTTAACGTGGAAGACAAAAATTATTTTGGAAGATCCAGTGAGATAATTGATGAAGAATGATTTATATTCATCAGACGAAAACCTAGAATATAGGAATCATAAATCTTCGTGATCCATAACTAAAACCGACACCTGTGTGTGTGTGTGAGACCATGGAAACGAAGCTACTGAAGACCGTTTTGACTGGCTGCCTAATTATAATATATACTAGACGGTCGTTGTGCACCGAATACACCGAAACAGACCGCGGTTATACTACATTTCCTCATGGAATATTTGGTAATGACGCGACTAAGATATCGGTTGCGAGAAATTCAATCACCGATATAGACTTTGTGGAGCCGTTCCCGGTACTGGATGAGTTCCACGCAAACGGTAACCTGTTGATAACATTCCCGGACTTACAGAACGTCAGCTCCACGCTGAGGATACTCTATCTTTACGAGAACCAGATCACAGTGATCAGCCCTCCGGATCTCCTGGATCAACTGATAGTTCTGGAGAAGCTGTACATACAGGACAACCCCCTCGTGGCAATCCCAGACGTCCCTGGACCCTCCAACACTCTCTACTTCCTCAGTATCGAAGACACTTTGTTTCCCAGATTTCCTACTCTCACCAACCTCGGGAAAACATTGAAGACTCTAGTAATTTCTGGACCTTTCACGAGTGTTTCAGTCGACGATCTCAACTCCCTGCCATCGCTGAGATACATTAGCCTCAAGGGCATGCAGTTGAGTATCGGGAACCTGTGTCGGGTGAACACTGCACAGCTGCCGACACAAACGCTGAAACTGGCCTTTGACAACAACGGTTTCGTCTGTAACCAGGAGCTGGTATGGGCGAGGATGGCCAGTCTGACGGCCAACATCACCTGGCACGCCACATATCCTCCCCAGTGTACGCTGTCCAGTGGGGCTAATGCCCAGCTCAATGGCGTGGAGATCGACGAGTTACTGGAACGAGGTAAGTTGTTGTTCTCAGTGAGTAGTTTGGCCTATGCATTGTCACGGATATACGAACTTTGTATACACGTACAGAATATACGTGAACACTGTGTACATCACGGGGTTACAACTTGCCATGGTCAATCTCAATCTCAAATTAATGTCATTGATTTAATTTTTGTGCCGTTGTGAAATAAAACATAGAAACACAAGAAAGAAAACACAGAAAATAACTATGAGACAAACAGTTGTTAGGTACCCTACACTTTTCTTTTCCGGATGTCGTTCTTGATCTTTTGGATTTTGGGAAGTGTTGCCTCGATCTTTGGGTCGATTTACTCTTCAAAACACATCAATGTTCATTAAAGTTAAATTTTTTTTTTACCAAGACCCATATATTTTCACATTAGAAGCCAGGTTGAATGTTGTGTACGACAGACAACGTATCATGATCCATCATAACATCTCGGGTGGCCGCTTTGGTCTACATGATTAAGTGTTCATGCGATAAAAGGCAAGGAGAATGGTTCTGAGAAACGATTCTATCAAAGCTTCTATTCTATCATAATAAATGGCCGTCAACGTCATAATTCCTATCAGGTAGCCGGGCGATAATTTTGATGTGCCATAAATAGTAACGTTACGACCCAAACAGTTGATACATGGATACAGTTGACACGATTAGACAGCTGCTATAAATTTACCGATAGTATATGAAAATGGAGTTGGTGGCATATATATTCCATCGTTTTCGTATAATGAGATATATTTTCCTTGAAATACAACAAGCGAAAACTTATTTCCAAGCATCTACACTGACGTCATGCTCAGTACCGTATTACCATCAAACGTAGGCGGAATCAGTCTGAATTGATAACTATTAGGCCTACATCGTTTTCAAAACCAGCTATATAATATCAGAAATACATAAGACCAAATCTGATAATATATTATCAGCATCTTGATAAGATATTATACTTTTTTTCGTACGGGAGAGTTTTCCTGCTAGTCAAGTTTCGTGAAATTGCCGTTGATCGTGCATGAAAACAGAGAATGATCGGCCAGTCTACATTGCCGGTTGCCACAGTATCTAGACAAATACCAATGACGTCACCAGACTGTGTATAGAACTCGCCCAAAAGGCGGGCCGCTTTTAGGAAAAATGATGCGAATCTTGATTTGGGAACTCAATTTAGGCACGTAATACACATTTTCAGAACCAAGTTGTATAATTTCTCATTCAATAGACAAAATAAAGTATAAAATACATTATACTCATTTACAGTTCTGCTTATTGTTTTACGCCTTAACAATACTGAACATCTGTACCATGTCGATTTATTATGTCATACATATGTCATTATTTACTGAACCATGTTTCTAATCCAGTTTTCATGTAGATAAAAAATCGACCAAAACCACATCAAGTATATGATGTTTTGTTCAGTTCACATAATCGCTAGACCAGACTTCGGGAAAAGAATTTCTGAGAAACGTATACAATCTCAAATTATTTATCAATGATATCGCAGTTTCGACTCACTCCATTCGACAATCCATTCATATACTAATAACTTCTAATTTATTATCTCACATGTGCCACAGGGTCTACAGCCTACTTCCAAAGGATTGCGGACCTGGGATCATTTTACTGTTATCCGGAGATCATGTATGTCGTTAGTGACGTCACAAACAAAGTGGCTTGCGGCTCGCTCTGCCTGAAGAGCCCCGGATGTGTCATGGCGGCGTACGAGGATAATGGCGACTGTGTCCTGGCTTCATCCACGCGCGGTGATGAGAACAGCTTCAGGCGCTACTCCAAATGGTATATGTTCACCAAGAAACTCTGAGCTACAATCAGGTTCACTCTCAACATTCATAGATCCAGAGACACCATCAAAACATGTTAGAAAACAACGACAGAATTTTAATTACCTTGATTAAATTTTTCAAGCGATTTTTCGTCAATGGCAGGTATGAGCCGCCGTAATATAGACTCCCACCCGAGAATGTATATAATAAAGTAGATATCCCAGAAAATATATGCCGCTTCCTTGTAATCTGAATTACCTGATGGCTCATTCACAATCGTGTACAACTGCTATGGAAAAATCCAGTTATTGGTTGTTTTCGGCATTATCAGTCGCATGCGTAAAAACGGAACACACCACGTGTTGACTTATCAAACGAGTTATCAAACGCAAAGTTTGGTGCATTATAAATAATTTGTATATAGGCCTATGGTTTCAACGCATACACAATATCGGAATGCATTGATGTATTCAACAAAATAACAATTGTATATCAAGTAGAATAAAAGTGTTATTGAAAACGACATGAAATCTTATTATAAGTTATAATAGTCGCATATCAATGCATACGGGGATCCAGGTGCATCCGTTTCAAGTTATCCCCCTCCTTCCCCCAAAGTCCTGGATTCGCCCCTGACGTTGGAATCATGAATGGATGACTGCTATTGTTTTTAAACTGAACAGTTCAATTGAACATCTGACAATCTCTTCTGATAGTCGTCTTAACGAATTAGTGCGTACATTATACGTGATTTTATTCTCCGATGGGTTCAAATAAAGTAATTCACTCCATAACAATACTCGGCCAATGCAACCGTGTCAGCTAATATGCATGCATGTAATGAGCAATTTTGTTACACACTGAATACCAATCAAACAGCAACATCAATTGTCATGCAAGAGATAACAGTTTTGAACATCTACACGGTCTGATAAATACTATTCTTGATTAACGCAACAAACACAACAGAATCACAGTCACCCGTTACCAGCATCCCTCGTTGGACTTCCTTTTTAGCAATGTCACTTCCGACTATGATGAATACTAATAACTCTTTAGCCGTATTTCATGGCACACTCTTGGAAAAGATTGTTAGGAAAGAAGATTGGTCAGAAAAGATATGATATATAATGTGCAGATCCACAAAGCTTGTAGCATATCCCAGGTGTCATGCGTATGATATTGAAGAAAGGAGCAAACCGACATTTACGAAAGAGTCCGGCATGTTTGATTAACCAATTTTTAGTGAATATCGTTCATGTTTTATACTTGATGTGACCTTGTTGATATTACTTTTAAAATATCCTTTTTCGTGGACATTTTCTGTGTCCGCTGCTAATCAAGTTACCATAAATTGTAAACATTCCAAATAATCTAAGAATTTTGAGTCCATGTTACGTTTCATGTTGTGTAAGAAATAATAAAATATTTATATGCATGTATATATGAAGTTATATACTCCCCCTCTGGAAAATATTCATGTCATACGCCACACCATTGCATTATAAACATGCGGTTCTTTGCAGACCACGTTCCATCATTATCCTGAGATTATCATCATGTATCTCCTATTCTGTGATAATTCAGCGCCATACACATGAATATATCATCATGTTCTATCATTTACAGCCTCCTTCGCGGTTGTATTTAGCAGAAAAGGAAAGTGTTTTGTCCTCTCCCATTTTGTTAGGCCATTCCAGATGCTGAAAATTAAGAATACAATTAAATCTCCCTTGGACGACGAATCAATGAACGAACAAAACGGTTGTTTTAGGGAAGCGGTCCATTTGATGAAATTTTGGTGATCGTATATGGTTGAGTAATTGGAATGCATCTCACCTATTTAAAAAAAAATTATGTGCAACCAACGTGTGGTGCGGGTGGAATAAAGCTGTGTTTGTGTGTGTGTGTTTTTTCCCGTGTGCTTTCTTGAGATAATAATATCCCATTCTTGTGTCCATATACTTCATTATGCTCATGTGTGAATAAATTAGCCTTCCACAATCTACACACAGACAGGTAAGCAAGATCATGATCAAACAAATAGAATATATAGGATGAATAGCAGAAAACATCTCATTCAATTTAATTCTATATGATACCGTTCTCACAGTTTTTTTGACATTAGAGCGTTGGGGGCGAAGCCCCCAACTCTCTACATGTCTATGTGCTGACTTTTTTATGGAGGTTTCACGCCAACCTATCGACGCACGTTTTGGCATGTAAACGTTTAGATAATGAGGATTTTCTTCGTCCTTGACATAAAATCTCTCGAATTGATTGGAAACTTTGACTATTCCACAGATATATCAGGCATAAATTGATGTGCTAGGTTTGAGAAAATTACGTAAAATGTTCAAATTATCTAAAAACGTCCCAAAATGGCGGAGCCGATGGAAATTGACGTTCCCAGAATACAAAGCAAATTTTACCTCAATCACGCGTGTTTTGGAACACAATTTCTGTTTTGGAACAAAAATGCATGTTGGCATCTGCGTGTGGACATTTTTGGCGTTATGAAGTAAACAACGATTCGTCTGCGATGCCACGGCTACATTTACCGCAATTTGACTTATTTTATAAAATGACAATTAAGCTGGTGTTCTGTTCTGTGTTGGATTGTGAAGTCTTTTCATTCTTAACTGGTATTTTAATTTGCCCAGTAAAGGCATGTGTTAGGCTATATCTGATGATATCAGATGCAGATATTCCTCATAATTTCCAATGTTTTGAGGATATTTTAATGAGGTTAAGGCGTATCTGTTCCATTGATCGATTTTAAAATAAATGTTTACTTATTAGTAATATGAAGGAAGTAGGCCATGTTTTTCATCCTGGTATACGGAAAACGGAAATGAATTGGAATCATGTTGGGGATGAAATTATGGCTTCTTCTTTTTTTCTTGGGGGGGGGGGGGGGGGGGGTAACGTTGTGTAAGATACATTCAGCTGTCGTGGTGCTGATGATGTGCTCAAGCTCTAATGTCGTCTTCCGCAGTTTGCTGCATTTTCTTGTTTTCACTGTTTTTGCACATCATCTTTAATTTCGCTTGAATTCCTCCGAGTGTATGTATGATGTCTGGACAACAATTGGATCGGATGGATCAGCTTTCAGTGGATATGTATAGGTAGTTCACTGACGGCTGCGATTTCCTGTGACCATATATACTAACATGCCTATACTTGTAGTATGAAGTACGAATATTCTGCTACACTTGCAATTTGAAAATAAATATCAAGAAATTATTAAATATGCCAATTCCAGTATTGCTGTGTATCTCCAAATGGGACACCATTCGAAGGCGCTGTCGGATTGATAGTGATCTTTCTGGTATTTTCTTTCAAGTTACTAATTCGATGAACGCTTTTTGACGCCTTTTTATGTATTCCAACCGACTGTATCCATCTTGCTATGGAAAGACATTTTAAGATTACGCTACGTAGTATGTAATATTATCAGGCTAAGGTGTCACAATTCAGAACAAATTAAATGGAAAAGTGTGAATGTAGTGTGTACACTGTTGGTCAACAATGAGGCATATATTGATGAAAATGTGACAATGTAACCACCAACAGAGTAAATTGGATAGAAGTTAAACAAAATATTAATTTCATTTCATGGAAATAGCAATTCAATGATGAATATTTTAAACTGTGTAAAATGTGTAAATTATGCTGGAGAAAAAATAACATGTTCGATTTAAAGTTGATTGATTACATGTGAAAAGTGATAAAAAAAAAGTCAGGATAGGGATGGGTACATCTGCTCATTGTATTCATTTGGGTAATATACATGAATAATTACAATCATAATGCATTGAGCCTACTTGGGTATAAAGAAAGAATGGTCTCGATCATAATGCATCTACTTGGGTATATTTGCACGAATAGTTACAATCAGTCAGCGTGCATTATGATAATGTTGCACGACCAGGACCGGAGCCGTACAAATCAAATTAGCATACCGGTAATTAGGTCACATGTAATAAACAAAAGCATGTGGCTTCCGCATGGTTACGGTGAGTATACGATTTGCCAATATCGGTGAGTAATTAGTATGTGAAATGGATGATGTGAAAGTGAAATGTAAGTGATATCACACAGTGCTTGGAAAAATGCCATGTGAGAACTGGCACATGGGGTATTAGGGTCGACCATTATATTATAATGGTTATAATGGTCGACCATTATACCCAGTTTAAACGTAGGCCTCGTCACTTCCTGATGAATGCCACAACAAATAATTGTGTAGCTTTAATCGCTCATTTGTTCAGATGGAGGTTTTCTCGGGTTATACATTATAAAAACATGAACTTGTATCCAGTTGTCAATCTTCACATTTAATTTAGCCATTTACACTGGTTTTTGCTGATATTTGTGCGATGCTAAATTTAGCCCCGTCGTTGACTTTCTCTGGGTCCGTAACGGTTTTGTGCATTTAGCTCGGTTTAGTAGCGGTGCAATCTTTCGAAATCAACATGTTTGTGTAAAATACACCCCAGTATGTCTTCTGATCCAGAATTACAGTAATACTTCGAATCCTTGTTGATGTGAACATAGACCTACAACAGAGTCTATGATGTAAACAAGACCAAATCCTCAAATATGCTCTGATTTTCGAGATCGTGTTTTGGGCTGAAATTTAACATTGGGGTGGCTTGCCAACTTCTTCAATTATTGCAATACACGGGGGTCAAGCGAACCCGAATTTATTCGGCGAGTGATTTTCGGCTGTTTAGCAAACTGCTGTCACGTTTTCCTCCAAAGATTTCACGCCCCCACTCCCGATAATGCAGGGGTGCCAATATTCCTCCGAATAATTCAGGTTCGCTTGACCCTCGTGCAATATAAGTATGAAATTCGGTAAACAACCTGCCGTTTGACTTCCATGTGAAGTACGCCAATTTATAGAATGATACCATTTGGCTTAGAAAAAAATATGTCTTGCAATACCGTTGTAAACAAGTTAGAAAAATCATTGTGTAGACTTGAATTCAAACACTAAAAGAGTTCAACTTCAGTATCACCGAAAAACATGTATAATACATATACATGTACATCCGTTGTCTGGTTTCGCATTTTTTTCTTCAAAATCGCGTTTTTTTTTAGAGTTGACGGCCGTTTTATAAAAATCTGTCGAATAACTTTTCCTTACTTTCGCACAAGCATGACCGTTCAGGCCATCTTTAAGGTGTATAAAGATGAAATGCCTTGGCTTGCTCGAAATGTAGACCCAAAATGCCAAAAAAGTAAAAAAACTTCCCTTTCTGGCACTTTGCTCGAAATATGGGCCTATCCAGTAATTTTGTCTCTAATTTCACATATGCATGACATTAGGAAAGTGTTTATCTCGTGTATATATCAGGAAGCCTTGGAATACCTTGCAAGGTCCAAATCGTATGCCCAAATACTTGGCCCAAATATCTAGTAGCCGAAATAAATTGGCTGAAAACGCACAGATTTATGGTTGGCCAAACTGGTCAGAAGTAAAGTTTGTTGCGCGCGATAAATAAGGAATTATGTCGCGCAGTAAATCAGCCAATCAGGTGAGGCGTTATATCGCGATCTAAATATATTTATGTCGCGCTATATGTCAACCATTCATAACCTGTCTTTCAATGCGCGATGCATTTTTAAAATGATATTTATTGCGGGCATGAAATCACAGGTTGTTATTGGATGATTTATTCCGCGATCTAAATCAAATTGTACCGTGACATAAAACACCTTACATGATTGGCTGGTGTACTGCGCGATACAATTGCTGATTTAATGCGCGCAATAATTATCTTTAAATGTGTCGCGCATGAAGAGACGGTGTATGGATGGTTGAATTAACGCGCGATATAAATATATTTTGATCGCGTCATAAAACACTGTCCATGATTGGTTAATCTATTGCGCGATATAATTGCATATTCACTCCGCTAATGTTTTTTTTTTAATGGAGCGACTTATGCTTCTCAAAGCAAATATTTTCTTCATGGAGCCAAATACATGTATTTGTGTCACATGTAATTAAGAAAGTTATTCAAGAAAAGTACTTATTCATGAAACATTTATGAAGAAAAACTATATTGTTAAGATGGAAGGAAAAAAACACCGTTCTCGCGGTATGGTATGGTAAACTTTTGGTCATTTGATCACATTAATCAGCGTTTTTTTTATCAGCTTTTTGAAATATTTTCATTCTAAACTAATATTACATGAGTTTTGTATTCAAAAATATTACTCTGAGCGAATCAGTCAGAGTTTATGATTGAGTTTATTCCGAAAAAGGGTCGGAATATATCATGAGTCTTTCCAATGATGTAATGTCATACGGCGGCATTTAATAATCGTTGATCGACATTATTGACATCAATTTAGTCAACTACGACAATATCAATGTGAGACTTGGATTCTCATAACCTTGGCTCGACAGCTTCGATATCAATCAACAGCGAATTACTGGCGAGAAGATACCCTAACAGCTTATACGCTGACATATCGAATGTCGGAGTTAATTGTGAAACACACAGTGACAGTCCACAACCTGGTCATGCACGTATTTAATGATATCTAATGTCACAAGAGGAGGTCACAATGGTGAAAATACATTAAAGTCTTAACGTTTGTCGATCGGCTTCATCATTTTTCGATGCATCTAGCAATAAGCCCATTCTGGGGCAGGTCATGAATTGAATATGATTATGTTCGCGGGAGTCTCGAATTTAATTTTTTCAAGAATAATTAGTTGGCAACCTGTCGCCTTTTGTCATGCACCTATTTTCCGGAGTTGTTTGGATTAGGAACCTCCTTCATCTCGTATTATTTAATTTTCCCACAGATAAAGTTACAAACGTGTATATATTTACGCGACGTCTCCGCCAGGTCTTGATCTGCCACTTTTCATTTATCTACATCTAGTATTTGTATGTTGTATTATTGTATGTTCTATAACATTCTAATAAATTGATTGATTGATTGATTGATTTGTTTTCTATGGGCTGCGTCATAATCCTATGATGCTAGATAGGATGATATGCATATTTTCCAGGAACGTGTTCAATGTACGCATATTTGTATGATCATATATTCGCACGATTCTATGAATATATATTCGATAAACCACGATTCTAGGTGGCTTGTTTTTTATTCCATTTTCACCTCATCAGCATTTGCGTTAACGTATGTTTGTCAAACGCTTTTAGTCTTGTTTCTTTTTCCCACAAATGATCGTTTTTTATGTTCAACTAGGGCCTTGGTGACCTTGAATAGTCAATGTCATGGATACATATCGATATGAATGTATAAAATTACATTTGCATCTTTCGAGAGGTATGTATTATACAATACGACAAAACGTAAGTACTGTATGGGGAATCGGTGATGTGTTGAACTTGACTGGTCAATTTGTAGGTGGTCATATATATGTATGAAATTGCGTTGTGGATTGAAAAAAGTTAATACCGATAAGCTGCAAGATCCTTTGACCTATTTTTTTCGGTAACTTGTTTTTTGCTCATTAGAAACTTTATGAAAATTGCCTGCAGGAAATTCCGTAATTATTATCTCAGTCGATTGCTGAACCGAGAATATGTGTAGATAATAGACGTAGAAGAAAATATGTCTATGGTTTGATGTACATGTATTTACAGCTGCGAGAACACACCGAAAAAAAAAGATATACTCCATAATGTATATGTACAGTAGGCCTAGTTTCGGTGTTTGGTATGTGGTGACTGGTTGATCTATGGTTTTGGATGTTTTTCTTTGTAAAATAGTATAGCTATGATTTTGGTGTGTGTTGTTGTGTTTGAAGGCAAAATGGTTTCTACATTATAGGGTAGTTGGATAAAAGGATCCCAAATACGTAACCTGTTTTGAAGTTGGTTAGAACCTTCGTTCTGAAGTGTAGTTATGAAATGAGTCGGACAGGTGAACATGTATACGCCAGTGAATCTAAAAAGAGTTATCAAAGGAACAAAGATGGAACATGATTGCATTGCTCTCATATAATATTGTTCTAAACTAAAACATTTGGTATCCACAAAACACCATAGTGGGTTTCAACAATTGTACTGAAACCTATGATCATGTTTTTCAGTCATATCAGTCAATCGTTGATCGCCAGCATTTTGTTACTGACTAAATTCGATTAGCACAGAATAGTCCTCAGCAAGTTCTGGGTTCTAGGCAGAAAACGGTCGTAGATGTAGAAGTTTTTTTTAACAATTTGAAATTTCTCGATTCTTTCAATATTTTTATCCAATATTAATTCAATTAATTTTTTCGTTTTGATTAATTCATCATGTGTTCATGATATCGCGTCGTGCAACTTAGGCAGCATATGATGCTGAGATAGAATACAACGGATCATGTGAAAAAATGCCTAGTATTCCATTTTCCTAAATTGCATGTAGAGGTAGTTTACTGCAATACTTTGTGAACTCACATGCCTACTCACATGCCTACACAAATTGTCTATGCCTTGAACAATTACTCACATCGTTAGACACCCTGGTTTGTGATGCTTCACCATCACCAATTTTAACGTCGGAAACTATCATTTTAAAAGAGCTGTATTGATTAAGGAGTCCTAGTGGAGTAAATGGATAACACATCTTAGAAGTTGGGATAATGGGGAAGCTGTTGGGATATAGATCAAGTACGTCATGTGTGAAATATGTCTTGCTTTTGATACTTTTGATTCTCTTAACAATAAAGTACACGGTGTTCAGTGTCTAATATCAAGAATGCTATTTATACTGAAATCAATATTCACCCATGAATTCTTCCATGGGTGAAAATTTTCACGACGACAACATTGATTCTTACAAGGTGGCAATGCGCATTTTATTCCAGAAAATTATTGTCGAGGTATCAATGAATCATCAGAATATGAATGAAAGAGGAACTAACCTGTCAACTAGATTATATGACAAACGTGATGATTTCAATTTTTCCACAGTCAATTTCCTTTTTCTAAGCAGCAACATTCCTATGTCACCGGCATATATTGTGTGTTTGTTTCTCAACTTATACGCTATTCCAGAGCTAGTTGCAAATATGAGGACTTTGTCTATCGAAGTGCCCAGCTAGTCTCTAAACTGCTGCGACAAGGATATGTCGTTTAAGGAATTCTATGGACGTCATCATGATCTGGTTGATAAATACACCAAATCCATTTCTGCCATGCAACTAGATCTATTTTCATGTTAATTTTGGGGAATTCATGACGGGTGCCACTAGTGGGGCAGGAAATGCTCACTCTTTCTGGAATACCTGATTTCACCTCCTAATGGCCATTTTGGGGGGTTCATGAGTTTCCCTGTCATTTTGTTTTCTCTCACTTCATATGCCTGATATGACTTTCTGTCCCCGGATTATGAGATTGGATAACGGACCCTGTTTTGTTTGCTTGGAATACTTAGTACTGGGTATTGATTCCACGTCTACTCATTAAATGAATAAATTCCAAAACGTGATATTCAAAACAACAGCTGACCATCTTTGTCTTCTCTGAAAAATAATTACACCACCGCATATATCTCTAGTTATTATTCTACTGTTTTGTTAGATGGTATAATGTTTGTAGAATCACCAGTCGTATGAACAGTCAAGTGTCATATGGCACCTGGTGATAATTCTTAAAAATAAATAACCAAAGGGCTAAAATAGGATACCGGATACTTTGGTCTTAAGCATTGCAGGTGACATACGTCAAACCTTGAGATTTATTCCGATCAAGGTCATTTTTGTGAACCGCAATGTCTCCATTATGTTTGCTGCATATGACTTTCTATATGTCCATAATACAAACATAAGCTCTACCTACAGGCCAATTCACACATTTCAAGTCAGACATGTCCTTAAACTTTAGTGTTTAAGGTCGTATACGAAACTTCTTATAAGCTTATAACACAATCCTAAACTCTAAGCTAAAGCATTTGAGCCCCAGACACCGATTTACATATGTCACGTCAGACATTCAGCACTCAGCTGGTCACCTGAGGTCAAATTCAAGGTCACCAAAGATGTGCCATATATATAACAAAAATATATATAACTGATAAGCCAATGGTGCGAGGTTACCATCTGAGGGATTATGACTGAGTAGGCTTATAACACAAATCTAGCTTATAACACAATTCTATAAGCTTATAACACAATTCTAAGCTCTAGTCTAGGCTCCAGCATTTTAGCCCCAGAGGCCAAATCACACAAGTTCACATTATCAAGGACATACACAATGTCAAGGACAACAAAAATCTAAACACTGATCAGATAGTTTTTGAGAACAGCCAAAAACTGAATTTAGGGCCTTTTGAGCCTAGATTTTGGGCAATTCAACTGATTCAAGACACTCTGTCTCCATACACAATATCAGGCACTGCCAATTGGCATGTTTTTTTTAAAAAGTCCTAAGACTGATGAGCCAGTTTTCGAGAAAACAGCCAAAAACTGAATTGTGGGCCTTTTGGGGCCTTTTGAGCTTAGACTTTGGGCTTTTTGAGTGATTCAATGCACTCTACATTCATACACCCAAATAGCACGTTTTGAAAAAAAAAATCAAAACTGATCAGATAGTTTTCAAGAAAAAGTCAAAGTCAAAGTCTAAACTTGAGCTTTTTTCGTCCAAGATCGCTACCTTTTGAAAAATGCGAAAATTACTTTTGTGCAAAATTTTAGAAAGATTCGACCGTAAACTTTAAAGATAAATATGTGGACGACGGATAGACGATGGACACAATACCACGACAATAGGTTATCGGACCATAGATCTGGTAACCTAACTGTTGTTGATTCCCATAGAAATATAATTACCTGCCCTCTTTGAACTACATTTGTAAGTACCGTGGGTGTATTGCCCTGAAGAAGTAAAGTATAAAGGAATATAAAAAAAGTTGACATGACATCACAACTTCCACAAGCAACATCACAACCAAAGTTATGCAATAACGCGCAGCTAGTAGGTCTCGGATTTCCATTGTTGTCTTCACCCATGAATAATTAATATGCATGCACACGATACAAATACATAACTTAATCATGAATTGCAACACGAGAGAGCTTTCGACCTGTCCCAGGCGTGTGTGTTGAGGGCAATGGTCTTGGCGCACAGTCACATCGCGTCCGCTACGTCCACTGACAAAACATCTTCTGGGGTCTCCAAAGAAAATTTGATCGATACGCCAATTAGGCAATTATACTCCATTAAAAAATGTGCGATATATCGACATTCGTTGAATGCCGGTACTGATCAATGATTGTCATTTACAGTCGTAGTTGGACAAAATAAATCTCTCCGGTAACCTTTTTCAACCCTTGGGCTAATTTTTTTCTCATGTAGAGAAACATGTTTCTCGTCGAATGCGCACAAGGCGCCTTCTTAAACACATTCCATTCGTATGAAATTTGAAATTGATGAATAACTTTCATATATCTCTGAGCTTTATGGTATTTGAAATCCTAGACACGGCGAAAACTTGCAATCCATTTTATATAGAATTATATCAGCCTCCAATATTGGTTATATAATGCAGTATATGAAAATTCTTTATGAATCAGTTTTTTTCATATTTGTAATCATATTCTCCGTCTCGTAACTACATGTACAAGGGCCACTGGGATATCAAACATCACTCAAACTACTAGTAATTTCGGTAATTTGTATGGACCATGGAATGTTCATGTTTGATGTCAAAATAAATGTGCGATATATATCGACATTCGTTGGATGCCGGTACTGAACCATGATTGTCATTTACTGCATCAACCGTAATAATATCTGCCCCAAGGATCCACGCCTCAACAGGCCCATTGGATTTCCCACTGTACAGACACAATGGACATTTAAAACGGTTGAATTCGATGGTTCATTAAAGGTATTTATAAAGCTTCCTGAATTTCATTCGGATGCACTAGTTCGATAGTAACAACCTCATGGAGATAATAGCAAACTATTCACATTTTATGGTGGGTATTTTCCCGATTCCTGAGACAATAAAGTACACGCACCAGTGTGATTCATAGACAGTGGGTTCGAAAAGAACACACACTCGCTTGACAGCACAGTGCAGATAATGTGCTGCACATGAATCGTTTCGTGAAGTACGTATGACGTCTTATACTATTGAATTATATTCCTAGACAAACCATTCCAAGATGGTCATGTCGTTGAGGCGAACTGCTCATACATGTAATCTGGTGCGGTACATTCAAATGAGACGCGTGACACTCAATTTGACAACACCCGACACTCATAGCGACCTTCGCCACCATGAAATCGATTAAAACGGTGAACTCGTGAAAACAAAAAGAAAATCAATTGGAACGACAGAGAAGACAGAGATTTTGAACTGTAAGACCACAATAATTTTTTTTATATATATGAAACCTATTTTTTTCCCCAAAATATTCACACTTGCTAGGTAAAAATCAACTGAATTTCTAATGAATATGTCACCTTATTCCAATATAGACGTGGAAGATGTACTAGTACATTGTATACTTGTCCCTGGGATAGTAGGACTCCGACCTCCCAGAAACGCCACGCAAGAATTCGACAGTTATCGACATTTTATAATGTCTCTCGTGACATCTAACTTTTGCGTGATTTGCCATCAGACTTCCGTTTGTGGTCCATATGAAAGTCTGAGTGTAAAGTGTTTTTGTGAATGGAAGCCCACCTCACAAAAGACACGTAATAGCCTGGACCAGCACAGTGACGCTCATGCGTGTCTCACCTTAGGATGCTGATGAATGTGTTCCCCACTCAATATTACATCAAACATACCATCAAGGAAAGAACCCATTTAATCATTATATTTACCTTGTCCAAAGACCTCATTCGTGTGTCACACACTGATTGGTTTGCAAAAAGGCTCATGTGAGATACACACGTGTGTTGAAATTGGTTTCTGATCCTCGTATCGAACCCACATTGGTGCTAAATATGTATTTCGTATTTAATTCGATCGTTGTCTCCACTATATCCACAATGTGAAATACATTTCCATGAGATGAACATATGACTTGTCACAAAATGTTGTATGTTCAAAAAATGTTTTCGAAGATCAACTCGCACACTTCGAGGCACACATTAATCTTTTGTTTGACCAGGTAACCTCGATAAATGTACAATAATTATATTACTTCCTATATTCAAACAAAATAATCTAAGTTTTATGATAAATGTTGTCTCCAAATACCGTTCAGTGTGAATATATCATCAATTACGAGATGATTGAAAGAGGTACCAAAATTACACATTTACTAGTGAACATAAGGCTGCGTTCGAGCTCTTGAAGTCACATTATTACATTCTTCTCAAGTTCTCAAGTCAGGGCTTAAATGTCAAAATGTCCGAGGTACTTTCAATTACACCCATAATACTCTCATGATAGAAACCAAATAAACTGTATTTGATCTAAAAATCCATCTGTGTTCATTACAAGCATTAGCTCTACACATACCACTCAAGGTCACCCAATGTCGAAGTCAAGGTCACTCATGTAAAGATTACATGAAACATCAGGCTCCATTGCTTACTAATATTACTCAACTTTACTCTCTCAAGGTAAATATTCACATCCCGAAATCCAAAATTCCGCTCTCGAACGGCGCCTGATGTCTATCTCATAATCTCGCCAGAATATCGTTTGAGTTTTAAAAACTCTTCAGAAGTCTCGGAGGAGAACAAGGCTGGAAAAAATGAAAATGGCATTTTGTTATCTAATAAATTTGATTAGCACAGAATAGCCCTCAGCAAGTCCTGGGTTCTAGGCAGATAACGGTCGTAGATGTGGCAGTTTTTCAACGATTTGAAGTTTCGCGATTCTTTCAATACTTATATCCAATATTGATTCAATTTGTTTTTCGTTCTGAAATGATTAATTCATCATGTTCTCATGATATCACGCAGTGCAACTTAGCACAGATGCTGAGATAGAACGGAACGGATCATGTAAACAATGCCTGATATCACTTGCCTCTAAATTGCATGTAGGAGTAGTTTACTGGCGGCTGCAATTCTTTGTGAATTCATACTCACATGCCTACACAAATTGCCTCTGCAACGATACCTCACACCCGGGTCTCTGGTGCTTCACTATCACCAATTACAACGTCGGAAACTTTCATTTTGAATAGCTGTATTGATTAAGGAGTCCTAGTATAGTGAATGGATAACAGATCTTAGAAGTTGGGTCTTTGGGGAAGCTGTTGGGATATAGATCAAGTACGTCGTGTGTGAAATATGTCCTTGCTTCTGATACATGGGATTCTCTTAACAATGAAGCACACGGTGTTCAGTGTCTAATATCAAGAATGTATTTATACTGAAATCAATATTCACCCAAGAATTCTTCAATGCGTGAAAAATATCACGACGACAACACTGATTTTTACTAGATGGCAATGCGCATTATTTTCCATATTATTGTCGAGGTATCAATGAATCATCGAAATATGAATAAAAGAGGACTCATTAAATAAATAATCATGTTTCAAAATCGTGATAGTCAAACCAATAGCTGACTATTTTTTGACATTAGAGCGTTGAGGGCTTCTACATGTCTATGTGCTGACTTTTTTATGGAGGTTTCACGCCAACCTATCGACGCACGTTTTGGCATGTAAACGTTTAGATACCTACTTCAAATGAGGATTTTCTTCGTCCTTGACATAAAATCTCTCGAATTGATGGGAAACTTTGACTATTCCACAGATATATCAGGCATGAATCGATGTGCTAGGTTTGAGAAAATTACGTCAAATGTTCAAATTATCTAAAAACGTCCCAAAATGGCGGAGCCGATAGAAATTGACGTTCCAAGAATGCAAAGCAAATTTTGCCACAATCACACGTATTTTGGAACACAATTTATGTTCAGCAATTCGTGCATGCATACATGCATGTGGGCATCTGCGTGTGGACATTTTTGGCGTTATGAAGTAAACACAACGATTTGTCTGCGATGCCACGGCTACATTTACCGTAATTTGACGTATTTTATGAAATGACAATTAAGCTGGTGTTCTGTTCTGTGTTGGATTGCGAAGTCTTAACTGGTATTTTAATTTGCCCAGTAAAGGCATGTGTTAGGCCATATCTGATGATATCAGATGCAGATATTCCTCATAATTTCCAATGTATTGAGGATATTTTAATGAGGTTCAGGCGTATCTGTTCCATTGATCGATTTTAAAATAAATGTTTACTTATTAGTAATATGGATGAAGTAGGCCATGTTTTTCATCCTGGTATACGGAAATGAATTGGAATCATGTAGGGGATAAAATTATGGCTACTATTTTTCTTTGGGGGTGGGGGGGGGGGGGTAACGTTGTGTAAGATACATTCAGCTGTCGTGGTGCTGATGATGTGCTCAAGCTCTAATGTTGTCTTCCGCAGTTTGCTGCATTTTCTTGTTTCTTCTCTGGAAAATGATTACGCCACCCAGTATATCTCTAGTTTTATCTAGATGATATTCTACTGTAGTGTTAGATGGTGGATGGTATAATGTTTGCAGAACCACCGGTCATATGAACAGTCAAGTGTTTTGTGGCACCTGATGATAATGATTTTAAAAAAAATAGCCAAAGGGCTAAAATAGGTTACCGGACAATTTTGGTCTTAAGCATTGCAGGTGGCATGTCAAACCTTGAGATAGATGTGCCATATATATAACATAACATAGAGATATATAACTGATAAGCCAATGTTGCGAGGCTACCATCTGAGAGATTATGACTGAATAATTGTATTATATGCTTATAACACAATATTCTAAGCTCTAGGCTCAAGCATTTGAGCCCCAGATACCAATTTACACAAGTTCAAGGGCACCATTAGGTGTGCCATATATGACTTCCCATAAGTTCGTGATACAAACATAACCTCTCACTAAAAGCACTAAGCCAATTTACACATTTCAGTTCAGGCGTGACCTCGAAATTTTGCCTTCAAGGTCACTCAGAGTCACCAAAAATGTGCCACATATGAAATCCTATGTGCTCATAATACAAACATGAGCTCCATCTACAAGCATTTTGACCATAGAGCCCAATTTACACATTTCAAGTTGGACGTGACCTTGAGATTCAGCCTCCAAGGTCGACTGAGGTCAACTTCAAGGTCACCGAAAGGTGTGCTATATATGACTTAATATATGCTCATAAAACAGACATGAGCTCTCTCTCTACATGCCTTTTGTCTGTCGAGGTCAATTTACTTATTTCAGGTCATCGTGACCCAAACGTAAGCCAAATGTACAAGCGTTTTCGCATCATCCAGCAATTTGTACATATAAGGCCTTTTGGGCCTTTCGAGCCCACATATGGGGCCTTTTCATTGATCAGTACTTAGTATCAAGGACCTCAATTAGCATATTTTAGAACAAAGATCTCCAAACTGGTTAGACAGTTTACGAGAAAACAGCCAAAACCTGAATTTTGGGATTTTTAAGCCTAGATTCCAGGGGCCCGTTTCACTAAGATCATAAAGAGCTCGTTAGCAGCAAAATTCTCGTTAAATTAAAGAATCCTCGTTAATAACGAGGGTTTATCAATCACTAAGATTTCCATCGTTAAAAATGCTCGTTGTATCCATCGTTAACAATATGTTGTCATAGTTATTTTTGTGTTTTTATTTCCATTGGTAAAAACTTCAAGGAGCACTTTATATAACGAGCTCGCTATCTTAGTGAAACGGACCCCAGGTCTTTTAAAGCGATTCAAGGCACTCCATTTTCACACACAATGTCAAGGACAACAAAAATCTCAAAACTGATCATATAGTTTTCGAGAAAACAGTAAAAAACTTAATATGGGGCCATTTGAGCCTAGATTTTGGGCCTTTCAAGTGATTCAAGGCACTCTATCTCCATACACAATATCAGGCACCCCAATAAGCGAAATCAGCATTCCAGAAATTGGTGGATAAACAAAAGCACATGTTGATTTTACTCACATTCAAATCTGAAACAATGCGATTTTTTCTGCAAAGTTTGACGTTTTTTCTTTAGACAACAATGTCACATGCATTTGTTTATCCACCAAATTTACGTTTCTACGCATGCGCTCTTGTAATGCTGAACTAGCTTATTACATTTTTTGAAGAAAAGTCCTAAAACTGATCAGACGGTTTTCGAGAAAACAGCCAAAAAGTGAACTGTGGGCCTTTTGGGGCCTTTTGAGCTTAGACTTTAGGGGCCTTTTGAGTGATTCAATGCACCCTATTTCCATACACAATGTCAAGGACGCCAAATAGCATATTTGGAAACGAAAATATCAAAACTGATCAGACAGTTTTCAAAAAAAAGACCGTCAAAGTCTGATATTGAGCATTTTTCGTCCAAAATGGCTACCTTTTTGAAAAATGCGAAAAAAAAACCTCCCTTTTGAAATATTTCTAGGTACTTTTGTGCAAAAAGATTCGCCCATAAACTTGTGGACGACGGACGGACGATGGACGCAATACCACGACAATATGTTATCGGACCATATGTCTGGTAACCTAATAACTGTTGTTGATTCCCATAGAAATAAAACATGCTGCCCTCTTTGAACTACATTTGCAAGTACCGTGGGTGTATTGCCCTGATGAAATAAAGTATAAGGCATATAAAAAGTGTTGACATAACATCACAACTTCCACAAGCAACATCACAACCAAAGTTATGCAATAACGCGCAGCTAGTATGTCTCGGATTCCCATTGTTGCCTTCACCCATGAATAATTAATATGCATGCACACGATACAAATACATAACCTCATTATGAATTGCAACACGAGAGAGCTTTCGACCTGTGCCAGGCGTGTGTGTTGAGGGCAATGGTCTTGGCGCACAGTCACGTCGCGTCCGCTTTTTCTTAACATTCTGACAAAACAACTTTTGGAGTCTTCACAGAAAATTTGATCGATACGTCTGTAAGGCAAATATACTCTGAGTTTTCTAACTCGTTTACCCTGTTTTTAGCTGATATTTTTGCGATGCTAAATGGTATAGTATCATAACTTGGTGTGCTCCATCTGGGAGTGAAACGGCAATTTTCTACCGATTTTCAGATTTCATCGCAAATATGGAAAAAGTTGGCATTCTATCCCAATTTTTGAGTTACCATACTTCACTTCAAGATAAAGCTCAAATACCAGTGTTGGAACATTCAAAGGGGAAGTCTTAAATTTCGTCTTGATTTACCTTGAAAGGTGAAAATCTTAAATCATACTTTCATGATAACAACAGATGTGGCTCGACAAAATAAATCTCTCCGGTAACCTTCCTTAACCCTTGGGCTAATTTTTTCTCATTTAGAGAAACATATTTCCCGTCGAATGCGCACAAGGCGCCTTCTTAAACACATTCCCTCCATATGAAATTTGAAATTGATGGATAAATTTCATATATATTTTTTAAACTTTATGGTATTTGAAATCCCGGACACGGCTAAAACTCACAATTCATTTTATATAGAATTATATCAGCTTCCAATATTGGTTTTATAATGCAATATATGAATACTTCATGAATCAGTTTTTTTTCATATTCTTTGTAATCATATTCTCCGTTTTGTAACTACATATACAAGGGCCACTGGGGATATCAAACATCACTCAAACTACTAGTAATTTCAGTCATTCGTGTGGACCATGGAATGTTCATGTTTGGTGTCAAAATACATGTGCGATGTATCGACATTCGTTGAATGCCGGTACTGAATAATAATTGTCATTTACTGCATCATCCGTAATATTATCTGTCCCAAGGATCCACGCCTCAACAGGCCCTTTGGATTTCCCATTTTACAGACACATTGGACAAGTTAAGGCCGTTGAATTCGATAGTTCATTAAAGGTATTTATAAAGCTTCCTGGATTTCATTTCATTCCTGGACAGTAACAACCTCATGGAGATTATAGCAAACTATTCACATTTTATGGTGGGTGTTTTCCCGATTCCTGAGACAATGGAGTACAGGCACCAGTGTGATTCACAGGCAGTGGGTTCGAAAAGAACACACGCTCGCTTGACAGCACAGTGCAGATAATGTGCTGAACATGAAGCGTTTCGTGAAGTACATATGACGTCTTATGCTATTGAATTATATTCCTAGACAAACCATTCCAAGATGGTCATGTCGTTGAGGCGAACTGCTCATACTCGTAATTTGGTGCAGTACATTCAAATGAGACGCGTGACACTCAGTTTGACAACACATGACTCGCATACCGACCTTCGCGACCATGAAATTGATTAAAACGGTGAACTCGTGATAACAAAGAGAAAATCAATTGGAACGACAGAGAAGATAGAGTTTTAGCAATGTAAGACCACAATATATGAAATTTATTTTCCCCAAAAAATATTTACACTTTGCTAGTTAGAATTCAACTGACTTTCTAATGAATATGTCACCTTCCTCACCAAAAATAAAACCTACGAATATAGACGCGGAAAATTTACTAGTACATTATTATACCTTGACCTCCCAGAAACGCCATGCAAGAATTCGAAAGTTATTGACATTTCATAATGTCTCTCATGACATCTAACTTGTATTCAATTTGGCGTGATTTGCCATCAGACTTCCGATTGTGGTCCATATATAATAGTCTGAGTGTAAAGTGTTTTTGTGAATGAAAGCTCATCTCACAAAAGACACATAATAGCCTGGACCAGCACCGTGATGCGCGTCTCATCTTAGGATGCTGATGAATGTGTTCCCCAGTCAATATTACATCAACCATACCATTAAAAAATAACCCACTGGAATCACCGTATTTACTTTGTCCAAAAACCTCATTCTTTTTCCTGTCACACACTGCCTGGTTTGCATAAAGGCTCACGTGAGATACACAGGTATGTTGGAATTGGTTTCTGATCCTCGTATCGAACACATATTGGTACTAAATATGTATTTCGTATTTATTTCGTTGTCTCCACTATATCCACAATGTCAAATATAGAGGATCTTAAATGAGTGCCCATTTGATATCAAATTTATTAAACGAGCCAAAGAACTTTTGCTTTTTGCGAGCCTTGGCGAGCAAAAATAAAAGTTCTTGGCGAGTTTAATAAATTTGATATCAAATGGGCACGAATTTGAGATTCTATTTATCACATGAAACGTCCATTGGCCATTTAACTGCATTTTTACCGAATTTACATTGGATTTTGCAGTCGTTTTGCACTTGATTTGGCTCCGTGCAAGGCCATGTATTTACGTTATTTTACCATGGTTACGTTACGCAATATTACACGTGTTAAATATGAAATTTATGCAATGGGTTTATGCCACAGGAAAACAGCATTGCATGTGATAAATACATTTCCATGTTTCTATTTCATCTTTGGTCAATGAAGAGTATATGAGTTCCTATAGGCTCATAATTGAAGTTCATGTTCTATGTTCAAGAGCTATGTTCTCGAAGATCAAGCCGTACACTTTGAGACACACATACTCTTGCGTTTCGCTAGGTAACCTCGATCAAACTGGCGGATCTTATAGAAGTGCTAAATGTACCATGATTTTATTACTTCCTTCATTCAAACAAAACAGAATAAACTTTTATGATAAATGTTATCTCCAAATACCATTCAATGTAGACATATCATCAACTAGACGTCAAGGCCTAAAGATGCCTTGGAGGCATTTCGGTGTTAAGACTAATTTATAATACTTAATAACATGTTTACCATGGGCTCTACGACACACCGTTTCTAGGATATCAACGAAAATGAAAAATGTCGAATTAGACATGTTTGCCTTATGTTTGTTTAGTGGTATGAATAAAAAATATTACACTCAATGAGTATGAATCCCAAAATAACGTCCGTTTCACTCCAAGACGCACCGTTTCAGAGATATCGCCGAAACGAAAAGTGCCGACTCGGCAAAAAAAAAATCATGTCAAGGTCAAAGTTCATCTTTAATACCATGCTTGGCTATGCTTGGCTATGGCGACGAGTCCGAAAATAACATCCGTTTCGCTCTACGACACACTGTTTTCGAGATAATGACAATATGAAAAATGCCGAGTCGGCAAAAAAATTTCAAGTCAAGGTCAAAGTCCATCCATAATACCCCTTAAACATGTTTGTCTAGGGTGACAGGTCTGAAAATAACGTCCGTTTCGCTCTATGACACACCGTTTCGGAGATATCAACTAAAACAAAAAATACCGTCTCGTCAAAAAAATTTTGGGTCAAGTCAAATTTCATCCATAATACCCCTTAAAAATGTTTGTCTAGGGTGACGAGTCCGAAAATATAGTCCGTTTCGCTCTATGACGCACCGTTCCCAAGATATCAACAAAAACGAAAATTGCCCACTCAGCAAAAAAAAAATCAGGTCAAGGTCAAAGTTCGTCCATAATACCCTTTAAACGTGTTTGTCTAGAGTGACGAGTCCGAACGTCTGTTTCGCTCTATGACGCAACGTTTCGGAGATATCAACTAAAACAAAAAATACTGACTCGTCAAAAAAAAATTTGGGTGAAGTCGAAGTTCATCCATAATACCCTCTCAGACATGTTTGTCTAGGGCGACGAGTCCAAAAAAAACGTCCTTTTCACTCTACGACGCACCGTTTCTGAGATATGCAGGAAGCCTCAAGGATGAATCAACAAAACATTATTTTTTCTGCTAAAACCATAAAGGCATTTCTGCCGAAATGCCTTAATTACGAGATGATTGAAAGAAACACAAAAATATATATTTACTGGTGAACATAAGGCTGCGTTCGAGCTCTTGAAGTTGTTGTCAAATTCTCAGGTCGGGCCTAAAAGTCATAGCGTCCATACTTTCAAATACACCATGATAATGTCATGATAGGAACCAAACAGGCTGTATTTTATCTAAAAAGCCATCTGTGTTCATTTACAAGCCTTACCTCTACACAGACAACTCAAGGTCACCTATGCAAAGATTACATAAGAATTCACAACTCTCCAGAACACATACTTCCGGCTCCGGCTCCGGCTCAGAATCCATTGCATACTGGTATTTCTCAAGTTGAAAATTCACACCCCCGGAATTCAAATTCCACCCTCGAACGGTGCCTGATGTGTATCTCATAGTCTCACCAGAATATGGTGTAAGTTTTAAAAACTCTTTCCAGAAGTCTCGGCGGAGAACAGGGCTGGAAGAAATGATAATGGACAATCACAACAACCCCGGAGGGTAAATGGTCACATTACACACAGATTTTGAGCGATACATTAGAAGTGATTATATGCACTAGGATTATTATGAACCCAGTTTAGACCATTGTTATTGGGGTTTTTTTCACCCTCCCCGCGACTCTGGTGACTTAGATATGCAGGTTTAGATTTGCCACAGATCATTGTTGTGGTGCAAACTTCATTCTGCCAACTTGGCTTAGTGGTTTAGTTTCCGAATTTGAAGAGTTTAATGCAAACAAAATGTGAACATATCATTTCACTTAACTCCCAGATCCTATCTGATTTTCGAGGTAACTGGGTTTTTTGTTGTTGTTATTTTGGAATTCACATAGACAAGGTAGAACAGACTAGAGGGGGAAAAGAGGCCACACGGACCATATGTAACCAAGGGCGACGTCATCGCTATCGTGGCATTGGAAGATGAAGGAAGATCGATTATTATAAAATCTCCCAGGGAAAGTCTGGTGCGTGGAGACTGCGGGCTGCGTTCTGGGAAGTTCCCTGGCTATATATTCGGATCCACGTTGTTCTTGTCACCATTTCCAACAGATCAGTTTAAAAGCCGACATCACTGAGTTACAGAATTTTTCGTCCAAGTAATCAATTATGATCGAAAAGGTTGTTGTCGTGAGCTGTGCAATCATCAGCATCGCAAACGGAATTGCTTTCAATTCTATGGGACTGACGCAATTCCCACACAGTGGCATAGGAAACAACATTTTAAATTTTTTCGTCAAGAACAATAACCTCACGGTCATCGACTATTTAGAACCGTACCCGAAACTTCGCATCTTCGACGCCTCGATCAACAAAATAAATCAATTTCCCGACCTGGTGAACGTGTCTTCGACCCTGAGGACCCTGAACATTAGCTTCAATTTGATCCCCATTGTTCCCGCAGCCATACTCGGCAAAATGGTAGCTTTGAAGAAAATGTACATCCAGCAGAACCCTATCATCTCCTTCGAGGACACGTCTGGTACACCGAACCTTTGGTACATCAACATGGGGGATACTGAGCTAACAGAGTTTCCCGTGCTCACAAACATGGGGCAATATATCACGAAGATCGTCATATCTAGCCCATACATTGAAAGGATTACCGTCGAAGCTTTGGCCGCCCTCCGTCACATCTACTACATCAATTTCAAGTTCATGGCCGTCGGACTACCGAACATGTGCCGGATGGACACGAGCGACAGAAAGCTGCAGATAGGCACCCAGTTGTTCACACAACCTTGTAGTCAGGATTTCATGTGGGCCAAACTGTCATCAATGATTGCAAATGTCACATTTCACGTGACGTACCCGTTCGCTTGCAACATGTCGGAGACGGTCCGGTATGAAATGGCGTCAGTGAACATCACAGACCTCATCCAGAGAGGTGAGTTCCACACATATATCCACCTATGTAAATGTACATTATTACATAGTACATTATTAGTACATGTACATGCCACAAGCGAGTATCCTCCAGCTAGCCGCGAACATTTCCATGGTTGGGGTCAGGTCATGGTCAGGTCGAGATTCTGGTGCGTCCGAAAGTCATGAATAGTAGAATTTTTCTTGAAGAATTTTTCTTAGTAGTAATTTTACTCGTCTTGAATCAAGTATGTAGTTCTTATAACCTTCCCATGTCCGTGAGTGTGACTAAAATGTGTGCAGTGAGTGTATGGATGTGTGTCAGAGCTGGAGTCCATCACGATCATTATTTACCCATGGATGGATAGTAGCTTACGGCATTTGAGGCGTGAAATATGTTTTTATATGGCTAATATTGTCATATCTGTCCACTATACATGTATTGTGATATTATTATCCATTATACTTCTCGGGTTGGATTTTCACAGCTGTGTGGAGATTGACCACCATGGATTTCCTTCTTTGCCATCTCAAACCAACGTATCCAGTGAGTTTTCATGGCTTTCATGTTTATTTTTCCGCACATATATGTAGGACGAACCATCAGCGAGACTGAACAAGGTTACCTTTTACACTGATATGGCATCGAATCGACGTGTAGATCGACTCGGTACAAAAGTTTGTCACCAATGTTTAGGTTCTCGCTTGAATCTGGAGCAAACGAGCAACATGACTTGACCCCAATACAAAATGGGTCACGCTCGGCAGCTGGCTCAGTGCGCGGGGTGTGAAATTCATTCGCCCAGAAACATATTGTGACGTTTCCTCGAATATGAGTTTGAGTAGATCTGAGGAATAACAGTACAACTTTAGTTTAAACCAACCGCTCATTTTCTTACGTTTTACGTTCTAATTTATCCGTTGAACTTAGCATAAAGCACATAAGATATTTAGCGGTCGCCTATTACTAAAAAGATCTGAGAAGGCTCTAAGAATAGGCCTTTCAACCCTTGAAATGTATTACTACTTATCGTTCCCTTTTTGCAGGAGACACAGCGTATTTCCAGAAGATATCGGACTTGAATGATTTTTACTGTTACCCTAAGATCATGTCGGAGGTTCCTCGAGTTTCGAGTACCGTGGAGTGTGGAACATTGTGCTTGAAGGACATGGAATGTCTGATGGCAGGCTACGACAACAGCACGAGAACATGTGCTCTAGCCAGCGGGGAACCGGGCTATGAGTGGCACTTCAGAAAATACCCAACTTGGGTCACATTTGAAACGCGCTAACCGTAAACAGCAGCAACAACAACAACAACAACAAAAACAACAACAACAACAACAGCCAACACTACTACTATAGCTTCTACTGTAAAATATGGTATAGTCAACACAAAATCACAAATGATATTTGTCTACAATTTTGTTCAGAATCGTCAGATCAAATCGAAATTTTATGTGCTCTTATTTGGCATTTTTATTGCCGTGGTGCTGGGTCCATCATCCGTCGTCATCGACGACGTCGTCTGTCTACACTTTTATCTCTAAAGTTTACGGTCGAATCTTTTTTGAAAATTTTCTCAGAAATATCGAAATATATTTGAAGAGAGAGGTGGCCAATCTTTACATTGACGGGTAATTTTTTTTTCAAATGACGCAAAAGAGTATCGTTGCCCTTGAAGTGGGCCATTTTGACCCAAACTTAATTTTCCTATGCTTTATAATGGGACATATTATTGCTAGTATCTAACTTTAAATTGGTATCAGAGATTACGAATCAATTATGGACGTATAGAAAATGATATATGCTGAAAATCCTCGTGACCTTGAATTTTACCTTTGAGCTCATTTTCAAGGTCAGATAACAAAATGGCTAATACCTCTCTTACTATCAACTTTACAGCTTGAGAATCAATTGTGGACGGATAGGAAATGATATATGCTGAATATACTCATGACATTGACATTGGAGTTTATTTTCAATGTCAGAGTACGAAATTGCTAATATCTCTCATATTACCGACTTTATAGCTTATGAATCCATAGTGAACATATAGGGAATGATATTCATGAAATAATCTCATGACTTTGAATTTGACCTTTGGCCCCCTCTCCCAGGTCAGAGAACAAAATGGCTAATATCTCGCTTCTTATCGACTTCACAGCTTAGGAATGCTTTCCTGACCTTGAATTTGAACTTTGATCTTATTGTCACAGCCAGAGCACAAAATGGCTAATATCTCGCTTAATATCGAATTTACACTTTAGGTATCAATTGTGTACATATAGGAAATGATGTATGCTGAATATTTTCCTGATCTTGAATTTGATCTTATTTGCAAGACCAGAGCACAAAATGGTTACCTCATTTTGAAAGTCTCAGGATAAAATTGTTCACATCTCTCTTATTATTGAATTTACAACTTAACAATCAATGTTGGGCATATCGGAAATATGGCTAATAATAAAATATAAAACATATATTGTCAAGTAACCATTTTAGGACTTCTACCCCAAAACTGAAAAAGTTGGCAATCTACTGTAATGCTAAATTTGGTTCCAAATAAGATCAATTCGAAATTGTACGTGTTTATTTGGCATTTGTAGACTTCTACCCCAAAACTGAGAAGAATGGCAATCTACCCCAATGACAATTTTGGTCCCAAATGAGATCACACGAATTCAAGCAAACTTTGGCATTTCGTGATCTTTATTCCGATGAGAAAAGCTACAGTTGTGATGTTTTTCACTCAGAAGACACATGAGAGTGTGTTTTGAAGAAATTTCTTTCTGGAGCCTTCTGCAATTCAAATATCGAATCACATGCCAAATTGTGTTCAGACTCGCAAATTTCATGTTTGAGGTGAAATCCAACATTGTAGTAGATTACCTACTTTTCAAGATAGACGTCTGAAATTCGGTGAAAATGGTTCCATGCCAAATGGAAATAATGTCAAATGTCAACTTGATCCAACGATCGCAAACAAATATACGGCGAACATCATTTGAGGTTTTGTGTAGAACTTGACTTTACCTTTCTTATCTCATGTGGAAGTGAATGAACCACAATTTATTTGAAGCTTTACTTTTTGGGTGAGTGAAGCACCCACGAAGCAATACTTTCAATAATTTAGCCCACATATTACCTTGGAAATGTCTTGGCAAATATCACTTCATTGACCCAATGTCGAAAGTGCTACATCGGGTTACCTTCTTGGGAAGGCTTCGTCCTTACGTAAAATAATATGCACTATGTCAAAATTTCGTAGTGTAGATTTCGAAACACATAGTCGCATTCCATACGCAGGTTTAATATAACCGTGTCATTGAGGACATAGCCTAGTCACTGAGATCGACGTTATGGGACGCCTAAGCAACAACAGACCAGCGCCAATGAGGCCTCGAGCAGGGTGGCCCGTGCGGTCCAAGTAAATTGTGCTTCTTGGACCTCTAAATTCGACCAGGACTGAAAAGTTGCGATACGGAATAAATGGTGTGTTTCCAATGAACGAGTAGCAGTACGGAACAACGCAAGGCAATTGGGCCGAAGGTGCTGATCCACCAGTAGCATCACATTGCGAACAGTGTATTTACATAATTACTACTTCCTCTTGAGATCGGACATACATGTATATATGTACACTGACATGCATTCAGGAGAAATGAAAGATGTGCAAAAACTGTAAAAAAATAACTGTGAAAACTATATCGATAGAAATAAATGGATTGACGTGTTTTCTCCTATTCATTTTATGCGAGCTTATTCGTGTGATCATGATCGTGATATAGCAATCAGAAATAATCTAAACTAATCTAAAACAGAACCTCTGATGAAAACACTGAAACTTGAACATCAATTTAATTAAGAAGTAGAAGTTTTCATAGACAATTATTCACATAATACATTACCCTCCTCCTTTAGTGGCGTATTTGATATCCAGGCAAACTATTACAGAAGAATTGTTTTCTTATTCAAACCGGCGATTCAAGAGCAATGACACTTATACACGTCACAGAGGTACTAGTATATGAGGGGAATCTTTTGAAACAAATAATCTCAAATTAAAAGTGGTCAGACAGTTTTTGAGAATATGGCCGCCAAAGTCCAAAATTGACCATTTTTCAACAAAAATGACCGCCATTTTGAAAAAAAAATTGAAAATAAAAGAACTGAAAAATACCTCGCTCTTGAAATATTTCTAGGTATTTTTGTGTGAGAATTTTAGAAAGATTCGACCGTTAACTTACACCCATACACGATCGTCAAACTTTCCTCAAATTCACCACTTCCATAAGCCAGGGTTCATTGGTCCGTTGACCTAGGGAGGCGTGGAATCAATACCCAGTACAGGGTCCGAGAGAAGCGAGGCACGAGTGCACCGAGTCCCAAGCGGACGGGGGTCTGGGGCCCACTTAAGGGCCCCAGAAGCCCAACGCTTTATGGCGTTTGCTGGTGCTTTCTAGCCCTATTCTGGGTACACATAACCATTGGCGAGGCGCAAGCGCAGCGAGTCCCAAGGGGCCGGGGGTCTGGGGCCCAGACTTAACTTGTTTCACTTAACTTGTTTCATACTATAAAATAGTATTCTTAACTTCCAGCATATTGAACGGCTAACAAAATGGCAGCGGCCAAAGCATTTTCCTGGAGCGTTTGCTATACAGCCGCTGAGGCGGATGCAAATAACAATATTACATGGATTGATGTAGTCCACTTCAAACAACTCGAAATTAATGGAATCAATAACATTAAATACCGGTATACATGTATGTGTAAATAATTGTTTGCATCCAAAATCATACCTTATCCGAACATGACTTTCCCGTCCTAACGTAGGAAAATGTGAAAATGTATATACTTTTATCCATGAGACCGGCTCAATTCATGATAACAATGATGATAGTATTATGAAAAACAAAGATTTTACAACAATATTGTGAAGTTGTTTCTTCCCAAATATACACAGATCGAGTGTCCGTTTCACACGATGCGACACAGTTTTCAGCGCATTGGGCGTCAGCGTCAATTCATGATGCCGTGTGTCTGCTACATGTTAATCATGCTGAAGTAGGTGCATTAGTTGTCCTCATTCACTACTCCGATTACGGGCTTCACGGAATATCAACACAGAATCAAAGTGTCAGTGGCAAAATCAGGTTTCTTGCAAACATCTGTGTGAGGAAATTGCAAGAAACGAACAATTATAAAATTACACTTTCCGTTACATGGATGACGAGTCACTGGGTATTCCCAAGTTTGGCGAATATTTGGATGTTAGGGGCCGGTCATTATTTATGAGGTGGGGGGGGGGGGGTAAAAACTGGGGGGGTCACACTTTCATTTTCAACATTATTGGGGGGGTCATACTTTTATTTTCGATGGGACTGGGGGGGTCGGAGTTTGAAATTGAGTTAAATCTGAATAGTAAAATAGTTAGATAATTAGGTGGAAACAATTCACTCAATATCAGTACATGGACTGTTTGGAGAACGCGATGGAATTTCAGAACATTTTCAGTGAAACCATAATCTCACTGAAACCGGATCCCGCAGAGGACCATCCAGGAACATCAACATCGAGAGACGCCGCAATCCGTGTCCATCAGGGCTCAAAATTTATAATTTTATCCAGGAGCCAAAGGCTCTATTTCCCTCCTATTCAACAATTTTTAGGAGCCAATTGGCTCCTAGAAGCATATTTCAATATTACCTTAAACCGATTTTCATCAGCCAATTGGCTCGAGAGCTCTATTGCCTGGGAGCAAATCTGAAAGCCTATGGCTACCCATAAGTGACAATTCTGAGCCCTGATGTGCATTGATCAACGCTCATCACTCAGATTGAAACATTGTCACCAAGAATCAACTTTGGACCTAACGGAGCAGCACTATGTAGCTGAACACGGTGCCAGCAAGGATGAACCCAGATCAGCAGGGTCCTGTCACAAACCAACCACGGATCAGCCAGTCCATACCACCTTCAGCAACATATTATCCCTTACGATGAACCCGAACCAGCATGCCAGAACCACAGACCGGTTTTCCACTCAAAATTTTGTCAACACATGACCCCACTGAGGATATTCCTCGAAGACCTCAGGACTATCGCAAACCACCATGTAAAAGACATTGACCTTTTCACACAGAATGGCCAAATAGTCCTGGATTGCCCACGGATGACCCGGGTAGTGAAACTGACTCACATGATTTGGATGGTGGCAGAACATTATGAGCCCATCATAGAGCCAACACAGACCTGATTCAAGACTAGAAAAAAAACCAGTTCTGAATGGCCTGATCCACCAATTCTTCCCTGCTCATCAATGATATGTGGAAGAGCCCTGTATTTTTCGCGAGTTCGCTATGGTGTCCAGTCAGTCCGTGAGGGTTTTCATACATTTTTTCCATTCCATCAAAATTTCGGAGTCAAGGAATCAACTGAATCATCTTTGACCTAGGTCTTGAGTGTTTCAAGTGGGCTCCGAAACGATGGCTTGTGTAGTGGAAAAGAATATGCTAGTATCATACAAGTAATAATTGTTGTAATGGCATTCACACTTGAAGCGAAGGAATGGTGGATACACGGAGAGCACAAATCATAATATTCACTGACCTTATAGTATCATAAATTTGCGACAAAAGTCACAATTGTTTCAATAGGAATGTAAATAAAGCGTAAAAAACATTCAAGTATCGTATGATACTGGTGCGTTGTAATTGTCATCAATTGTGAAGCATAGCCTTATATTCATACATGGGGATTGGGGGGGTCATACTTTTATTTTGGATTTTGGTGGGGGGGGTCATAGATTGGTTTTCAATATCGGTGGGGGGGGGTCAAACTTTCAAAACTCATTTCTCGGAAAAACCATCCAACCCCCCCACCCAGTAAGTAATGACCGGCCCCTTATATACTTTGTATCCCAAGGACCTCACAGTTGAAGATGCTAAACTGGTCTACAATTCGAGCTATTTAGACCTAATGTTAGTTTTCCCATAGTCGATAGTCGATTTCGCGTTAGCAATACCCCTATATTGCGAGCACATGGTGTGTTTGTTTCACAACTTACACATTATAGTATGCCCAGATAGCCTCCCAGCTGATTCAACAAAAATATGTTTACGAAGACCAATAACTGCTTTTAAGAAATGCTATGAGCACAATCACTATCTGGTTGATGAGTATATCAAGTCTAGCTACAATAACAAATGGGCAGCAAAACTTGTTTGCAAGTATTCGGATTTCATGACGGTAGCCACAAGCGGGACAGGAAATGCTCACTGTTTCCGGAATATTTGAATCTACCTCCTTATAGCCATGAACAGAGGTCCATGAAATTCATCAAGATTTCCAATTTTGTCTATCACTGGGATTGGAGATAAGAAAACGAACTCGGATTCTATCACTTAAAATACGTTATACTTTATACGTGACGTGATCGAGAACAGTGGGAAAATATGTAAATAAATAGATGATTAATGAATAGGCCTATTCTATGGAGCCCCGCTCGTGCCAAAAAAAGTGAAGTAAATTTTTTAATGATATACTTAGTCATACTTATGAGATACTAACACATGCGTTTGAGGTACTAACTCAAACATAGGCGATACTATGTCATACTCATATGTAGGAGATCCTAACACATATGTAGGAGATATTTCACTACGTATAGAAGCATATTGTAATGACCAAGCGACTGTGATAACTCGACTCTCTTCATTTGTCAGGATGAAGCGGCATCAATAAGGCTCACTCAGCCATCACATTGACTTTTGAAGTTTTATCTACCACTGTGAAATACCCCTAATTCTCATCATCAGTTTTCTCCAAAGAATATTCTCTCAACCGGGAAATTCACATATCAATAGCATTTACACCAAAGCTATGAAACGTCTTGATATAATCAATGTCTTCAAGTTTAAGCTCGACCGATCAGCACTTGAGAGATTTCATCTCTCTTTCGTGCGACCGATTTTGGAATATGGAGATGTTGTATGGGCAGGAGCTCATGAGTATAATCTCCAAAAAATAGATAAAGTCTGTGCTTTAAGAATTGTCACGGGAGCCACGGAAAGGTCTAACATTAGCAATCTATATTTGGACATGGCGTGGCCATTATTGGGCGATAGACGTAACATGCACAAACTATGCTATTTCTACAAGATCGAAAATAACATGGCACAAGCGTATTTAACTGATATTATGCCGTCGTCTGTTGAGGCACGGACGAATTATCGGCTAAGATCTCGTCATAATGTATCCAACTTCCGAACGCGAGTGGAATCTTTTCGAAAATCCTTCTTTCCGTCCACTATATCTGCATGGAACTCTTTACCAATTGACATTAGAGATCTGCCGACATGCGGTGCATTTCGAAACATATTAAAAGTGACTTGTAAGGAAATAAAAAAAGCATGGTACATGGTTGGGGAGCGCTTCACTAATATTAATTGTGCAAGATTGCGCATTGGTCATTTATGCTACAATTTACATGTCATTGATAGACCTGATTGTAAGTGTGGTTAGTCATGTGAGGACCCCAAACACTACCTTTTTGATTGTATTTAATATAGTGATTTTCGCCAAACGCTTTTCAACGTGTTAAATGATTTTTGTCCCTAAACGTTGATGTATTGTTATTTGGTGATGAAAATATGTCCTTGAACGAAAATATCAAAATATCCTATATACAAAGCTATATGAAGGAAACCCGTCGCTTCGAGACTGACTACCAAAAAGTCTGATTCGGTATCTTTTCTGGTAGTCCTTGGGTTGGCAGCATACCGCGGCTGACCTTTGGACTGCTAGTATGTTCCTAGTCATCAATCACATTTTGTTAGCACTAATTATAATCATTTTCTGTTATCTACTGTTAATATTATTATTATATTTGACTCACGTCCTGTTTACTGGTTAATAACAATTTTGGTTGATGAATTTGTAAATATAGAATTTTTTTCTGATGAGCCAGTACATATTCAGCTGTCTGGGTTTTATTGGTGTATGATTTGTTATGTTTCTGGTAGTCCTTGGGTAGGCAGCCTACCGCGGCTGACCTTTGAGCTGCCAGGATATTAATAGTCATCAACAATATTTTGTTATCGCTAGCTATAATCAGTTACTGTTATTATTGTTAATACTCTTATATTTGACATCACGTACTGCTTACTGGTCAATTACAATTTTGATTGATGAATTTGTAAATACAGAATGTTGTTCTGATGAACCAGTTCATGTTCTGCTAAATGGGTTTTGTTAGTGTTCGTGTAATTGTTGTACTTGCAGCTGTATGGTGGTGGTGGATTCATTTTTTACTCACCGAAGGTGAGTATATGGGATCGACCGTGTGTATGTTTGGATGTATGTATGTCACAAACGTGGCACGTTTTGTTGTATGGGGACGGATTTTTTTCATTTGGGGCACGGTCTGGCCCTATCTGCTCCCTCTATCGATATGCCAACTTTGGAATTTCTCAGTGCATCCATGTTGACGTAGTTGCAAATTTAATTGTCGAGTCGGACAATTTCCGCACGCAACGCCAGTCGCCAACATGTATCTAAGATCGGAGAGAGGGAGATATGATAGACGTGACAGCCGTGTGTTATGGGTTCTGAGATGGGCGAACGCAGGGCTCCACACTAAGGACCTCCCGACCTCCCGGGGCAAGTAATAATTGGGTGAGGGCAAGTGAGCAAATACGAGCAGTCGCCCGACGGGCAACCACAAATTTGCGGCCAAATCATAGACATATTATTCAAATAAATGTGTTCGTTTTTGTCTCACAACCTGTCAAGATTGATTCACCACCGTATTGATTTACCGAGTGCTGGATGACACATCAATACTTTGTATGTACATAAATTATGCAAATTACGCAGTTAGCCAATAGCATTTGCGGGTTTACCATTACACAGCAGAACTTTGTATGTACATAAATTATGCAAATTACAAGTCAGCCAATAGCATGCGCGGGTTTCTCAGATCGCGTGCATGTTTACGATGTTGCATAGCAACGCATCCACCGAACGAACATGTTCCAAGTATTTGAAGCGTGCCGAATAAGTAGGCGAGATACGGTGGGTGCTGTTTTCCAGTTACAAAGCGATACTGTACTATGTTACTGTTAATATCAGAATATAATATAATTTGATATTTGAAAGGAAAAAATTTGGATCTAGAGTACAATAACAAGTTATTAACAACACCATGCATTTCATTGACTGAAATATTGTGTATTCTGGCACTCCGAATGCATTGCCCCCATGAGAACAGTGCCAGGAAAAACTGGCACTCTCTGTGGTTGTCAAGCAAAACGTCATGAAAAAGACAGAAAACGTAATTATCATTGCAAAAGCTACGTAGGCCATGTAAACACTGGCAAAATGGACAGTGTTTTGGTTTGAAACTCGTTGATTTCGTGGATATTTCTGTTGTTTTCGACAAAAGGCTCGGCCTAGAATCACAGAGACTTGTGCCAAGATAAACCCATCTGGCAGTCGAAACAATGCCATATGCATATAGGTAACTTGTCAGTCACGCGTGCATGTTCACGATGGGTACATTATGATGGGTATATTAATACAAGCCCGTCATAATGTACCCATATGTACCCATCTTCGGTGAGTACGGCGCCCCATGGGCCCTTGTTTAATTTTCTTGTTGTTGTATATTTGATGCACTAATTTTGTCCCTCTCACCGGAAAGATCTTTATATAGGCATGTCCTGTTGATCAATCCAAATAAAAATTGTTTACAAAACAAAACCGGGAAAGTCCGAGAAAAGCAATATGTCAATTCAATATTTTATTGAACTCCCAAATTCATATCAAACAGTCACACATCAATCATCATGTACCGGTACCAATCATAATGCATCAATCATCAGGTTTTCAGGCATAAGACATCATCATGTATTTACAGTTGCATGCAGTGGACATCATAACGCGTCAGATTTATCACCAGTAAATTATATTAAAGTCATAGTAGCAAGGTACCATTATATGGTTTTATTCCTGTTCAGATAAAGGCATTGTGGACATTTGGTGATAAAAAAGATGTTCGCGTTAATTGGTAATTAATAACAGCGACATATAATCGAGTATATTGAGCCAGTATTGCAATCGCCTTCTCATGCCGATGAAAAAAATAGCTTCGGCAGTTTCCGTAATCGTGACGTCAGTTGAGGCAAAATGTGGTTTGATGGCTGACCAAAAACGTAAAACACGTAATTTGGGCGGTCAGCTCAAAGATAGAAAACCACTCCAAATTGCATGAGATTCAAAAGAAAACACATGAAAACCAACAAATACTGGACATATTGCAGTTCAACAAACCTCCCTTCTGGGAGAATGAATAGTACTGATTCTAAATATCAAGACAAGAAATGCCGTATTCCAACCATCTCACCCGTTCACTTGAATTGTCAAACATACACAACGAGAATGAATATGCGACATGCAGTTTACCTTGCTGGCTACAGGTACTTTCAGTACTGCCTCAAATGACGTCACAAACCACGTGACCCATACTAAAATCGTGATCAAAAGCTTCGGCAATTTACGGAAGGATCGCCTATTTGATTCAATATCTCGAAACCCATTGATTGTATTTGTAAAATTCGTTCGAATTTACAGCTAACTATTCATAATGGACTAAATGAAAAGCACTTTTATCGACATGCTACTAGGTCTTTAAATATTCAGGTATTGAGTACTAGGTTTAATTACGCGGTGGCCAGTTCTATACAGTATGCAAATAAGTAATCAGTTCATCAATGGTTCATCAACACATCAGAGTAGCACCCGATAACTTCACGGGGTTGCTCATTAATATTACTTGGACATCAGTTGATAATCCTTATTGACAGAAAAGGATCTATATCATGCACTTGACCCAAAAGAAAATCAGCAGACCCGTTAGATCTAAGGGGTAGTCATCTATAACCCAGCTGGGTGGTCATATTTATCCTATATGACCCGGAAATAATTTGGGGTGCATCATCATCTGCATCTATTGTGACCCAATAAATTAATGGGGTAGATCTATGTACAAGGCCAATAAACTACATTCTATGGGGTGGTCATATTTATCCTATATGACCCGTCAAATAAGTTGGGTGGAAGGTTCTATCATCAGGACCCGTCGAATACATCATCATCAGGCTTGCCCCACAATATTGCGGGGATGGCGTCATACCCATCAGTGACCCGTCATATATTTGGGGTGATCAAAACATCAGGATCTTACATGTACTATAGGTCAGTGCATGATAAACTAAATTTATTTCCAGTTCATGATGGAAGTTTGGGGTAGGTACTCGTCGTACCGTGATTGATACAGCAATCGATTACAAGTGGCTTTGATCTGTCAGAATCTCTGGTGAACAGAGTGATCTCCGGTGAGCACTCTGCATATCTCGCCGTATGACGAGTCTTTCATAGTGTGCGCGCAAAGCATCACGGGAAACGGCAGCTTATTTGCATACTCGTCGAACTTGGCCAACGCTTCCGAGCGAGAATTAATGTGAAATACATGTTCCTTCATGTAGAATTATACTCGTAGGGGTAAATTAACACAATAATACCAGTTAAAGTAATAAATAGTACAAATGAGCAAGAATATACAGAGAAATACACTTCGGCAACCCCGGTATGGAGATTGCCGAGTACAAACGATCTGGAAACATGGCCGACAAGTTTACCGTTTGGGCAGATTAACGCACTATTTTATGGAATAAACAATGATTTGAGTTGTATTACTACAAAACAAGTGGTGTAGGTAATAGATTAAGGCATAGATAGTCTAATACAGTAGTATAGGACTGTAGACATTCCCTGATGGCCCCACAATATGCCTCGAAAGGGCAAAACTCGTGACAGTTTGAGCGCGGGCGCTTCGTAATCGTGAACTGCTAATGACAACAATGCGAGCTTCGTTTGCCGACTGTTGAATACAAGTGAAATATAACAATCTCCGATGATGTGTATGAATACACGAACACATGTACTGACTAAATACAACATAAAAAGACCAAATCTTTTCATTTTACATGACGTGTCATTTTTATGAAGCTCGTCGAAGAAGAAAAAAAGTTAGATGGAAAACATGGATGGCGAGCACATTGTTTTGTATTTCCACCACGGTATTGGGTATATTGTAAAATTAGTATCTCCTACGTATGACTAGTATTCCATATTTATGACCTAGTACCTCATACGTATGACTTAGTACAGTATATCCTACGTATGATTTATTATCTCCTATGTATACCAGAATATTCCATCAAAGTTATATGTGGTGTGTATATGATTTCCTATATGTTCATGATACAACTCTGAGCTCTATCTTCAAGAGAGTTCTGTTGTACGAACCAATTCCCACATTTGTGTTGAATTTAACCTTGACTTTCATCAAACTTCATCTTAGGTTCAGGTTCAGAGTGACACTGACTTTCACCAATGTCACCAAATTCAGGGTCACCAAGAGATGTACCATATAATGAATGAAGATGTACCATACACATATTCATACCTCAAGGAGATCCAACAGCTAATTCGAACCAATGTAAACCTTTCAACTGTATCTGCAAGGTGTACATATCTACTATAATAAATAAATAATGATTCTTCGAAATACAAATCACACAATAAAAAAATGAAAATTCTGAAACGAGTAGGTTACGAGGAATATCATAGAGTATCATCCAAATACACAGTTCCAGTGTATGTGTAATACACAGTTGACTGGTCTCGACAGGGAAGAAGAATGGAGAAGAAATTCCAAATTGTGAAGCGCTTCGATAATGTGTGTACCGTTGATGAAGCGCTATATAAGAACAGGTTATTATTATTACATGATCCCTGTCCCGTATAGCACTGGTTGGGAGAATGACAGTATAACTATACAGCCGAACACATACATCCGTCGAATTAAAGCTACATAGCCTACTAATTTTCTTTCAGCGAAGTACCCGACCATTACACACATATAAGTGACATGACTGTTCACATGGAATCCGTCAGATTGACGATTTTATCACAGAATATCGGCACCTGGATATTAATCGCCACGTGCGGAATTGACGCGATTTAGGCTATTCTTCTAGGCTATTGCCGCCGGGGAATTCCTCGATCCCATGAGACTGGCAAGATGAAAAAACAAGCCTTTCTGATTTGAGGAACTCTGACAGTACCTCATGCCAGTTCCGACCACTTTACTTGAGTCCATACGTGGACTTCTTCATGTGACATGTGAGCTTGCGACCATTCTTGTCTGTAAGCTCATATAGCATTATGACATGGTGGGGCTACGCGAGTAGTAACACCACGGTTATGGCGCACAGGTGCAGGCAGGTTTATAGGACATTCGGTGACACTCCTGTAATGGGGTATACATCTTTACCGTGGGGTCACCGAGCTCTACATTAGTGCCGTACCTCCGAACCACTGCGGTTTGTCTCAGCGTTAGTCCTGTGTCGGCTCCCACTGTTGACTCACATCAAATATAAATATCGGGTTTCTGCTCCTTGACCGCAGACAAAACTATAGCACTTGTCTGGGGGCACCCATAGGGGTGATTAATTGACCAGGGATGAGATCTTTCCGGGATAGGGAAGCACCCTAGCATTATGACGTGGTGGAGTACTACATGGGTAGTAACACCATGGTTATGGTGCACAGGTACAGTCAGATTTATAGTACATTCGGTGACACTCCTGTAACGGGGTATACCTCTTTATTGTGGGGTCGCCAAACTTTACACTCATATCCAGGAAGTTGCTGGACGTGGATATCCTTGTTAATAGGTGCATTAAGGAACACCAACTTCACGTCCTTCTGGTGCCATTCACTGCCATTTGCAGGAGAAAAACTGAATGGTTGTAGGTGAGACTGTTTCGTCATAGTCCATACCTTGTGACTATCCTTTTGTGACATTTCAACCTTGAATTTCACATCATCACCTGTGTCGTTTGCAGTGAGTGCAGACATTTTAGCATCCAATGTAGCTGCCCACTGTTCAGCATGTTCAGATTGGACTGCTTGTCTTGGGCATGATAGGCACTATTGTGTATGCATGGCATACACTACTGCATACGCATAGTTCACACTGCTTGCATATTGGTAATATTGTAGATATGCTGGCTTCTCTCTGTGTACGCAATGTGTATTTCTTCGAGTCAGTCTCAGCCTTCATGTGCTCCTCCTGTTCATGAGAGGCTCCAGGGTGATGTGCTTCGTCAGCACCTGAGGTGTCGTCACCCTGGCCTCATGGTTCTGTTGTGTTATCACTAGCTTTGTCACTTGATGTGAGTTGGGGTTCTCAGCTGTCTGCATAAGCTGGTGGATCATAAACACGGACATTTCGTGAAGTCGTCACAGTGATTTTTGGCTGGTTGAGGACATAGCAACCCTGATTCATTTTGGTTATGGCCAGAAACAAACGTTGAAGTTTATCCTTTTGGCTTGTGATTAGGTACTTATGTACTCGTCATATATCTAGTCCATGGGGTTTGTTTCGGATTCTAAATTATTTTTATAGGTTGCTGGGCAGTTGTATACTAATTCCATCAGGTTTACAGTAGAAACAACTACATTTAACACACTGTCTTCCCCTGGTGACGCCAGTGTGTTTTTGGATAAACTATTTGGTCGGGCTTGGTTCAATAGACATGGAATCAATACCCAGTACTAAGTATTCCGAGCAAACAAAACAGGGTCCGTTATCCAATCTCATAGTCCGGGGACAGAAAGTCATATCAGGCATACTAAGTGAGAGAAAACAAAAATGACAGGGAAACTCATGAACCCCCAAAAATGGCCATTAGGAGGTGAAATCAGGTGTTCCGGAAAGAGTGAGCATTTCCTGCCCCACTAGTGGCACCCGTCATGAATTCCCCAAAGTTAACATGAAAATAGATCTAGTTGCATGGCAGACATGGATTTGCTGTATTTATCCACCAGATCATGATGACGTCCATAGAATTCCTTAAACGCAACTATAAGTCTTGGTAAAACATATCCTTGTCGCAGCAGTTTAGATCGATAGACAAAGTCCTCATATTTGCAACTAGCTCTGGAATAGCGTATAAGTTGAGAAACATACACACCGTATGTCGGTGACATAGGAATGTTGCTGCTTAGAAAAGGGAAATTGACTATGGAAAAATTGAAATCATCACGTTTGTCATATAATCTAGTTGACAGGTTAGAATCATTATCAATCTCCAACCTCAGGTCTAGATAGCTGGAAAACTTAGCGGAGTCTGTAGTATCTTTAATTTCAAGTTCCTTAGGATATATGACATCCAAATAATCACCAAACGTGGGATTATTTAGCGACAATATTGTATTATACGTTTGTTGTTGGCATCATAAAAGTTTGGTTGTATTGGTGGTAGTAGATTGATACTTACACCGATCAAGCGTGCGTTTTGGTCCTTCTACAAAGACTGTACATGGTGCGCCAAATGGGTGGATGTGCCTCATCTTAGCTTTCTGTGTAATGAACATCTCGTAGACAGTCATTTTTCCTGGCGTTGGTAGCTCTGGTTCTGCAAGTACTGTGCATGCCTCACTGCAGACTGCCAGAATGACTTGAGAGGTCCGGCCACAGCAAGCAAACAGTGTGAAATGTCCAGTAGATTTCATCATACACATTCAGACTTTCCATTTTGGAATGGAGGAAATGGAATGGAAAACGCTTTTTGGCGTACATGTCTGCTCGTTCTCCGAGCATGTTGTACACGTGCCTCCTTGTTGCTATTGTTACGTTGACATCCCTTGCATTACATACTGTAGTCACAGAATGTCATTGTCTGAGGGTTTTGTGTCACTCATCGAGTGTCCTCGTCCCACGCAGGTGACATGGCAAGTGTTTGTAGGAAGTAGAGCCAGAGTATATAGAGCAAGATCCCTTGCTGAAAGTGACCTCTTTACCAGCTTCTGTGGCTGCTCAGACTGGGAACAGGCTTGTCAGGAATATAGGTGCTAGAAGCGCGTTTTTCAGTGTGATGTCATATATGTTCCCACGTGAGTCCAATATGGTGTACCTCGCGTCATCCTTTGCTACTGCTAGCTCGTCGCTACATCCACCGTCTGCCAGTCCTATGTAATGGCGTTTTGGGTTGTACGTATCATCGTAGGAGATGAATTGACGATGTGACATGTCGCGCCACAATCGACAAGGAAATGGCTGCCGTACTGCTCATCATCACAGTCCTGCTCGTCACTTGTCAGGAAAAAGAATGTGGCTGATGTTCGTGTCGTAGAAGTTACTGACTGTTTTTTGTTTTTGTTTTTTTTTGTTCTGCTTTAACATGTCCCTGTTTTTGACAGTACTGGCACACCAGTGTTTTTTCATGACATTTACGGGACTTGTGGCCATTTTTTCCACACGACAGGCATCGTGTCTGTTTAAGATCAGACTGTGGCTTCTTTTTCATCGCCATTGCTGTAGCTGTACTGTGCGTTGATGACCGTGGTGCTTCCTTACTTGCATGGTTTTCGTCTCATCGATCTGTATTTGTGACGACGAATGTTTTGTTGTCGTCTGGTAAAGCCTGCCGGAGTATTGCGTAGACCAGGCTGTCTGTGATGTTTTCTCACATAGCGTTGAATTCTGTAGATGCTCGTTCTGCATGGATCGAGTAGTCGGTGACATCTTCATCTGGCGACATTCTGATTGTTGTCAATTTTTCTGGTGTTTTCTGTACTGGCGTAATTATCACATAAGATTTTGAGTGCTTTTCGTTCGTCATGTGATGTGTCTGTCATGATAATTTGAGGGGATCGTTCGTCGAAAACTACGAACGAGTATTAGGGCTTGAGGATTTGATGTGAAGAATCTGCCGAGTTTTGCATGATAACGAAAGCGTAACACTCGAGGTGTGGGGCGAAGAGTCGGGCGCTTGGGAATCAGGCTTTTGGATCTCATCAGCAATTCATAGAAAAGTCACCACTCCATCCGATGATGCTACGATTAGGAATCAGGGCAAAACCGTTCCTGTCTTCCCAGGCCTGTAGTAAGACATCTAGTCGAAAACTAAGTGTCGAGTCGCAGCCAAGAATGGCCTTTGAATCCTTGTCACGGCACCAATTGTAGCGTTTTCTCCATCAAGACTGAATATACAACCTTTTTACGGATCACATTCTTTAAGCTTTGTACAAAGTCAGAGCGAATGTGACTCTCCAAGCGTTTATTGTCCAACCAAACGATGAATTTCAATGTCTCTTTCATATGATCAAGTACTCTCTAACTTGTCGACAGTCCGGTGCCACAATATTATAATATGGTAGTCCAGTTCACAATGTAGCATTTATATTCATAATTGGTAGCTCATCTTCAGTTAGACTTTTACACTATCTTACTAACTTTGTCTGTCTTGGAACCATGCTTCTTTACAAGATGTATTATGTATTTGTCGAGTCCTGAATGGTGGAGTTGTGATATATGCAAGTGTTGCTAAGGTGGTGCAAGTGTGTGCGGCTGAGGATGTATAGTGCTTGTCAAAGGTGTAGTGTGGCGCTGTAGAAGTCTGCATGTATATGTAGTGTAAGAGCAGTAGGTGTTGGGGGACTGAAAGCTGGTAGAGTCTACAATATCAAGAATGTATTTATACTGAGATCTAAAAATTCTTCATTGCGAGAAAAGTAACGAAAACAGCATAAATTTTCACAAGATGGCAACGCACATTTTATTCCAGAAGATTTTTCTCCACGTATTGATCGACTATCGAAAAATGAATATGAGAGGACTCGTTAAATAAGGAACTATTTCCACTTCGTGATGGTCAAACCAACAGCTGAACATCCTGGTCGTTTCTTACAAGAGATTACACCACTCCACTATATCTTAGTTTTATCTAATATTATTAGGTGAGAATATACTGTGTATACGACCACCTGTCTATGAATCGCTAAGTGTAAATAGCCAGGCTCTCCAGATGATAATGGTTAATAGTAACTTTTGTTGCTCTCCATAGAACTAAAATTTGTTGCTCTCTCCATAGAAAGTGTCCTCTGCAAACTACATTTCCGTGGGTGAAGTACAAAGCCATGTAAAACTTGTTGACATGGCATCACAACCAAGATCCCAACTATACGTAATTTATTCAGTCATTCCTTTTCCATTGTTGTCTTCGCCCATATATATTTAATGTGCATGCACACGTTAAAAATACATAACTTAATCATGAACTGTGACACCAGAGAGCTTTCAACCTATTCCAGGCGTGACTGTTGAGGGCAATGGTCTCAGCGTACAGTCACGTTTTGTCCGCCACTTAACATTCTGACAAAACATCTTCTGGATTCTTCACAGAAAATTTGATCGGTACGTCAGTTGAGCAAACGCTGTGCGTCTTTATCCTTGTAGTTTTTTTCACGTAGACAAACATGTTTCTCGTTGAATTCGCACGGGACGAGTTTCGAAGCACCATACCTTATTATGAACTTTGAAATTGATGGATAACTTCCACATCTCTTATGTATCTATGGTGTTTGAAATCTGGGACATATAAAGGCTAAAATTCGCAATCAGTGGTATGGTATGCAAAAAGGCTAATGTGAAATACACAGGTATGCTTGAAATGATTTCTAATCCTTGTATCAAAGTGTATATATTTATTTTGACCATTGCCTTCACCATTTTTACATTGCCAAATAAATTTTCACATAAACCAACTGGCACACTTCCTATAGGCTCATATAGAAGTTTATGTTCAAGAGTTTATGTTCATCTCGCACACTTTGAGACACGCGTACTGTATTATTGTCTTTCACCAGGTAACCTCGATCAAGCTGTTGGATCCTATAGAAGCGATAAATATACCATGGTCATATTACTTCCTGTATTCACATAAAACAAACTCAAACTGTTTGATAAAATGTTGTTTCCAAAGACCATTTATTGTGGGCATATCCTTAGTCAATTACGAGATTATCGAGACGGGCACCAATGTTATACATTCAGTGGTGGACATAAGGCTGCGTTCGAGCTCTTGAAGTCATGTTGTTACAATGTATCAAATTCTCAAATCAGGGCCTGAAAGCCAAAACTTCTATGGCACTTTCAAATACACCCATAATACTCTCATGACAGAAATGAGAGTGCGAGAATTATTATGGTGAAGTCATTTTAGAATCCGCCAGCCACGATTCATTTGTAGAATATATATAATTTTTCTGTTAACTGCTTTCCGACTTGTCTTGGTATTCACATCACGACAATGTAGTGCAGACCAAGAAAACAGAGAAGCCAACATGTTACTAGGTGACGTCATTGCTATCGAGGCACTGGAGGGTGAAGGAAAATCGATGATTACAAGATGTAGGGGGAGCCTGGTGAGTGGAGACTGGGGACTGTTTCTAGGAGATGTCCCGGCTATAAATTTGAAGCCATGGTGTTCTAGCCACCATTTCAACAGATAAGTTATAAGCAAACAACTTTTCCAACTAACCAAATATGATTGGGAAAGTTGCTGTCATGGGATGTGCAATCATCAACATCGCAAACGGAATTGCTTTCAATGCTTTGGGACTGACGCAATTTCCTCATACTGGCATACCTAACGGCATTACAAAGTTTCTCGTCAAGAACAATAACCTCTCGGTCGTAGACTATCTAGAACCGTACCCGAAGCTCCTCGTCTTCGACGTCTCGGGCAACAAAATAACAGAATTTCCCGACCTGGAAAACGTGTCTTCGACCCTGAGGATCCTGTACGTTAGCGACAATTTGATCCCCAGTGTTCCCGCAATCATTCTCGGCAGACTCGTAGCCTTGAGGAAGCTGTACGTCCAGCAGAACCCTATCATTTCTTTCCCGGACGTGTCTGGTACACCGGACCTTTGGTACATCAACATGGGGGATATTGAGCTAATAGAGTTTCCCGTGCTCACAAACATGGGACAACTTATCACGAAGATCGTCATATCTAGCCCATACATTGAAACGATTAATGTAGAAGCTTTGGCCGCCCTCCGTCACATCTACTACATTAATTTCAAGTTCATGGCTGTGGGACTACCGAACATGTGCCGGATGGACACGAGCGAGAGAAAGCTGCAGATAGGCACCCAGCTGTTCACACAACCTTGTAGTCAGGATTTCATGTGGGCCAAACTGTCGTCAATGATCGCAAATGTCACATTCCATGCGACGTGGGCGTTCGCTTGCAACATGTCGGAGACGGTCCGGTACGAAATGGCGTCAGTGAACATCACAGACCTCATCCAGAGAGGTGAGTTCCACATATATAGCGAGCATAGCGAGCATCCTCCAGCTAGCCGCCAACATTTCCAAGGTTGGGGTCAGGTCATGGTCAGGTTGAGATTCTGGTGCGTCCGAAAGTCATGAATAGTAGAATTTTTCTTGAAGAATTTTTCCTGGTAGTAATTTTACTTGAAGTCATGAATCAAGTATGTAGTTCTTACAACCTTCCCATGTCCGTGAGTGTGACTAAAATGTGTGTAGTGATTGGATGTGTGTCAGAGCTGGAGTCCATCAAGATCATTATTTACCCATGGATGGATAGTAGCTTGCTGCATTTGAGGCATAAAATATGGATGTCCAATATTGTCGTATCTGTCCAATATACATGTATTGTGATAGACGTGGAATCAATACCCAGTATTAAGTATTCCAAGCAAACAAAACAGGGTCCGTAACCCAATCTCATAGTCCGGAGACAGAAAGTCATATCAGGCATACGAAGTGAGAGAAAACAAAAATGACAGGGAAACTCATGAACCCCCAAAAATGGCCATTAGGAGGTGAAATCAGGTGTTCCGGAAAGAGTGAGCATTTCCTGCTCATATTATATCCATTATACTTATATATTGTGATATACTTGTGATATTATCCGTTATACTTCTCGGGTTGGAGTTTCACTGATGTGTGGAGATTGGCCACAATGAATTTCATTCTTTGCCATCTCAAACCAACGTATCCATACGCCATGTAGGACGAACCAACTGAACAGGGCTACTCTATACACTGATATGGTATTCGGGATATAGAATCGACGCGTACTCGACTCAGTGCAAAAGTTTGTTGAGGTTCCCGTTTAATTCTGGAGTAAACTAACAACATGACTTGATCCCGAATTCCCGATACAATGTGTGTCACGTTCGGCAGCTGGTTCAGTGTCGGGTGTGAGGTTCATTCGCCCAGAAACATATTGTGACGTTTTCCGAGTTTGAGTAATAAAACTGAATAGATATGAGTAATAACAATACAACTTTAGTTTAAACCAACCGCTCATTTCCTTATGTTCAAGGCCTACCTCAATTTATCTCCTATCACTAAATAGGCGCTAGGGATTCTAAGGCCTTTTAACCCTTGAATTATATATTACTATTATCTTTCTTTTTGTGATCTTTTTTGCAGGAGACACTGCGTATTTCCAGAAGATATCGGACTTGAATGATTTTTACTGTTACCCTAAAATCATGTCGGAGGTTTCTCGAGTCTCGACTAGCGTGGAGTGTGGAACATTGTGCTTGAAGAACACGGCCTGTCTGATGGCAGGGTACGACAACAGCACGAGAACCTGTGCTCTAGCCAGCGGGGAACCGGGCTATGAGTGGCACTTCAGAAAATACCCAACTTGGGTCACGTTTGAAACGCGTTAACCAATCTCAAACGATAACAATAGCAACAACCAGCAACAACAAAAGTAGCACAAGAAAAATCATCAAAACTAATATAACTACTTCTGTAAAATGCACTGTATAATCAAGCTCAACACGAGGCCTAAAATGATTTCTGTCCATCACTTTCTTAAGAAGCGTCGGATTAAGTTGACATTTTATGGGTTTTGATTTGGCAAATTTCTACCTCCAAAACTGAAAAAAGTTGGCAGTCTATCCCAATGTTAAATTTGGTCCCAAAGGAGATCAAATGAGTTCAATCAAATTTTGGCATCTCATGACCTTTATTCCGATGAGGAGTGTTCCAATTGTGATGGGTTTTTCTTGACTCAGAAGACACATGCGAGTGTTTTTAAAAGAAATATCTTCTTTTTGAAGAACATCGAATCACATTGGCCTAGATTGTCAAATTTTTCAGTGTTTGAGATAGAAGAGTTTCACATTGATCCGACGATCCCAAATAAAATTATGGGCGAAAATATTTTGAGGTTTTGTGTTGAATTTTAGCCTCCTTAGGCAGGGGCCGATCCAGGATTCTGGAAAAAGAGGGTGCTCTTCTGAAATGTCCATAAGTGAAGGGGCCGAGAAAGTTTTTGAATTTAGAGTCTCTGCGCTGGTTTCTGAGGTGTATTTTACAACTGTACCTTGTGAAATCGATAAGAAAGACAACTGACTTTTTTTCAAAGAATGGAGGGTCTAATAGTCCTACCACTCTGAGGTTCTTACTCAACCCACATGGTGATGCTCAATCGATTAATAAAAATAATGAGATACAATTAAAAATCTTCCAACTTATGCGAACATTTAGAGATATACATGTATTAACGGACACAGATTTCAGCGCATTTGGTGTCAGCTACATTCTTGGCGATTCTCGAACTGTTCATGGTGTCGTAGGTCTACTGCATGATGATCATGACATAGGTGCAGTAGTCGGGTACAGTGGCTTAGATTCGCCATCACGTTTAATTTACACCCCATTCAATTTCCACCTCGGTGAGAACCCTTCTCACCCTGGCGAAAACCTTCTCACCCCGGCGAAAACCTTCTCACCCCGGCCAGAACCTTCTCACCCCTGCCAGAACCTTCTCACCCCGGCGAAAACCTTCTCACCTCGGCGAGAACCTTCTCACCCGGCGAGAACCTTCTCACCTTGGCGAAAACCTTATCACCCCGGCGAGAACCTTCTCATCAAGGCCAGAACCTTCTCACCCCGGCGAAAACCTTCTCACCTCGGCGAGAACCTTCTCACCCCGGCCAGAACCTTCTCACCCAGGCGAGAACCTTCTCACCCCGGCGAAAACCTTCTAACCTCGGCGAAAACCTTCTCACCCCGGCGAAAACCTTCTCACCCCGGCAAAAACCTTCTCACCCTGGCCAGAACCTTCTCACCCCGGCGAGAACCTTTTCACCCCGGCGAAAACCTTCTCACCTCGGCGAAAACCTTCTCACCCCGGCCAGAACCTTCTCACCCCGGCAAGAACCTTCTCACCCTGGCGAAAACCTTCTCACCTCGCCGGGGTGAGAAGGTTCTGGCCGTTGTGAGAAGGTTCTGGACGGGGTGAGAAGGTTTTCGCCGAGGTGAGGTTTTTGCCAGGGTGAGAAGGTTCTCGCCGGGGTGAGAAGGTTCTGGCCGGGGTGAGAAGGTTTTCGCCGAGGTGAGAAGGTTTTCGCACACGTTATAAGAATAAATCACGCGCTATATGCATTCGACCGTAAGCATTCGACCGTTAATAGTAACTTTTGTTGCTCTCCATAGAACTAAAATTTGTTGCTCTCTCCATAGAAAGTGTCCTCTGCACACTACATTTCCGTGTGTGAATTACGCTCATGAAGTACAAAGCCATGTAAAACTTGTTGACATGGCATCACAACCAAGATCCCAACTATACGTAATTATTCAGTCATTCCTTTTCCATTGTTGTCTTCGCCCATATATATTTAATGTGCATGCACACGTTAAAAATGCATAACTTAATCATGAACTGTGACACGAGAGAGCTTTCAACCTATTCCAGGCGTGACTGTTGAGGGCAATGGTCTCAGCGTACGGTCACGTTGTGTCCGCCACTTAACATTCTGACAAAACAGCTTCTGGATTCTTCACGAAAATTTTGATCGATACGTCAGTTGAGCAAACGCTGTACGTGTGTATCCTTGTAGTTTTTTTCACGTAGACAAACATGTTTCTCGTTGAATGCGCACGCGACGAGTTTCCAAGCACCATTCCTTATTATGAACTTTGAAACTGATGGATAACTTCCACATCTCTCATGTATCTATGGTGTATGAAATCCGTGACATATAAAGGCTAAAGTTCGCCATCAATGGTATGGTATGCAGAAAGGCTCCTGTGAAATACACAGGTATGTTGGAAATGATTTCTAATCCTTGTATCAAAGTGTATATATTTATTTTGACCGCTGTCTTCACCATTTTTACATTGCCATTTAAAATTTCACGTGAACCAACTGGCACACTTCCTGTAGGCTGTTGGATCCTATAGAAGCGATAAATATATCAAGGTTAAATTACTTCCTGTATTCACATAAAACAAACTCAAACTGTTTGATAAAATGTTGTCTCCAAAGACCATTTATTGTGGGCATATCCTTAGTCAATCACGAGACTATCGAGAGGGGCACCAATATTACACAATCAGTGGTGGACATAAGGCTGCGTTCGAGCTATTGAAGTCATGTTATTACATTATTAGGGCCTGAAAGCCAAAACTTCTATGGCACTTTCAAATACACCCATAATACTCTCAAGATAGAAACCACACAAGCTGCAGGACAGTTTTTAAGCAAACATTTAGTACTGATTAGGTGCGCGAGAATTATTATGGTGAAGTCGTTTTAGACTATCGCTGCTGTAACTTTTAAAATCCGCTAGCCGCGATTCATTTGTAGAATATAATCTTATCGCAGGTATATATTCTAACTTCTCTGTTAACTGCTTTCCGACTTGTATTGGTATTCACATCACGACAAGGTAGCACAGACCAAGAAAACAGAGAAGCCAACATGTCACAAGGTGACGTCATCGCTATCGTGGCATTGAACGGTGAAGGAAGATCGATTATTACAAGATGTAGGGGGAGCCTGGTGTCCGGAGACTGGGGGGTGTTCCTAGGAGGTGTCCCGGCTATATATTCGGAGCCACGGTGTTCTACCACCATTTCCAACAGATAAGTTATAAGCAAACATCGCTGAATCGCAGAACTTTTGCAATTAACCAAATATGATCGGGAAAGTTGCCGTCGTGAGCTGTGCAATCATCAGCATCGCAAACGGAATTGCTTTCAATTCTATGGGACTGACTCAATTTCCACACAGTGGCATAGCTAACAACATTTTAACACTTTTTGTCAAGAACAATAACCTCTCGGTCGTAGACTATCTAGAACCGTACCCGAATCTTCGCATCTTCGACGCCTCGATCAACAAAATAAATCAATTTCCTGACCTGCTAAACGTGTCTTCGACCCTGAGGACCCTGAACGTTAGCTACAATTTGATCCCCAGTGTTCCCGCAGTCATACTCGGCAGAATGGTAGCTTTGATGAAGCTGTACATCCAGCAGAACCCTATCGTCTATTTCCCGGACGTGACTGGTACACCGAACCTTTGGTACATGAACTTGGGGGATACTGAGCTAACAGAGTTTCCCGTGCTCACCAACATGGGGCAGTATATCACGAAGATCGTTCTATCTAGCCCATACATTGAAAGGATTACCGTCGAAGCTTTGGCCGCCCTCCGTCACATCTACTACATCAACTTCAAGTTCATGGCCGTCGGACTACCGAACATGTGCCGGATGGACACGAGTGACAGAAAGCTGCAGATAGGCACCCAGCTGTTCACACAACCTTGTAGTCAGGATTTCATGTGGGCCAAACTGTCGTCAATGATCGCAAATGTCACATTCCATGCGACGTGGGCGTTCGCTTGCAACATGTCGGAGACGGTCCGGTACGAAATGGCGTCAGTGAACATCACAGACCTCATCCAGAGAGGTGAGTTCCACATATATTCACCTATGTAAATGTCACCAGTACAAGCCACAAGCGAGCATCCTCCAGCTAGCCGCCAACATTTCCATGGTTGGGGTCAGGTCATGGTCAGGTTGAGATTCTGGTGCGTCCGAAAGTCATGAATAGTAGTAATTTTACTCGAAGTCATGAATCAAGTATGTAGTTCTTATAACCTTCCCATGTCCGTGAGTGTGACTAAAATGTGTGTAGTGATTGCATGTGTGTCAGAGCTGGAGTCAATCAAGATCATTATTTACCCATGGATGGATAGTAGCTTGGCGCATTTGAGGCGTGAAATATGTTTTTAGGTTACCGGACCTATGGTCCGATAACCTATTGGCATGGCGTTGCGTCCGTCGTCCGTCGTCCGTCGTCGTCGTCGTCCGTCCTCGTCGTCGTCGTCCACATTTTTATCTTTTTTGTTTACAGGCGAATTTTTCTGAAATTTTGCACAAAAATACTTAAAAATAATTCAAGAAGGAGGTATTTTTTTCGTTTTTTGATTTTCACATTTTTTTCAAAATGGCGGCCGTTTTCGACGAAAAATGCCTGATTTTGGAGTTTGGCGGCCATTTTCTCAAAATCTGTTCGGTAACTTTTTTCCTTTTTGATAAATAAGACTCCTCATATGTACTCCTATGATGTCTATAAATTTCGTTGCGCTTGAATCGCTCGAAGTGGGCCATTTTGGCCCAAACTCGGCCCAAATGGGACTTTCCCATGTTAAATTCTCCTATGCTTTATAATGGGACACATTATGCCTAATATCTCACTTGATATTGAGATTAGAGACTAGGAATCAATTGTGGACATATAGGAAATGATATATGCTGAATATTCTCGTGACCTTGAATTTGACCTCTGACCTCAGTTTCAAGGTCAGAGAACAAAATGGCTTATATCTCGCTTATTATCGACTCTACAGCTTAGGAATCAATTGTGGACATATAGGAAATAATATATGCTGAATATTCTCGTGACCTTGAATTTGACCTCTGACCTCAGTTTCAAGGTCAGAGCACAAAATGGCTTATATCTCGCTTATTATCGACTCTACAGCTTAGGAATCAATTGTGGACATATAGGAAATGATATATGCTGAATATTCTGATGACCTTGAATTTGACCTTCGACCTCATTTTCAAGGTCACAGGACAAAATGGCTAATATCTCGCTTGTTATCGACTTTACAGCTTAGCAATCAATTATGAACATATAGGAAATGATATATGCAGATTATTGTCATGACCTTGAATTTGACCTTTAACCTCATTTTCTAGGTCACAGGACAAAATTGCTAATAGCTCACTTATTATCGATTTTACAGCTTTAGAATCAATTGTGGACACATAGGAGATGATATATGCTGAATATTCTCGGGACCTTGAATTTGACCTCTGACCTCATTTTCAAGGTCACAGGACAAACTGGCTCATATCTTGCTCCTCTATTGACTGTATGGTTTGGGAATCAATTGTAGACATGATATAGAAAATGATATACATTGAATATTTTGATGACCTTGAATTCGACCTTTGCCCCTTCATTCTCAAGACCACAGCACAAAATTGCTAATATCTCTCTGATTATTGAATTTACAGCTTAGCAATCAACTGTGGACATGATATATGCTTAATGTTATATATGCTGAATATTCTCTTGACCTTGAATTCAACCAGTGACCTGGCTAACATCTAAGATATTAAATATTGTCCGGTAACCTATTTTCGGCGCTTGGCCTAATTTTTATATGTCTAATATTGTCATATCTGTAAACTATACATGTATTGTGATATTATTATACATTATACTTCTCGGGTTGGATTTTCACAGCTGTGTGGAGATTGACCACCATGGATTTCCTTCTTTGCCATCTCAAACCAACGTATCCATTGAGTTTTCATGGCTTTCAGGTTTATTTTTCCACACATATATGTATAACGAACCGTCAACGAGACTGAACAGGGCTACCTTATACATTGATATGGCATCGAATCGACGTGTAGATCGACTCGGTACAAACGTTTGTCACCAATGTTTAGGTTCCCGCTTGAATCTGGAGCAAATGAGCAACATGACTTGACCCCGATACAAAATGGGTCACCCTCGGCAGCTGGCTCAGTGCGCGGGGTGTGAAATTCATTCGCCCAGAAACATATTGTGACGTTTCCTCGAATATGTGTTTGAGTAGATCTGAGGAATAACAGTACAACTTTAGTTTAAACCAACCGCTCATTTTCTTATGTTTTACGTTCTAATTTATCCGTTGAACTTATCATAAAGCACATAAGATATTTAGCGGTCGCCTATTACTATAAAGATTTGAGAAGGCTCTAAGATTAGGCCTCTTAACCCCTGAAATGTATTACTACTTATCGTTCCCTTTTTGCAGGAGACACAGCGTATTTCCAGAAGATATCGGACTTGAATGATTTTTACTGTTACCCTAAGATCATGTCGGAGGTTCCTCGAGTCTCGAGTGCCGTGGAGTGTGGAACATTGTGCTTGAAGGACATGGAATGTCTGATGGCAGGCTACGACAACAGCACGAGAACATGTGCTCTAGCCAGCGGGGAACCGGGCTATGAGTGGCACTTCAGAAAATACCCAACTTGGGTCACATTTGAAACGCGCTAACCGTAAACAGCAACAACAACAACAACAACAACACTACTACTATAGCCTCTACTGTAAAATATGGTAAAGTCAACACAAAATCACAAATGATATTTGTCCACAATTTTGTTCAGAATCGTCAGATCAAATCGAAATTTTATGTGCTCTTATTTGGCATTTTTATTGCCGTGGTGCTGCGTCCATCATCCGTCGTCGTCATCGATGACGTCGTCTGTCTACACTTTTATCTCTAAAGTTTACGGTCGAATCTTTTTTGAAAATTTTCACAGAAATATCGAAAAATATTTGAAGAGAGAGGTGGCCAATCTTTTACATTGACGAGAAATTTTTTTTTGAAATGACGCAAAAGAGTATCGTTGCCCGTGAAGTGGGCCATTTTGACCCAAACTTGATTCTCCTATGCTATATAATGGGACATATTATTGCTAGTATGTAACTTTAAATTGGTATCAGAGTTTACGAATCAATTATGGGCGTATAGAAAATGATATATGCTGAATATCCTCATGACCTTGAATTTTAAATTTGAGCTCATTTTCAAGGTCAGATAACAAAATGGCTAATACCTCTCTTACTATCAACTTTACAGCTTGAGAATCAATTGTGGACGGATAGGAAATGATATATGCTGAATATACTCATGACATTGACATTGGAGTTTATTTTCAATGTCAGAGTACGAAATGGCTAATATCTCTCATATTACCGACTTTATAGCTTATGAATCCATAGTGAACATATAGGGAATGATATTCATGAAATAATCTCATGACTTTGAATTTGACCTTTGGCCCCCTCTCCCAGGTCAGAGAACAAAATGGCTAAGGCCAAAAAAAAAAAATTCTATGTTTCTGGTTATCGCGCGCGTCACTTTAAACCCTGCGCATCATTTTACTTTTAAAAAAAAAAAATCGCGCGCGTCACTTAAACCACCGCGCGTCAATTCGTTTTTTATATTTTTTTTTGACCACCGCCCTCGATCTTGGATTATAAATGATCTCAGATCTCAGATGCTCCACCTAGCGAATAAAACGGCCGCATTCGATAGGCGGCGCTGTGACGAAAATGTGTTGAAGAAAACAAATCACCAATTTATGGCGCAAATCCTACTGTTTTACGATGTTAATTTCTGTTCAAATCGAACAAGGTTTGAAAGTATTACGACCATTTGGACTGATAGATGTGCCCGAACACTACACAGTGACAGAAACTTTCGAGAAACTTTCAAAGGGCTTGATCCCCTCGGGGGACAATTTTTTGTTGGAAAACAAATATTTGGATTACCGTATTATCGCGTACATAAACGATGCAAGCTCTAGTGGCACACGACAATCTGTTCCACAGCTTTCACGAATTGTCGACATCAAAGAGTTTGGGAAGTTTCTAACAATCAGACTCGAAACTGATGAGCCTGTCAATCAACCTCCTGTAGTCAATGCCTTTTCAGTGCTGCAGCGAGCACAATCCGGCAAAACATGGCCAGCATTGAGAGATCTCACCAGACCAAATAAACGGTTTGAGCTACACAATAGCATCGTATCCTGGCTACAAGGAAAAAACATAGGGTGGTCCAAAGACATCAAACTGCTTGGTGAAAACTTTGTGAATGTTTTGGGAGACATTCTGTGGTTGTTGGATCCTCATCGTCTGACACTCTCACAGCAAGGCTGTGCACTTTCGTCAACATGGGATATATTCCAGGTAGGATTTCAGTAAAGTTTGTAAATGATGTTTTTTTGTAACAATATAAAATTATATAATATACGGTATAATTATAATATTCTACCATTTATACTTCTAGGGATATAATGCCCCGGCCATCCATCGGCATCTTCCGAAACAAATATCTGAAGATGAGTTACTGACAAAATCAACTCAGCTTTTTAACCATGCTGAACAGGTATTGTGGGCATCACACTAAACATCTGTCTCAAATTATTCAGATTCATCGAAAATAAGTGATTTGTTTCTGACCATCTTTTAAAAATAAAGGGAATGCATGGCATTCTTTCATATAAATGTACTAGTGTTTCCCATATTGACTATATTCACAGGCATGGATGTCCAAGAGCGACTGGAAGGTGATACAAGAGGAGATCACGGCTTTGGCTTCGGTCCTGCAAAAATATGCCAGTTATCTAAAAAAACAAAGGAAGACGGTGTCTGTGAACCACCAGCAGCTGGAACCTGTACGTGTTTGGTATTAATATTCGTATTCGTATACAATATTGAATTAAATTTATTAAATGTTATAATATTTAGAAAAGTAAAGAAAACAATATAGGTCTAGCTTCTGCATGATTGTTTATCACAAAATGAACAATAGCACTGTGATTGTGTTCGTATTTTTGCAGGTCCGTGATGTGAGTGTCGCGGTGGACAGTGTGGGGTTGCCTTGCTTCAAAAGTCAGACAACTGCCATTCTTGCTAAACTCCAGCCTTTCATCAGTCTTCTGCAAGACGAGAATTACTATGAGTTTGTCTGTGCCAACACATCGCTCCCGATTGACAAAGCGGAAAGATTTAGGCTCATTTCTGCCCTGAAACTCCATGGGCTCCCCTTCCCCGCTGTACTGTTCACCTACTCCCCAGGCAATAATGTTGGCAACTATCACTTTCTTTGGAAGGTACACACTGTTCACTGCTATATTTTTGAAGTCCTGAACTATTAAATTGTATTTAACTGTTTTGGTTTCCTCCTTTAAAATCATTTACATACAAAACATGTCATGATTTCATGTCATGATTTAATTTCAGTTTTTGCTACTGGAATCAATATTTGCAATTATACAGAGTATAAATTGGAATGATTGTAGGTTGATCCAGCCCACACAGCAGAGCAGCGATCCATGCGACATGCTGCTCTAGCCTTCATTATTCGGCAGCGCTGTCCCATTTATCACACCAGGCAGATGAGGAGAGAGTTCCAAGAACTATTTGGTTCGGTGTCATCATGCAAACCAGCACTACTACGTGAAATGTATAGGAGGCTCACTGGTGATTGTGGATCGGCTGAATGTGAAACTACAGCTGAGGTAATTATAGAGATACATGTACATTTTAATTCATTTTTGGGTGGACTGCATGCAACCAACCTGCCCAACAGATTTAGCGTGTCCGTCCGTCAACAATTGCTTGTGAACACGATAATTTAATAAATATTTGATGTAGACACCTAAAATTCATACCGGGGCTGCATATTAAGAAGTTCTGGGTAAATGATCGGTGACCTTGAACTATCATTAACCCTACTTTATTTAGCAACCCACACAGTTGTCATGAACGACAGACATCAAATTTTGTTCCTGTCTTATTCGCTAATTTTGGATTAATTATTCCAAGTTATAAAGCCACTTCATGTATAAAGTAAATAAACACATAATTGCGGTGTTGATTTCTGTGGTTTCCCACAAAGCTGACAGTAAACGTCTTGCAAATAAGGCCAAAAAAAAAAAATTCTATGTTTCTGGTTACAGTGGTTTTCGAAAAGTGATGCGATGATGCGAATTTTTTTTTTTCTTTTTTTTTCCCTAAATCAGCGGGAGTCGTGCTCGACGAAGCCATGAAAGCTACAATTTGCCTCAGTAAATCACCTGTATGTTTAATATATTATGTGCATAGAACATTGTACCGTTTTTTTAATATTTCAAGAGAGACATTTGTTTTCTTTGATAAACATTTTTGTATTGTTGAACTTTTATTGTATTCTCTAACACAAACACAACTCACAAATCTGTATAACTTGTAAAATATGACACTATAATGTGGTAAATCATTCAATAACTAAACATATCTACAACCTTGAATATGATGAATGTCCTTGAAAGTCATGTGTATGAAATATATGTCTATGACCATTGGACTAAAACAATTTTATACACAAAAAAGTAACCAAATGTACAGTACACGTACATCAGTAAATAAGGACTAGTATTAAACACAAATAAAATATTCGTCAAAAGTAAATTCCACATAATACAAAAACAAAACAACTAAGTTCCTTGAATACTGATATCAACTAGGTAGCACCAAATATTGTCATCTACAAAGCACCCTAAAACACAGTTAACGTCTATTTAATACTGAACTGAAGTGGAGTATGGCCAAACATTAATTCTCATCCAGTCCACGTTTGCGTGCCAGCTTTGGGTTTGTTGCCCGTTTCTGTTTTGCCATTTTTGGTTTGGACTCGTAGCACTCTCTGCAGGTGGGGTGGAAGTTGTCTGCCTCACCACCAGTCACAAGATTGGAGCCTCTAGCACAGTGAATACAAACGAGCGGGAAGCATTGGGCCGAGTAGTAAGGAATTTCAATTGGAGATGAACAAGTGAGGTCTTTGCGAACGAACACCTTGGCAAAGATGTGCTCCTTTTCTGCTCCTTCTCCTGCGTTATCTGGGATATGCTCCGACATGACTGTGCCACAAGAATAGTCGATGTCGTCCAGTGCTGCTTCGAGTTCCTGCAGTTGAACGTCATGTAGCTTCTTTGCACCATGAAGGACACGTGGTCGTGTACATTCAGTGCATGTGACTGTGGTTCGGACTCTCCATGCAGTTTGGGCACTGGGTGAGAATGGCAGGCCATGACCATCAGATTTCTTCTGTGTCTGCGAAGTCGGCCGGTCTCTCTCTGTAGTTTCAGATCCATACACTGTTGTGAATGGTTTGTAGTGCAAGTTGTCATCTGACAGCACAGGATCTGGCAGTCGGTGAAGATCATGGAAGACATCTGCTGGGAGGCGGGGGACTTCGTGGAAACTGCACCCAGGGTCACGGCACTTCAAACAGGAGAAGGAGTACGTTCTACCTGTGCAGTGAGCCTGGTAGAAATCCTTGAACGCAGGATTTTTCATCACCTGGGCTCTCGACATCTTGAAGGTCAAGCATGGATCTATTCTAGAAAGGCTTTTCTCTAACTCTAGCATTTCTTCCGATGTTGCTGGGAGATTAACTTGGAATGGAACCTCCTTCAGTTCTAACTGTCTGACAAGGCCATTTAGGAGACTGATGGGCTGCTGTAAGCTGTCTGTAATCGCGTCTTTTAGGTCCGGTCTTTTTAGGGCAGCGTCTCGCACCTTTTGAACTGAGCTCAAGGCAGCTACACTCCTCTCGATGTCGTCTGGCATCTCTGCCCTCATCATGCCAACTGCCTGCAAGGCGAGATTGAGGACACTCATCACCCGTTCTGCCATATTCTTCCATGAACTTCCAGGGGGAGTTCTAGCAGCAATTACTGCATCCAGATCTTTCGCCAGGAAGAGGGCAATTATCGTGAGTTGAACAGAGATGAAATTGGTTCGGTGATCGGGCCCCCATCGCTATACATCATGAGCATAGGTTTGTCGTTCTCTGCCCCGAGAATCCCTGCGAGTTCTGCCATATGCCGCTGTGGCGAACTTGGTTGGAGGACTGTGTCCTTGAAGCCCACATGAACTTTGCCGCGGTAGAAGGACCCATCTATGCTTTCAGGGAGGTCTACTTCCAGACATACACTAGGTGTCAGCGTGAACCTTGTAAAGTCGTGATCAGCAACAGTGAATTTCTTGTCAAGTCCGACAATTACTTGGCGGCCTCTCTCGACGGCTGCGACTGGGCATCCCGGCTCCCCAACTTTTATTTTATGCTTGTCGTCCAATGACACAAAAGTTGTGTATTCTCTGTAGAGGATGGCCATTTCTTTCAAATAGCGGAGTATTGCCGAACAGTAGTGGACATCATCATGCTGCTTTCGAATTTGCCTCGACTGTATTTGAAACTTCACCTTGAGACGGCCTGTGTACTGGAGTGCGGATTTCCGAGAAGGATCACTGGGCCAGAACTGTAATCGCAGCCACTGCTCTGAAGGCACTGGCACCTCAGGTTTGCCCTGTTCATCCAAGAGCTTCTTTACTTCCCTCAGAAGATGTCTTGTTGACATGGCAGTTGCCATGTACATAATGCTGTCATGCCTCCTCTCGTGCACTGCCATTTCTGATACGTTCGAAATGTATTGGCTGGCTGCTTCCCAAAATTCCTCGAATTTGCTTGGTCGACCAGGATTGTTCTCGCGCAGATCAAACACCAACGACGGGTCGCCTAAATCCAGCAGGAGTTGCACACGCTTGTCCACCTATCGAATAAAAAACGCCACAAATTTACTTTATTTGCAAGACGTTTACTGTCAGCTTTGTGGGAAACCACAGAAATCAACACCGCAATTATGTGTTTATTTACTTTATACATGAAGTGGCTTTATAACTTGGAATAATTAATCCAAAATTAGCGAATAAGACAGGAACAAAATTTGATGTCTGTCGTTCATGACAACTGTGTGGGTTGCTAAATAAAGTAGGGTTAATGATAGTTCAAGGTCACCGATCATTTACCCAGAACTTCTTAATATGCAGCCCCGGTATGAATTTTAGGTGTCTACATCAAATATTTATTAAATTATCGTGTTCACAAGCAATTGTTGACGGACGGACACGCTAAATCTGTTGGGCAGGTTGGTTGCATGCAGTCCACCCAAAAATGAATTAAAATGTACATGTATCTCTATAATTACCTCAGCTGTAGTTTCACATTCAGCCGATCCACAATCACCAGTGAGCCTCCTATACATTTCACGTAGTAGTGCTGGTTTGCATGATGACACCGAACCAAATAGTTCTTGGAACTCTCTCCTCATCTGCCTGGTGTGATAAATGGGACAGCGCTGCCGAATAATGAAGGCTAGAGCAGCATGTCGCATGGATCGCTGCTCTGCTGTGTGGGCTGGATCAACCTACAATCATTCCAATTTATACTCTGTATAATTGCAAATATTGATTCCAGTAGCAAAAACTGAAATTAAATCATGACATGAAATCATGACATGTTTTGTATGTAAATGATTTTAAAGGAGGAAACCAAAACAGTTAAATACAATTTAATAGTTCAGGACTTCAAAAATATAGCAGTGAACAGTGTGTACCTTCCAAAGAAAGTGATAGTTGCCAACATTATTGCCTGGGGAGTAGGTGAACAGTACAGCGGGGAAGGGGAGCCCATGGAGTTTCAGGGCAGAAATGAGCCTAAATCTTTCCGCTTTGTCAATCGGGAGCGATGTGTTGGCACAGACAAACTCATAGTAATTCTCGTCTTGCAGAAGACTGATGAAAGGCTGGAGTTTAGCAAGAATGGCAGTTGTCTGACTTTTGAAGCAAGGCAACCCCACACTGTCCACCGCGACACTCACATCACGGACCTGCAAAAATACGAACACAATCACAGTGCTATTGTTCATTTTGTGATAAACAATCATGCAGAAGCTAGACCTATATTGTTTTCTTTACTTTTCTAAATATTATAACATTTAATAAATTTAATTCAATATTGTATACGAATACGAATATTAATACCAAACACGTACAGGTTCCAGCTGCTGGTGGTTCACAGACACCGTCTTCCTTTGTTTTTTTAGATAACTGGCATATTTTTGCAGGACCGAAGCCAAAGCCGTGATCTCCTCTTGTATCACCTTCCAGTCGCTCTTGGACATCCATGCCTGTGAAAATAGTCAATATGGGAAACACTAGTACATTTATATGAAAGAATGCCATGCATTCCCTTTATTTTTAAAAGATGGTCAGAAACAAATCACTTATTTTCGATGAATCTGAATAATTTGAGACAGATGTTTAGTGTGATGCCCACAATACCTGTTCAGCATGGTTAAAAAGCTGAGTTGATTTTGTCAGTAACTCATCTTCAGATATTTGTTTCGGAAGATGCCGATGGATGGCCGGGGCATTATATCCCTAGAAGTATAAATGGTAGAATATTATAATTATACCGTATATTATATAATTTTATATTGTTACAAAAAAACATCATTTACAAACCTTACTGAAATCCTACCTGGAATATATCCCATGTTGACGAAAGTGCACAGCCTTGCTGTGAGAGTGTCAGACGATGAGGATCCAACAACCACAGAATGTCTCCCAAAACATTCACAAAGTTTTCACCAAGCAGTTTGATGTCTTTGGACCACCCTATGTTTTTTCCTTGTAGCCAGGATACGATGCTATTGTGTAGCTCAAACCGTTTATTTGGTCTGGTGAGATCTCTCAATGCTGGCCATGTTTTGCCGGATTGTGCTCGCTGCAGCACTGAAAAGGCATTGACTACAGGAGGTTGATTGACAGGCTCATCAGTTTCGAGTCTGATTGTTAGAAACTTCCCAAACTCTTTGATGTCGACAATTCGTGAAAGCTGTGGAACAGATTGTCGTGTGCCACTAGAGCTTGCATCGTTTATGTACGCGATAATACGGTAATCCAAATATTTGTTTTCCAACAAAAAATTGTCCCCCGAGGGGATCAAGCCCTTTGAAAGTTTCTCGAAAGTTTCTGTCACTGTGTAGTGTTCGGGCACATCTATCAGTCCAAATGGTCGTAATACTTTCAAACCTTGTTCGATTTGAACAGAAATTAACATCGTAAAACAGTAGGATTTGCGCCATAAATTGGTGATTTGTTTTCTTCAACACATTTTCGTCACAGCGCCGCCTATCGAATGCGGCCGTTTTATTCGCTAGGTGGAGCATCTGAGATCTGAGATCATTTATAATCCAAGATCGAGGGCGGTGGTCAAAAAAAAATATAAAAAACGAATTGACGCGCGGTGGTTTAAGTGACGCGCGCGATTTTTTTTTTTTAAAAGTAAAATGATGCGCAGGGTTTAAAGTGACGCGCGCGATAACCAGAAACATAGAATTTTTTTTTTTTGGCCTAAAGTAAATTTGTGGCGTTTTTTATTCGATAGGTGGACAAGCGTGTGCAACTCCTGCTGGATTTAGGCGACCCGTCGTTGGTGTTTGATCTGCGCGAGAACAATCCTGGTCGACCAAGCAAATTCGAGGAATTTTGGGAAGCAGCCAGCCAATACATTTCGAACGTATCAGAAATGGCAGTGCACGAGAGGAGGCATGACAGCATTATGTACATGGCAACTGCCATGTCAACAAGACATCTTCTGAGGGAAGTAAAGAAGCTCTTGGATGAACAGGGCAAACCTGAGGTGCCAGTGCCTTCAGAGCAGTGGCTGCGATTACAGTTCTGGCCCAGTGATCCTTCTCGGAAATCCGCACTCCAGTACACAGGCCGTCTCAAGGTGAAGTTTCAAATACAGTCGAGGCAAATTCGAAAGCAGCATGATGATGTCCACTACTGTTCGGCAATACTCCGCTATTTGAAAGAAATGGCCATCCTCTACAGAGAATACACAACTTTTGTGTCATTGGACGACAAGCATAAAATAAAAGTTGGGGAGCCGGGATGCCCAGTCGCAGCCGTCGAGAGAGGCCGCCAAGTAATTGTCGGACTTGACAAGAAATTCACTGTTGCTGATCACGACTTTACAAGGTTCACGCTGACACCTAGTGTATGTCTGGAAGTAGACCTCCCTGAAAGCATAGATGGGTCCTTCTACCGCGGCAAAGTTCATGTGGGCTTCAAGGACACAGTCCTCCAACCAAGTTCGCCACAGCGGCATATGGCAGAACTCGCAGGGATTCTCGGGGCAGAGAACGACAAACCTATGCTCATGATGTATAGCGATGGGGGCCCCGATCACCGAACCAATTTCATCTCTGTTCAACTCACGATAATTGCCCTCTTCCTGGCGAAAGATCTGGATGCAGTAATTGCTGCTAGAACTCCCCCTGGAAGTTCATGGAAGAATATGGCAGAACGGGTGATGAGTGTCCTCAATCTCGCCTTGCAGGCAGTTGGCATGATGAGGGCAGAGATGCCAGACGACATCGAGAGGAGTGTAGCTGCCTTGAGCTCAGTTCAAAAGGTGCGAGACGCTGCCCTAAAAAGACCGGACCTAAAAGACGCGATTACAGACAGCTTACAGCAGCCCATCAGTCTCCTAAATGGCCTTGTCAGACAGTTAGAACTGAAGGAGGTTCCATTCCAAGTTAATCTCCCAGCAACATCGGAAGAAATGCTAGAGTTAGAGAAAAGCCTTTCTAGAATAGATCCATGCTTGACCTTCAAGATGTCGAGAGCCCAGGTGATGAAAAATCCTGCGTTCAAGGATTTCTACCAGGCTCACTGCACAGGTAGAACGTACTCCTTCTCCTGTTTGAAGTGCCGTGACCCTGGGTGCAGTTTCCACGAAGTCCCCCGCCTCCCAGCAGATGTCTTCCATGATCTTCACCGACTGCCAGATCCTGTGCTGTCAGATGACAACTTGCACTACAAACCATTCACAACAGTGTATGGATCTGAAACTACAGAGAGAGACCGGCCGACTTCGCAGACACAGAAGAAATCTGATGGTCATGGCCTGCCATTCTCACCCAGTGCCCAAACTGCATGGAGAGTCCGAACCACAGTCACATGCACTGAATGTACACGACCACGTGTCCTTCATGGTGCAAAGAAGCTACATGACGTTCAACTGCAGGAACTCGAAGCAGCACTGGACGACATCGACTATTCTTGTGGCACAGTCATGTCGGAGCATATCCCAGATAACGCAGGAGAAGGAGCAGAAAAGGAGCACATCTTTGCCAAGGTGTTCGTTCGCAAAGACCTCACTTGTTCATCTCCAATTGAAATTCCTTACTACTCGGCCCAATGCTTCCCGCTCGTTTGTATTCACTGTGCTAGAGGCTCCAATCTTGTGACTGGTGGTGAGGCAGACAACTTCCACCCCACCTGCAGAGAGTGCTACGAGTCCAAACCAAAAATGGCAAAACAGAAACGGGCAACAAACCCAAAGCTGGCACGCAAACGTGGACTGGATGAGAATTAATGTTTGGCCATACTCCACTTCAGTTCAGTATTAAATAGACGTTAACTGTGTTTTAGGGTGCTTTGTAGATGACAATATTTGGTGCTACCTAGTTGATATCAGTATTCAAGGAACTTAGTTGTTTTGTTTTTGTATTATGTGGAATTTACTTTTGACGAATATTTTATTTGTGTTTAATACTAGTCCTTATTTACTGATGTACGTGTACTGTACATTTGGTTACTTTTTTGTGTATAAAATTGTTTTAGTCCAATGGTCATAGACATATATTTCATACACATGACTTTCAAGGACATTCATCATATTCAAGGTTGTAGATATGTTTAGTTATTGAATGATTTACCACATTATAGTGTCATATTTTACAAGTTATACAGATTTGTGAGTTGTGTTTGTGTTAGAGAATACAATAAAAGTTCAACAATACAAAAATGTTTATCAAAGAAAACAAATGTCTCTCTTGAAATATTAAAAAAACGGTACAATGTTCTATGCACATAATATATTAAACATACAGGTGATTTACTGAGGCAAATTGTAGCTTTCATGGCTTCGTCGAGCACGACTCCCGCTGATTTAGGGAAAAAAAAAGAAAAAAAAAAATTCGCATCATCGCATCACTTTTCGAAAACCACTGTAACCAGAAACATAGAATTTTTTTTTTTTGGCCTAATATCTCGCTTCTTATCGACTTCACAGCTTAGGAATGCTTTCCTGACCTTGAATTTGAACTTTGATCTTATTGTCACAGCCAGAGCACAAAATGGCTAATATCTCGCTTAATATCGAATTTACACTTTAGGTGTCAATTATGTACATATAGGAAACGATGTATGCTGAATATTTTCCTGATCTTGAATTTGATCTTATTTGCAAGACCAGAGCACAAAATGGTTACCTCATTTTGAAAGTCTCAGGATAAAATTGTTCACATCTCTCTTATTATTGAATTTACAACTTAGCAATCAATGTTGGGCATATCGGAAATATGGCTAATAATAAAATATAAAACATATATTGTCAAGTAACCATTTTAGGACTTCTACCCCAAAACTGAAAAAGTTGGCAATCTACTGTAATGCTAAATTTGGTTCCAAATAAGATCAATTCGAAATTGTACGTGTTTATTTGGCATTTGTAGACTTCTACCCCAAAACTGAGAAGAATGGCAATCTACCCCAATGACAATTTTGGTCCCAAATGAGATCACACGAATTCAAGCAAACTTTGGCATTTCGTGATCTTTATTCCGTTGAGAAAAGCTACAGTTGTGATGTTTTTCACTCAGAAGACACATGAGAGTGTGTTTTGAAGAAATTTCTTTCTGGAGCCTTCTGCAATTCAAATATCGAATCACATGCCAAATTGTGTTCAGACTCGCAAATTTCATGTTTGAGGTGAAATCCAACATTGTAGTAGATTACTTACTTTTCAAGATAGACGTCTGAAATTCGGTGAAAATGGTTTCATGCCAAATGGAAATAAGTCAAATGTCAACTTGATCCGACGATCGCAAACAAATATACGGCGAACATCATTTGAGGTTTTGTGTAGAACTTGACTTTACCTTTCTTATCTCATGTGGAAGTGAATAAACCACAATTTATTTGAAGCTTTACTTTTTGTGTGAGTGAAGCACCCACGAAGCAATACTTTCAATAATTTAGCCCACATATTACCTTGGAAATGTCTTGGCAAATATCACTTCATTGACCCAATGTCGAAAGTGCTACATCGGTGTACCTTCTTGGGAAGGCTTCGTCCTTAGGTAAAATAATCTGCACTATGTCAAAATTTCGTAGTGTAGATTTCGAAACACATAGTCGCATTCCATACTCAGGTTTAATATAACCGTGCCGTTGAGGACATAGCGTAGTGGCTGAATTCGACGTTATGGGACGCCTAAGCAACAACAGACCAGCGCCAATGAGGCCTCGAGCAGGGTAGCCCGTGCTGTCCAAGTAAATTGTGCTTCTTGGACCTCTAAATTCGACCAGGACTGAAAAGTTGCGATACGGAATAAATGGTGTGTTTCCAATGAACGAGTAGTAGTACGGAGCATCGCAAGGCAATTGGGCCGAAGGTGCTGATCCACCAGTAGCATCACATTGCGAACAGTGTATTTACATAATTACTACTTCCTCTTGAGATCGGACATACATGTATATATGTACACTGACATGCATTCAGGAGAAATGAAAGATGTGCAAAACCTGTAAAAAAATAACTGTGAAAACTATATCGATAGAAATAAATGGATTGACGTGTTTTCTCCTATTCATTTTATGCGAGCTTATTCGTGTGATCATGATCGTGATATAGCAATCAGAAATAATCTAAACTAATCTAAAACAGAACCTCTGATGAAAACACTGAAACTTGAACATCAATTTCATTAAGAAGTAGAAGTTTTCATAGACAATTATTCACATAATACATTACCCTCCTCCTTTAGTGGCGTATTTGATATCCAGGCAAACTATTACAGAAGAATTGTTTTCTTATTCAAACCGGCGATTCAAGAGCAATGACACTTATACACGTCGCAGAGGTACTAGTATATGAGGGGAATCTTTTGAAACAAATAATCTCAAATTAAAAGTGGTCAGACAGTTTTTGAGAATATGGCCGCCAAAGTCCAAAATTGACCATTTTTCAACAAAAATGACCGCCATTTTGAAAAAAAAATTGAAAATAAAAGAACTGAAAAATACCTCGTTCTTGAAATATTTCTAGGTATTTTTGTGTGAGAATTTTAGAAAGATTCGACCATTAACTTACACCCATACACGATCGTCAAACTTTCCTCAAATTCACCACTTCCATAAGCCAGGGTTCATTGGTCCGTTGACCTAGGGAGGCGCGGAATCAATACCCAGTACAGAGGCGTATCTAGAAGTCCCAGAAAGGGGGAGCACAAAAATAAAATTGAGTGGATGGTCCGAGAGAAGCGAGGCACGAGTGCACCGAGTCCCAAGCGGACGGGGGTCTGGGGCCCACTTAAGGGCCCCAGAAGCCCAACGCTTTATGGCGTTTGCTGGTGCTTTCTAGCCCTATTCTGGGTACACATAACCATTGGCGAGGCGCAAGCGCAGCGAGTCCCAAGGGGCCGGGGGTCTGGGGCCCATCAAGGTCTGCTTCTGCTTCTGCTTCTGCCATGTACTGGCCTCCTTCATCAGGTTGAAGATTATGCCAGGTGGGTGGAGCAGTGCGGACGCACGGAAGCCGGACATAGAAGCTAAACGCTCTTTGGCGTTTGCTGGTGCATTCTAGCCCTATTTTAGGTACATATTACCCTCGGTGCAGGGAGGAACAGGGACACAGTCTCTCTGAAGAGGGGGCATAAAGACATCATTTTGTCTGAAAAGGGGGGCACGTGCCCCCTGTGCCCCCCCCCCCCCTCCTAGATACGCCTATGCTCTATTAAGTATTCCGAGCAAACAAAACAGGGTCCGTTATCCAATCTCATAGTCCGGGGACAGAAAGTCATATCAGGCATACGAAGTGAGAGTAAACAAAAATGACAGGGAAACTCATGAACCCCCAAAAATGGCCATTAGGAGGTGATGTCAGGTGTTCCGGAAAGAGTGAGCACTTCCTGCCCCACTAGTGGCACCCGTCATGAATTCCAAAATCAACATGAAAATAGATCTAGTTGCATGGCAGACATGGATTTGGTGTATCAACCAGATCATGATGACGTCCATAGAATTTCTTAAAGCTGCTGCCATCAAATGTATGCAATATTTTTTTCAAAACCAATGTTTGCATCTAATGCAATATAACAAAAGGTGTGCTCAATGATTTTGACGATTACAATCTGTCCGAGTTGTCTTTTCATCCGTTTTAGTGCCCATTTTGTACCGGTTTTGTAAATAAACAAACGAAGTGTAGCCATCAAACCCGAATGTAAACAAATGCTCAAATCGCGTTTAAAAGTCCACATCGAGTATATTTTCCAGTTCGTATGTGCATATATAGTGTAGTTATGAGAAAATAATCAGTGATATACCATGATGCGCGTGGAATTGTCAGTCTATCCCACATTTCTATGCTTTGTTTATATCTGCGTGTGATGGATACAGTTCCTGTATTTACGCGAGAACCGCCTGTTCAGATGAGCGAAATTTCCCCGAGGACTGGTTATTTTCATTACTTTTGATGTCAGTATGTTTCATTCAGTTAGTGTAGCATGTTTAATATGAAATATAGTTTTCAAAAAATATTGAATGGTTTCGAAGGCAGCTGCTTTAACTACAATATAGTAGTACCTACGCGGTCCCTTTTTAGAGAAAATGAATTATTGATTAGTTTTTTAAGCTGAGACTTAACTTGTTTCACTTAACTTGTTTCATACTATAAAATAGTATTCTTAACTTCCAGCATATTGAACGGCTAACAAAATGGCAGCGGCCAAAGCATTTTCCTGGAGCGTTTGCTATACAGCCGCTGAGGCGGATGCAAATAACAATATTACATAGTCCACTTCAAACAACTCGAAATTAATGGAATCAATAACATTAAATACCGGTATACATGTATGTGTAAATAATTGTTTGCATCCAAAATCATACCGTATCCGAACATGACTTTCCCGTCCTAACGTAGGAAAATGTGAAAATGTATATACTTTTATCCATGAGACCGGCTCAATTCATGATAACAATGATGATAGTATTATGAAAAACAAAGATTTTACAACAATATTGTGAAGTTGTTTCTTCCCAAATATACACAGATCGAGTGTCCGTTTCACACGATGCGACACAGTTTTCAGCGCATTTGGCGTCAGCGTCAATTCATGATGCCGTGTGTCTGCTACATATTAATCATGCTGAAGTAGGTGCATTAGTTGTCCTCATTCACTACTCCGATTACGGGCTTCACGGAATATCAACACAGAATCAAAGTGTCAGTGGCAAATTCAGGTTTCTTGCAAACATCTGTGTGAGGAAATTGCAAGAAACGAACAATTATAAAATTACACTTTCCGTTACATGGATGACGAGTCACTGGGTATTCCCAAGTTTGGCGAATATTTGGATGTTATATACTTTGTATCCCAAGGACCTCACAGTTGAAGATGCTAAACTGGACTACAATTCGAGCTATTTAGACCTAATGTTAGTTTTCCCATAGTCGATTTCGCGTTAGCAATACCCCTATGTCGCGAGCACATGGTGTGTTTGTTTCACAACTTGCACATTATAGTATGCCCAGATAGCCTCCAAGCTGATGCAACAAACATATGTTTACGAAGACCAATAGCTGCTTTTAAGAAATGCTATGAGCATAATCACTATCTGGTTGATGAGTATATCAAGTCTAGCTACAACAAATTGGCAGCAAAACTTGTCGGCATATTTTCGGATTTCATGACGGTAGCCACAAGTTACGGTGCCCGTGATAGGACATGATGAAAAAAAAACCTACTTCGTTCGAATATTTGAATCTGCCTGCCTATAGCCACAGGGGTCCATGAAATTCATCACGATTTCCAATTTTGTCTATCACTGGGATTGGAGATAAGAAAACGAACTCGGATTCTGTCACTTGAAATACGTTATATACTTTATACATGGCGTGATCGAGAACAGTGAAAAAAATATGTGAATAACTAGATGATTAGTGAATAGGCCTAATCTATGGAGCCCCGTTCGTGCCCAAAAAGTGAAGTATTTTTTTATGATATACTTAGTTATACGTATGAGATACTAACACATGCGTTTTAGGTACTAACTCAAACATAGGCGATACTATGTCATACTCATATGTAGGAGATCCTAACACATATGTAGGAGATATTTCACTGCGGATAGAAGCATATTGTAATGACCAAGCGACTGTGATAACTCGACTCTCTTCATTTGTCAGGATGAAGCGGCATCAATAAGGCTCACTCAGCCATCACATTGACTTTTGAAGTTTTATCTACCACTGTGAAATACCCCTAATTCTCATCATCAGTTTTCTCCAAAGAATATTCTCTCAACCGGGAAATTCACATATCAATAGCATTTACACCAAAGCTATGAAACGTCTTGATATAATCAATGTCTTCAAGTTTAAGCTCGACCGATCAGCACTTGAGAGATTTCATCTCTCTTTCGTGCGACCGATTTTGGAATATTGAGATGTTGTATGGGCAGGAGCTCATGAGTATAATCTCCAAAAAATAGATAAAGTCCGTGCTTTAAGAATTGTCACGGGAGCCACCGAAAGGTCTAATATTAGCAATCTATATTTGGACATGGCGTGGCCATTATTGGGCGATAGACGTAACATGCACAAACTATGCTATTTCTACAAGATCGAAAATAACATGGCACAAGCGTATTTAACTGATATTATGCCGTCGTCTGTTGAGGCACGGACGAATTATCGGCTAAGATCTCGTCATAATGTATCCAACTTCCGAACGCGAGTGGAATCTTTTCGAAAATCCTTCTTTCCGTCCACTATATCTGCATGGAACTCTTTACCAATTGACATTAGAGATCTGCCGACATGCGGTGCATTTCAAAACATATTAAAAGTGACTTGTATGGAAATAAAAAAGCATGGTACATGGTTGGGGAGCGCTTCACTAATATTAATTGTGCGAGATTGCGCATTGGTCATTTATGCTACAATTTACATGTCATTGATAGACCTGATTGTAAGTGTGGTTGGTCATGTGAGGACCCCAAACACTACCTTTTTGATTGTATTTAATATAGTGATTTTCGCCAAACGTTTTTCAACGTGTTAAATGATTTTTGTCCCTAAACGTTGATGTATTGTTATTTGGTGATGAAAATATGTCCTTGAACGAAAATATCAAAATATCCCTAGCCGTACAAAGCTATATGAAGGAAACCCGTCGCTTCGAGACTGACTACCAAAAAGTCTGATTCGGTATCTTTTCTGGTAGTCCTTGGGTTGGCAGCATACCGCGGCTGACCTTTGGACTGCTAGTATGTTCCTAGTCATCAATCACATTTTGTTCGCACTAATTATAATCAGTTACTGTTATCTACTGTTAATATTATTATTATGTAAGTATCAATCTATTACCACCAATACATATTTGACTCACGTCCTGTTTACTGGTTAATAACAATTTTGGTTGATGAATTTGTAAATATAGAATTTTTTTCTGATGAGCCAGTACATATTCAGCTGTCTGGGTTTTATTGGTGTATGATTTGTTATGTTTCTGGTAGTCCTTGGGTAGGCAGCATACCGCGGCTGACCTTTGAGCTGCCAGGATATTAATAGTCATCAACAATATTTTGTTATCGCTAGTTATAATCAGTTACTGTTATTATTGTTAATACTATTATATTTGACATCACGTCCTGCTTACTGGTCAATTACAATTTTGATTGATGAATTTGTAAATACAAAATGTTGTTATGATGAGCCAGTACATATTCAGCTGTCTGGGTTTTATTGGTGTATGATTGGGGATGTTTCTGGTAGTCCTTAGGTAGGCAGCATACCGCGGCTGACCTTTGGGCTGCCAGTATATTCTAGTCATCAACAATATTTTGTTATCGCTAGTTATAATCAGTTACTGTTATTATTGTTAATACTATTATATTTGACATCACGTCCTGCTTACTGGTCAATTACAATTTTGATTGATGAATTTGTAAATACAAAATGTTGTTATGGTGAGCCAGTACATATTCAGCTGTCTGGGTTTTATTGGTGTATGATTGGGGATGTTTCTGGTAGTCCTTAGGTAGGCAGCATACCGCGGCTGACCTTTGGGCTGCCAGTATATTCTAGTCATCAACAATATTTTGTTATCGCTAGTTATAATCAGTTACTGTTATTATTGTTAGTACTATTATATTTGACATCACGTCCTGCTTACTGGTCAATTACAATTTTGATTGATGAATTTGTAAATACAGAATGTTGTTCTGATGAACCAGTACATGTTCTGCTAAATGGGTTTTGTTAGTGTTCGAGTAATTGTTGTACTTGCACCTGTATGGTGGAGGTGGATTCGTTTTTAAATTTTGTTGTTGTTGTATATTTGATGCACTAATTTTGTCCCTCTCACCGGAAAGATCTTTGTATAGGCATGTCCTGTTGATCAATCCAAGTAAATATTGTTTCAAAAAAAAACCCTGGAAAGTCAGAGGAAAGTAAGTTGTCAATTTAATATTTTATTGAACTCCCAAATTCATATCAAACAGTCACACATCAATCATCATGTACCGGTACCAATCATAATGCATCAATCATCAGGTTTTCAGGCATAAGACATCATCATGTATTTACAGTTATATTAAATATATATTTAATAATTATATTAAATATTCAGGTTTTGAATACTAGGTTTAAACGCGGTGGCCAGTTCTATACAGTATGCAAATAAGTAATCAGTTCATCAATGGTTCATCAACACATCAGAGTAGCACCCGATAACTTCATGGGGATGCTCATTAATTTTACTTGGACATCAGAAGATAATCTTTATTGACAGAAAAGGATCTATATCATGCACTTGACCCAAAAGAAAATCATCATTCCCTTATGGCCCCACAATATGCCTCAAAAGGGCAAAACTCGTGACAGTTTGAGCGCGGGCACTTCGTAATCGTGAACTGCTAATGACAACAATGCGAGCTTCGTTTGCCGACCGTTGAATACAAGTGAAATATAACAATCTCCGATGATGTGTATGAATACACGAACACATGTACTGACTAAATACAACATGAAAACACCAAATCTTTTCATTATACATGACGTGTCATTTTTATGAAGCTCGTCGAAAAAGAAAAAAGTTAGATGGAAAACATGGATGGCGAGCACATTGTTTTGTATTTCCACCACGGTATTTGGTATATTGTAAGATTAGTATCTCCTACGTATGACTAGTATTCCATATTTATGACCTAGTACCTCATACGTATGACTTAGTACAGTATATCCTACGTATGACTTATTATCTCCTATGTATACCAGAATATTCCATCAAAGTTATATGTGGTGTGTATATGATCTCCTATATGTTCATGATACAACACTGAGCTCTATCTTCAAGAGAGTTCTGTTGTACGAACCAATTCCCACATTTGTGTTGAATTTAACCTTGACTTTCATCAAACTTCATCCTAGGTTCAGGTTCAGAGTGACACTGACTTTCACCAATGTCACCAAATTCAGGGTCACCAAAAGATGTACCATATAATGAATGAAGATGTACCATACACATATTCATACCTCAAGGAGATCCAACAGCTAATTCGAACCAATGTAAACCTTGTATTAGATTTGTCCATAATACAAATTTCAACTGTATCTGCAAGGTGTACATATCTACTATAATAAATAAATAATGATTCTTCGAAATACAAATCACACAATAAAAAAATGAAAAGTCTGAAACGAGTAGGTTACGAGGAATATCGTAGAGTATCATCCAAATACACAGTTCCAGTGTATGTGTAATACACAGTTGAATGGTCTCGACAGGGAAGAAGAACGGAGAAGAAATTCCGAATTGTGAAGCGCTTCGATAAAGTGTGTACCGTTGATGAAGCGCTATATAAGAACAGGTTATTATTATTATTATTATTATTATTATTATTATTATTATTATTATTATTATTACATGATCCCTGTCCCGTATAGCGCTGGTTGGGAGAATGACAGTATAACTGTACAGCCGAACACATACATCCGTCGAATTAAAGCTACATAGCCTACTAATTTTCTTTCAGCGAAGTACCCGACCATTACACACATATAAGTTACATGACTGTTCACATGGAATCCGTCAGATTGACGATTTTATCACAGAATATCGGCACCTGGATATTAATAAATCGCCACGTGCGGAATTTACGCGATTTAGGCTATTCTCCTAGGCTATTGCCGGGGAATTCCTCGATCCCCTGAGACTGGCAAGATGAAACTGGCAAGACATACATACATACATAAATACAAACATGCAACATGCAATTAAAAATGCATTCCCGACTCTGAAAAACAATGAACTATTCAAAGGTATAATAGAATTATTGGAATAGACGTGGAATCAATACCCAGTATCAAGTATTCCGAGCAAACAAAACAGGGTCCGTTATCCAATCTCATAGTCCGGGGACAGAAAGTCATATCAGGCATACGAAGTGAGAGAAAACAAAAATGACAGGGAAACTCATGAACCCCCGTAAATGGCCATCAGGAGGTGAAATCAGGTGTTCCGGAAAGAGTGAGCATTTCCTGCCCCACTAGTGGCACCCGTCATGAATTCCCCAAAATTAACATGAAAATAGATCTAGTTGCATGGCAGACATGGATTTGCTGTATTTATCAACCAGATCATGATGACGTCCATAGAATTTCTTAAACGCAGCGATAAGTCTTGGTAAAACATATCCTTGTCGTAGCAGTTTAGAGACTAGCTGGGCACTTCGATAGACAAAGTCCTCATATTTGCAACTAGCTCTGGAATAGCGTATAAGTTGAGAAACAAACACACCATATGCCGGTGACATAGGAATGTTGCTGCTTAGAAAAGGGAAATTGACTATGGAAAAATTGAAATCATCACGTTTGTCATATAATCTAGTTGACAGGTTAGAATCATTATCAAAATTATGGAAATTTCACTTAAATGTAATGACTGAATTTGACGGTAAGACATTCCTACAAGTTTCAGGTACAGCCATGGGTCAGAAATATGCACCTCATTATGCAGATATTTATATGGCTGAATTTGAAAAGCAAGCATTACAAAAGTGTCCATTCCAACCAGATTGCTATTATAGGTATTTAGATGACATTTTCCTCATTTGGCCACACGGCATTTCCAAATTTAATCAGTTTCTCGAAATATTCAATTCTCATAGGGCATCAATCAAGTTCAAAGCTGAAATTAGTACTGATTCAGTTAATTTTCTGGATACTACTTTGTTCAGGAGAAAAGGAAACACATTAGAAGCAAAAGTTTTCTTCAAACCAACGGATACTCACCAGTTGCTGCATAAGCTTTCTTTTCATCCAAAGCACACTTATAAAGGACTAATCAAGTTCCAAGTTTTTCGATTTTTCCAAATTTGCTCATATCCAGATGATGTTGAATCAGCTTGCCAAACATTATTCAAGGCACTTTCGAAACGTAACTATTCAAAACGTTGGCTTCGCAAAATAAAGAATGAAACATTGAGAATTCTAAACAGTGAGGAAAGACTAGGTGCTGATTTTCAATTGCCCACTTCCAGCTCATCTGGCTCAAAACCTTGTAATTCTAGACAATGTCAGACATGTCATTTAGTTCCAAATTGTCAAAGTTTCTCAGGATCAGGTTTTGAACAAGCCTACTCAATCAACTCAGCTTTGGATTGCAACTCAGAAAATATAATTTATCTATACACTTGTAAGCTTTGCGAAAAACAATATGTAGGTGAAACCGGTAAATCACTCAAATTCAGAAACAATCGTCACCGTGCTGCAATAACTAGCTGCAATGAGGAGAATGCATTATACAGTCATCTATCTAAATTTCACAGCAAAACTGAATTTTTCATCGAATGTTTTTCTCTTTTACCAATTGAACAGGTTTCCGATCTTGGTGATGAACTTTTAAACAAACAATGGCGACTTGAAAGGGAATATTGTTGGATTGATACTCTAGGCACTTTCGAACCTCATGGCCTCAACGTTCCAAAATTTACAAAGTATGACCCTTTGAACAAAAGTAAAAATAAATTCGACCTGGTGTATATAGTACCCTTCTCAAAAACAGGTGCTCTTTCGGCCCAAATTGTTAAAAAGCATATGAAACAACTCAACAAAAATACTGATGGTGATATTAAAATAGCAACAGCTTACAAGAAGCATCAAAATCTTAAAGAACTTTTAGTCAGAAGCAAACTTAAATAATCCAACAAAATTTGTTCAATGTCGCTCATTGAATTTTTATTGCTGTTTTATGTTATGTGTTACTCTTACAATTATCTTGTGCCAATGCATTTTTTATACTCTCCAAAACATACATACATACATACATACATACATACATACATCACCAATAGTGAGCAAAAAATTAGTGCTCCCAGTGACAAGCCTTTCTGATTTGAGGAACTCTGACAGTACCTTATGCCAGTTCCGACCACTTTCATTGAGGTGCAGGCACTTTCATTGAGGTGCAGGCACCATTCATGGTGCACACGTGCAGGCAGGTTTATAAGACATTCGGTGACACTCCGGTAATGGGGTATACCTCTTTACCGTGGGGTCACCAAATTTTACCTTAGTGCCGTACCTCCGAACCACTATGGTTTGTCTCGGCATTAGTCCTGTGTCGGCTCCCACTGTTGACTCACATCAAATGCAAAAATCGGGTTTTCTGCTCCCTGACCACAGACAACTATAGTACTTGTCTGGGGCACTCATAGGGGTGATTAATTGACCAGGGACGAGGTCTTTCCGAGATAGAGAAGCACCCTAGCATTATGACGTGGTGGGGTACTACACGAGTAGTAATACTACGGTTATGGTGCACATGTGCTGATGTATAGGACAGATGTATAGGACATTCGGTGACACTCCTGTTATGGGGTTTACTTCTTTATCGTGGAGTCACCGAACTTTACACTCATATCCAGGAAGTTGCCGGACGTGGATATATTCTTGTTAATAGGTGCATTAAGGAACACCAACTTCACGTCCTTCTGGTGCCATTCACTGCCATTTGCAGGAGAAAATCTGAATGGTTGTAGGTGAGATTGTTTCGTCATAGTCCATACCTTGTGAATATCCTTTTGTGACATTTCAACCTTGAATTTCACATCATCACCTGTGTCGTTTGCAGTGAGTGCAGACATTTCAGCATCCATTGTAGCTGCCCACTGTTCAGCATGTTCAGATTGGACTGCTTGTCTTGGGCATGATAGGCACTATTGTGTATGCATGACATACACTACTGTATACGCATAGTTCACACTACTTGCATGTTGGTAATATTGTAGATATGCTGGCTTCTGTCTGTGTACGCAATGTGTATTTCTTCGAGTCAGTCTCAGCCTTCATGTGCTCCTCCTGTTCATGAGAGGCCTCAGGGTGTTGTGTTTCGTCAGCACCCGAGGTGTCGTCACCCTGGCCTCATGGTTCTGTTGTGTTATCACTAGCCTTGTCACTTGATGTGAGTTGGGGTTCTCAGCTGTCTGCATCTGCATCAGCTGGTGGATCATGAACACGGACATTTCGTGAAGTCGTCACAGTGATTTTTGGCTGGTTGAGGACATAGCAACCCTGATTCATTTTGGTTATGGCCAGAAACACACGTGGAAGTTTATCCTTTTGGCTTGTGATTAGGTACTTATGTACTTGTCATATATCTAGTCCATGGGGTCTAAATTATTTTTATAGGTTGCTGGGCAGTTGTATACTAATTCCATCAGGTTTACAGTAGAAACAACTACATTTAACACACTGTCTGCCCCTGATGACGCCAGTGTGTTTTTGGATAAACTATTTGGTTGGGCTTGGTTCAATATTGTATTTTACGTTTGTTGTTGGCATCATCAAAATTTGGTTGTATTGGTGGTAGTAGATTGATAGTTACATCGATCAAGTGTGCGTTTTGGTCCTTCTACAAAGACTCTACATGGTGCGCCAAATGAGTGGATGTGCCTCATCTTAGTTTTCTGTGTAATGAACATCTCGTAGGCAGTCATTTTTCCTGGCGTTGGTAGCTCTGGTTCTGCAAGTGCTGTGCATGACTTACTGCATACTGCCAGAATGACTTGAGAGGTCCGGCTTCAGCAAGCAAACAGTGTGAAATATCCAGTAGATTTCATCATACACATTCGGACTTTCCATTTTGGAATGGAGGAAATGGAATGGAAAACGCTTTTTGGCGTACATGTCTGCTCGTTCTCCGAGCACCTTGTACACGTGCCTCCTTGTTGCTGTTGTTGACATTGACATCCCTTGTATTACATACTGTAGTCGCAGAATGTCATTGTCCAAGGGTTTTGTGTCACTCATCGAGTATAAAGAGCAAGATCCCTTGCTGAAAGTGACCTCTTTACCAGCTTCTGTGGCCGCTCAGACTGAGAACAGACTTGTAAGGAATATAGGTGCTAAAAGCGCGTTTTTCAGTGTGATGTCATATATGTTCCCACGTGAGTCCAATATGGTGTACTTCGCATCATCCTTTGCTACTGCTAGCTCGTTGCTACATCCACCGTCTGCCAGTCCTATGTAATGGCGTTTTGGGTAGTACGTATCATCGTAGGAGATGGAGTGTTTATTGACTGATGTTCGTGTCGTTTTTTTTTTTTTGTTCTGCTTTAACATGTCCCTGTTTTTGACAGTACTGGCACAGCAGTTTTTTTTTCACGACAGTTACGGGACTTGTGGCCATTGTCTCCACACGACAGGCATCGTGTCTGTTTACGATCAGACTGTGGCTTCTTTTTCATCGCCATTGCTGTAGCTGTACTGTGCGTTGACGACCGTGGTGCTTCCTTACTTGCATGGTTTTCGTCTCATCCATCTGTATTTGTGACGACGAATGTTTTGTAGTCGTCTGGTAAAGCCTGTCGGAGTATTGCGTAGACCAGGCTGCCTGTGATATTTTCTCACATAGTGTTGAACTCTGTAGATGCTCGTTCTGCACGGATCGAGTAGTCGGTGACATCTTCATCTGGCGACATTCTGATTGTTGTCAATTTTTTTGGTGTTTTCTGTACTGGCGTAATTATCACATAAGATTTTGAGTGTTTTTCGTTCGTCATGTGATGTGTCTGTCATGATAATTTGAGGGGATCGTTCGTCGAAAACTAAGAACGAGTATCAGGGCTTGAGTTTTGCATGATAACGAAAGCGTAACACTCGAGGTGTGGGGCGAAGAGTCAGGCTTTTGGAAATCAGGCTTTTGGATCTCATCTGTAATCCGTAGAAAGGTCACCACTCCATCCGATGATGCTACGAATAGGAATCAGGGGAGGGGGCGAATCCGTACCTGTTTTCTCAGGCGTGTAGTCAGACATCTACTTAAAAAAAAGTGTTGAGTCGAAGCCAAGGTCTTTGAATCTTCGTCACAGCACCAATTAAAGCGTTTTCTCCATCAAGACTGAATACACAACCTTTTTACGGATCACATAGTCTTTAAGCTTTGTACAAAGTCAGAGCGAATGTGATTTTCCAAGCGTTTATTGTCCAACCAAACGATAAATTTCAATTTCTCTTTCAGCAATTACTCGTTAACTTGTGAACAGTCCGGTTCCACAATATTTTAACGTGGTAGTCCAGTTCACAATGTACCCTTTATATCCATAAGTAGTAGCTCATCTGCAGTTAGACTTCCATACTAGCTTACTAACTTTGTCTGTCTTGGAACCATGCGTCTTTACAAGATGTATTATGTATTTGTCGAGTCCTGGTTGGTGGAGTTGTGATGTATGCAAGTGTTGCTAAGGAGGTGCAAGTGTGTGCGGTTGAGGATGTATAATGCTTGTCGAAAGTGTAGAGTGGCGCTGTAGAAGTCTGCATGTGTATGTAGTGTAAGATACATACACATGTAGTAGGTGTTGGGGGACTGAAAGCTGGTAAAGACAACAATATCAAGAATGTATTTATACTGAGATCTAAAAGTTCTTCATTGCGAGAAAAGTAATGAAAACAGTAAAACAAATTCACAAGCTGGCAATGTATATTTTATTCCATAAGATTGTTCTCGAAGTATTGATCGACTATCGAAATATGAATATGAGAGGACTCGTTAAATAAGGAACTATTTCCACTTCGTGATGGTCAAACCATCAGTTGATCATCCTTGTCGTTTTTTTTACAAGAGATTACGCCACTCCACCATATCTTAGTTTTGTCTAAGATTGTTAGATGGAAGTCTACTGTGTCTAGAAGTACCTGTCATAAACCACCAAGCGTGAATAATTAGGCTCTCCAGATGAATATAGTTAAGAATAACTTTTGTTGCTCTCCATAGAACTAAAGTTTGTTTATCTCTCCATAGAAAGTGTCCTTCGAAAAAGTTCCTTAAAAAGTGTCCATAGAAACTGCAAACTACATAGTATGGCGGCCACAGAGCAGATTTTAGAAGTTCGTTGCACCCGGCTTGTGTAAAACGACAACCCTAATAATCTCATTGTATGGACCTATTTGGACCATATTAGGAGGGTTGTCATGTTCTAGTTGTGTGCGGGGGTTTATGACAGCATGATTGATGTGCGTTGATGTCCGGTCGGAAACGCAATTTCTCGAAATCATCCAAATGGACATAACTCGGGCAATATTGAGTACATATGTATGCATGAGGTGTCAAAATAAGCAGAATACTTCACTGCAATGCATTATGAAAAAAACTTATCTTATTTTACCACTTTAGTGGCCTTCGTGTCAAAAAACCTGCGAAAATTGACCAAATTCATAGTTCGTTTTAGATTTTTACTCAGAGCCATCGTCTCCACTACTTGGAGTATTATGCATGCAGTGAATTTATTTGTGGCTACAAAACTGACCAGTTATCTGCTGAACAAAATAAAGCCACTTAGTTTACCTGAAGTCAATATTTATGATTCGAATACTGTAAAATTTGAGTATACCCCCTTATTTTGTTATTAGCTCACCCTGAGTAACCGGTGACATATATGAATTTTGGGTTTCATGTTCGTTGTACTCAGCATGTTAGATTTTTGTTTTCCAGTAACTCATTAGTCATACTTGAATAAAAGACACAATCAGTGTATATATCACCACTCTAAAGGGTATTGTAACCTCATGTAACCCACATGAGCCTATAAATTCAGTTTAGTTCAGTTCAGTCATTGGGCGATAACTCCTGTATATTTCCAGTTGGCTCTACTCACTAGTGTAAAGCGACAACCCTAATAATTTCATTGTATGAACATATTTGGATCATATTAGGTGGGATGTCATGTTTTAGTTGTGTGAGGGGGTCTATGATATCATGATTGATGTGCGTTGATGTCCAGTCGGAAACGTAATTTCTCGAAATCATCAAAATAGATATAAATCGGTCAATATTGGGTACATAAGAATGTATAATGCATGAGGTGTCGAAATCAGCAGAATACTTATAAGTAATGCATTATGTGAAAAATAACTTATTGGACTACTTCAGTGACCTTGTATAAAAAAAATCTGCAACAAATAACCGAGTCATTGTCTCCATCACTTGGAGTATAATGCATGCAGTGCATTTATTCGTGGCTATAAAAATGACCACTTATCTGTTTTAAAAAATAACACCATATAGGTTCATCTGATATTCAGTATTCATGATTTCAATACTGCAAAATTTAAGTGTATCCGCTTATTTTGTTATGAGCTCACTCCCAAGTAACCGCTGACACAGATGGATTTTGTGTTTCGTGTTCTTTCTACTCCGCATGTTAGATTTTTGTTTTTCAGTAATTTCTAAGTCACACTTGAATAAGTGACACATTCAGTACATCTACCTCTGTTGTAGAAGGTATTGTGATCCGATGTAATCCATATATGCATATATGGGTAAATAATTATGTCAGAAGCAAAACCTTCACATACTGGTACATCCCAAAGAAACTCCCTGTCTTGATCTTCTGGCAACTTGCTGCAAGGCATCAAATACATCCTGAATTTAGAGCCTGGTGCCTGATTCTTTGTGGCTGGAATTGCTGTTGACCAAACGAATTGTAGACATCATCATAATTCTTTTGCTCGAGCTACAATGATTCATCTGTCGGCCATCAGTTAGTGTTGTAGCCTTCAGCACCAACTGGTCAGTGCTGAAGTTGAAGGAGTTGGTCTGAATGCTCTTTAACGCAAGAAATGATGACATTGAGGTGGACAGTGTCACATTCTGACACTAATACATGGCCATTTATTATTTATCATTTGCCAAGTAGAACCACGTACCGCATTCCTCCCTTGTTGTTGTCTCGATGGAAATAGGATGTCAGCTCTGTTGAGCCGATTCCCAAAGTTTTGGGAAATTGAGAATGCTAATTGGTCTGCATACTCGCCAAACGTACAATCCTCTTTATGTCCATGTCGAGCTCGAACTGCTGTCGATCGACAAGTGAGAGAAATTATCAACATTGGCAGTATGCCACTGCCTACCTCATGGAAATTATCTGATCTTGGTCGTCAAGATAATGCCACAAGCATTATTATGCATGCTCTGGATGCCCTACAGCAACGTTGCAAGATCCGAGAAATGCAGTCGAGACGTGAATGGCTTGGTGCTTAGTCTGTATCAGGACCTTGACCCCAGTGTAGAGATTATGCAATTCTGGTGCAGGAATGAAACGACGATGGCTCCCAGTTCACTTGAAAGAAGACCTCAAGTTCATCCGAAATAAACGAATGTGAACTTGAAGATGCTAAGAAGGATGTACATTATCGAAATGCACTTATCCACACATTTTTTTTGCGTACTGGTACATGCAATAGTTCCCCAGGCTGTGGAAATCCAGTCAATCCTCAGGGCGGTGGTGACAAGGCATCTGATTCCGATGCAGCTAAGTAGATTTGTGATGAACTTTGGAGGAACATATTCCGAGGTACATGTGCAATGAAATGCATTCGATTCGACGTGGTGGACATATCTAGAGGTGTTCATGGAGGATCTGTTCATAGACATTTCAATGGATATCTGCCCATAATATATCTACCTGTAATTACAAAAATGGGTGTCATTGGCTTATAATATATTTTGGCAGTGAGAAATAATCACTAGATATGTCACTTAGCTAGACATGACTTGGGAGTTTCTCAAAAGAAACATGCCATCTGTTGAGTAGAAAGGAAATGAAGCACAGTAAAATGAAGACGAATATCTATATATTTGCTACCGGTTACTCATAGCGAGTTCACAACAAAATAAGGGTAGTACACTTAAGTTTTGCAGTAATCAACTCATAAATACTGACTTCAGGTAAACCTATGTGGTGGTATTTTATTGAGCAGATAACTGACCATTTTGTAGCCACATTAAAAGCACTACATGCTCCAAGTAATGGAGACAATGGCTCCAAGTAAAAGTCTAAAACAAACTATAAAATTGGTCAAAATTTGCAGATTTTCTGATACAAAGATCTTCAAGGTGGCCAGAGAAGATTTGTTTTCTTCAAGTGCATTGCAGTGAAGTATTCTGCTCATTTGGAAACCTCATGCATACTTCTGTGCAAAAAAATTGAACGGTTTATATCTAGTTTGATTTCTGGAAATTGTGTATCCGACCGAACACCAACGCACATCAAGGATGCTGTCATAAACCACCGCACACAACTAGAACATGACATCCCTCCTAAGATGGTCCAAATGGGTTCATACAATGAAATTATTAGGGTTGTTGCTTCACACAAGCCGAGGGGAGCCAATTCAAAATATATAGGTTTTCTCGCCCCATGACCGCCATACTATAAGCACATATGGGTTACAAGACCATTTGAAGTGGAAATATATGCACTGATTGTGTCACTTATCCAAGTATGATTCAGAAATTACTGAAAACAGAAATCTATAATGCTGAGTAGGAAGAATGCGAAACACAAAATTCATATATGTCACCAGTTACTCGGAGCGAGCTGATAACAAAATTAGGGGGTACACTTAAATTGTGCAGCTTTCAAATCATTAAAACTGATTTCAAGTAAACCCATGTGGTTTTATTTTGTTCAGCAGATAACTGATCAGTTTTGTAGCCACAAATAAATTCACTGCATGCATAATACTCCAAGTAATGGAGACGATGGCTCTGAGTGAAAATCTAAAACGAACTATGAATTTGGTCAATTTTCGCAGGTTTTTTGACACGAAGGCCACTAAAGTGGTAAAATAAGATAAGTTTTTTCATAATGCATTGCGGTGAATTATTCTGTTTATTTTGACACCTCATGCATACATCTGTACTCAATAATGCCCGAGTTATGTCCATTTGGATGATTTCGAGAAATTGCGTTTCCGACCGGACATCAACGCACATCAATCATGCTGTCATAAACCCCCGCACACAACTAGAACATGACAACCCTCCTAATATGGTCCAAATGGGTCCATACAATGACATTATTGGGGTTGTCGTTTTACACAAGCCGGGTAGAGCCAACTCAAAATATAGAGGACTTATCGCCCAATGACCGCCATACTAACATTGCCGTGGGTGAATTACGCTCATGAAGAAAAGTACAAAGCCATGTAAAACTTGTTGACATGGCATCACAACCAAGATCCCAACTATACGTAGTTTATTCAGTCATTCCTTTTCCATTGTTGTCTTCGCCCATATATATTTAATGTGCATGCACACGTTGAAAATACATAACTTAATCATGAACTGTCACACGAGAGAGCTTTCAACCTATTCCAGGCGTGAGTGATGAGGGCAATGGTCTCAGCGTACAGTCACGTTGTGTCCGCCACTTAACATTCTGACAAAACAGCTTCTGGATTCTTCATAGAAATTTTGATCAATACGTCAGTTGAGCAAACGCTGTACGTGTGTAACCTTTGTAGTTTTTTTCACGTAGACAAACATGTTTCTCGTTCAATGCGCACGCGACGAGTTTCCAAGCACCATTCCTTATTATGAACTTTGAAACTGATGGATAACTTCCACATCTCTCATGTATCTATGGTGTATGAAATCCGTGACATATAAAGGCTAAAGTTCGCCATCAATGGTATGGTATGCAGAAAACTCATGTGAAATACACAGGTATGTTGGAAATGATTTCTAATCCTTGTATCAAAGTGTATATATTTATTTTGACCGCTGTCTTCACCATTTTTACATTGCCAATTAAAATTTCACGTGAACCAACTGGCACACTTCCTGTAGGCTATATATATAGAAGTTAATGTTCAAGAGCTATATTTCCAAAGATCAACTCGCACACTTTGAGGCACGCATACTGTATTCTTGTGTTTCACCAGGTAACCTCGATCAAGCGGTTGGATCCTATAGAAGCGATAAATATATCATGGTTAAATTACTTCCTGTATTCACATAAAACAATCTCCAAAGACCATTTATTGTGGGCATATCCTTAGTCAATCACGAGACTATCGAGAGGGGCACCAATATTACACAATCAGTGGTGGACATAAGGCTGCGTTCGAGCTATTGAAGTCATGTTATTACATTATTAGGGCCTGAAAGCCAAAACTTCTATGGCACTTTCAAATACACCCATAATACTCTCAAGATAGAAACCACACAAGCTGCAGGACAGTTTTTAAGCAAACATTTAGTACTGATTAGGTGCGCGAGAATTATTATGGTGAAGTCGTTTTAGACTATCGCTGCTGTAACTTTTAAAATCCGCTAGCCGCGATTCATTTGTAGAATATAATCTAATCGCAGGTATATATTCTAACTTCTCTGTTAACTGCTTTCCGACTTGTCTTGGTATTCACATCACGACAAGGTAGCACAGACCAAGAAAACAGAGAAGCCAACATGTCACAAGGTGACGTCATCGCTATCGTGGCATTGAACGGTGAAGGAAGATCGATTATTACAAGATGTAGGGGGAGCCTGGTGTCCGGAGACTGGGGGTTGTTCCTAGGAGGTGTCCCGGCTATATATTCAGAGCCACGGTGTTCTACCACCATTTCCAACAGATAAGTTATAAGCAAACATCGCTGAATCGCATAACTTTTGCAATTAACCAAATATGATCGGGAAAGTTGCCGTCGTGAGCTGTGCAATCATCAGCATCGCAAACGGAATTGCTTTCAATTCTATGGGACTGACTCAATTTCCACACAGTGGCATAGCTAACAACATTTTATCACTTTTCGTCAAGAACAATAACCTCTCGGTCGTAGACTATCTAGAACCGTACCCGAATCTTCGCATCTTCGACGCCTCGATCAACAAAATAAATCAATTTCCTGACCTGCTAAACGTGTCTTCGACCCTGAGGACCCTGAACGTTAGCTACAATTTGATCCCCAGTGTTCCCGCAGTCATACTCGGCAGAATGGTAGCTTTGATGAAGCTGTACATCCAGCAGAACCCTATCGTCTATTTCCCGGACGTGACTGGTACACCGAACCTTTGGTACATGAACTTGGGGGATACTGAGCTAACAGAGTTTCCCGTGCTCACAAACATGGGGCAGTATATCACGAAGATCGTTCTATCTAGCCCATACATTGAAAGGATTACCGTCGAAGCTTTGGCCGCCCTCCGTCACATCTACTACATCAACTTCAAGTTCATGGCCGTCGGACTACCGAACATGTGCCGGATGGACACGAGCGACAGAAAGCTGCAGATAGGCACCCAGCTGTTCACACAACCTTGTAGTCAGGATTTCATGTGGGCCAAACTGTCGTCAATGATCGCAAATGTCACATTCCATGCGACGTGGGCGTTCGCTTGCAACATGTCGGAGATGGTCCGGTACGAAATGGCGTCAGTGAACATTACAGACCTCATCCAGAGAGGTGAGTTCCACATATATTCACCTATGTAAATGTCACCAGTACAAGTCACAAGCGAGCATCCTCCAGCTAGCCGCCAACATTTCCATGGTTGGGGTCAGGTCATGGTCAGGTTGAGATTCTGGTGCGTCCGAAAGTCATGAATAGTAGTAATTTTACTCGAAGTCATGAATCAAGTATGCAGTTCTTATAACCTTCCCATGTCCGTGAGTGTGACTAAAATGTGTGTAGTGATTGCATGTGTGTCAGAGCTGGAGTCAATCAAGATCATTATTTACCCATGGATGGATAGTAGCTTGCCGCATTTGAGGCGTGAAATATGTTTTTATATGTCTAATATTGTCATATCTGTCCACTATACATGTATTGTGATATTATTATACATTATACTTCTCGGGCTGGATTTTCACAGCTGTGTGGAGATTGACCACCATGGATTTCCATCTTTGCCATCTCAAACCAACGTATCCATTGAGTTTTCATGGCTTTCAGGTTTATTTTTCCGCACATATATGTATAACGAACCGTCAACGAGACTGAACAGGGCTACCTTATACATTGATATGGCATCGAATCGACGTGTAGATCGACTCGGTACAAACGTTTGTCACCAATGTTTAGGTTCCCGCTTGAATCTGGAGCAAATGAGCAACATGACTTGACCCCGATACAAAATGGGTCACCCTCGGCAGCTGGCTCAGTGCGCGGGGTGTGAAATTCATTCGCCCAGAAACATATTGTGACGTTTCCTCGAATATGTGTTTGAGTAGATCTGAGGAATAACAGTACAACTTTAGCTTAAACCAATCGCTCATTTTCTTATGTTTTACGTTCTAATTTATCCGTTGAACTTATCATAAAGCACATAAGATATTTAGCGGTTGCCTATTACTATAAAGATTTGAGAAGGCTCTAAGATTAGGCCTCTTAACCCCTGAAATGTATTACTACTTATCGTTCCCTTTTTGCAGGAGACACAGCGTATTTCCAGAAGATATCGGACTTGAATGATTTTTACTGTTACCCTAAGATCATGTCGGAGGTTCCTCGAGTCACGAGTACCGTGGAGTGTGGAACACTGTGCTTGAAGAACATGGAATGTCTGATGGCAGGCTACGACAACAGCACGAGAACCTGTGCTCTAGCCAACGGGGAACCGGGCTATGAGTGGCACTTCAGAAAATACCCAACTTGGGTCACATTTGAAACGCGCTAACCGTAAACAGCAACAACAACAACAACAACAGCCAACACTACTACTATAGCTTCTACTGTAAAATGTGATATAGTCAACACAAAATCACAAATGATATTTGTCCACAGTTTTGTTCAGAATCGTCAGATCAAATCGAAATTTTATGTGCTCTTATTTGGCATTTTTATTACCGTGGTGCTGCGTCCATCATCCGTCGTCGTCATCGACGACGTCGTCTGTCTACACTTTTATCTCTAAAGTTTACGGTCGAATCATTTTTGAAAATTTTCACAGAAATATTGAAAAATATTTGAAGAGAGAGGTGGCCAATGTTTTACATTGACGGGTATTTTTTTTTTAAATGACGCAAAAGAGTATCGTTGCCCTTGAAGTAGGCCATTTGACCCAAACTTAATTTTCCTATGCTTTATAATGGGACATATTATTGCTAGTATCTAACTTTAAATTGGTATCAGAGATTACGAATCAATTATGGACGTATAGAAAATGATATATGCTGAATATCCTCATGACCTTGAATTTTACCTTTGAGCTCATTTTCAAGGTCAGATAACAAAATGGCTAATACCTCTCTTACTATCAACTTTACAGCTTGAGAATCAATTGTGGACAGATAGGAAATGATATATGCTGAATATGCTCATGACATTGACATTGGAGTTTATTTTCAATGTCAGAGTACGAAATGGCTAATATCTCTCATATTATCGACTTTACAGCTTATGAATCCATAGTGAACATATAGGGAATGATATTCATGGAATAATCTCATGACTTTGAATTTGACCTTTGACCCCCTCTCCCAGGTCAGAGAACAAAATGGCTAATATCTCGCTTATTATCGACTTCACAGCTTAGGAATCAATTGTGGACATATAGGAAATGATATGTGCTGAATACTTTCCTGACCTTGAATTTGATCTTATTGTCACAGAATGGCTAATATCTCGCTTAATATCGAATTTACACTTTAGGTATCAATTGTGTACATATAGTAAACGATGTATGCTGAACATTTTCCTGATCTTGAATTTGATCTTATTTGCAAGACCAGAGCACAAAATGGTTACCTCATTTCCAAAGTCTCAGGATAAAATTGTTCATATCTCTCTTATTATCGAATTTACAACTTAGCAATCAATGTTGGGCATATCGGAAATATGGCTAATAATAAAATATAAAACATATATTGTCAAGTAACCATTTTTAGACTTCTACCCCCAAAACTGAAAATGTTGGCAATCTACTGTAATGCTAAATTTGGTTCCAAATAAGATCAATTCGAAATTGTACGTGTTTATTTGGCATTTGTAGACTCCTACCCCAAAACTGAAAAGAATGGCAATCTACCCCAATGACAAATTTGGTCCCAAATGAGATCACACGAATTCAAGCAAATTTTGGCATTTCGTGATCTTTATTCCGATGAGAAAAGCTACAGTTGTGATGTTTTTCACTCAGAAGACACATGAGAGTGTGTTTTGAAGAAATTTCTTTCTGGAGCCTTCTGCAATTCAAATATCGAATCACATGCCAAATTGTGTTCAGACTCGCAAATTTCATGTTTGAGGTGAAATCCAACATTGTAGTAGATTACCTACTTTTCAAGATAGACGTCTGAAATTCGGTGAAAATGGTTTCATGCCAAATGGAAATAAGTCAAATGTCAACTTGATCCAACGATCGCAAACAAATATACGGCGAACATCATTTGAGGTTTTGTGTAGAACTTGACTTTACCTTTCTTATCTCATGTGGAAGTGAAAAAAACACAATTTATTTGAAGCTTTACTTTTTGTGTGAGTGAAGCACCCACGCAGCAATACTTTCAATAATTTAGCCCACATATTACCTTGAAAATGTCTTGGCAAATATCACTTCATTGACCCAATGTCGAAAGTGCTACATCGGGTTACCTTCTTGGGAAGGCTTCGTCCTTAGGTAAAATAATCTGCACTATGTCAAAATTTCGTAGTGTAGATTTCGAAACACATAGTCGCATTCCATACGCAGGTTTAATATAACCGTGTCATTGAGGACATAGCGTAGTGGCTGAATTCGACGTTATGGGACGCCTAAGCAACAACAGACCAGCGCCAATGAGACCTCGAGCAAGGTGGCCCGTGCGGTCCAAGTAAATTGTGCTTCTTGGACCTCTAAATTCGACCAGGACTAAAAAGTTGCGATACGGAATAAATGGTGTGTTTCCAATGAACGAGTAGTAGTACGGAGCATCGCAAGGCAATTGGGCCGAAGGTGCTGATCCACCAGTAGCATCACATTGCGAACAGTGTATTTACATAATTACTACTTCCTCTTGAGATCGGACATACATGTATATATGTACACTGACATGCATTCAGGAGAAATGAAAGATGTGCAAAAACTGTAAAAAATAACTGTGAAAACTATATCGATAGAAATAAATGGATTGACGTGTTTTCTCCTATTCATTTTATGCGAGCTTATTCGTGTGATCATGATCGTGATATAGCAATCAGAAATATCCATAGAACCACATATTAATCTAAAACAGAACCTCTGATAAAAATACTGAAACTTGAACATCAATTTAATTAAGAAGTAGAAGTTTTCATAGACAATTATTCACATAATACCTTACCCTCCTCCTTTAGTGGCGTATTTGATATCCAGGCAAACTATTACAGAAAAATTGTTTTCTTATTCAAACCGGCGATTCAAGAGCAATGACACTTATACACGTCACAGAGGTACTAGTATATGAGGGGAATCTTTTGAAACAAATAATCTCAAATTAAAAGTGGTCAGACAGTTTTTGAGAATATGGCCGCCAAAGTCCAAAATTGACCATTTTTCAACAAAAATGACCGCCATTTTGAAAAAAAAATTGAAAATAAAAGAACTGAAAAATACCTCGCTTTTGAAATATTTCTAGGTATTTTTGTGTGAGAATTTTAGAAAGATTCGACCGTAAACTTACACCCATACACGATCGTCAAACTTTCCTCAAATTCACCACTTCCATAAGCCAGGGTTCATTGGTCCGTTGACCTAGGGAGGCGTGGAATCAATACCCAGTACAGGGGCGTATCTAGAAGTCCCAGAAAGGGGGAGCACAAAAATAAAATTGAGTGGATGGTCCGAGAGAAGCGAGGCACGAGCGCACCGAGTCCCAAGCGGACGGGGGTCTGGGGCCCACTTAAGGGCCCCAGAAGCCCAACGCTTTATGGCGTTTGCTGGTGCTTTCTAGCCCTATTCTGGGTACACATAACCATTGGCAAGGCGCAAGCGCAGCGAGTCCCAAGGGGCCGGGGGTCTGGGGCCCATCAAGGTCCCCAGAAGCTAAACGCTCTTTGGCGTTTGCTGGTGCATTCTAGCCCTATTTTGGGTACATATTACCCTCGGTGCAGGGAGGAACAGGGACACAGTCTCTCTGAAGAGGGGGCATAAAGACATCATTTTGTCTGAAAAGGGGGGCACGTGCCCCCTGTGCCCCCCCCCCCCCTCCTAGATACGCCTATGCTCTATTAAGTATTCCGAGCAAACAAAACAGGGTCCATTATCCAATCTCATAGTCCGGGGACAGAAAGTCATATCAGGCATACGAAGTGAGAGTAAACAAAAATGACAGGGAAACTCATGAACCCCCAAAAATGGCCATTAGGAGGTGATGTCAGGTGTTCCGGAAAGAGTGAGCACTTCCTGCCCCACTAGTGGCACCCGTCATGAATTCCAAAATCAACATGAAAATAGATCTAGTTGCATGGCAGACATGGATTTGGTGTATCAACCAGATCATGATGACGTCCATAGAATTTCTTAAAGCTGCTGCCATCGAATGTATGCAATATTTTTTTCAAAACCAATGTTTGCATCTAATGCAATATAACAAAAGGTGTGCTCAATGATTTTGATGATTACAATCTGTCCGAGTTGTCTTTTCATCCGTTTTAGTGCCCATTTTGTACCGGTTTTGTAAATAAACAAACGAAGTGTATCCATCAAACCCGAATGTAAACAAATGCTCAAATCGCGTTTAAAAGTCCACATCGAGTATATTTTCCAGTTCGTATGTGCATATATAGTGTAGTTATGAGAAAATAATCAGTGATATACCATGATGCGCGTGGAATTGTCAGTCTATCCCGCATTTCTATGCTTTGTTTATATCTGCGTGTGATGGATACAGTTCCTGTATTTACGCGAGAACCTCCTGTTCAGATGAGCAAAATTTCCCCGAGGACTGGTTATTTTCATTACTTTTGATGTCAGTATGTTTCATTCAGTTAGTGTAGCATGTTTAATATGAAATATAGTTTTCAAAAAATATTGAATGGTTTCGAAGGCAGCTGCTTTAACTACAATATAGTAGTACCTACGCGGTCCCTTTTTAGAGAAAATGAATTATTGATTAGTTTTTTAAGCTGAGACTTAACTTGTTTCACTTAACTTGTTTCATACTATAAAATAGTATTCTTAACTTCCAGCATATTGAACGGCTAACAAAATGGCAGCGGCCAAAGCATTTTCCTGGAGCGTTTGCTATACAGCCGCTGAGGCGGATGCAAATAACAATATTACATGGATTGATGTAGTCCACTTCAAACAACTCGAAATTAATGGAATCAATAACATTAACATACCGGTATACATGTATGTGTAAATAATTGTTTGCATCCAAAATCATACCGTATCCGAACATGACTTTCCCGTCCTAACGTAGGAAAATGTGAAAATGTATATACTTTTATCCATGAGACCGGCTCAATTCATGATAACAATGGTGAGAGTATTATGAAAAACAAAGATTTTACAACATTATTGTGAAGTTGTTTCTTCCCAAATATACACAGATCGAGTGTCCGTTTCACACGATGCGACACAGTTTTCAGCGCATTTGGCGTCAGCGTCAATTCATGATGCCGTGTGTCTGCTACATGTTAATCATGCTGAAGTAGGTGCATTAGTTGTCCTCATTCACTACTCCGATTACGGGCTTCACGGAATATCAACACAGAATCAAAGTGTCAGTGGCAAAATCAGGTTTCTTACAAACATCTGTGTGAGGAAATTGCAAGAAACGAACAATTATAAAATTACACTTTCCGTTACATGGATGACAAGTCGCTGGGTATTCCCAAGTTTGGCGAATATTTGGATGTTATATACTTTGTATCCCAAGGACCTCACAGTTGAAGATGCTAAACTGGTCTACAATTCGAGCTATTTAGACCTAATGTTAGTTTTCCCATAGTCGATTTCGCGTTAGCAATACCCCTATGTTGCGAGCACATGGTGTGTTTGTTTCACAACTTACACATTATAGTATGCCCAGATAGCCTCCCAGCTGATCCAACAAAAATATGTTTACGAAGACCAATAACTGCTTTTAAGAAATGCTATGAGCATAATCACTATCTGGTTGATGAGTATATCAAGTCTAGCTACAATAACAAATGGGCAGCAAAACTTGTTTGCAAGTATTCGGATTTTATGACGGTAGCCACAAGCGGGACAGGAAATGCTCACTGTTTCCGGAATATTTGAATCTACCTCCTTATAGCCATGAACAGAGGTCCATGAAATTCATCAAGATTTCCAATTTTGTCTATCACTGGGATTGGAGATAAGAAAACGAACTCGGATTCTATCACTTAAAATACGTTATACTTTATACGTGACGTGATCGAGAACAGTGGGAAAATATGTAAATAAATAGATGATTAATGAATAGGCCTATTCTATGGAGCCCCGCTCGTGCCAAAAAAAGTGAAGTAAATTTTTTAATGATATACTTAGTCATACTTATGAGATACTAACAAATGCGTTTGAGGTACTAACTCAAACATAGGCGATACTATGTCATACTCATATGTAGGAGATCCTAACACATATGTAGGAGATATTTCACTGCGGATAGAAGCATATTGTAATGACCAAGCGACTGTGATAACTCGACTCTCTTCATTTGTCAGGATGAAGCGGCATCAATAAGGCTCACTCAGCCATCACATTGACTTTTGAAGTTTTATCTACCACTGTGAAATACCCCTAATTCTCATCATCAGTTTTCTCCAAAGAATATTCTCTCAACCAGGAAATTCACATATCGATAGCATTTACACCAAAGCTATGAAACGTCTTGATATAATCAATGTCTTCAAGTTTAAGCTCGACCGATCAGCACTTGAGAGATTTTATCTCTCTTTCGTGCGACCGATTTTGCAATATGGAGATGTTGTATGGGCAGGAGCTCATGAGTATAATCTCCAAAAATTAGATAAAGTCCGTGCTTTAAGAATTGTCACGGGAGCCACCGAAAGGTCTAACATTAGCAATCTATATTTGGACATGGCGTGACCATTATTGGGCGATAGACGTAACATGCACAAACTATGCTATTTCTACAAGATCGAAAATAACATGGCACAAGCGTATTTAACTGATATCATGCCGTCGTCTGTTGAGGCACGGACGAATTATCGGCTAAGATCTCGTCATAATGTATCCAACTTCCGAACGCGAGTGGAATCTTTTCGAAAATCCTTCTTTCTGTCCACTATATCTGCATGGAACTCTTTACCAATAGACATTAGAGATCTCCCGACATGCGGTGCATTTCAAAACAGATTAAAAAGTGACTTGTATGGAAATAAAAAGGCATGGTACATGGTTGGGGAGCGCTTCACTAATATTCATTATGCAAGATTGCGCATTGGTCATTTATGCTACAATTTACATGTCATTGATAGACCTGATTGTAAGTGTGGTTGGTCATGTGAGGACCCCAAACACTACCTTTTTGATTGTATTTTATATAGTGATTTTCGCCAAACGCTTTTCAACGTGTTAAATGATTTTTGTCCCTTAAACGTTGATGTATTGTTATTTGGTGATGAAAATATGTCCTTGAACGAAAATATCAAAATATCCCTAGCCGTACAAAGCTATATGAAGGAAACCCGTCGCTTCGAGACTGACTACAAAAAAGTCTGATTCGGAATCTTTTCTGGTAGTCCTTGGGTTGGCAGCATACCGCGGCTGACCTTTGGACTGCCAGTATGTTCCTAGTCATTAATCACATTTTGTTAGCATTAATTATAATCATTTACTGTTATTTATTGTTAATATTATTATTATTATATTTGACTCACGTCCTGTTTACTGGTTAATTACAATTTTGATTGATGAATTTGTAAATACAGAATGTTGTTATGATGAGCCAGTGCATATTCAGCTGTCTGGGTTTTATTGGTGTATGATTGGGGATGTTTCTGGTAGTCCTTGGGTAGGCAGCATACCGCGGCTGACCTTTGGACTGCCAGTATGTTCCTAGTCATTAATCACATTTTGTTAGCATTAATTATAATCATTTACTGTTATTTATTGTTAATATTATTATTATTATATTTGACTCACGTCCTGTTTACTGGTTAATTACAATTTTGATTGATGAATTTGTAAATACAGAATGTTGTTATGATGAGCCAGTACATATTCAGCTGTCTGGGTTTTATTGGTGTATGATTGGGGATGTTTCTGGCAGTCCTTGGGTAGGCAGCATACCGCGGCTGACCTCTGGGCTGCCAGTATATTCCTAGTCTTCAATAATATTTTGTTATCGCTAGCTATAATCAGTTACTGTTATTATTGTTAATACTATTATGTTTGGCATCACGTACTGCTTACTGGTCAATTACAATTTTGATTGATGAATTTGTAAATACAGAATGTTGTTCTGATGAACCAGTTCATGTTCTGCTAAATGGGTTTTGTTAGTGTTCGTGTAATTATTGTACTTGCAGCTGTATGGTGGTGGTGGATTCATTTTTTTAATTTTGTTGTTGTATATTTAATGCACTAATTTTGTCCCTCTCACCGGAAAGATCTTTATATAGGCATGTCCTGTTGATCAATCCAAATAAATATTGTTTATAAAAAAAAACGGGAAAGTCAGAGAAAAGCAATATGTCAATTTAATATTTTATTGAACTCCCAAATTCATATCAAACAGTCACACATCAATCATCATGTACCGGTACCAATCAAAATGCATCAATCATCAGGTTTTCAGGCATAAGACATCATCATGTATTTACAGTTGCATGCAGTGGACATCATAACGCGTCAGATTTATCACCAGTAAATTATATTAAATATTCAGGTATTGAATACTAGGTTTAAACGCGGTGGCCAGTTCTATACAGTATGCAAATAAGTAATCAGTTCATCAATGGTTCATCAACACATCAGAGTAGCACCCGGTAACTTCATGGGGTTGCTCATTAATATTACTTGGACATCAGATGATAATCCTTATTGACAGAAAAGGATCTATATCATGCACTTGACCCAAAAGAAAATCAGCAGACCCGTTAGATCTATGGGGTAGTCATCTATAACCCAGCTGGGTGGTCATATTTATCCTATATGACCCGGAAATAATTTGGGGTGCATCATCATCTGCATCTATTGTGACCCAATAAATTAATGGGGTAGATCCATGTACAAGGCCAATAAACTACATTCTATGGGGTGGTCATATTTATCCTATATGACCCGTCAAATAAGTTGGGTGGAAGGTTCTATCATCAGGACCCGTCGAATACATCATCATCAGGCTTGCCCCCACAATATTGCGGGGATGGCGTCAAACCCTCAAAACATCAGGATCTTACATGTACTATAGGTTAGTGCATGATAAACTAAATTTATTTCCAGTTCATGATGGAAGTTTGGGGTAGGTACTCGTCGTACCGTGATTGATACAGCAATCGATTACAAGTGGCTTTGATCTGTCAGAATCTCTGGTGAACAGAGTGGTCTCCGGTGAGCACTCTGCATATCCCGCCGTATGACGAGTCTTTCATAGTGTGCGCGCAAAGCATCACGGGAAACGGCAGCTTATTTGCATATTAATGTGAAATACATGTTCCTTCATGTAGAATTATACTCGTAGGGGTAAATTAACACAATAATACCAGTTAAGGTTGTTCGATACACCGAACGCGTCATCAATGTGGCCCGTCTATGGTTGACCAAACGTGTCATAAACAGCGAATGTAACGGCGGGGTGAAATAGGGATCGGCGGGGTATGAATGTTGCCGTGCAATGGGAGTACTGGAAAATCCGGCGGTCTGTAATCAGTACGGCGGAGTCTCGACTTGAACACAAGTACTGGAAGCATCACAGCATATGTCTAGTATTTTTCAGTGGGCCAGCCTCGGTTAAGAAGATAATACTACTAGAACATCCATTCGTTACATAGTTTTAATATGTATATGAGTAAACGTTTGCACAACAAAACTAGTAGACCTAACATATTCCAAATCTTCTGATTAACATAATCAAACAGATCGTAAAATTATTCAAAACACTGTTAAACATGTTAAATAAATTGACAACACTTCTGTGGATCATGGCATAATTTTCAATACAACTCAAGCTTAGCGATAATAATATTTTGAAAGACTATTCATGGTATTGCAGATCTCGTAGGGCTAATAAGCATGAATGTACTAGTATGGCATAACACATGGAATTTGTTGCTACTTGACTTGAGTGGACCAAGGACAAAAGATACAACGAATGCAAGAGCAAATTTGAGGGGTGGGGGGGGGGGGGTTGCTGGCGCAAGTGGCGCTCATTACTTTGTATATGATATCTGTGTAAGACCAATAAAACAAGTGTGAGGGTTTCTTCCGTTTCTTACCACATCCTCCCATCCGCCGAATCCTGCATTTTGTGCCCCTGTGGAGTGTTTTCTTCACAATTCCAATCTCTTAGAACTTCAAAGTTCACCACAAAATATCCAGAGGTCGTCACACACTCTTTTATAATAGTTTGTCCTATGCGCCCCTAAGTTTGTCCAAACACGCATATGCATTTCCAGTTCCACTAAGCAACATTCCATTGACATACATCAATTCCTCTATAGCCTGTCCATTATATAGCCTGAATATACCAAATGTTCATTCTTTAAGAGGAATACATCATAAGAAGAGCTCAGCTTCATTGGGCCGCAACATTTACAGCCCACCAGGCTCGATTTCGCGGGGCTCCGTTTTCGTTACAGTTGTCATTTTTGACACGTTTCGTCTACCATACCCGTTCCGCTATGTAAGCCGAATGGGGCTAACTTTTTTGTTTCCGCAGCTTATCTGCCCAGAAATTTACACTATGTTAGGCGATTTTCTGCCAAAATTCATCGAGATGCATGAAATAGACCTATCGACGAAATAATCTCCCAAATTCACCGCGCACTGATCAGCGCTACCCTCTCAGTCAAATCCGTTATCAGCCATTTATATATAATAAGCTATATCCTCACGTTGTCCGTATGTATAGGCCTACAAGTTATCGCAAAATCCTGTGCCAAATGTGGCGGTCATCTTGCTCAAGCTAATTGGGTGAAATTTATTCCTAAAGTTCTACTGACTTGTCAAATTTGATGGGGATATTTCAACTATTAGGCCTACTGAGTTGGCGACCGGAGAGAATCTCATCTGAGCCAATTGACCAGTCAACATCTAGTGGTTCATTCTAGCAGCCATACCGTTCATGCTAATGATCACATCTACCATGCTAGCCTTTTATACATTTCTGAGTCAAGTCAGAACATACAATATATGAAATATATGATTTTTTTTTCAATTCATGCTCACAAAAACTTGAATAATTTGACATAGTATGCACTCCAAATTCATGAAATTATTGATTTTTTGTTTCCATAAAATGACACTTTTCATGTTTTAACGCTTATATCGCGAAAAGTAACCTGGATAGGTATATTTTTTACATTATTTTTACAAACCCAAAATATCATTGAAGAAATATGTGTAAAAAAATTAGAAAAAAATACTGTATTACTGACCGAGCAGTGATACTCAACGTTGTATGGATTATCAGAAGTTACTCTTTTTCTGTAAAATTTCAGTGCTGAAATATATACACATGTTCTTACTCTTGCCACGAAACATATCAAACTCAGTGCTAGCGAATTTTGTTTCATCAGTTTAATGAACCGTTGCATATACAACAGTTCTGTACTGAAAAATCCTATAACTATATAGTTTTAGGCAAAAATATGCAGTTAGATTGCATGTCATGATGTAATGGATTGTGGCTATTGCTGAGGTACTTCAAGACTGATAGGAGGTCAACAAAATGCATCATAGCAAAAAATATCATACGGTGACCTACTATTTTTTTCTGCTTTTTGTAACCATCACATATCTAGCTATCAAGAAATATAACTTTTTACTCAATAAAAACACCTTTCCGGGTGTTTCGAACAACCTTAAAGTAATAAATAGTACAAATGAGCAAGAATATACAGAGAAATACACCCCGGTATGGAGATTGCCGAGTACAAACGATCTGGAAACATGGCCGACAAGTTTACCGTTTGGCCAGATTAACGCACTATTTTATGCAATAAACAATGATTTGAGTTGTATTACTACAAAACAAAGTGGTGTAGGTAACAGATTAAGGCATAGTTAGTCTAATACAGTAGTATAGGACTGTAGACATTCCCTGATGGCCCCAAAATATGCCTCGAAAGGGCAAAACTCGTGACAGTTTGAGCGCGGGCGCTTCGTAATCGTGAACTGCTAATGACAACAATGCGAGCTACGTTTGCCGACTGTTGAATACAAGTGAAATATAACAATCCCCGATGATGTGTATGAATACACGAACACATGTACTGACTAAATACAACATAAAAAGACCAAATCTTTTCATTATACATGACGTGTCATTTTTATGAAGCTCGTCGAAGAAAAAAAGTTAGATGGAAAACATGGATGGCGAGCACATTGTTTTGTATTTCCACCACGGTATTGGGTATAGGCCCTATTGTAAAATTAGTATCTCCTACGTATGACTAGTATTCCATATTTATGACCTAGTACCTCATACGTATGACTTAGTACAGTATATCCTACGTATGATTTATTATCTCCTATGCAGGGATGGGGTCAAATACAGATGGTCAAATACAAATACAAATACTCACAGCCAAATACAAATACAAATGCACACTCCCAGAGACCACCAAATACAAATACAAATACATTTCTTCAAATACAAATACAAAGGCAAATACATTTTGGGAGTCATTTATTCATAATGTTCATGGTGATTAACATGTGATTAAGTATACATCATGTTAGGCATGCGAAGGATTATTCAACCTATTCTCAAGGTTGAAACATGGTTTGTTAGTTTTACTAGTATTTAACTTGGAGTCCATCCTGGTTGCACTTCACGAACATGAGTTCTTTGAATCGGCTGTCGCTTAGATTGCACCTGTCCGGTCGGAACACCTTGCCAGCCACGCTGAATAGCCGCTCGACAGGGGCAGACGACGCTGGTGTCATGAAGTATTGTGAGGCCAACTGAGCCAGCTGGGGATAATGTGTGGCGTTCTGGACCCAGAACTCCAAGGGGTCCATCTCCTCTGGCTCACATTGTTCGGCCAAGTACTTGTCCACTTGGACATCTGCAGTTACAGTTTGGCGTCTTGTAGCTGCTGGGCATTCCCCCAGGAAGCTGAAGAACTTGGAACGTTTAGCAGAAGGGGGCTGACCAGAAGATGTAGACGTTGGAGGTACCTCTGGCATGATGGAGATAACTTTATCCACCAAACACTGGCGAAGGTCGGCTACTTCTTGTGGAGAAGCCCACAACAGTTTCCAGCGGGGGTCGAGGGCGGCTGAGAGAGTGCAGGTCTCAATGCTCTCATATTGGGACAAACGCTTGTCAACGGATGACGCCAAAGTGCGGACCAGCTTGGAGGCGTACTTCCCTTGTAATTCAGCTAACTGAGAGCGAAGGCCTCGAATACAGGGCAAGACAACACTGCAGCTAACCCCGTTCTGTACCTGGGAGAAGAGTGTAGCTCAAATGGGGTCAAAATCTCAATGAGCTCGTCCAGCAGTTTGTTTTCGTATGGTGAGAGTTTTCCCGGATAATCCAGTTTCTGCATGGTAGCATTGCTGACAAGACGGAATTTCTTTATCATCCTCAGCTGACTGTTCCAGCGTACTGCAGTGTACTGCTCCAATTTCAGTTCATTTTCGAAGAGCTCTGTTGCCACTGTGCTGTGTCTCACGTGTGTTACAAGTTTGCTGACCTTGCTGATAATCTTAGTCAGCCCTTGCCCCGTTTCCTTCAAACCATCCTTCACACACAACTGCAGCGTATGGGCAAAGCATGGATAACGCTCGGGGATGTATTCTAACAGCTCAGGGTCAGTGTCTGCGAGTTCATCCAGCTGTTGAAGACCGAAGTCTGGATCCATGTCCATGCCGACAGTTTGAGCTTCCATCCCAGGAAGCGTAACGAAGGCTTTCACCATGTTGGAGGCGTTGTCTGTCACAATCGACCCGACTTTGGTCTCCAGATCGAAAGCAGCGATGATCTCCTGATACTTTTGCTGGATGTGTTCAGCTGAGTGGGTTCCACGGAAACGGGTGCAGGCAAGCATAGCTGATTGAAGCTTGTAGTTGATGACAAAGTGACAAGTGATGCCAATGTATGACCGCATATCACGACTTGACCAGATATCAATGGTCAAGCTGACCGACTTCGCAGACTTGAGCTTGCCTCTCAGGGTTGTTTTCAGATCTGTGGATACATCTGGTAGGAGACGGGAACTCAGATATTTGCGGCTGGGCATCACATAGCTGGGGTTCAGGCACTCGATGAAGCTACGGAAATAGCTACATTCCACCACGGACAGAGCTTCAAGGTTGCCAGCGACGAAGGAGACCAGTTTGCGTGAAGCTTCTCTCTGACGTGGATTGTTGTGTTGCCATTTGGTTGTAACTGGAGTGGCAAACCGATCCAATGAAGGTTGCTCATTCTTGTCAGGTGTTTGTTGTTTCACTTGAGAGTGAATTGCTGCATGTCATCTCTGTATAAAGCAAAATAAGTTTCACTACAAGACCTTATGTTCATGATCATGATAATCATGTTGTAACAATCTAAATATCAATTAACAGAGCGATGCCAAAAATGTACTACATCTAGGTACATCTACTATCTAGAGTATTAAGGTTTGGTATCATTTATTTTGTTACTAGACTAAAGCGTAGTTTTGAAGATAGAAATCTGAGGGTCTGCTATTTGGAAAAAAAATCACAATAATATTGTATTCAAATGCAAGCATACTTGGTATGTCCTACATACTTGTTCAGGATAGCGCATACCAACTGACCTTAAGATGTGTCCATAAGTTAGTCGTGCTCTTTGTACTCCCAGCCACAGGTTTGTTGCAGTGTTTGCATTCCACTATATACTGATTAGGATTTTTTCCTGGCTGTATAGGGCCAAAACTGTTGAAAACGTTGCTGGACATCTTTGTGTCTTGCGATGTGATCATCAGCTAGGCTGGTTCCAGAATGAGGCAATAGTCTGATCCGGTTGTATTTATTGTGTGTGTAATCAGCCATGATGTAATCCCCAAAAAGGCCAGGACCAGACAATGGCCTATACAGTAAACCGTTTCTACAACTGTCTCTATCAATACAGGTTAATTATTCCTCCTTCCCACTCCCTCCACTCGCGCCCCCCACTCCACCCTTCCTCTTGCACCAACCCTGTTGTTATTACACAAGTTACAGGGACTGGGAGCCTTCCTGATCTGTGTACTAATTTACCCAACCCTTTCCATGTTATCACAGGGAGCACTAACCAAACTTTGTCTTTCTATCGGGGATAATAAATTCTGGACCACAACAAGGCCCATGATCCTTTTGTTTTATTGTACACACAAACAAAATGGACAACTTGGCATCCAGTTGGCTTTTTTACTGATCTGTGTACTAATAATTAACCCCACCCTTTCCATGTTATCACAGAGAGCACTGACCAAACTTTGTCTTTCTATCGGGGATCATAAATTCTGGACCACAAAAAGGCCTGTGATCCCTGTTTTATTGTACACACAAACAAAATGGACAACTTGGCATCCAGTTGGCTTTTTTACCCTGTCCTAAACCTCCCATTCAGATCCTTATCATTGGATGTAATATACGTATATACACAAGAGAAGAGGAGTTATGCCACAAAAAATACCTTCCATGTATTTGATTGTATTTGATACATCCGTACCAGGATTTCTTCATGTGACATGTGAGCTTGGGACCATTCTTGTCTGTAAGCTCATGTAGCATTATGACATGGTGGGGCTACGCGAGTAGTAACATCACGGTTATGGTGCACAGGTGCAGGCAGGTTTATAAGACATTCGGTAACACTCCGGTAATGGGATATACCTCTTTACCATGGGGTCACCAAATTTTACCTTAGTGCCGTACCTCCGAACCACTATGGTTTGTCTTGGCATTAGTCCTGTGTCGGCTCCCACTGTTGACTCACATCAAATGCAAATATCGGGTTTCTGCTCCTTGACCACAGACAACTATAGCACTTGTCTGGGGGTACCCATAGGGGTGATTAATTGACCAGGGAAGAGGTTTTCCGAGATAGAGAAACACCCTAGCATTATGACGTGGTGGGGTACTACACGAGTAGTAATACTACGGTTATGGTGCACATGTGCAGGCAGATGTATAGGACATTCGGTGACACTCCTGTCATGGGGTATACTTCTTTATCGTGGAGTCACCAAACTTTACACTCATATCCAAGAAGTTGCTGGACGTGGATATATTCTTGTTAATAGGTGCATTAAGGAACACCAACTTCACGTCCATCTGGTGCCATTCACTGCCATTAATAGGAGAAAGTGTGAATGGTTGTGAAACGAGTTGTAGGTGAGACTGTTTCGTCACAGTCCATAGCTTGTGAATATCCTTTTGTGACATTTCAACCTTGAATTTCACATCATCACCTGTGTCGTTTGCAGTGAGTGCAGACATTTCAGCATCCATTATAGCTGCCCACTGTTCAGCTTGTTCAGATTGGACTGCTTGTCTTGGGCATGATAGGCACTATTGTGTATGCATGGCATACACTACTGTATACGCATAGTTCACACTGCTTGCATATTGGTAATATTGTAGATATGCTGGCTTCTGTCTGTGTACGCAATGTGTATTTCTTCGAGTCAGTCTCAGCCTTCGTGTGCTCCTCCTGTTCATGAGAGGCCTCAGGGTGTTGTGTTTCGTCAGCACCTGAGGTGTCGTCACCCTGGCCTCATGGTTCTGTTGTGTTATCACTAGCCTTGTAACTTGATGTGAGTTGGGGTTCTCAGCTGTCTGCATAAGCTGGTGGATCATGAACACGGACATTTCGTGAAGTCGTCACAGTGATTTTTGGCTGGTTGAGGACATAGCAACCCTGATTCATTTTGGTTATGGCCAGAAACGCACGTGGAAGTTTATCCTTTTGGCTTGTGATTAGGTACTTATGTACTTGTCATATATCTAGTCCATGGGGTTTGTTTCGGATTCTAAATTATTTTTATAGGTTGCTGGGCAGTTGTATACTAATTCCATCAGGTTTACAGTAGAAACAACTACATTTAACACACATTTAACTGCCCCTGATGACGCCAGTGTGTTTTTTGGATAAACTATTTGGTCGGGCTTGGTTCAATAGACGTGGAATCAATACCCAGTACTAAGTATTCCGAGCAAACAAAACAGGGTCCGTTATCCAATCTCATAGTCCGGGGACAGAAAGTCATATCAGGCATACGAAGTGAGAGAAAACAAAAATGACAGGGAAACTCATGAACCCCCCCTCCCCCCAAAATGGCCATTAGGAGGTGAAATCAGGTGTTCTGGAAAGAGTGAGCATTTCCTGCCCCACTAGTGGCACCGGTCATGAATTCCCCGAAATTAACATGGAAATAGATCTAGTTGCATGGCAGACATGGATTTGCTGTATTTATCCACCAGATCATGATGACGTCCATAGAATTTCTTAAACGCAGCTATAAATCTTGGTAAAATGTAAGTATCAATCTATTACCACCAATAGTCAGATATTGATGATGCCAAAACAAATGTAAAACTGATCATTCTGGAATAGAAACAAAGCTCGACCAAATAGTTTATCCAAAGACACACTGGCGTCATCAGGGGCAGACAGTGTGTTAAATGTAGTTGTTTCTACTGTACACCTGATGGAATTAGTATAACATATCCTTGTCGCAGCAGTTTAGATCTATAGACAAAGTCCTCATATTTGCAACTGGCTCTGGAATAGCGTATAAGTTGAGAAACAAACACACCATATGCCGGTGACATAGGAATGTTGCTGCTTAGAAAAGGGAAATTGACTATGGAAAACTTGAAATCATCACGTTTGTCATATAATCTAGTTGACAGGTTAGAATCATTATCAATCTCCAACTTCAGGTCGAGATAGTTGGAAAAATTAGCGGAGTCTGTAGTATCTTTGATTTCAAGTTCCTTAGGATATATGACATCCAAATAAACACCAAACTTGGGATTACTTAGCGACAATATTGCATTATACGTTTGTTGTTGGCATCATCAAAGTTTGGTTGTATTGGTGGTAGTAGATTGATACTTACATCGATCAAGCGTGCGTTTTGGTCCTTCTACAAAGACTGTACATGGTGCGCAAAATGGGTGGATGTGCCTCAAATTAGGTTTCTGTGTAATGAACATCTCGAAGGCAGTCATTTTTCCTGGCGTTGGTAGCTCTTTTCTGCAAGTGCTGTGCATGTCTCACTGCATACTGCCAGAATGACTTGAGAGGTCCGGCCACAGCAAGCAAACAGTGTGAAATGTCCAGTAGATTTCATCATTACACATTCGGACTTTCCATTTTGGAATGGAGGAAATGGAATGGAAACGCTTTTTGGCGTACATGTCTGCTCGTTCTCCGAGCATCTTGTACACGTGCCTCCTTGTTGCTATTGTGACGTTGACATCCCTTGCATTACATACTGTAGTCGCAGAATGTCATTGTCCGAGGGTTTTGTGTCACTCATCGAGTGTCTTCGTCCCACGCATGTGACATGGCGAGTGTTTGTAGGAAGTAGAGCTAGAGTAAATAGAGCAAGATCCCTTGCTGAAAGTGACCTCTTTACCAGCTTCTGTGGCCGCTCACACTGAGAACAGACTTGTTAGGAATATAGGTACTAAAAGCGCGTTTTTCAGTGTGATGTCATATATGTTCCCACATGAGTCCAATATGGTGTACTACGCGTCATCCTTTGCTGCTGCTAGCTCGTTGCTACATCCACCGTCTGCCATTCCTATGTAATGACGTTTTGGGTTGTACGTATCATCGTAGGAGATGAAGTGTTTATTGACTTGTGGCCATTTTTTCCACACGACAGGCATCGTGTCTGTTTACGATCAGACTGTGGCTTCTTTTTCATCGCCATTGCTGTAGCTGTACTGTGCGTTGATGACCGTGGTGCTTCCTTACTTGCATGGTTTTCGTCTCATCCATCTGTATTTGTGACGACGAATGTTTTGTAGTCGTCTGGTAAAGCCTGCCGGAGTATTGCGTATACCAGGCTGTCTGTGATATTTTCTCACATAGCGTTGAACTCTGTAGATGCTCGTTCTGCACGGATCGAGTAGTCGGTGACATCTTCATCTGGCGACATTCTGATTGTTGTCAATTTTTTTTGGTGTTTTCTGTACTGGCGTAATTATCACATAAGATTTTGAGTGCTTTTCGTTCGTCATGTGATGTGTCTGTCATGATAATTTGAGGGGATCGTTCGTCGAAAACTACGAACGAGTATTAGGGCTTGAAGATTTGATGTGAAGAACCTGCCGAGTTTTGCATGATAACGAAAGCGTAACACTCGAGGTGTGGGGCGAAGAGTCAGGCTTTTGGAAATCAGGCTTTTGGATCTCATCTGTAATTCTTAGAAAGGTCACCACTCCATCCGATGATGCTACGAATAGGAATCAGGGGGGGGGGGGGGGGGCGAATCCGGACCTGTTTTCCCAGGCGTGTAGTCAGACATCTAGTTAAAAAAAAGTGTTGAGTCGAAGCCAAGGTCTTTGAATCTTCGTCACAGCACCAATTAAAGCGGTTTCTCCATCAAGACTGAATACACAACCTTTTTACGGATCACATAGTCTTTAAGCTTTGTACAAAGTCAGAGCGAATGTGATTTTCCAAGCGTTTATTGTCCAACCAAACGATAAATTTCAATTTCTCTTTCAGCAATTACTCGTTAACTTGTGAACAGTCCGGTTCCACAATATTTTAACGTGGTAGTCCAGTTCACAATGTACCCTTTATATCCATAAGTAGTAGTTCATCTGCAGTTAGACTTCCATACTAGCTTACTAACTTTGTCTGTCTTGGAACCATGCGTCTTTACAAGATGTATTATGTATTTGTCGAGTCCTGATTGGCGGAGTTGTGATGTATGCAAGTGTTGCTAAGGAGGTGCAAGTGTGTGCGGTTGAGGATGTATAATGCTTGTCGAAAGTGTAGAGTGGCGCTGTAGAAGTCTGCATGTGTATGTAGTGTAAGATACATACACATGTAGTTGGTGTTGGGGGACTGAAAGCTGGTAAAGACAACAATATCAAGAATGTATTTATACTGAGATCTAAAAGTTCTTCATTGCGAGAAAAGTAATGAAAACAGTAAAACAAATTCACAAGCTGGCAATGTATATTTTATTCCATAAGATTGTTCTCGAAGTATTGATCGACTATCGAAATATGAATATGAGAGGACTCGTTAAATAAGGAACTATTTCCACTTCGTGATGGTCAAACCATCAGTTGATCATCCTTGTCGTTTTTTACAAGAGATTACGCCACTCCACTATATCTTAGTTTTGTCTAAGATTGTTAAATGGAAGTCTACTGTGTCTAGAAGTACCTGTCATAAACCACCAAGCGTGAATAATCAGGCTCTCCAGATGAAAATAGTTAAGAATAACTTTTGTTGCTCCCCATAGAACTAAAGTTTGTTAATCTCTCCATAGAAAGTGTCCTTAGAAAAAGTTCCTTAAAAAGTGTCCATAGAAACTGCAAACTACATTGCCGTGGGTGAATTACGCTCATGAAGAGAAGTACAAAGCCATGTAGAACTTGTTGACATGGCATCACAACCAAGATCCCAACTATACGTAGTTTATTCAGTCATTCCTTTTCCATTGTTGTCTTCGCCCATATATATTTAATGTGCATGCACACGTTGAAAATACATAACTTAATCATGAACTGTCACACGAGAGAGCTTTCAACCTATTCCAGGCGTGAGTGATGAGGGCAATGGTCTCAGCGTACAGTCACGTTGTGTCCGCCACTTAACATTCTGACAAAACAGCTTCTGGATTCTTCACAGAAATTTTGATCGATACGTCAGTTGAGCAAACGCTGTACGTGTGTATCCTTGTAGTTTTTTTCACGTAGACAAACATGTTTCTCGTTCAATGCGCACGCGACGAGTTTCCAAGCACCATTCCTTATTATGAACTTTGAAACTGATGGATAACTTCCACATCTCTCATGTATCTATGGTGTATGAAATCCGTGACATATAAAGGCTAAAGTTCGTCATCAATGGTATGGTATGCAGAAAGGCTCCTGTGAAATACACAGGTATGTTGGAAATGATTTCTAATCCTTGTATCAAAGTGTATATATTTATTTTGACCGCTGTCTTCACCATTTTTACATTGCCAATTAAAATTTCACGTGAACCAACTGACACACTTCCTGTAGGCTATTTATATATAGAAGTTAATGTTCAAGAGCTATATTTCCAAAGATCAACTCGCACACTTTGAGGCACGCATACTGTATTCTTGTGTTTCACCAGGTAACCTCGATCAAGCGGTTGGATCCTATAGAAGCGATAAATATATCATGGTTAAATTACTTCCTGTATTCACATAAAACAAACTCAAACTGTTTGATAAAATGTTGTCTCCAAAGACCATTTATTGTGGGCATATCCTTAGTCAATCACGAGACTATCGAGAGGGGCACCAATATTACACAATCAGTGGTGGACATAAGGCTGCGTTCGAGCTATTGAAGTCATGTTATTACATTATTAGGGCCTGAAAGCCAAAACTTCTATGGCACTTTCAAATACACCCATAATAATCTCAAGATAGAAACCACACAAGCTGCAGGACAGTTTTTAAGCAAACATTTAGTACTGATTAGGTGCGCGAGAATTATTATGGTGAAGTCGTTTTATATCGCTGCTGTAACTTTTAAAATCCGCTAGCAGCGATTCATTTGTAGAATATAATCTTATCGCAGGTATATATTCTAACTTCTCTGTTAACTGCTTTCCGACTTGTCTTGGTATTCACATCACGACAAGGTAGCACAGACCAAGAAAACAGAGAAGCCAACATGTCACAAGGTGACGTCATCGCTATCGTGGCATTGAACGGTGAAGGAAGATCGATTATTACAAGATGTAGGGGGAGCCTGGTGTCTGGAGACTGGGGGTTGTTCCTAGGAGGTGTCCCGGCTATATATTCGGAGCCACGGTGTTCTACTACCATTTCCAACAGATAAGTTATAAGCAAACATCGCTGAATCGCAGAACTTTTGCAATTAACCAAATATGATCGGGAAAGTTGCCGTCGTGAGCTGTGCAATCATCAGCATCGCAAACGGAATTGCTTTCAATTCTATGGGACTGACTCAATTTCCACACAGTGGCATAGCTAACAACATTTTAACACTTTTCGTCAAGAACAATAACCTCTCGGTCGTAGACTATCTAGAACCGTACCCGAATCTTCGCATCTTCGACGCCTCGATCAACAAAATAAATCAATTTCCTGACCTGCTAAACGTGTCTTCGACCCTGAGGACCCTGAACATTAGCTACAATTTGATCCCCAGTGTTCCCGCAGTCATACTCGGCAGAATGGTAGCTTTGATGAAGCTGTACATCCAGCAGAACCCTATCGTCTATTTCCCGGACGTGACTGGTACACCGAACCTTTGGTACATGAACTTGGGGGACACTGAGCTAACAGAGTTTCCCGTGCTCACAAACATGGGGCAGTATATCACGAAGATCGTTCTATCTAGCCCATACATTGAAAGGATCACCGTCGAAGCTTTGGCCGCCCTCCGTCACATCTACTACATCAACTTCAAGTTCATGGCCGTCGGACTACCGAACATGTGCCGGATGGACACGAGCGACAGAAAGCTGCAGATAGGCACCCAGCTGTTCACACAACCTTGTAGTCAGGATTTCATGTGGGCCAAACTGTCGTCAATGATCGCAAATGTCACATTCCATGCGACGTGGGCGTTCGCTTGCAACATGTCGGAGACGGTCCGGTACGAAATGGCGTCAGTGAACATCACAGACCTCATCCAGAGAGGTGAGTTCCACATATATTCACCTATGTAAATGTCACCAGTACAAGCCACAAGCGAACATCCTCCAGCTAGCCGCCAACATTTCCATGGTTGGGGTCAGGTCATGGTCAGGTTGAGATTCTGGTGCGTCCGAAAGTCATGAATAGTAGTAATTTTACTCGAAGTCATGAATCAAGTATGTAGTTCTTATAACCTTCCCATGTCCGTGAGTGTGACTAAAATGTGTGTAGTGATTGCATGTGTGTCAGAGCTGGAGTCAATCAAGATCATTATTTACCCATGGATGGATAGTAGCTTGCCGCATTTGAGGCGTGAAATATGGTTTTATATGTCTGATATTGTCATATCTGTCCACTATACATGTATTGTGATATTATTATCCATTATACTTCTCGGGTTGGATTTTCACAGCTGTGTGGAGATTGACCACCATGGATTTCCTTCTTTGCCATCTCAAACCAACGTATCCATTGAGTTTTCATGGCTTTCATGTTTATTTTTCCGCACATATATGTAGGACGAACCATCAGCGAGACTGAACAAGGTTACCTTTTACACTGATATGGCATCGAATCGACGTGTAGATCGACTCGGTACAAAAGTTTGTCACCAATGTTTAGGTTCTCGCTTGAATGTGGAGCAAACGAGCAACATGACTTGACCCCAATACAAAATGGGTCACGCTCGGCAGCTGGCTCAGTGCGCGGGGTGTGAAATTCATTCGCCCAGAAACATATCGTGACGTTTCCTCGGATATGAGTTTGAGTAGATCTGAGGAATAACAGTACAACTTTAGCTTAAACCAATCGCTCATTTTCTTATGTTTTACGTTCTAATTTATCCGTTGAACTTATCATAAAGCACATAAGATATTTAGCGGTCGCCTATTACTATAAAGATTTGAGAAGGCTCTAAGATTAGGCCTCTTAACCCCTGAAATGTATTACTACTTATCGTTCCCTTTTTGCAGGAGACACAGCGTATTTCCAGAAGATATCGGACTTGAATGATTTTTACTGTTACCCTAAGATCATGTCGGAGGTTCCTCGAGTCTCGAGTGCCGTGGAGTGTGGAACATTGTGCTTGAAGGACATGGAATGTCTGATGGCAGGCTACGACAACAGCACGAGAACATGTGCTCTAGCCAACGGGGAACCGGGCTATGAGTGGCACTTCAGAAAATACCCAACTTGGGTCACATTTGAAACGCGCTAACCGTAAACAGCAGCAACAACAACAACAACAGCCAACACTACTACTATAGCTTCTACTGTAAAATGTGATATAGTCAACACAAAATCACAAATGATATTTGTCCACAGTTTTGTTCAGAATCGTCAGATCAAATCGAAATTTTATGTGCTCTTATTTGGCATTTTTATTACCGTGGTGCTGCGTCCATCATCCGTCGTCGTCATCGACGACGTCGTCTGTCTACACTTTTATCTCTAAAGTTTACGGTCGAATCATTTTTGAAAATTTTCACAGAAATATTGAAAAATATTTGAAGAGAGAGGTGGCCAATGTTTTACATTGACGGGTATTTTTTTTTTAAATGACGCAAAAGAGTATCGTTGCCCTTGAAGTGGGCCATTTGACCCAAACTTAATTTTCCTATGCTTTATAATGGGACATATTATTGCTAGTATCTAACTTTAAATTGGTATCAGAGATTACGAATCAATTATGGACGTATAGAAAATGATATATGCTGAATATCCTCATGACCTTGAATTTTACCTTTGAGCTCATTTTCAAGGTCAGATAACAAAATGGCTAATACCTCTCTTACTATCAACTTTACAGCTTGAGAATCAATTGTGGACAGATAGGAAATGATATATGCTGAATATGCTCATGACATTGACATTGGAGTTTATTTTCAATGTCAGAGTACGAAATGGCTAATATCTCTCATATTATCGACTTTACAGCTTATGAATCCATAGTGAACATATAGGGAATGATATTCATGGAATAATCTCATGACTTTGAATTTGACCTTTGACCCCCTCTCCCAGGTCAGAGAACAAAATGGCTAATATCTCGCTTATTATCGACTTCACAGCTTAGGAATCAATTGTGGACATATAGGAAATGATATGTGCTGAATACTTTCCTGACCTTGAATTTGAACTTTGATCTTATTGTCACAGAATGGCTAATATCTCGCTTAATATCGAATTTACACTTTAGGTATCAATTGTGTACATATAGTAAACGATGTATGCTGAACATTTTTCTGATCTTGAATTTGATCTTATTTGCAAGACCAGAGCACAAAATGGTTACCTCATTTCCAAAGTCTCAGGATAAAATTGTTCATATCTCTCTTATTATCGAATTTACAACTTAGCAATCAATGTTGGGCATATCGGAAATATGGCTAATAATAAAATATAAAACATATATTGTCAAGTAACCATTTTTAGACTTCTACCCCCAAAACTGAAAATGTTGGCAATCTACTGTAATGCTAAATTTGGTTCCAAATAAGATCAATTCGAAATTGTACGTGTTTATTTGGCATTTGTAGACTCCTACCCCAAAACTGAAAAGAATGGCAATCTACCCCAATGACAAATTTGGTCCCAAATGAGATCACACGAATTCAAGCAAATTTTGCCATTTCGTGATCTTTATTCCGATGAGAAAAGCTACAGTTGTGATGTTTTTCACTCAGAAGACACATGAGAGTGTGTTTTGAAGAAATTTCTTTCTGGAGCCTTCTGCAATTCAAATATCGAATCACATGCCAAATTGTGTTCAGACTCGCAAATTTCATGTTTGAGGTGAAATCCAATATTGTAGTAGATTACCTACTTTTCAAGATAGACGTCTGAAATTCGGTGAAAATGGTTTCATGCCAAATGGAAATAAGTCAAATGTCAACTTGATCCAACGATCGCAAACAAATATACGGCGAACATCATTTGAGGTTTTGTGTAGAACTTGACTTTACCTTTCTTATCTCATGTGGAAGTGAATAAACCACAATTTATTTGAAGCTTTACTTTTTGTGTGAGTGAAGCACCCACGAAGCAATACTTTCAATAATTTAGCCACATATTACCTTGGAAATGTCTTGGCAAATATCACTTCATTGACCCAATGTCGAAAGTGCTACATCGGGTTACCTTCTTGGGAAGGCTTCGTCCTTAGGTAAAATAATATGCACTATGTCCAAATTTCGTAGTGTAGATTTCGAAACACATAGTCGCATTCCATACTCAGGTTTAGTATAACCGTGCCGTTGAGGACATAGCGTAGTGGCTGAATTCGACGTTATGGGACGCCTAAGCAACAACAGACCAGCGCCAATGAGAAATCGAGCAGGGTGGCTCGTGCGGTCCAAGTAAATTGTGCTTCTTGGACCTCTAAATTCGACCAGGACTAAAAAGTTGCGATACGGAATAAATGGTGTGTTTCCAATGAACGAGTAGTAGTACGGAGCAGCGCAAGGCAATTGGGCCGAAGGTGCTGATCCACCAGTAGCATCACATTGCGAACAGTGTATTTACATAATTACTACTTCCTCTTGAGATCGGACATACATGTATATATGTACACTGACATGCATTCAGGAGAAATGAAAGATGTGCAAAAACTGTAAAAAAATAACTGTGAAAACTATATCGATAGAAATAAATGGATTGACGTGTTTTCTCCTATTCATTTTATGCGAGCTTATTCGTGTGATCATGATCGTGATATAGCAATCAGAAATAATCTAAACTAATCTAAAACAGAACCCCTGATGAAAACACTGAAACTTGAACATCAATTTAATTAAGAAGTAGAAGTTTTCATAGACAATTATTCACATAATACATTACCCTCCTCCTTTAGTGGCGTATTTGATATCCAGGCAAACTATTACAGAAGAATTGTTTTCTTATTCAAACCGGCGATTCAAGAGCAATGACACTTATACACGTCACAGAGGTACTAGTATGAGGGGAATCTTTTGAAACAAATAATCTCAAATTAAAAGTGGTCAGACAGTTTTTGAGAATATGGCCGCCAAAGTCCAAAATTGGCCATTTTTCAACAAAAATGACCGCCATTTTGAAAAAAAAATTGAAAATAAAAGAACTGAAAAATACCTCGCTCTTGAAATATTTCTAGGTATTTTTGTGTGAGAATTTTAGAAAGACTCGACCGTTAACTTACACCCATACACGATCGTCAAACTTTCCTCAAATTCACCACTTCCATAAGCCAGGGTTCATTGGTCCGTTGACCTAGGGAGGCGTGGAATCAATACCCAGTACAGAGGCGTATCTAGAAGTCCCAGAAAGGGGGAGCACAAAAATAAAATTGAGTGGATGGTCCGAGAGAAGCGAGGCACGAGCGCACCGAGTCCCAAGCGGACGGGGGTCTGGGGCCCACTTAAGGGCCCCAGAAGCCCAACGCTTTATGGCGTTTGCTGGTGCTTTCTAGCCCTATTCTGGGTACACATAACCATTGGCGAGGCGCAAGCGCAGCGAGTCCCAAGGGGCCGGGGGTCTGGGGCCCATCAAGGTCCCCAGAAGCTAAACGCTCTTTGGCGTTTGCTGGTGCATTCTAGCCCTATTTTGGGTACATATTACCCTCGGTGCAGGGAAGAACAGGGACACAGTCTCTTTGAAGAGGGGGCATAAAGACATCATTTTGTCTGAAAAGGGGGGCACGTGCCCCCTGTGCACACCCCCCCCCCCCTCCTAGATACGCCTATGCTCTATTAAGTATTCCGAGCAAACAAAACAGGGTCCGTTATCCAATCTCATAGTCCGGGGACAGAAAGTCATATCAGGCATACGAAGTGAGAGTAAACAAAAATGACAGGGAAACTCATGAACCCCCAAAAATGGCCATTAGGAGGTGATGTCAGGTGTTCCGGAAAGAGTGAGCACTTCCTGCCCCACTAGTGGCACTCGTCATGAATTCCAAAATCAAAATGAAAATAGATCTAGTTGCATGGCAGACATGGATTTGGTGTATCAACCAGATCATGATGACGTCCATAGAATTTCTTAAAGCTGCTGCCATCGAATGTATGCAATATTTTTTTCAAAACCAATGTTTGCATCTAATGCAATATAACAAAAGGTGTGCTCAATGATTTTGACGATTACAATCTGTCCGAGTTGTCTTTTCATTTGTTTTAGTGCCCATTTTGTACCGGTTTTGTAAATAAACAAACGAAGTGTATCCATCAAACTCGAATGTAAACAAATGCTCAAATCGCGTTTAAAAGTCCACATCGAGTATATTTTCCAGTTCGTATGTGCATATATAGTGTAGTTATGAGAAAATAATCAGTGATATACCATGATGCGCGTGGAATTGTCAGTCTATCCCGCATTTCTATGCTTTGTTTATATCTGCGTGTGATGGATACAGTTCCTGTATTTACGCGAGAACCGCCTGTTCAGATGAGCAAAATTTCCCCGAGGACTGGTTATTTTCATTACTTTTGATGTCAGTATGTTTCATTCAGTTAGTGTAGCATGTTTAATATGAAATATAGTTTTCAAAAAATATTGAATGGTTTCGAAGGCAGCTGCTTTAACTACAATATAGTAGTACCGACGCTGTCCCTTTTTAGAGAAAATGAATTATTGATTAGTTTTTTAAGCTGAGACTTAACTTGTTTCACTTAACTTGTTTCATACTATAAAATAGTATTCTTAACTTCCAGCATATTGAACGGCTAACAAAATGGCAGCGGCCAAAGCATTTTCCTGGAGCGTTTGCTATACAGCCGCTGAGGCGGATGCAAATAACAATATTACATGGATTGATGTAGTCCACTTCAAACAACTCGAAATTAATGGAATCAATAACATTAAATACCGGTATACATGTATGTGTAAATAATTGTTTGCATCCAAAATCATACCGTATCCGAACATGACTTTCCCGTCCTAACGTAGGAAAATGTGAAAATGTATATACTTTTATCCATGAGACCGGCTCAATTCATGATAACAATGATGATAGTATTATGAAAAACAAAGATTTTACAACAATATTGTGAAGTTGTTTCTTCCCAAATATACACAGATCGAGTGTCCGTTTCACACGATGCGACACAGTTTTCAGCGCATTTGGCGTCAGCGTCAATTCATGATGCCGTGTGTCTGCTACATGTTAATCATGCTGAAGTAGGTGCATTAGTTGTCCTCATTCACTACTCCGATTACGGGCTTCACGGAATATCAACACAGAATCAAAGTGTCAGTGGCAAAATCAGGTTTCTTGCAAACATCTGTGTGAGGAAATTGCAAGAAACGAACAATTATAAAATTACACTTTCCGTTACATGGATGACGAGTCACTGGGTATTCCCAAGTTTGGCGAATATGTGGATGTTATATACTTTGTACTTTGACCTCACAATTGAAGATGCTAGACTGGTGTAAAATTCGAGCTATTTAGACCTCAGGTTAGTTTTCCCATGGTCGATAGTCGATTTCGCGTTAGCAACACCCCTATGTTGCGAGCACATGGTGTGTTTGTTTCACAACTTACACATTATAGTATGCCCAGATAGCCTCCCAGCTGATCCAACAAAAATATGTTTACGAAGACCAATAACTGCTTTTAAGAAATGCTATGAGCATAATCACTATCTGGTTGATGAGTATATCAAGTCTAGCTACAATAACAAATGGGCAGCAAAACTTGTTTGCAAGTATTCGGATTTCATGACGGTAGCCACAAGCGGGACAGGAAATGCTCACTGTTTCCGGAATATTTGAATCTACCTCCTTATAGCCATGAACAGAGGTCCATGAAATTCATCAAGATTTCCAATTTTGTCTATCACTGGGATTGGAGATAAGAAAACGAACTCGGATTCTATCACTTAAAATACGTTATACTTTATACGTGACGTGATCGAGAACAGTGGGAAAATATGTAAATAAATAGATGATTAATGAATAGGCCTATTCTATGGAGCCCCGCTCGTGCCAAAAAAAGTGAAGTAATTTTTTTAATGATATACTTAGTCATACTTATGAGATACTAACACATGCGTTTGAGGTACTAACTCAAACATAGGCGATACTATGTCATACTCATATGTAGGAGATCCTAACACATATGTAGGAGATATTTCACTGCGGATAGAAGCATATTGTAATGACCAAGCGACTGTGATAACTCGACTCTCTTCATTTGTCAGGATGAAGCGGCATCAATAAGGCTCACTCAGCCATCACATTGACTTTTGAAGTTTTATCTACCACTGTGAAATACCCCTAATTCTCATCATCAGTTTTCTCCAAAGAATATTCTCTCAACCGGGAAATTCACATATCGATAGCATTTACACCAAAGCTATGAAACGTCTTGATATAATCAATGTCTTCAAGTTTAAGCTCGACCGATCAGCACTTGAGAGATTTTATCTCTTTCGTGCGACCGATTTTGCAATATGGAGATGTTGTATGGGCAGGAGCTCATGAGTATAATCTCCAAAAATTAGATAAAGTCCGTGCTTTAAGAATTGTCACGGGAGCCACCGAAAGGTCTAACAATAGCAATCTATATTTGGACATGGCGTGACCATTATTGGGCGATAGACGTAACATGCACAAACTATGCTATTTCTACAAGATCGAAAATAACATGGCACAAGCGTATTTAACTGATATCATGCCGTCGTCTGTTGAGGCACGGACGAATTATCGGCTAAGATCTCGTCATAATGTATCCAACTTCCGAACGCGAGTGGAATCTTTTCGAAAATCCTTCTTTCTGTCCACTATATCTGCATGGAACTCTTTACCAATAGACATTAGAGATCTCCCGACATGCGGTGCATTTCAAAACAGATTAAAAAGTGACTTGTATGGAAATAAAAAGGCATGGTACATGGTTGGGGAGCGCTTCACTAATATTCATTATGCAAGATTGCGCATTGGTCATTTATGCTACAATTTACATGTCATTGATAGACCTGATTGTAAGTGTGGTTGGTCATGTGAGGACCCCAAACACTACCTTTTTGATTGTATTTTATATAGTGATTTTCGCCAAACGCTTTTCAACGTGTTAAATGATTTTTGTCCCTTAAACGTTGATGTATTGTTATTTGGTGATGAAAATATGTCCTTGAACGAAAATATCAAAATATCCCTAGCGTACAAAGCTATATGAAGGAAACCCGTCGTTCCGAGACTGACTACAAAAAAGTCTGATTCGGAATCTTTTCTGGTAGTCCTTGGGTTGGCAGCATACCGCGGCTGACCTTTGGACTGCCAGTATGTTCCTAGTCATTAATCACATTTTGTTAGCATTAATTATAATCATTTACTGTTATTTATTGTTAATATTATTATTATTATATTTGACTCACGTCCTGTTTACTGGTTAATTACAATTTTGATTGATGAATTTGTAAATACAGAATGTTGTTATGATGAGCCAGTACATATTCAGCTGTCTGGGTTTTATTGGTGTATGATTGGGGATGTTTCTGGTAGTCCTTGGGTAGGCAGCATACCGCGGCTGACCTTTGGACTGCCAGTATGTTCCTAGTCATTAATCACATTTTGTTAGCATTAATTATAATCATTTACTGTTATTTATTGTTAATATTATTATTATTATATTTGACGCACGTCCTATTTACTGGTTAATTACAATTTTGATTGATGAATTTGTAAATACAGAATGTTGTTATGATGAGCCAGTACATATTCAGCTGTCTGGGTTTTATTGGTGTATGATTGGGGATGTTTCTGGTAGTCCTTGGGTAGGCAGCATACCGCGGCTGACCTCTGGGCTGCCAGTATATTCCTAGTCTTCAATAATATTTTGTTATCGCTAGTTATAATCAGTTACTGTTATTATTGTTAATACTATTATATTTGACATCACGTACTGCTGGTCAATTACAATTTTGATTGATGAATTTGTAAATACAGAATGTTGTTCTGATGAACCAGTTCATGTTCTGCTAAATGGGTTTTGTTAGTGTTCGTGTAATTATTGTACTTGCAGCTGTATGGTGGTGGTGGATTCATTTTTTAATTTTGTTGTTGTTGTTGTATATTTGATGCACTAATTTTGTCCCTCTCACCGGAAAGATCTTTATATAGGCATGTCCTGTTGATCAATCCCAATAAAAATTGTTTATAAAACAAAACCGGGAAAGTCAGAGAAAAGCAATATGTCAATTCAATATTTTATTGAACTCCCAAATTCATATCAAACAGTCACACATCAATCATCATGTACCGGTACCAATCATAATGCATCAATCATCAGGTTTTCAGGCATAAGACATCATCATGTATTTACAGTTGCATGCAGTGGACATCATAACGCGTCAGATTTATCACCAGTAAATTATATTAAATATTCAGGTATTGAATACTAGGTTTAAACGCGGTGGCCAGTTCTATACAGTATGCAAATAAGTAATCAGTTCATCAATGGTTCATCAACACATCAGAGTAGCACCCGGTAACTTCATGGGGTTGCTCATTAATATTACTTGGACATCAGATGATAATCCTTATTGACAGAAAAGGATCTATATCATGCACTTGACCCAAAAGAAAATCAGCAGACCCGTTAGATCTATGGGGTAGTCATCTATAACCCAGCTGGGTGGTCATATTTATCCTATATGACCCGGAAATAATTTGGGGTGCATCATCATCTGCATCTATTGTGACCCAATAAATTAATGGGGTAGATCCATGTACAAGGCCAATAAACTACATTCTATGGGGTGGTCATATTTATCCTATATGACCCGTCAAAAGTTGGGTGGAAGGTTCTATCATCAGGACCCGTCGAATACATCATCATCAGGCTTGCCCCCACAATATTGCGGGGATGGCGTCATACCCATCAGTGACCCGTCATATATTTGGGGTGATCAAAACATCAGGATCTTACATGTACTATAGGTTAGTGCATGATAAACTAAATTTATTTCCAGTTCATGATGGAAGTTTGGGGTAGGTACTCGTCGTACCGTGATTGATACAGCAATCGATTACAAGTGGCTTTGATCTGTCAGAATCTCTGGTGAACAGAGTGGTCTCTGGTGAGCACTCTGCATATCCCGCCGTATGACGAGTCTTTCATAGTGTGCGCGCAAAGCATCACGGGAAACGGCAGCTTATTTGCATATTAATGTGATATACATCTTCCTTCATGTAGAATTATACTCGTAGGGGTAAATTAACACAATAATACCAGTTAAAGTAATAAATGAGCAAGAATATACAGAGGAATACACCCCGGTATGGAGATTGCCGAGTACAAACGATCTGGAAACATGGCCGACAAGTTTACCGTTTGGCCAGATTAACGCACTATTTTATGCAATAAACAATGATTTGAGTTGTATTACTACAAAACAAAGTGGTGTAGGTAATAGATTAAGGCATAGTTAGTCTAATACAGTAGTATAGGACTGTAGACATTCCCTGATGGCCCCAAAATATGCCTCGAAAGGGCAAAATTCGTGACAGTTTGAGCGCGGGCGCTTCGTAATCGTGAACTGCTAATGACAACAATGCGAGCTTCGTTTGCCGACTGTTGAATACAAGTGAAATATAACAATCCCCGATGATGTGTATGAATACACGAACACATGTACTGACTAAATACAACATAAAAAGACCAAATCTTTTCATTATGCATGACGTGTCATTTTTATGAAGCTCGTCGAAGAAGAAAAAAAATTAGATGGAAAACATGGATGGCGAGCACATTGTTTTGTATTTCCACCACGGTATTGGGTATAGGCCCTATTGTAAAATTAGTATCTCCTACGTATGACTAGTATTCCATATTTATGACCTAGTACCTCATACGTATGACTTAGTACAGTATATCCTACGTATGATTTATTATCTCCTATGCAGGGATGGGGTCAAATACAGATGGTCAAATACAAATACAAATACTCACAGCCAAATACAAATACAAATGCACACTCCCAGAGACCACCAAATACAAATACATTTCTTCAAATACAAATACAAAGGCAAATACATTTTGGGAGTCATTTATTCATAATGTTCATGGTGATTAACATGTGATTAAGTATACATCATGTTAGGCATGCGAAGGATTATTCAACCTATTCTCAAGGTTGAAACATGGTTTGTTAGTTTTACTAGTATTTAACATGCGAGTCCATCCTGGTTGCACTTCACGAACATGAGTTCTTTGAATCGGCTGTCGCTTAGATTGCACCTGTCCGGTCGGAACACCTTGCCAGCCACGCTGAATAGCCGCTCGACAGGGGCAGACGACGCTGGTGTCATGAAGTATTGTGAGGCCAACTGAGCCAGCTGGGGATAATGTGTGGCGTTTTGGACCCAGAACTCCAAGGGGTCCATCTCCTCTGGCTCACATTGTTCGGCCAAGTACTTGTCCACTTGGACATCTGCAGTTACAGTTTGGCGTCTTGTATCTGCTGGGCATTCCCCCAGGAAGCTGAAGAACTTGGAACGTTTAGCAGGAGGGGGCTGATCAGAAGATGTAGACGTTGGAGGTACCTCTGGCATGATGGAGATAACTTTATCCACCAAACACTGGCGAAGGTCGGCTACTTCTTGTGGAGAAGCCCACAACAGTTTCCAGCGGGGGTCGAGGGCGGCTGAGAGAGTGCAGGTCTCAATGCTCTCATATTGGGACAAACGCTTGTCAACGGATGACGCCAAAGTGCGGACCAGCTTGGAGGCGTACTTCCCTTGTAATTCAGCTAACTGAGAGCGAAGGCCTCGAATACAGGGCAAGACAACACTGCAGCTAACCCCGTTCTGTACCTGGGAGAAGAGTGTAGCTCAAATGGGGTCAAAATCTCAATGAGCTCGTCCAGCAGTTTGTTTTCGTATGGTGAGAGTTTTCCCGGATAATCCAGTTTCTGCATGGTAGCATTGCTGACAAGACGGAATTTCTTTATCATCCTCAGCTGACTGTTCCAGCGTACTGCAGTGTACTGCTCCAATTTCAGTTCATTTTCGAAGAGCTCTGTTGCCACTGTGCTGTGTCTCACGTGTGTTACAAGTTTGCTGACCTTGCTGATAATCTTAGTCAGCCCTTGCCCCGTTTCCTTCAAACCATCCTTCACACACAACTGCAGCGTATGGGCAAAGCATGGATAATGCTCGGGGATGTATTCTAACAGCTCAGGGTCAGTGTCTGCGAGTTCATCCAGCTGTTGAAGACCGAAGTCTGGATCCATGTCCATGCCGACAGTTTGAGCTTCCATCCCAGGAAGCGTAACGAAGGCTTTCACCATGTTGGAGGCGTTGTCTGTCACAATCGACCCGACTTTGGTCTCCAGATCGAAAGCAGCGATGATCTCCTGATACTTTTGCTGGATGTGTTCAGCTGAGTGGGTTCCACGGAAACGGGTGCAGGCAAGCATAGCTGATTGAAGCTTGTAGTTGATGACAAAGTGACAAGTGATGCCAATGTATGACCGCATATCACGACTTGACCAGATATCAATGGTCAAGCTGACCGACTTCGCAGACTTGAGCTTGCCTCTCAGGGTTGTTTTCAGATCTGTGGATACATCTGGTAGGAGACGGGAACTCAGATATTTGCGGCTGGGCATCACATAGCTGGGGTTCAGGCACTCGATGAAGCTACGGAAATAGCTACATTCCACCACGGACAGAGCTTCAAGGTTGCCAGCGACGAAGGAGACCAGTTTGCGTGAAGCTTCTCTCTGACGTGGATTGTTGTGTTGCCATTTGGTTGTAACTGGAGTGGCAAACCGATCCAATGAAGGTTGCTCATTCTTGTCAGGTGTTTGTTGTTTCACTTGAGAGTGAATTGCTGCATGTCATCTCTGTATAAAGCAAAATAAGTTTCACTACAAGACCTTATGTTCATGATCATGATAATCATGTTGTAACAATCTAAATATCAATTAACAGAGCGATGCCAAAAATGTACTACATCTAGGTACATCTACTATCTAGAGTATTAAGGTTTGGTATCATTTATTTTGTTACTAGACTAAAGCGTAGTTTTGAAGATAGAAATCTGAGGGTCTGCTATTTGGAAAAAAAATCACAATAATATTGTATTCAAATGCAAGCATACTTGGTATGTCCTACATACTTGTTCAGGATAGCGCATACCAACTGACCTTAAGATGTGTCCATAAGTTAGTCGTGCTCTTTGTACTCCCAGCCACAGGTTTGTTGCAGTGTTTGCATTCCACTATATACTGATTAGGATTTTTTCCTGGCTGTATAGGGCCAAAACTGTTGAAAACGTTGCTGGACATCTTTGTGTCTTGCGATGTGATCATCAGCTAGGCTGGTTCCAGAATGAGGCAATAGTCTGATCCGGTTGTATTTATTGTGTGTGTAATCAGCCATGATGTAATCCCCAAAAAGGCCAGGACCAGACAATGGCCTATACAGTAAACCGTTTCTACAACTGTCTCTATCAATACAGGTTAATTATTCCTCCTTCCCACTCCCTCCACTCGCGCCCCCCATCCCCCACTCCACCCTTCCTCTTGCACCAACCCTGTTGTTATTACACAAGTTACAGGGACTGGGAGCCTTCCTGATCTGTGTACTAATTTACCCAACCCTTTCCATGTTATCACAGAGAGCACTAACCAAACTTTGTCTTTCTATCGGGGATAATAAATTCTGGACCACAACAAGGCCCATGATCCTTTTGTTTTATTGTACACACAAACAAAATGGACAACTTGGCATCCAGTTGGCTTTTTTACTGATCTGTGTACTAATAATTAACCCCACCCTTTCCATGTTATCACAGAGAGCACTAACCAAACTTTGTCTTTCTATCGGGGATCATAAATTCTGGACCACAAAAAGGCCTGTGATCCCTGTTTTATTGTACACACAAACAAAATGGACAACTTGGCATCCAGTTGGCTTTTTTACCCTGTCCTAAACCTCCCATTCAGATCCTTATCATTGGATGTAATATACGTATATACACAAGAGAAGAGGAGTTATGCCACAAAAAATACCTTCCATGTATTTGATTGTATTTGATACATCCGTACCAGGACTTCTTCATGTGACATGTGAGCTTGGGACCATTCTTGTCTGTAAGCTCATGTAGCATTATGACATGGTGGGGCTACGCGAGTAGTAACATCACGGTTATGGTGCACAGGTGCAGGCAGGTTTATAAGACATTCGGTAACACTCCGGTAATGGGATATACCTCTTTACCATGGGGTCACCAAATTTTACCTTAGTGCCGTACCTCCGAACCACTATGGTTTGTCTTGGCATTAGTCCTGTGTCGGCTCCCACTGTTGACTCACATCAAATGCAAATATCGGGTTTCTGCTCCTTGACCACAGACAACTATAGCACTTGTCTGGGGGTACCCATAGGGGTGATTAATTGACCAGGGAAGAGGTTTTCCGAGATAGAGAAGCACCCTAGCATTATGACGTGGTGGGGTACTACACGAGTAGTAATACTACGGTTATGGTGCACATGTGCAGGCAGATGTATAGGACATTCGGTGACACTCCTGTCATGGGGTATACTTCTTTATCGTGGAGTCACCAAACTTTACACTCATATCCAAGAAGTTGCTGGACGTGGATATATTCTTGTTAATAGGTGCATTAAGGAACACCAACTTCACGTCCATCTGGTGCCATTCACTGCCATTAATAGGAGAAAGTGTGAATGGTTGTGAAACGAGTTGTAGGTGAGACTGTTTCGTCACAGTCCATAGCTTGTGAATATCCTTTTGTGACATTTCAACCTTGAATTTCACATCATCACCTGTGTCGTTTGCAGTGAGTGCAGACATTTCAGCATCCATTATAGCTGCCCACTGTTCAGCTTGTTCAGATTGGACTGCTTGTCTTGGGCATGATAGGCACTATTGTGTATGCATGGCATACACTACTGCATACGCATAGTTCACACTGCTTGCATATTGGTAATATTGTAGATATGCTGGCTTCTGTCTGTGTACGCAATGTGTATTTCTTCGAGTCAGTCTCAGCCTTCGTGTGCCCCTCCTGTTCACGAGAGGCTCCAGGGTGATGTGCTTCGTCAGCACCCGAGGTGTCGTCACCCTGGCCTCATGGTTCTGTTGTATCACTAGCCTTGTCACTTGATGTGAGTTGGGGTTCTCAGCTGTCTGCATCAGCTGGTGGATCATGAACACGGACATCTCGTGAAGTCGTCACAGTGATTTTTGGCTGGTTGAGGACATAGCAACCCTGATTCATTTTGGCTATGCCCAGAAACACATGTGGAAGTTTATCCTTTTGGCTTGTGATTAGGTACTTATGTACTTGTCATATATCTAGTCCATGGGGTCTAAATTATTTTTATAGGTTGCTGGGCAGTTGTATACTAATTCCATCAGGTTTACAGTAGAAACGACTACATTTAACAGACTGTCTGCCCCTGATGACGCCAGTGTGTTTTTGGATAAACTATTTGGTTGGGCTTGGTTCAATATTGTATTTTACGTTTGTTGTTGGCATCATCAAAATTTGGTTGTATTGGTGGTAGTAGATTGATACTTACATCGATCAAGTGTGCGTTTTGGTCCTTCTACAAAGACTCTACATGGTGCGCCAAATGAGTGGATGTGCCTCATCTTAGTTTTCTGTGTAATGAACATCTCGTAGGCAGTCATTTTTCCTGGCGTTGGTAGCTCTGGTTCTGCAAGTGCTGTGCATGACTTACTGCATACTGCCAGAATGACTTGAGAGGTCCGGCTTCAGCAAGCAAACAGTGTGAAATATCCAGTAGATTTCATCATACACATTCGGACTTTCCATTTTGGAATGGAGGAAATGGAATGGAAAACGCTTTTTGGCGTACATGTCTGCTCGTTCTCCGAGCACCTTGTACACGTGCCTCCTTGTTGCTGTTGTTGACATTGACATCCCTTGTATTACATACTGTAGTCGCAGAATGTCATTGTCCAAGGGTTTTGTGTCACTCATCGAGTATAAAGAGCAAGATCCCTCGCTGAAAGTGACCTCTTTACCAGCTTCTGTGGCCGCTCAGACTGAGAACAGACTTGTCAGGAATATAGGTGCTAAAAGCGCGTTTTTCAGTGTGATGTCATATATGTTCCCACGTGAGTCCAATATGGTGTACTTCGCATCATCCTTTGCTACTGCTAGCTCGTTGCTACATCCACCGTCTGCCAGTCCTATGTAATGGCGTTTTGGGTAGTACGTATCATCGTAGGAGATGGAGTGTTTATTGACTGATGTTCGTGTCGTTTTTTTTTTTTTGTTCTGCTTTAACATGTCCCTGTTTTTGACAGTACTGGCACAGCAGTTTTTTTTTCACGACAGTTACGGGACTTGTGGCCATTTTCTCCACACGACAGGCATCGTGTCTGTTTACGATCAGACTGTGGCTTCTTTTTCATCGCCATTGCTGTAGCTGTACTGTGCGTTGATGACCGTGGTGCTTCCTTACTTGCATGGTTTTCGTCTCATCCATCTGTATTTGTGACGACGAATGTTTTGTAGTCGTCTGGTAAAGCCTGTCGGAGTATTGCGTAGACCAGGCTGTCTGTGATATTTTCTCACATAGTGTTGAACTCTGTAGATGCTCGTTCTGCACGGATCGAGTAGTCGGTGACATCTTCATCTGGCGACATTCTGATTGTTGTCAATTTTTTTGGTGTTTTCTGTACTGGCGTAATTATCACATAAGATTTTGAGTGCTTTTCGTTCGTCATGTGATGTGTCTGTCATGATGATTTGAGGGGATCGTTCGTCGAAAACTACGAACGAGTATTAGGGCTTGAGTTTTGCATGATAACGAAAGCGTAACACTCGAGGTGTGGGGCGAAGAGTCAGGCTTTTGGAAATCAGGCTTTTGGATCTCATCTGTAATCCGTAGAAAGGTCACCACTCCATCCGATGATGCTACGAATAGGAATCAGGGGAGGGGGCGAATCCGTACCTGTTTTCTCAGGCGTGTAGTCAGACATCTAGTTAAAAAAAAAGTGTTGAGTCGAAGCCAAGGTCTTTGAATCTTCGTCACAGCACCAATTAAAGCGTTTTCTCCATCAAGACTGAATACACAACCTTTTTACGGATCACATAGTCTTTAAGCTTTGTACAAAGTCAGAGCGAATGTGATTTTCCAAGCGTTTATTGTCCAACCAAACGATAAATTTCAATTTCTCTTTCAGCAATTACTCGTTAACTTGTGAACAGTCCGGTTCCACAATATTTTAACGTGGTAGTCCAGTTCACAATGTACCCTTTATATCCATAAGTAGTAGCTCATCTGCAGTTAGACTTCCATACTAGCTTACTAACTTTGTCTGTCTTGGAACCATGCGTCTTTACAAGATGTATTATGTATTTGTCGAGTCCTGATTGGTGGAGTTGTGATGTATGCAAGTGTTGCTAAGGAGGTGCAAGTGTGTGCGGTTGAGGATGTATAATGCTTGTCGAAAGTGTAGAGTGGCGCTGTAGAAGTCTGCATGTGTATGTAGTGTAAGATACATACACATGTAGTAGGTGTTGGGGGACTGAAAGCTGGTAAAGACAACAATATCAAGAATGTATTTATACTGAGATCTAAAAGTTCTTCATTGCGAGAAAAGTAATGAAAACAGTAAAACAAATTCACAAGCTGGCAATGTATATTTTATTCCATAAGATTGTTCTCGAAGTATTGATCGACTATCGAAATATGAATATGAGAGGACTCGTTAAATAAGGAACTATTTCCACTTCGTGATGGTCAAACCATCAGTTGATCATCCTTGTCGTTTTTTTTACAAGAGATTACGCCACTCCACTATATCTTAGTTTTGTCTAAGATTGTTAGATGGAAGTCTACTGTGTCTAGAAGTACCTGTCATAAACCACCAAGCGTGAATAATCAGGCTCTCCAGATGAATATAGTTAAGAATAACTTTTGTTGCTCTCCATAGAACTAAAGTTCGTTTATCTCTCCATAGAAAGTGTCTTTCGAAAAAGTTCCTTAAAAAGTGTCCATAGAAACTGCAAACTACATAGTATGGCGGCCACAGAGCAGATTTTAGAAGTTCGTTGCACCCGGCTTGTGTAAAACGACAACCCTAATAATCTCATTGTATGGACCTATTTGGACCATATTAGGAGGGTTGTCATGTTCTAGTTGTGTGCGGGGGTTTATGACAGCATGATTGATGTGCGTTGATGTACATATGTATGCATGAGGTGTCAAAATAAGCAGAATATTTCACTGCAATGCATTATGAAAAAAACTTATCTTATTTTACCACTTTAGTGGCCTTCGTGTCAAAAAACCTGCGAAAATTGACTAAATTCATAGTTCGTTTTAGATTTTTACTCAGAGCCATCGTCTCCACTACTTGGAGTATTATGCATGCAGTGAATTTATTTGTGGCTACAAAACTGACCAGTTATCTGCTGAACAAAATAAAGCCACTTAGTTTACCTGAAGTCAATATTTATGATTCGAATACTGTAAAATTTGAGTATACCCCCTTATTTTGTTATTAGCTCACCCTGAGTAACCGGTGACATATATGAATTTTGGGTTTCATGTTCGTTGTACTCAGCATGTTAGATTTTTGTTTTCCAGTAACTCATTAGTCATACTTGAATAAAAGACACAATCAGTGTATATATCACCACTCTAAAGGGTATTGTAACCTCATGTAACCCACATGAGCCTATAAATTCAGTTTAGTTCAGTTCAGTCATTGGGCGATAACTCCTGTATATTTCCAGTTGGCTCTACTCACTAGTGTAAAGCGACAACCCTAATAATTTCATTGTATGAACATATTTGGATCATATTAGGTGGGATGTCATGTTTTAGTTGTGTGAGGGGGTCTATGATATCATGATTGATGTGCGTTGATGTCCAGTCGGAAACGTAATTTCTCGAAATCATCAAAATAGATATAAATCGGTCAATATTGGGTACATAAGAATGTATAATGCATGAGGTGTCGAAATCAGCAGAATACTTATAAGTAATGCATTATGTGAAAAATAACTTATTGGACCACTTCAGTGACCTTGTATAAAAAAAATCTGCAACAAATAACCGAGTCATTGTCTCCATCACTTGGAGTATAATGCATGCAGTGCATTTATTCGTGGCTATAAAAATGACCACTTATCTGCTTTAAAAAATAACACCATATAGGTTCATCTGATATTCAGTATTCATGATTTCAATACTGCAAAATTTAAGTGTATCCGCTTATTTTGTTATGAGCTCACTCCCAAGTAACCGCTGACACAGATGGATTTTGTGTTTCGTGTTCTTTCTACTCCGCATGTTAGATTTTTGTTTTTCAGTAATTTCTAAGTCACACTTGAATAAGTGACACATTCAGTACATCTACCTCTGTTGTAGAAGGTATTGTGATCCGATGTAATCCATATATGCATATATGGGTAAATAATTATGTCAGAAGCAAAACCTTCACATACTGGTACATCCCAAAGAAACTCCCTGTCTTGATCTTCTGGCAACTTGCTGCAAGGCATCAAATACATCCTGAATTTAGAGCCTGGTGCCTGATTCTTTGTGGCTGGAGTGCTGTTGACCAAACGAATTGTAGACATCATCATAATTCTTTTGCTCGAGCTACAATGATTCATCTGTCGGCCATCAGTTAGTGTTGTAGCCTTCAGCACCAACTGGTCAGTGCTGAAGTTGAAGGAGTTGGTCTGAATGCTCTTTAACGCAAGAGATGATGACATTGAGGTGGACAGTGTCACATTCTGTCACTAATACATGGCCATTTATTATTTATCATTTGTCAAGTAGAACCACGTACCGCATTCCTCCCTTGTTGTTGTCTCGATGGAAATAGGATGTCAGCTCTGTTGAGCCGATTCCCAAAGTTTTGGGAAATTGAGAATGCTAATTGGTCTGCATACTCGCCAAACGTACAATCCTCTTTATGTCCATGTCGAGCTCGAACTGCTGTCGATCGACAAGTGAGAGAAATTATCAACATTGGCAGTATGCCACTGCCTACCTCATGGAAATTATCTGATCTTGGTCGTCAAGATAATGCCACAAGCATTATTATGCATGCTCTGGATGCCCTACAGCAACGTTGCAAGATCCGAGAAATGCAGTCGAGACGTGAATGGCTTGGTGCTTAGTCTGTATCAGGACCTTGACCCCAGTGTAGAGATTATGCAATTCTGGTGCAGGAATGAAACGACGATGGCTCCCAGTTCACTTGAAAGAAGACCTCAAGTTCATCCGAAATAAACGAATGTGAACTTGAAGATGCTAAGAAGGATGTACATTATCGAAATGCACTTATCCACACATTTTTTTTGCGTACTGGTACATGCAATAGTTCCCCAGGCTGTGGAAATCCAGTCAATCCTCAGGGCGGTGGCGACAAGGCATCTGATTCCGATGCAGCTAAGTAGATTTGTGATGAACTTTGGAGGAACATATTCCGAGGTACATGTGCAATGAAATGCATTCGATTCGACGTGGTGGACATATCTAGAGGTGTTCATGGAGGATCTGTTCATAGACATTTCAATGGATATCTGCCCATAATATATCTACCTGTAATTACAAAAATGGGTGTCATTGGCTTATAATATATTTTGGCAGTGAGAAATAATCACTAGATATGTCACTTAGCTAGACATGACTTGGGAGTTTCTCAAAAGAAATATGCCATCTGTTGAGTAGAAAGGAAATGAAGCACAGTAAAATGAAGACGAATATCTATATATTTGCTACCGGTTACTCATAGCGAGTTCACAACAAAATAAGGGTAGTACACTTAAGTTTTGCAGTAATCAACTCATAAATACTGACTTCAGGTAAACCTATGTGGTGGTATTTTATTGAGCAGATAACTGACCATTTTGTAGCCACATTAAAAGCACTACATGCTCCAAGTAATGGAGACAATGGCTCCAAGTAAAAGTCTAAAACAAACTATAAAATTGGTCAAAATTTGCAGATTTTCTGATACAAAGATCTTCAAGGTGGCCAGAGAAGATTTGTTTTCTTCAAGTGCATTGCAGTGAAGTATTCTGCTCATTTGGAAACCTCATGCATACTTCTGTGCAAAAAAATTGAACGGTTTATATCTAGTTTGATTTCTGGAAATTGTGTATCCGACCGAACACCAACGCACATCAAGGATGCTGTCATAAACCACCGCACACAACTAGAACATGACATCCCTCCTAATATGGTCCAAATGGGTTCATACAATGAAATTATTAGGGTTGTTGCTTCACACAAGCCGAGGGGAGCCAATTCAAAATATATAGGTTTTCTCGCCCCATGACCGCCATACTATAAGCACATATGGGTTACAAGACCATTTGAAGTGGAAATATATGCACTGATTGTGTCACTTATCCAAGTATGATTCAGAAATTACTGAAAACAGAAATCTATAATGCTGAGTAGGAAGAATGCGAAACACAAAATTCATATATGTCACCAGTTACTCGGAGCGAGCTGATAACAAAATTAGGGGGTACACTTAAATTGTGCAGCTTTCAAATCATTAAAACTGATTTCAAGTAAACCCATGTGGTTTTATTTTGTTCAGCAGATAACTGATAGCCACAAATAAATTCACTGCATGCATAATACTCCAAGTAATGGAGACGATGGCTCTGAGTGAAAATCTAAAACGAACTATGAATTTGGTCAATTTTCGCAGGTTTTTTGACACGTAGGCCACTAAAGTGGTAAAATAAGATAAGTTTTTTCATAATGCATTGCAGTGAATTATTCTGTTTATTTTGACACCTCATGCATACATCTGTACTCAATAATGCCCGAGTTATGTCCATTTGGATGATTTCGAGAAATTGCGTTTCCGACCGGACATCAACGCACATCAATCATGCTGTCATAAACCCCCGCACACAACTAGAACATGACAACCCTCCTAATATGGTCCAAATGGGTCCATACAATGAAATTATTGGGGTTGTCGTTTTACACAAGCCGGGTAGAGCCAACTCAAAATATAGAGGACTTATCGCCCAATGACCGCCATACTAACATTGCCGTTGGTGAATTATGCTCATGAAGACAAGTACAAAGCCATGTAAAACTTGTTGACATGGCATCACAACCAAGATCCCAACTATACGTAGTTTATTCAGTCATTCCTTTTCCATTGTTGTCTTCGCCCATATATATTTAATGTGCATGCACACGTTGAAAATACATAACTTAATCATGAACTGTCACACGAGAGAGCTTTCAACCTATTCCAGGCGTGAGTGATGAGGGCAATGGTCTCAGCGTACAGTCACGTTGTGTCCGCCACTTAACATTCTGACAAAACAGCTTCTGGATTCTTCATAGAAATTTTGATCGATACGTCAGTTGAGCAAACGCTGTACGTGTGTATCCTTGTAGTTTTTTTCACGTAGACAAACATGTTTCTCGTTCAATGCGCACGCGACGAGTTTCCAAGCACCATTCCTTATTATGAACTTTGAAACTGATGGATAACTTCCACATCTCTCATGTATCTATGGTGTATGAAATCCGTGACATATAAAGGCTAAAGTTCGCCATCAATGGTATGGTATGCAGAAAACTCATGTGAAATACACAGGTATGTTGGAAATGATTTCTAATCCTTGTATCAAAGTGTATATATTTATTTTGACCGCTGTCTTCACCATTTTTACATTGCCAATTAAAATTTCACGTGAACCAACTGGCACACTTCCTGTAGGCTATATATATAGAAGTTAATGTTCAAGAGCTATATTTCCAAAGATCAACTCGCACACTTTGAGGCACGCATACTGTATTCTTGTGTTTCACCAGGTAACCTCGATCAAGCGGTTGGATCCTATAGAAGCGATAAATATATCATGGTTAAATTACTTCCTGTATTCACATAAAACAATCTCCAAAGACCATTTATTGTGGGCATATCCTTAGTCAATCACGAGACTATCGAGAGGGGCACCAATATTACACAATCAGTGGTGGACATAAGGCTGCGTTCGAGCTATTGAAGTCATGTTATTACATTATTAGGGCCTGAAAGCCAAAACTTCTATGGCACTTTCAAATACACCCATAATACTCTCAAGATAGAAACCACACAAGCTGCAGGACAGTTTTTAAGCAAACATTTAGTACTGATTAGGTGCGCGAGAATTATTATGGTGAAGTCGTTTTAGACTATCGCTGCTGTAACTTTTAAAATCCGCTAGCCGCGATTCATTTGTAGAATATAATCTAATCGCAGGTATATATTCTAACTTCTCTGTTAACTGCTTTCCGACTTGTCTTGGTATTCACATCACGACAAGGTAGCACAGACCAAGAAAACAGAGAAGCCAACATGTCACAAGGTGACGTCATCGCTATCGTGGCATTGAACGGTGAAGGAAGATCGATTATTACAAGCTGTAGGGGGAGACTGGGGGTTGTTCCTAGGAGGTGTCCCAGCTATATATTCGGAGCCACGGTGTTCTACCACCATTTCCAACAGATAAGTTATAAGCAAACATCGCTGAATCGCAGAACTTTTGCAATTAACCAAATATGATCGGGAAAGTTGCCGTCGTGAGCTGTGCAATCATCAGCATCGCAAACGGAATTGCTTTCAATTCTATGGGACTGACTCAATTTCCACACAGTGGCATAGCTAACAACATTTTATCACTTTTCGTCAAGAACAATAACCTCTCGGTCGTAGACTATCTAGAACCGTACCCGAATCTTCGCATCTTCGACGCCTCGATCAACAAAATAAATCAATTTCCTGACCTGCTAAACGTGTCTTCGACCCTGAGGACCCTGAACGTTAGCTACAATTTGATCCCCAGTGTTCCCGCAGTCATACTCGGCAGAATGGTAGCTTTGATGAAGCTGTACATCCAGCAGAACCCTATCGTCTATTTCCCGGACGTGACTGGTACACCGAACCTTTGGTACATGAACTTGGGGGATACTGAGCTAACAGAGTTTCCCGTGCTCACAAACATGGGGCAGTATATCACGAAGATCGTTCTATCTAGCCCATACATTGAAAGGATTACCGTCGAAGCTTTGGCCGCCCTCCGTCACATCTACTACATCAACTTCAAGTTCATGGCCGTCGGACTACCGAACATGTGCCGGATGGACACGAGCGACAGAAAGCTGCAGATAGGCACCCAGCTGTTCACACAACCTTGTAGTCAGGATTTCATGTGGGCCAAACTGTCGTCAATGATCGCAAATGTCACATTCCATGCGACGTGGGCGTTCGCTTGCAACATGTCGGAGACGGTCCGGTACGAAATGGCGTCAGTGAACATCACAGACCTCATCCAGAGAGGTGAGTTCCACATATATTCACCTATGTAAATGTCACCAGTACAAGTCACAAGCGAGCATCCTCCAGCTAGCCGCCAACATTTCCATGGTTGGGGTCAGGTCATGGTCAGGTTGAGATTCTGGTGCGTCCGAAAGTCATGAATAGTAGTAATTTTACTCGAAGTCATGAATCAAGTATGCAGTTCTTATAACCTTCCCATGTCCGTGAGTGTGACTAAAATGTGTGTAGTGATTGCATGTGTGTCAGAGCTGGAGTCAATCAAGATCATTATTTACCCATGGATGGATAGTAGCTTGCCGCATTTGAGGCGTGAAATATGTTTTTATATGTCTAATATTGTCATATCTGTCCACTATACATGTATTGTGATATTATTATACATTATACTTCTCGGGCTGGATTTTCACAGCTGTGTGGAGATTGACCACCATGGATTTCCATCTTTGCCATCTCAAACCAACGTATCCATTGAGTTTTCATGGCTTTCAGGTTTATTTTTCCGCACATATATGTATAACGAACCGTCAACGAGACTGAACAGGGCTACCTTATACATTGATATGGCATCGAATCGACGTGTAGATCGACTCGGTACAAACGTTTGTCACCAATGTTTAGGTTCCCACTTGAATCTGGAGCAAATGAGCAACATGACTTGACCCCGATACAAAATGGGTCACCCTCGGCAGCTGGCTCAGTGCGCGGGGTGTGAAATTCATTCGCCCAGAAACATATTGTGACGTTTCCTCGAATATGTGTTTGAGTAGATCTGAGGAATAACAGTACAACTTTAGCTTAAACCAATCGCTCATTTTCTTATGTTTTACGTTCTAATTTATCCGTTGAACTTATCATAAAGCACATAAGATATTTAGCGGTCGCCTATTACTATAAAGATTTGAGAAGGCTCTAAGATTAGGCCTCTTAACCCCTGAAATGTATTACTACTTATCGTTCCCTTTTTGCAGGAGACACAGCGTATTTCCAGAAGATATCGGACTTGAATGATTTTTACTGTTACCCTAAGATCATGTCGGAGGTTCCTCGAGTCTCAAGTGCCGTGGAGTGTGGAACATTGTGCTTGAAGGACATGGAATGTCTGATGGCAGGCTACGACAACAGCACGAGAACCTGTGCTCTAGCCAACGGGGAACCGGGTTATGAGTGGCACTTCAGAAAATACCCAACTTGGGTCACATTTGAAACGCGCTAACCGTAAACAGCAACAACAACAACAACAACAGCCAACACTACTACTATAGCTTCTACAGTAAAATGTGATATAGTCAACACAAAATCACAAATGATATTTGTCCACAGTTTTGTTCAGAATCGTCAGATCAAATCGAAATTTTATGTGCTCTTATTTGGCATTTTTATTACCGTGGTGCTGCGTCCATCATCCGTCGTCGTCATTGACGACGTCGTCTGTCTACACTTTTATCTCTAAAGTTTACGGTCGAATCATTTTTGAAAATTTTCACAGAAATATTGAAAAATATTTGAAGAGAGAGGTGGCCAATGTTTTACATTGACGGGTATTTTTTTTTTAAATGACGCAAAAGAGTATCGTTGCCCTTGAAGTAGGCCATTTGACTTAATTTTCCTATGCTTTATAATGGGACATATTATTGCTAGTATCTAACTTTAAATTGGTATCAGAGATTACGAATCAATTATGGACGTATAGAAAATGATATATGCTGAATATCCTCATGACCTTGAATTTTACCTTTGAGCTCATCTTTAAGGTCAGATAACAAAATGGCTAATACCTCTCTTACTATCAACTTTACAGCTTGAGAATCAATTGTGGACAGATAGGAAATGATATATGCTGAATATGCTCATGACATTGACATTGGAGTTTATTTTCAATGTCAGAGTACGAAATGGCTAATATCTCTCATATTATCGACTTTACAGCTTATGAATCCATAGTGAACATATAGGGAATGATATTCATGGAATAATCTCATGACTTTGAATTTGACCTTTGACCCCCTCTCCCAGGTCAGAGAACAAAATGGCTAATATCTCGCTTATTATCGACTTCACAGCTTAGGAATCAATTGTGGACATATAGGAAATGATATGTGCTGAATACTTTCCTGACCTTGAATTTGATCTTATTTGCAAGACCAGAGCACAAAATGGTTACCTCATTTCCAAAGTCTCAGGGATAAAATTGTTCATATCTCTCTTATTATCGAATTTACAACTTAGCAATCAATGTTGGGCATATCGGAAATATGGCTAATAATAAAATATAAAACATATATTGTCAAGTAACCATTTTTAGACTTCTACCCCCAAAACTGAAAATGTTGGCAATCTACTGTAATGCTAAATTTGGTTCCAAATAAGATCAATTCGAAATTGTACGTGTTTATTTGGCATTTGTAGACTCCTACCCCAAAACTGAAAAGAATGGCAATCTACCCCAATGACAAATTTGGTCCCAAATGAGATCACATGAATTCAAGCAAATTTTGGCATTTCGTGATCTTTATTCCAATGAGAAAAGCTACAGTTGTGATGTTTTTCACTCAGAAGACACATGAGAGTGTGTTTTGAAGAAATTTCTTTCTGGAGCCTTCTGCAATTCAAATATCGAATCACATGCCAAATTGTCTTCAGACTCGCAAATTTCATGTTTGAGGTGAAATCCAACATTATAGTAGATTACCTACTTTTCAAGATAGACGTCTGAAATTCGGTGAAAATGGTTTCATGCCAAATGGAAATAAGTCAAATGTCAACTTGATCCGACGATCGCAAACAAATATACGGCGAACATCATTTGAGGTTTTGTGTAGAATTTGACTTTACCTTTCTTATCTCATGTGGAAGTGAAAAAACCACAATTTATTTGAAGCTTTACTTTTTGTGTGAGTGAAGCACCCACGAAGCAATACTTTCAATAATTTAGCCGACATATTATCTTGGAAATGTCTTGGCAAATATCACTTCATTGACCCAATGTCGAAAGTGCTACATCGGGTTACCTTCTTGGGAAGGCTTCGTCCTTAGGTAAAATAATCTGCACTATGTCAAAATTTCGTAGTGTAGATTTCGAAACACATAGTCGCATTCCATACTCAGACCAGCGCCAATGAGGCCTCGAGCAGGGTGGCCCGTGCGGTCCAAGTAAATTGTGCTTCTTGGACCTCTAAATTCGACCAGGACTAAAAAGTTGCGATACGGAATAAATGGTGTGTTTCCAATGAACGAGTAGTAGTACGGAGCATCGCAAGGCAATTGGGCCGAAGGTGCTGATCCACCAGTAGCATCACATTGCGAACAGTGTATTTACATAATTACTACTTCCTCTTGAGATCGGACATACATGTATATATGTACACTGACATGCATTCAGGAGAAATGAAAGATGATGTGCAAAAACTGTAAAAAAAAACCTGTGTGAAAACTATATCGATAGAAATAAATGGATTGACGTGTTTTCTCCTATTCATTTTATGCGAGCTTATTCGTGTGATCATGATCGTGATATAGCAATCAGAAATATCCATAGAACCACATATTAATCTAAAACAGAACCTCTGATAAAAATACTGAAACTTGAACATCAATTTAATTAAGAAGTAGAAGTTTTCATAGACAATTATTCACATAATACCTTACCCTCCTCCTTTAGTGGCGTATTTGATATCCAGGCAAACTATTACAGAAGAATTGTTTTCTTATTCAAACCGGCGATTCAAGAGCAATGACACTTATATACGTCACAGAGGTACTAGTATATGAGGGGAATCTTTTGAAACAAATAATCTCAAATTAAAAGTGGTCAGACAGTTTTTGAGAACATGGCCGCCAAAGTCCAAAATTGACCATTTTTCAACAAAAATGACCGCCATTTTGAAAAAAAAATTGAAAATAAAAGAACTGAAAAATACCTCGCTTTTGAAATATTTCTAGGTATTTTTGTGTGAGAATTTTAGAAAGATTCGACCGTAAACTTACACCCATACACGATCGTCAAACTTTCCTCAAATTCACCACTTCCATAAGCCAGGGTTCATTGGTCCGTTGACCTAGGGAGGCGTGGAATCAATACCCAGTACAGGGGCGTATCTAGAAGTCCCAGAAAGGGGGAGCACAAAAATAAAATTGAGTGGATGGTCCGAGAGAAGCGAGGCACGAGCGCACCGAGTCCCAAGCGGACGGGGGTCTGGGGCCCACTTAAGGGCCCCAGAAGCCCAACGCTTTATGGCGTTTGCTGGTGCTTTCTAGCCCTATTCTGGGTACACATAACCATTGGCAAGGCGCAAGCGCAGCGAGTCCCAAGGGGCCGGGGGTCTGGGGCCCATCAAGGTCCCCAGAAGCTAAACGCTCTTTGGCGTTTGCTGGTGCATTCTAGCCCTATTTTGGGTACATATTACCCTCGGTGCAGGGAGGAACAGGGACACAGTCTCTCTGAAGAGGGGGCATAAAGACATCATTTTGTCTGAAAAGGGGGGCACGTGCCCCCTGTGCCCCCCCCCCTCCTAGATACGCCTATGCTCTATTAAGTATTCCGAGCAAACAAAACAGGGTCCATTATCCAATCTCATAGTCCGGGGACAGAAAGTCATATCAGGCATACGAAGTGAGAGTAAACAAAAATGACAGGGAAACTCATGAACCCCCAAAAATGGCCATTAGGAGGTGATGTCAGGTGTTCCGGAAAGAGTGAGCACTTCCTGCCCCACTAGTGGCACCCGTCATGAATTCCAAAATCAACATGAAAATAGATCTAGTTGCATGGCAGACATGGATTTGGTGTATCAACCAGATCATGATGACGTCCATAGAATTTCTTAAAGCTGCTGCCATCGAATGTATGCAATATTTTTTTCAAAACCAATGTTTGCATCTAATGCAATATAACAAAAGGTGTGCTCAATGATTTTGATGATTACAATCTGTCCGAGTTGTCTTTTCATCCGTTTTAGTGCCCATTTTGTACCGGTTTTGTAAATAAACAAACGAAGTGTATCCATCAAACCCGAATGTAAACAAATGCTCAAATCGCGTTTAAAAGTCCACATCGAGTATATTTTCCAGTTCGTATGTGCATATATAGTGTAGTTATGAGAAAATAATCAGTGATATACCATGATGCGCGTGGAATTGTCAGTCTATCCCGCATTTCTATGCTTTGTTTATATCTGCGTGTGATGGATACAGTTCCTGTATTTACGCGAGAACCTCCTGTTCAGATGAGCAAAATTTCCCCGAGGACTGGTTATTTTCATTACTTTTGATGTCAGTATGTTTCATTCAGTTAGTGTAGCATGTTTAATATGAAATATAGTTTTCAAAAAATATTGAATGGTTTCGAAGGCAGCTGCTTTAACTACAATATAGTAGTACCTACGCGGTCCCTTTTTAGAGAAAATGAATTATTGATTAGTTTTTTAAGCTGAGACTTAACTTGTTTCACTTAACTTGTTTCATACTATAAAATAGTATTCTTAACTTCCAGCATATTGAACGGCTAACAAAATGGCAGCGGCCAAAGCATTTTCCTGGAGCGTTTGCTATACAGCCGCTGAGGCGGATGCAAATAACAATATTACATGGATTGATGTAGTCCACTTCAAACAACTCGAAATTAATGGAATCAATAACATTAACATACCGGTATACATGTATGTGTAAATAATTGTTTGCATCCAAAATCATACCGTATCCGAACATGACTTTCCCGTCCTAACGTAGGAAAATGTGAAAATGTATATACTTTTATCCATGAGACCGGCTCAATTCATGATAACAATGATGATAGTATTATGAAAAACAAAGATTTTACAACAATATTGTGAAGTTGTTTCTTCCCAAATATACACAGATCGAGTGTCCGTTTCACACGATGCGACACAGTTTTCAGCGCATTTGGCGTCAGCGTCAATTCATGATGCCGTGTGTCTGCTACATGTTAATCATGCTGAAGTAGGTGCATTAGTTGTCCTCATTCACTACTCCGATTACGGGCTTCACGGAATATCAACACAGAATCAAAGTGTCAGTGGCAAAATCAGGTTTCTTGCAAACATCTGTGTGAGGAAATTGCGAGAAACGAACAAATTATAAGATTACACTTTCCGTTACATGGATGACGAGTCACTGGGTATTCCCAAGTTTGGCGAATATGTGGATGTTATATACTTTGTATCCCAAGGACCTCACAGTTGAAGATGCTAAACTGATCTACAATTCGAGCTATTTAGACCTAATGTTAGTTTTCCCATAGTCAATAGTCGATTTCGCGTTAGCAATACCCCTATGTTGCGAGCACATGGTGTGTTTGTTTCACAACTTACACATTATAGTATGCCCGGATAGCCTCCCAGCTGATCCAACAAAAATATGTTTACGAAGACCAATAGCTGCTTTTAAGAAATGCTATGAGCATAATCACTATCTGGTTGATGAGTATATCAAGTCTAGCTACAATAACAAATGTAAAGTTATTGACTACCGTCCGCTCTTCGGGATCCTCGAGGATAGTCCTCTCTCATCCGAGTCCTTGCGGACGCGCATCCGCTATTCCGGATCCTCGCGGCAGGGCCGCTCACCGGAGGTCGCGGCGGACACGGTAACTACTTCATCATTAACGGTAACCAGGTAACAGCCCACCCGACACTCCCAGGCCTACGGACACCGTTCAGAAACTAGTTCATCCCTACGGTGTTAACTGGCGGGGCCTGGCGAGCCGCGGTCTGCCTCGGGGACGGAACCCCGTACAGTCCGACATGCTGGCCAGAGCCTCTGTCACATGTCCCGGGACGGGAGAGAGCTGGCGATCCACAGGGCCGAAGGCCCCCGAGTCAGCAACTCGTCTCTCCCAGCCCGGGCCTCCCCACGGAAATCGTCCCCAGGGCTCTAGGAGCCCACTACTCAGACCCAGGGAACACAAAGCTCATGGCGAGCCTCGTGTGCGTCCTAGTCTCGATCTTGGACAATCTCCTCGAACGAGTCGCTTCCAGTGTATATATAATACACCAGAAACTGTAGGGCGCACGCGAGGTTAAATCGATCCATTGTTATAGTTTACTGGAGCGTAAATTACAATACGTCGCCGTGGCAACGCACGCTCGAACGGAGCATGTCAAAACAAGGCCAAGTACGAAAAGGCCACATAAATGGCATTTATGTTTACAATCACCTGCCGCGTGCTTAGGGCAAAATCGCCACATTACCCCCTTCTTACAATGTTGGTCCCCAACATGTTCCGCCCGCGCCCAAAATGCTCGAAACCCGACGAAGGCTTCGCATGGCGGGGGCCGGAAGAAGGCAAGATGGCAACGCCCGGAAGTCACGGCGCAAACACTAGGACTTTAAGAGTCCCTTTTGGAAGAATGGGGAACTACCCCCGGACTTACGGAGTAAACTATAACGCGCTTTGCAATTTTGAATAAATCCTCATAAACAAGCTAAAATTTTGACCGAGGTGGTCCAAAACCGTGTGATGACCTTGAAAGGTCATCCATTATAAAAGGACGGTGTGTCGAGTCTTTGGAATATCTTTAAGGTTAGACTTTAAATTTAGAAATTTTGTAAAACGACACACCGAGTGATCAAAAGTGATAGTACCTCTAAAATGTTGCCGACCGCCCTGCCGGCCGGCTCCTCAGATCCGCAGAACGGGTCTGAGGCAGGGCGGAGCCGCGGGACCGACTCCGGCACGCCGCCGCACACGTGCAGCGACGAGGCTAGCACCCTAGCCTTCCTCCGTTGTCATCGGCTCCTCATCCGTGCCGCCTGTCTTGGGGTCTGGCGGCGGTGACGGGTCCCTACGCCGCGGACGCAGCGGAGCCGGCATAGTGAAAGCCGGCTGCACGGGCGGATGAGGCAGGCCCGGTGGAGCTTGCACGGGCTTTTGTGGTGAGCCCTGCAATCCGGGTCCTGACGGAGCCATCACAACGGAGGCCGGTAGAGATGTCGCGCCGAGATCTGCAATGGCGCGGAACATCTCCACCGTATCGCGGGTGCGCTGTGGACCGGCCGTCCGTTCTCCCCACACCTGGACTAGGTATGGGTAGATGGCCAGCTCCAAAGCGGCATCCGCGCGCCGGAGAGCCGCCTGGTTCAGGGCGGACGACTCGGGGTCATCGACGCCCTGGAGTAGGCGAGTCCGAGCGGCCTCGGCTTCGTCAAGACGACGCCGTAGCTGCTCATTCTCAGCCTCCAGGTGCTCCATCTGTGCGGCTACCTCTGGGGCGGGGGCGGACGCCCCGGACTGCTCGGCAAGAGCGGCGGTCCGACCCTGGTCGAACGCGCGCCGCTCAATGACGGCCGACAAAGTCCGGTAGCTCTCTAGGCTCCGCCGGGTGCCTTCCATGAGGCCCTGGTCGTATGCGAGATCGCATGCGACACGGGAGGCCTCGGCGCGGCACCGGCTGAACCGATCCAGAGAGCTGTCCATCTCCGCCACAAGGTACTCCGCCGCTCGGGTGAGTCGACCACGCTGGGGGTGATCCCAGGGGTGCTCCTCCCGAGCGCGGACCAACGCGGCTACACCTGCGGACCCCAAGTCACGAATGGCTCGGGGCACCGGCAGGTTCACCAACGCCAGATCACCGGGGATCCGGTCCATACCATCGCGACGATGGCCGACCGCCTGGCCTACAGACTCGCGGAAAGTCTCGTAGACGCTGGCGGTCGTGGGACCGAGCCTCCGGCGTACGTCCGTCGTGGCATCGAGGGGGTCCAAGTCCAGGGAGGCGGTGCTTTGCCACCCTGCGGGCGTCCCCTCAACTACCAACGAGGACGCGGACGCCGACCTCGTGAGAGGTACCGCACGTCCGCTACTGCTCGCAACCGAGGGAGTCACGCGTGGAGTCCTTGGCGGGACCACCGACGCGGTACTCGAGGAGGCGGAGGTGTCTGCCACCACCCGTCCCTCAGACGGACCCGCGGGTACCGTCACCTCGAGCAAGCCCGGGTAGTCCTCCTGAGTCAGCACACCCGGAGACTGCAAGGGCGTCGTCCCGGCCGGAGCCTTTCCGGCGGACGAGCTCTTCCCCTGAGTCTTCGGCTGGGGGCGCGGCTTAGGAGTAGCCACTCGTGTCTTGGCCGTGATCTGCGGCATCTCCGACACGATCATGGTCACCCGGTGCCATTCTTCACCGGCCTGGATCACCGGCGGTTCACGGACAGCCTCTGCTGCTGTCCGGGCGGCTTCCGCCGCCTGGAACTCCGCCGGGGTCTGGCCCATTGTAGCCGTCAGGCGAGCGGTGTAGCTCGAGCCCGCGGACACAACGCCAGACTCCTTCCAGGCATCGTCCATGATGCGCTGTGCAAAGCGCCATGGACCCCAGTGAAAGAATCGGTGATTCGCCGTCCCTGACGTAGTCATGAACGACGCCACCCTCGGTGGTATGTATCCATAATTGAATACAGGCCCCACTTCATTTCCAACGATATGAAGTCCCTCACCGCGGTGTGCACCCGAGCGGTGATCATTCAGGGCCTCTAAACTGGCGAAATATCGTTGCTGAGGGGTGCCGGAGTAGCACCTCTTGCAAACGAACATTTGCATCCAGGGGTAGTGGTACCCCGCAATATGTCGACTCAAGTGGTCGTAGGTAGGGTACCTACGATTCCTATTGAGCGCACGGTGCGGGTCCTCATACCCGTCCAGGGATTCCGGACAGAGTTGGCATATTACACCCGCCTCTGTCTCGGGCGGCAACCCGACACGCTCCTCGTCCGTGAGTGGACGAGGCCGTGTGAAAGGCGTGTCGGCCGCCGCGCCGGCCGCCGCTGTGCGGCGTCCCTGCGGATCCCTGCCATAGCGCGGGAGGAACATGTGTCCCTGACGGACTCCAGGGAGTTCGGGGCCCATTTCGGCCCGCAGCCTCTGGATAGAGGGCTGCTCCGAGGACGACCGTTTCTTCTTTTTGGCCGCCCCCGAACGATTCTCCGACCTGGTTTGTCGGGGCACACTCTTCCCGCGTGGGGGCGCGGCCCTCTGTTGCTGCGCAACGAAGGCCCGCGCTCCCGCTTCCAGTGCGGCGTCAGACAGGTGGACCCCGTCTTGCTCCGCGCGCTTCCGTCGGAGTTCTAAACGAAGATCTCCCTCCTTCGGCACGGGACGCCCTCTGTCCACTGGACTTGACCCCACCTCCGCAGCTCCGGTAGGTTTCTTAGTACCGGAGGAAGAGGAAGAGGAGGTTCCTTTCGGTGCCTGGATAGGCACCCGCTTACAGGAACCTCCCGCGCCTGGGCCGGATCCCGCGGAGGCGCCGCCCGCACCAGATCCCGAGGGATTAGGCGTCTTGGCGACTCCGGGTTTGGCAGAGGACCCTTTCTGGCCGCCCGGCTTAGGCGCCAGTGGCTTAGGTCCTCCGGACTTCGATCCGGCTTGAGGCGAGGGGCCGCCGGACTTCTTTTTCCGGTGCGGCCGCTTCTTCTTCTTCTTCTTCTTCGGAGGCGAGGAGGCCGGGTCCGGGTCGGATCCGGCCTCAGATTGCCCACGCTCAGCGGCTTCCAGCTCTTGCTGGGCTCTCCACTGCTTTTGGGCAATCTCCCGGGCTCGACGGCGAGTACGCCTAGAGACGGGCGATGTAAACCCGTCATCTCGGTTCTCGGTCTCCTTCGAGCCAGACTCCTGTCCCTGAGGCGGCGCTTGGGATGCGGCTTCCTCAGCCGCGTCAACCTGCTCCGCCCAAGTCCCAGGGGCCTTCTGGTCGTGCGGACCAGACTCCGCAGGTGCGGACACCGAGGAGTTCTCGGCGGAACCGGTGTCCGGACGGCTACGGCCATCCGGACGGGTTTCCGCACGAGTACTCTCATCCGGGCCCAGAGACGCAAGCATCTCCGAGGACGGGTGCAACTCAATGTCCACACTAGCAAGTCCCGCACCACCGCAGTCCATCATCTCTTCCATACGAGAAAAAGACGACGGATCTAAGAGTAGCTCGGCGCCTGCCGTGGCCGAGTCACTCTCTGCGGGGCGGTCCTCCGCGACCTCGCTCTCAGACTCGGTTCCTGTGTAAGAACCGGAGCTGGAGCTGGATTCCTCAGAACCCACATAGGCTCCCCGAGGGATGTCCTCGCGGTCATCCTCCTCGGGCCTAGACTGGGGTCTCGAGTACGAATTACCGCGCTCAAGAGACCCCTCTTCCCTCCCTTCATCACCTCCCCAGCCGTCACTTGACTCTGACATCAAGCGCTCTTGTTTCAGTACTGTAAACGGGCCTATCCACGGCTTAGCAAATTTATTACCTTGCTTAAGCGGCGGATAATAGTAGCGCACCTTGTCGCCTTCCGCAAAAGCTGGCCTACCCTTAGCATGGGCGTCATAGCCTCGCTTCTGCCGGAGGGCAGACTTGTCCAGGCGCGCGCGCGCGAAATCATGGGCGTTCGCCAGGGCGCGGCGAATCCACTCCACGTATTCCGGACCGCACTGGGGTACCGCGCCGGTCTCTGCCGCAGTTGGATACATAATATCCACGGGCAAATTTAGCTCCCGGCCGTACAACATCGCGTGCGGAGTAACTCCGGTCGAAGAGTGGACCGACGACCTGTACGCCATTAAGACATACGGGAGGTGGTCATCCCAATCATTCGCATGATCATTCACAAAGGCCGCCAGCATGTTGAGGACCGATCGATTAAAGCGTTCGACCTGGCCATCAGACTGGGGCCTGTAGGGGGTGGTCCGCACCTTGGTACTCCCTAGCATCTGTGCTAGGTTTCGGAACAGGTTGCTCTCAAATTGCGTGCCCTGATCCGAATGTACCTGTTTAGGTACCCCATGGTACACCACCCATCTATTCACCAACAACCGAGCTACCTCGTCCGCCGTCTGGCGGCGCAGTGGGTAGGCGTCGGTATACTTGGTAAAATAGTCGGAAATCACCAGGATGTACCGAAAACCGCGCGGGGTGACCCGGTGGGTATCCAGTATATCCAAAGCTATCCGATCAAACGGCGCGCCCGCCTTAACCGTGGTTAAGGGGTGGCGGCCAGGAGTCGGAACTCCTTTGCGAGCTTGACACCGAGGGCAGGCTGCGCACCACCGTTGCACGTCCAAGCTGCTACCAGGCCAATGAAAGCGCTGTTGTAGCCTATGGACGGTCCTCCGGATTCCCAAGTGACCGGTCACCCGGAGGTCATGCAACTGGTGGAGTACTTCTTTCCGCAGCTCCGCCGGAAGCACCAACTGCCATATTGGAGGCAGTGGGGTCGGTGGCTCATAGCGCCGGTATAAGAGGCCATCCCTCAAGGAGAGTCGTTCCCACTGAGATACTAGAGACAAGGTCTCCTTCCTGTAGGTCTTTCGTTCATCCTTCGAGGGCTTCTGGCCGGCCTCAAGGGCTGTGATTACCGGTGCCAGAGCTCTGTCAGCTCTCTGCGCCGCAGCTATCTGCGCCGGAGAGTAGCCACCCAAGTAATTAGGCTCCTCATCCGTCGCGTCCGGCTGCGCCGCAGCGGCCATCACCACAGGGGGCAAGGACCGCTCATACTCAGACTCTCCAGAGGACGAGGGTACCCACGAGGAGTACACCGCCGGACTCGAGGAAGACTCGCTGGAGCTGAGCCGCACCTCCGCTTCATATGCGGGACGCCCTCGCCGATAACGGCGGGTCCGCGCGCGGAGATTAGCCCTAAACGCTCCGGCCGCCGTGTTGTTAGAGGGGGCGGCGGCCTGCGGTCTCCCCGGAACGTCCAATTCCGAGTCTGAGGACGAATCCGCGGCTTGCTGGAATGGCGCCATCCCTGCACAACCCGGATTCTTGCACTTATGACAACGGGACAGGCCGTCCGCGTTGCCGTGCAACTTACCAGCGCGATGCTCTATCTGCATGTCATACTCCTGGAGTTTGACGAGCCACCGCGCCACCAAGCCATCGGCCTCACTATAGTTGAGGAGCCATCTCAGCGAACTATGATCAGTCCGCAAGCGGAAATGGCGTCCCAACAAATAGTGCCGGAAGCGCTTGGTCATCGTAACCACCGCGAGCAACTCGCGATGAGTGGTACAGTAGTTCATTTGAGAGCGGCTCAAGGCCACACTCGCATAAGCTACTACCCGCTCTTGCCCATCCACGATCTGCGAGAGGACACCGCCGAGCGCGAAGTTACTCGCGTCGGTGTCCAGGATGAACTCGCAGTCCGGACGAGGGTGCCGCAGCACCGGGGCCACTACCAAGGCCTGCCGGAGTCCCAAGAAGGCGTCAGCCTGCTCGGCGGACCAAACAAAATCGGCGCCCTTTTCCGTGAGGATAGTAAGGGGACGCGCGATCTCCGCAAAGCCGCGAATAAACCTGCGGTGGTAGCTCGCGAAGCCCAAAAAGGACCTCACGTCCGCCACGTTGCAGGGCGGAGGCCATTTCTGTACGGCCGCCACCTTTGCGGGGTCTGGTCTCACTCCGGTGCCCGTTACCATGAAGCCCAAGTACAGGATTTCCTGCGCGAATAGTTCGCACTTACTTGGCTTCAATTTAAGCCCTGCTCCGCGGATGCGATGGAGCACCATCTGGAGGTTGGTGAGGGTTTCCTCGAACGACCGGCCATACACGACGACATCGTCGATGTAGACCATACATCGCTTCCAGAGGAACCCTTTAAGTACCATCTCCATGAGGCGCTCGAACGTCGCTGGTGCGTTACAGAGCCCGAACGGCATTACCTTGAATTGGTAGAGCCCGTTCTTGGTAACGAAGGCAGTCTTCGCCCGATCACTCTCCTCCATCTCCACCTGCCAATACCCGGAGGCCAGATCCAGAGCACAGAAATAGTGCGACCCGGCCAGGGCATCGAAGGTATCCTCAATGTGCGGGAGAGGATATGAGTCCTTCCGCGTGGCATCGTTGAGTTTCCGATAGTCCACGCAGAACCTCCACGAGCCGTCCTTCTTCTTCACCATAACCACCGGACTGGCCCAAGGGCTGTCACTGGGTTCGATGATGTCCAAGTCGAGCATCTTTTGCACCTCCTGGTCTATGACCTCTTGGTGCACTATTGCTGCCCGACGAAGACGCTGCTTGAGAGGACGCTCGTCCACGAGGTCGATGCGGTGCTTGGCGACGTCAGTCTTGCCAACCGCACCATCAGGACCCATGAACACATCCGCATACTGCCGCAGCAGTCTGCGGAGCGCTTGGCGCTGCTCTTCATCCAACCGGTCCTTCGGAACCCGAGATTCCAAATGGTCCGGCAGGGTGAACGGGTCATCTCCGGCGGCCGCCGCCGCGCACGCAGCGCGGCAGACAGGATCGTCGGGGAGGACACGACTCGAAGCCGCGGGAATAGCAGTAGCTGCTATGCATCCGCGCTTCAGTACAATCGGAGCATCCGTAGGATTCACCACGAGGATGGGCATCGCGCGGGGGTTGGACATGACCAAGGCCCCACCCAGCACGAGCCCAGTTCCTGCGGCGAAACTGCTCACGGGTTGCACTATACACGGTCGACCATCGAGGGGCATGCGGGGACGCCGCGGCCTCGTCTCGATGATCATCTCACTCATCGGCGGCACTACTACAGTGCGCGATGTCCGCATCTGGAATGAATGCATCGGGCCCGAGCGGAAGAGGAAGTGTGTGTCCTCTCCCATCCGGAACTCGCCAGCGCTAAAGTTGGCAATCACCCGGTGGACCCGTAGGAAATTCATCCCAATTATCCCGGCCGCTCCGATATCCGCCACGATCGCCTCTGTCAGATACACCTTGTCCCCAAGGGTAATAGGCAGATCGATGATGCCATGGATACGGATGCGGTTGTCTCCCGCTCCGTAGAGCTTGTACGGTCCGGGATCTCGCAACTCGAGGTTGCGGAGCGCGGGCTCCTTCCTAAACGTTCCGGCGGCCACGAGGGTCACCTCCGAGCCTGAGTCTATGAGGAACCGGACCGGCTCCCGTCCGAAGGACAGGGGCAGGTACCAGCAGGGGTCCCTCACCAGCGCGCAGGTCGGGCGATACCTTTCGCACGCGCTGGGCTCATCTACGGAGTCCTCGCCATCCGCCTCAGCCGCGGAGGAGCTAGACTGGTCTCCAAGGACTACTTCCGGAGAAGTCATATCTACTTGGGGTCCGTCCTGCTCATCAGCGGGTGGGGCGGCATCGTTTGCCACCGAACAACTATCCCCGGATGCAGTGTTGGTCGCCACCACGTCCGGATCTAGTTTCCCTGTCGCGGGTTCCGATTCTGCTGTCCCGGAGGACCAGACCGGAAGGAATTCCTCCGTTGCGGGCCAGGGAGAGCTCCCTGGTATCCGCGCGACCGCAGGCGTTCCAACAACTCCGGACACTTCAGCCAAAAGTGTCCCTGCTTTCCGCAGAAGTAGCAGGGACGGTTTTGAGCTGGTCCGGAAGTGAACGCGCAACATTCTGCGGCTCCCGGAGCTTCGAGCCCGGCGCAGTGCGCAATCATCTGCGCGGCGCCGAGGTCGTATTCCTCCATGTCGCACTCGTCCGAAGGCGAGCGCGGCGCGCAACCGGTGCCGCATGTGCGGGCGCCCCTGTAGAGGGTGCCGGCGCACTAACCCACTGCTGGGTAGGTTCCCTGGCGGGTTCCCGGACGACCGGGTCCTGCCACGGGGTTACCTGCGATGCCTTGACCGGAGGAGGAGTCGCCGCCTGCGCGGGTACAACCGAGGCCGGAGCCGAGGCTGGAGGCAACTGTCTAGGACGGACAGCCATCTCAAGCGCAAGCGCGGAGTCTATTGCCTCCTCCATCGATCGCTTTTCATGGGTGGCCAGCCCGTACGCTAGGTGGTAAGGCTGGCCATCGATGAACTGATCGATCAGCATCGTCTCAAACCGTCTGGAGTCCATGTCCGGAAAAGCTCTCCGGCCGAGTATGCGTAAGCTGTACGCATAGTCAGTCACGGACTCAGTCGGCTGGCGGATACGCGCCTTGAACTCTCGTTCAGACTGCCGCCGATTGGTCGTCGGCGGGAACAGCAGGCGAAGTTGACGAGCAACCTCGCCGAACGTCACTGTTCCCACCGGCAGACACGGCATCACGCGGAGAGCTTTCCCTTCCAGGCTCCCCGCGAGGACGTGTCCAGCTTCAGGCTGGGACCATCCTTCGTACACGGCGGTACGCCATACCTGGAGCAAGTAGTCCTCCAAGTCGGCGTTATCCCCGTTGAACCGTTTCCGCCACGAAGAGTGGTCGGGCCCGTCATCGCGTTTGCTACGCGCTCGACGTGCGGTCCCGGCTCCGGGGTCGTCCGTGTACTGCGGCAAGTTCCGTGCGCTTCCTGCGCCTGCGGCGGAGTCTGCCGGAGCAAACATCGACGCCGCGGACATAGGAGCAGGGAAGCTCACGTTTGCCGCCGGGATCATTCCCGCTGAAAACCCACTCTGGCTAGGTGCGGGCGGGGCTCCCATCGAACCTACTGGGTAGGCTCCAGAAGGGCGGCAAAGCTTGGGGCCGAAGCCGCCTGTTGCCACTGCCCGTCCGACACACTGTACGTGCCAGGGTAAGTCGACCACGCGGCTTGCGCTCCAACCGTCGGAACGGTCGACGCGGTCGCCAACGTGGTGCCTCCGAGCCGCGGGGCAGGCGCGGGTCCCATTGCGAGGGCCACTGGCGCCTGCGGACTCGGCAGGACTTGGGGAGGGGCTACTGGCCCAGACATCCCCGGACTTAGGGTGACCGACGGGTCAACGCTCGAATGCAGCTGATTCCGCTTGAACAGTACAAGCGCCTCGGATATCAGCCACCTCTCCCTCTCCGTCAAAGGCCCCGAGTTGCCTTGTGACAGCGGAGAAGGGGAGCGGTTCCGCCAGTCTGATCGTCCCTGATGGGGCGACCGGGCGCGGTCATAGCGCCCGAGGGGGGCCAGCTCGCCAAGTGCGTCGGTGAGCTGATCCACCACACTGCCCGGTGCGGACCGACCAGAACCCATGCCGGAGGCTCGCGAGGGAGTCCACCCGGCCGGGTGCGGCATCTGGTACGACTGGTCCGCTCGTCCAGAAGGACCCGCATGCATTGGCGCTCGATTCCGGACGCTCGAAGGCGTCTTATGGAAGGGTGCCATTTGCCACGGATCTGTTCTGGGCACGGGCGGGCGCGGCGTAGAGCCGTTGCCAGCTCCACCCACCGCGCCTAACACGTCAAGGTCCGGCCTTGACGGCAACTCCTGCTGCGGCCCCGCGGGGCCCGACTCTACGTCCGAAGACGGAGCCAGGGACGCCGGAGTCGTCTCCGCGGACGGGGTCTTGTCCACGGAGGTTTCCGCGCGTTCCTTCCGGCCGCCGGAGTCGTCCGGAGACGTCTCACGGTGGCTGTCGCGCGACCGGGTGTGGTCCGCGACATTTCCACCCTTATCCCTCCCCTTGGGTTCATCGGCCTTATCTTTGGCCTTATCTTTCTCTTTGGTCATTCTTCGAGACGTCCTTGAGGAGCGGGCGATCCCCAGGGACTAAGGAGGCTACAACACTGTGACGGTAGGCTGCGATGGAACACTGTCGGACTGATCCTGGTCACGGCACCAATGTAAAGTTATTGACTACCGTCCGCTCTTCGGGATCCTCGAGGATAGTCCTCTCTCATCCGAGTCCTTGCGGACGCGCATCCGCTATTCCGGATCCTCGCGGCAGGGCCGCTCACCGGAGGTCGCGGCGGACACGGTAACTACTTCATCATTAACGGTAACCAGGTAACAGCCCACCCGACACTCCCAGGCCTACGGACACCGTTCAGAAACTAGTTCATCCCTACGGTGTTAACTGGCGGGGCCTGGCGAGCCGCGGTCTGCCTCGGGGACGGAACCCCGTACAGTCCGACATGCTGGCCAGAGCCTCTGTCACATGTCCCGGGACGGGAGAGAGCTGGCGATCCACAGGGCCGAAGGCCCCCGAGTCAGCAACTCGTCTCTCCCAGCCCGGGCCTCCCCACGGAAATCGTCCCCAGGGCTCTAGGAGCCCACTACTCAGACCCAGGGAACACAAAGCTCATGGCGAGCCTCGTGTGCGTCCTAGTCTCGATCTTGGACAATCTCCTCGAACGAGTCGCTTCCAGTGTATATATAATACACCAGAAACTGTAGGGCGCACGCGAGGTTAAATCGATCCATTGTTATAGTTTACTGGAGCGTAAATTACAATACGTCGCCGTGGCAACGCACGCTCGAACGGAGCATGTCAAAACAAGGCCAAGTACGAAAAGGCCACATAAATGGCATTTATGTTTACAATCACCTGCCGCGTGCTTAGGGCAAAATCGCCACACAAATGGGCAGCAAAACTTGTTTGCAAGTATTCATATTTCATGACGGTAGCCACAAGCGGGACAGGAAATGCTCACTGTTTCCGGAATATTTGAATCTACCTCCTTATAGCCATGAACAGAGGTCCATGAAATTCATCAAGATTTCCAATTTTGTCTATCACTGGGATTGGAGATAAGAAAACGAACTCGGATTCTATCACTTAAAATACGTTATACTTTATACGTGACGTGATCGAGAACAGTGGGAAAATATGTAAATAAATAGATGATTAATGAATAGGCCTATTCTATGGAGCCCCGCTCGTGCCAAAAAAAGTGAAGTAAATTTTTTAATGATATACTTAGTCATACTTATGAGATACTAACACATGCGTTTGAGGTACTAACTCAAACATAGGCGATACTATGTCATACTCATATGTAGGAGATCCTAACACATATGTAGGAGATATTTCACTGCGGATAGAAGCATATTGTAATGACCAAGCGACTGTGATAACTCGACTCTCTTCATTTGTCAGGATGAAGCGGCATCAATAAGGCTCACTCAGCCATCACATTGACTTTTGAAGTTTTATCTACCACTTTGAAATACCCCTAATTCTCATCATCAGTTTTCTCCAAAGAATATTCTCTCAACCAGGAAATTCACATATCAATAGCATTCACACCAAAGCTATGAAACGTCTTGATATAATCAATGTCTTCAAGTTTAAGCTCGACCGATCAGCACTTGAGAGATTTCATCTCTCTTTCGTGCGACCGATTTTGGAATATGGAGATGTTGTATGGGCAGGAGCTCATGAGTATAATCTCCAAAAAATAGATAAAGTCCGTGCTTTAAGAATTGTCACGGGAGCCACTGAAAGGTCTAACATTAGCAATCTATATTTGGACATGGCGTGGCCATTATTGGGCGATAGACGTAACATGCACAAACTATGCTATTTCTACAAGATCGAAAATAACATGGCACAAGCGTATTTAACTGATATCATGCCGTCGTCTGTTGAGGCACGGACGAATTATCGGCTAAGATCTCGTCATAATGTATCCAACTTCCGAACGCGAGTGGAATCTTTTCGAAAATCCTTCTTTCTGTCCATTATATCTGCATGGAACTCTTTACCATTTGACATTAGAGATCTGCCGACATGCGGTGCATTTCAAAACAGATTAAAAAGTGACTTGTATGGAAATAAAAAGGCATGGTACATGGTTGGGGAGCGCTTCACTAATATTCATTATGCAAGATTGCGCATTGGTCATTTATGCTACAATTTACATGTCATTGATAGACCTGATTGTAAGTGTGGTTGGTCATGTGAGGACCCCAAACACTGCCTTTTTGATTGTATTTTATATAGTGATTTTCGCCAAACGCTTTTCAACGTGTTAAATGATTTTTGTCCCTTAAACGTTGATGTATTGTTATTTGGTGATGAAAATATGTCCTTGAACGAAAATATCAAAATATCCCTAGCCGTACAAAGCTATATGAAGGAAACCCGTCGCTTCGAGACTGACTACAAAAAAGTCTTTTCTGGTAGTCCTTGGGTTGGCAGCATACCGCGGCTGACCTTTGGACTGCCAGTATGTTCCTAGTCATTAATCACATTTTGTTAGCATTAATTATAATCATTTACTGTTATTTATTCTTAATATTATTATTATTATTATTATTATTATATTTGACTCACGTCCTGTTTACTGGTCAATTACAATTTTGATTGATGAAATTTGTAAATACAAAATGTTGTTATGATGAGCCAGTACATATTCAGCTGTCTGGGTTTTATTGGTGTATGATTGGGGATGTTTCTGGCAGTCCTTGGGTAGGCAGCATACCGCGGCTGACCTCTGGGCTGCCAGTATATTCCTAGTCTTCAATAATATTTTGTTATCGCTAGCTATAATCAGTTACTGTTATTATTGTTAATACTCTTATATTTGACATCACGTACTGCTTACTGGTCAATTACAATTTTGATTGATGAATTTGTAAATACAGAATGTTGTTCTGATGAACCAGTACATGTTCTGCTAAATGGGTTTTGTTAGTGTTCGTGTAACTGTTGTACTTGCAGCTGTATGGTGGTGGTGGATTCATTTTTTAATTTTGTTGTTGTTTTATATTTGATGCACTAATTTTGTCCCTCTCACCGGAAAGATCTTTATATAGGCATGTCTTGTTGATCAATCCAAATAAATATTGTTTATTAAAAAAAACCGGGAAAGTCAGAGAAAAGCAATATGTCAATTCAATATTTTATTGAACTCCCAAATTCATATCAAACAGTCACACATCAATCATCATGTACCGGTACCAATCATAATGCATCAATCATCAGGTTTTCAGGCATAAGACATCATCATGTATTTACAGTTGCATGCAGTGGACATCATAACGCGTCAGATTTATCACCAGTAAATTATATTAAATATTCAGGTATTCAATACTAGGTTTAAACGCGGTGGCCAGTTCTATACAGTATACAAATAAGTAATCAGTTCATCAATGGTTCATCAACACATCAGAGTAGCACCCGGTAACTTCATGGGGTTGCTCATTAATATTACTTGGACATCAGATGATGATCCTTATTGACAGAAAAGGATCTATATCATGCACTTGACCCAAAAGAAAATCAGCAGACCCGTTAGATCTATGGGGTAGTCATCTATAACCCAGCTGGGTGGTCATATTTATCCTATATGACCCGGAAATAATTTGGGGTGCATCATCATTTGCATCTATTGTGACCCAATAAATTAATGGGGTAGATCCATGTACAAGGCCAATAAACTACATTCTATGGGGTGGTCATATTTATCCTATATGACCCGTCAAAAGTTGGGTGGAAGGTTCTATCATCAGGACCCGTCGAATACATCATCATCAGGCTTGCCCCCACAATATTGCGGGGATGGCGTCATACCCATCAGTGACCCGTCATATATTTGGGGTGATCAAAACATCAGGATCTTACATGTACTATAGGTTAGTGCATGATAAACTAAATTTATTTCCAGTTCATGATGGAAGTTTGGGGTAGGTACTCGTCGTACCGTGATTGATACAGCAATCGATTACAAGTGGCTTTGATCTGTCAGAATCTCTGGTGAACAGAGTGGTCTCCGGTGAGCACTCTGCATATCCCGCCGTATGACGAGTCTTTCATAGTGTGCGCGCAAAGCATCACGGGAAACGGCAGCTTATTTGCATATTAATGTGATATACATGTTCCTTCATGTAGAATTATACTCGTAGGGGTAAATTAACACAATAATACCAGTTAAAGTAATAAATAGTACAAATGAGCAAGAATATACAGAAAAATACACCCCGGTATGGAGATTGCTGAGTACAAACGATCTGGAAACATGGCCGACAAGTTTACCGTTTGGCCAGATTAACGCACTATTTTATGCAATAAACAATGATTTGAGTTGTATTACTACAAAACAAAGTGGTGTAGGTAATAGATTAAGGCATAGTTAGTCTAATACAGTAGTATAGGACTGTAGACATTCCCTGATGGCCCCAAAATATGCCTCGAAAGGGCAAAACTCGTGACAGTTTGAGCGCGGGCGCTTCGTAATCGTGAACTGCTAATGACAACAATGCGAGCTTCGTTTGCCGACTGTTGAATACAAGTGAAATATAACAATCCCCGATGATGTGTATGAATACACGAACACATGTACTGACTAAATACAACATAAAAAGACCAAATCTTTTCATTATACATGACGTGTCATTTTTATGAAGCTCGTCGAAGAAGAAAAAAAGTTAGATGGAAAACATGGATGGCGAGCACATTGTTTTGTATTTCCACCACGGTATTGGGTATAGGCCCTATTGTAAAATTAGTATCTCCTACGTATAACTAGTATTCCATATTTATGACCTAGTACCTCATACGTATGACTTAGTACAGTATATCCTACGTATGATTTATTATCTCCTATGCAGGGATGGGGTCAAATACAGATGGTCAAATACAAATACAAATACTCACAGCCAAATACAAATACAAATGCACACTCCCAGAGACCACCAAATACAAATACAAATACATTTCTTCAAATACAAATACAAAGGCAAATACATTTTGGGAGTCATTTATTCATAATGTTCATGGTGATTAACATGTGATTAAGTATACATCATGTTAGGCATGCGAAGGATTATTCAACCTATTCTCAAGGTTGAAACATGGTTTGTTAGTTTTACTAGTATTTAACATGCGAGTCCATCCTGGTTGCACTTCACGAACATGAGTTCTTTGAATCGGCTGTCGCTTAGATTGCACCTGTCCGGTCGGAACACCTTGCCAGCCACGCTGAATAGCCGCTCGACAGGGGCAGACGACGCTGGTGTCATGAAGTATTGTGAGGCCAACTGAGCCAGCTGGGGATAATGTGTGGCGTTTTGGACCCAGAACTCCAAGGGGTCCATCTCCTCTGGCTCACATTGTTCGGCCAAGTACTTGTCCACTTGGACATCTGCAGTTACAGTTTGGCGTCTTGTATCTGCTGGGCATTCCCCCAGGAAGCTGAAGAACTTGGAACGTTTAGCAGGAGGGGGCTGATCAGAAGATGTAGACGTTGGAGGTACCTCTGGCATGATGGAGATAACTTTATCCACCAAACACTGGCGAAGGTCGGCTACTTCTTGTGGAGAAGCCCACAACAGTTTCCAGCGGGGGTCGAGGGCGGCTGAGAGAGTGCAGGTCTCAATGCTCTCATCTTGGGACAAACGCTTGTCAACGGATGACGCCAAAGTGCGGACCAGCTTGGAGGCGTACTTCCCTTGTAATTCAGCTAACTGAGAGCGAAGGCCTCGAATACAGGGCAAGACAACACTGCAGCTAACCCCGTTCTGTACCTGGGAGAAGAGTGTAGCTCAAATGGGGTCAAAATCTCAATGAGCTCGTCCAGCAGTTTGTTTTCGTATGGTGAGAGTTTTCCCGGATAATCCAGTTTCTGCATGGTAGCATTGCTGACAAGACGGAATTTCTTTATCATCCTCAGCTGACTGTTCCAGCGTACTGCAGTGTACTGCTCCAATTTCAGTTCATTTTCGAAGAGCTCTGTTGCCACTGTGCTGTGTCTCACGTGTGTTACAAGTTTGCTGACCTTGCTGATAATCTTAGTCAGCCCTTGCCCCGTTTCCTTCAAACCATCCTTCACACACAACTGCAGCGTATGGGCAAAGCATGGATAATGCTCGGGGATGTATTCTAACAGCTCAGGGTCAGTGTCTGCGAGTTCATCCAGCTGTTGAAGACCGAAGTCTGGATCCATGTCCATGCCGACAGTTTGAGCTTCCATCCCAGGAAGCGTAACGAAGGCTTTCACCATGTTGGAGGCGTTGTCTGTCACAATCGACCCGACTTTGGTCTCCAGATCGAAAGCAGCGATGATCTCCTGATACTTTTGCTGGATGTGTTCAGCTGAGTGGGTTCCACGGAAACGGGTGCAGGCAAGCATAGCTGATTGAAGCTTGTAGTTGATGACAAAGTGACAAGTGATGCCAATGTATGACCGCATATCACGACTTGACCAGATATCAATGGTCAAGCTGACCGACTTCGCAGACTTGAGCTTGCCTCTCAGGGTTGTTTTCAGATCTGTGGATACATCTGGTAGGAGACGGGAACTCAGATATTTGCGGCTGGGCATCACATAGCTGGGGTTCAGGCACTCTATGAAGCTACGGAAATAGCTACATTCCACCACGGACAGAGCTTCAAGGTTGCCAGCGACGAAGGAGACCAGTTTGCGTGAAGCTTCTCTCTGACGTGGATTGTTGTGTTGCCATTTGGTTGTAACTGGAGTGGCAAACCGATCCAATGAAGGTTGCTCATTCTTGTCAGGTGTTTGTTGTTTCACTTGAGAGTGAATTGCTGCATGTCATCTCTGTATAAAGCAAAATAAGTTTCACTACAAGACCTTATGTTCATGATCATGATAATCATGTTGTAACAATCTAAATATCAATTAACAGAGCAATGCCAAAAATGTACTACATCTAGGTACATCTACTATCTAGAGTATTAAGGTTTGGTATCATTTATTTTGTTACTAGACTAAAGCGTAGTTTTGAAGATAGAAATCTGAGGGTCTGCTATTTGGAAAAAAAATCACAATAATATTGTATTCAAATGCAAGCATACTTGGTATGTCCTACATACTTGTTCAGGATAGCGCATACCAACTGACCTTAAGATGTGTCCATAAGTTAGTCGTGCTCTTTGTACTCCCAGCCACAGGTTTGTTGCAGTGTTTGCATTCCACTATATACTGATTAGGATTTTTTCCTGGCTGTATAGGGCCAAAACTGTTGAAAACGTTGCTGGACATCTTTGTGTCTTGCGATGTGATCATCAGCTAGGCTGGTTCCAGAATGAGGCAATAGTCTGATCCGGTTGTATTTATTGTGTGTGTAATCAGCCATGATGTAATCCCCAAAAAGGCCAGGACCAGACAATGGCCTATACAGTAAACCGTTTCTACAACTGTCTCTATCAATACAGGTTAATTATTCCTCCTTCCCACTCCCTCCACTCGCGCCCCACACCCCCCACTCCACCCCTCCTCTTGCACCAACCCTGTTGTTATTACACAAGTTACAGGGACTGGGAGCCTTCCTGATCTGTGTACTAATTTACCCAACCCTTTCCATGTTATCACAGGGAGCACTAACTAAACTTTGTCTTTCTATCGGGGATAATAAATTCTGGACCACAACAAGGCCCATGATCCTTTTGTTTTATTGTACACGCAAACAAAATGGACAACTTGGCATCCAGTTGTCTTTTTTACTGATCTGTGTACTAATAATTAACCCCACCCTTTCCATGTTATCACAGAGAGCACTAACCAAACTTTGTCTTTCTAATGCGGGATCATAAATTCTGGACCACAAAAAGGCCTGTGATCCCTGTTTTATTGTACACACAAACAAAATGGACAACTTGGCATCCAGTTGGCTTTTTTACCCTGTCCTAAACCTCCCATTCAGATCCTTATCATTGGATGTAATATACGTATATACACAAGAGAAGAGGAGTTATGCCACAAAAAATACCTTCCATGTATTTGATTGTATTTGATACATCCGTACCAGGACTTCTTCATGTGACATGTGAGCTTGCGACCATTCTTGTCTGTAAGCTCATGTAGCATTATGACATGGTGGGGCTACGCGAGTAGTAACATCACGGTTATGGTGCACAGGTGCAGGCAGGTTTATAAGACATTCGGTAAAACTCCGGTAATGGGGTATACCTCTTTACCATGGGGTCACCAAATTTTACCTTAGTGCCGTATCTCCGAACCACTATGGTTTGTCTTGGCATTAGTCCTGTGTCGGCTCCCACTGTTGACTCACATCAAATGCAAATATCGGGTTTCTGCTCCCTGACCACAGACAACTATAGCACTTGTCTGGGGGTACCCATAGGGGTGATTAATTGACCAGGGACGAGGTCTTTCCGAGATAGAGAAGCACCCTAGCATTATGACGTGGTGGGGTACTACACGAGTAGTAATACTACGGTTATGGTGCACATGTGCAGGCAGATGTATAGGACATTCGGTGACACTCCTGTCATGGGGTATACTTCTTTGTCGTGGAGAATTTATCTTTACACTCATATCCAGGAAGTTGCTGGACGTGGATATATTCTTGTTAATAGGTGCATTAAGGAACACCAACTTCACGTCCATCTGGTGCCATTCACTGCCATTAATAGGAGAAAGTCTGAATGGTTGTGAAACGAGTTGTAGGTGAGACTGTTTCGTCATAGTCCATACCTTGTGAATATCCTTTTGTGACATTTCAACCTTGAATTTCACATCATCACCTGTGTCGTTTGCAGTGAGTGCAGACATTTCAGCATCCATTGTAGCTGCCCACTGTTCAGCATGTTCAGATTGGACTGCTTGTCTTGGGAATGATAGGCACTATTGTGTATGCATGGCATACACTACTGCATACGCATAGTTCACACTGCTTGCATATTGGTAATATTGTAGATATGCTGGCTTCTGTCTGTGTACGCAATGTGTATTTCTTCGAGTCAGTCTCAGCCTTCGTGTGCTCCTTCTGTTCATGAGAGGCTCCAGGGTGTTGTGCTTCGTCAGCACCTGAGGTGTCGTCACCCTGGCCTCATGGTTCTGTTGTGTTATCACTAGCTTTGTGACTTGATGTGAGTTGGGGTTCCCAGCTGTCTGCATCGGCTGCTGGATCATGAACAAGGACATTTCGTGAAGTTGTCACAGTGATGTTTGGCTGGTTGCGGACTTAGCAACCCTGATTCATTTGGGTTATGCCCAGAAACACACGTGGAAGTTTATCCTTTTGACTTGTGATCAGGTACTTATGTACTTGTCATATATCTATTCCATAGGGTTGGTTTCGGATTTCTAAATTATTTTCATAGGTTGTTGGGCAGTTGTATATTAATTCCATCAGGTGTACAATAGAAACAACTACATTTAACACACTGTCTACCCCTGATGACGCTATGTGTCTTTGGGTAAACTATTTGGTCGTACTGGGTTCAATATTGTATTTTACGTTTGTTGTTGTCATCATCAAAATTTGGTTGTATTGGTGGTAATAGATTGATACTTACATCGATCAAGCGTGCGTTTTGGTCCTTCTACAAAGACTGTACATGGTGCGCCAAATGGGTGGATGTGCCTCATCTTAGGTTTCTCTGTAATGAACATCTCGTAGGCAGTCATTTTTTTTCTGGCGTTGGTAGCTCTGGTTCTGCAAGTACTGTGCATGTCTCACTGCATACTGCCTGAGTGACTTGAGAGGTCCGGCCTCAGAAAGCAAACAGTGTGAAATGTCCAGTAGATTTCATCATACACATTCGGACTTTCCATTTTGGAATGGAGGAAATGGAATGGAAAACATTTTTGGCGTACATGTCTGCTCGTTCTCCGAGCATCTTGTACACGTGCCTCCTTGTTGCTATTGTGACGTTGACATCCCTTGCATTACATACTGTAGTCGCAGAATGTCATTGTCCGAGGGTTTTGTGTCACTCATCGAGTGTCCTCGTCCCACGCGTGTGACATGGCAAGTGTTTGTAAGAAGTAGAGCCAGAGTATATAGAGCAAGATCCCTTGCTGAAAGTGACCTCTTTACCAGCTTCTGTTGCCGCTCAGACTGAGAACAGACTTGTCAGGAATATAGGTGCTAAAAGCGCGTTTTTCAGTGTGATGTCATATATGTTCCCACGTGAGTCCAATATGGTGTACTTCGCGTCGGCCTTTGCCACTGCTAGCTCGTTGCTACATCCACCGTCTGCCAGTCCTATGTAATGGCGTTTCGGGTTGTACGTATCATCGTAGGAGATGAAGTGTTTATTGACTGGTTTTCGTGTCGGGTTTTTTTTGTTCTGCTTTAACATGTCCCTGTTTTTGACAGTATTGGCACACCAGTTTTTTTTTCACGACAGTTACGGGACTTGTGGCCATTTTTTCCACACGACAGGCATTGTGTCTGTTTAAAATCAGACTGTGGCTTCTTTTTCATCGCCATTGCTGTAGCTGTACTGTGCGTTGATGACCGTGGTGCTTCCTTACTTGCATGGTTTTCGTCTCATCCATCTGTATTTGTGACGACGAATGTTTTGTAGTCGTCTGGTAAAGCCTGCCGGAGTATTGCGTAGACCAGGCTGTCTGTGATATTTTCTCACATAGCGTTGAATTCTGTAGATGCTCGTTCTGCACGGATCGAGTAGTCGGTGACATCTTCATCTGGCGACATTCTGATTGTTGTCAATTTTTCTGGTGTTTTCTGTACTGGCGTAATTATCACATAAGATTTTGAGTGCTTTTCGTTCGTCATGTGATGTGTCTGTCACGATAATTTGAGGGGATCGTTCGTCGAAAACTACGAACGAGTGTTAGGGCTTGAAGGTTTGATGTGAAGAACCTGCCGAGTGTTGCACGATAACGGAAGCGTAAAGCCCCAGTCCCATATGAGGCCGGTGCACTGCGACAATACACGGTGAAGCACGGCAGATTGGCCTCCAAGATCGGGGTGGTACAGCATTAACCGGCATCTGTTTTTCACAAAAATCATCCCGTTTCACCCTGGTGTGTATTGAAGCCGGCGGTATGACAGCACATCACGGCGGATCAAGGTGGAGCCCCAGTGGTAGCCGGCACCAACACGATGTCAACACGGCGAATGCCGATGTACCCCGGAGGTCATCCCGGAGCACCATTTAGTATCCCGGACCATGCCGGCGTCAACACGGCACTTCACGGTGACAAGCACGTTGTACCCCGGCGTATGATGGCCAATGCCGGAGCAACACGGTTGTAGCCAGCAGTAAAAAGATGTCCACACGGTGAATGCCGTTGTATCACGACTGAGCCCCGGTAGAGCCCCGGCGTTTCATGTACTTGATTTTGTGTTGTAATTATATTAAATACAGAGATACTTTTAGTTATCTTCATTATAAATATTTGAACGCCTGATAATTTTTTTTTCTTCATTTGGAAATTAAATTTGTTTCACTGCAATAAATGATATTACAAATTGGAAGAAAGTATTGCGAAATAATTAGAAATACAAGAATGTCAATATGAAGGTATATACAGCAACTGATTTAAAATTATGCACTGATGTTATTTTAGAGGATTTATTATCGCACTCGGTGGTACTTACAAAATCCCAACATTATATTCCCGTGAAAGAAAACTGCGGACTTTTTTCCTCTCGGTATTAGTGCCTACATATGTATGGCGACATTTGTGTAGAATTTTCCCGCCAAAATTGACACCTATTTAAGCATTATGATGAGTGTTCATGGCGTCACACCAGAGCCCAAACTTCATGAATATGATAAATTTTGGTTCAAACAAGCAATAGCGTGTATGTCGTTCATGTAAAAGATGAAATAATTTTATCTTCTTAGATAATTTAGAAAATTTATTTTTTTAGTTTTGAGTAAAGGTCCCTAGCAACGGCATTGCTATGGGCAGTTTCTAAGGGATGGTTGCTCTGGTGATGTTCAACTCCACGTATTCACGGTATATTTTTCATTGCGACGCCACAAAACAATATATTTTGTGATATAATATCAAATCCAGATTTAGCATCCAAATATAAGTAAATAAAATAGTTACACTGGTGTGATGTCATGGATGATAGTGTTAAATTTGGTTGGAAATAATTAGAATAAATCATCATAACTTTGGAACGAATGCAGATAATAAAATGCAGTGAAAAAAAACATTAGTTCACACGATTCACCCTTTATTCACTCTATATTGTTTTTAGTTTGACTACCCAATATATTGGTAATGTAATATCAGAAACCCATATGGGTTTCTGATAATATCTATGGGACCCAGGTTCACCACGGCATCAACCGTAACTCACCGGCGCCGCTACGTTCCATCACGTCGCCAACACGGCGTTCACACGGTGCATGCCGGAGAGTCAAAGAGCCTGTGCATCCCGGATGTTTTTGACAGTCCAAAACCTCCGGGCTCGACTGACGGTCACCTGCGGTGCATCATTTTCAATCCCGGAGCATCTCGTCACATCGTGACTCGTCCCGACGTCAACACGGTGCAGAGGCCGTTCAACCCTGGTATTCCTCCGGGATGCACCTTGCTCCACCGGCACCTATATGGGACTGTAGCTTTACACTCGAGGTGTGGGGCGAAGAGTCAGGCTCCATCCGATGATGCTACGAATAGGAATCGGGGGGGGGGGGGGGGGGCAGTGAAATCCGTACCTGTTTTCCCAGGCGTGTAGTCAGACATCTAGTTAAAAAAAAGTGTTGAGTCGAAGCCAAGGTCTTTGAATCTTCGTCACGGCACCAATTGAAGCGGTTTCTCCATCAACACTGAATACACAACCTTTTTACGGATCACATAGAGTCTTTAAGCTTTGTACAAAGTCAGAGCGAATGTGATTTTCCAAGCGTTTATTGTCCAACCAAACGATAAATTTCAATTTCTGTTTCAGCAATTACTCGTTAACTTGTGAACAGTCCGGTTCCACAATATTATAACGTGGTATTCCAGTTCACAATGTACCCTTTATATCCTTAAGTAGTAGCTCATCTGCAGTTAGACTTCCATACTAGCTCACTAACTTTGTCTGTCTTGGAACCATGCGTCTTTACAAGATGTATTATGTATTTGTAGAGTCCTGATTGGTGGAGTTGTGATATATGCAAGTGTTGCTAAGGAGGTGCAAGTGTGTGCGGTTGAGGATGTACAATGCTTGTCGAAAGTGTAGAGTGGCGCTGTAGAAGTCTGCATGTGTATGTAGTGTAAGATACATACACATGTAGTAGGTGTTGGGGGACTGAAAGCTGGTAAAGACAACAATATCAAGAATGTATTTATACTGAGATCTAAAAATTCTTCATTGCGAGAAAAGTAACGAAAACAGTAGAACAAATTCACAAGCTGGCAATGTATACTAGTAGTTTATTCCAGAAGATTGTTCTCGAAGTATTGATCGACTATCGAAATATGAATATGAGAGGACTCGTTAAATAAGGAACTATTTCCACTTCGTGATGGTCAAACCATCAGTTGATCATCCTTGTCGTTTTTTACAAGAGATTACGCCACTCCACTATATCTTAGTTTTGTCTAAGATTGTTAGATGGAAGTCTACTGTGTTTAGAAGTACCTGTCATAAACCACCAAGCGTGAATAATCAGGCTCTCCAGATGAAAATAGTTAAGAATAACTTTTGTTGCTCTCCATAGAACTAAAGTTTGTTAATCTCTCCATAGAAAGTGTCCTTAGAAAAAGTTCCTTAAAAAGTGTCCATAGAAACTGCAAACTACATTGCCGTGGGTGAATTATGCTCATGAAGAAAAGTACAAAGCCATGTAAAACTTGTTGACATGGCATCACAACCAAGGTCCCAACTATGCGTAGTTTATTCAGTCATTCCTTTTCCATTGTTGTCTTCGCCCATATATATTTAATGTGCATGCACACGTTGAAAATACATAACTTAATCATGAACTGTCACACGAGAGAGCTTTCAACCTATTCCAGGCGTGAGTGATGAGGGCAATGGTCTCAGCGTACAGTCACGTTGTGTCCGCCACTTAACATTCTGACAAAACAGCTTCTGGATTCTTCACAGAAATTTTGATCGATACGTCAGTTGAGCAAACGCTGTACGTGTGTATCCTTGTAGTTTTTTTCACGTAGACAAACATGTTTCTCGTTCAATGCGCACGCGACGAGTTTCCAAGCACCATTCCTTATTATGAACTTTGAAACTGATGGATAACTTCCACATCTCTCATGTATCTATGGTGTATGAAATCCGCGACATATAAAGGCTAAAGTTCGCCATCAATGGTATGGTATGCAGAAAGGCTCCTGTGAAATACACAGGTATGTTGGAAATGATTTCTAATCCTTGTATCAAAGTGTATATATTTATTTTGACCGCTGTCTTCACCATTTTTACATTGCCAATTAAAATTTCACGTGAACCAACTGGCACACTTCCTGTAGGCTATATATATAGAAGTTAATGTTCAAGAGCTATATTTCCAAAGATCAACTCGCACACTTTGAGACACGCATACTGTATTATTGTCTTTCACCAGGTAACCTCGATCAAGCGGTTGGATCCTATAGAAGCGATAAATATATCATGGTTAAATTACTTCCTGTATTCACATAAAACAAACTCAAACTGTTTGATAAAATGTTGTCTCCAAAGACCATTTATTGTGGGCATATCCTTAGTCAATCACGAGACTATCGAGAGGGGCACCAACATTACACAATCAGTGGTGGACATAAGGCTGCGTTCGAGCTATTGAAGTCATGTTATTACATTATTAGGGCCTGAAAGCCAAAACTTCTATGGCACTTTCAAATACACCCATAATACTCTCAAGATAGAAACCATACAAGCTGCAGGACAGTTTTTAAGCAAACATTTAGTACTGATTAGGTGCGCGAGAATTATTATGGTGAAGTCGTTTTAGACTATCGCTGCTGTCACTTTTAAAATCCGCTAGCCGCGATTCATTTGTAGAATATAATCTTATCGCAGGTATATATTCTAACTTCTCTGTTAACTGCTTTCCGACTTGTCTTGGTATTCACATCACGACAAGGTAGCACAGACCAAAAAAACAGAGAAGCCAACATGTCACAAGGTGACGTCATCGCTATCGTGGCATTGAACAGTGAAGGAAGATCGAATATTACAAGATGTAGGGGGAGCCTGGTGTCCGGAGACTGGGGGTTGTTCCTAGGAGGTGTCCCGGCTATATATTCGGAGCCACGGTGTTCTACCACCATTTCCAACAGATAAGTTATAAGCAAACATCGCTGAATCGCAGAACTTTTGCAATTAACCAAATATGATCGGGAAAGTTGCCGTCGTGAGCTGTGCAATCATCAGCATCGCAAACGGAATTGCTTTCAATTCTATGGGACTGACTCAATTTCCACACAGTGGCATAGCTAACAACATTTTATCACTTTTCGTCAAGAACAATAACCTCTCGGTCGTAGACTATCTAGAACCGTACCCGAATCTTCGCATCTTCGACGCCTCGATCAACAAAATAAATCAATTTCCTGACCTGCTAAACGTGTCTTCGACCCTGAGGACCCTGAACGTTAGCTACAATTTGATCCCCAGTGTTCCCGCAGTCATACTCGGCAGAATGGTAGCTTTGATGAAGCTGTACATCCAGCAGAACCCTATCGTCTATTTCCCGGACGTGACTGGTACACCGAACCTTTGGTACATGAACTTGGGGGATACTGAGCTAACAGAGTTTCCCGTGCTCACAAACATGGGGCAGTATATCACGAAGATCGTTCTATCTAGCCCATACATTGAAAGGATTACCGTCGAAGCTTTGGCCGCCCTCCGTCACATCTACTACATCAACTTCAAGTTCATGGCCGTCGGACTACCGAACATGTGCCGGATGGACACGAGCGTCAGAAAGCTGCAGATAGGCACCCAGCTGTTCACACAACCTTGTAGTCAGGATTTCATGTGGGCCAAACTGTCGTCAATGATCGCAAATGTCACATTCCATGCGACGTGGGCGTTCGCTTGCAACATGTCGGAGACGGTCCGGTACGAAATGGCGTCAGTGAACATCACAGACCTCATCCAGAGAGGTGAGTTCCACATATATTCACCTATGTAAATGTCACCAGTACAAGCCACAAGCGAGCATCCTCCTGCTAGCCGCCAACATTTCCATGGTTGGGGTCAGGTCATGGTCAGGTTGAGATTCTGGTGCGTCCGAAAGTCATGAATAGTAGTAATTTTACTCGAAGTCATGAATCAAGTATGTAGTTCTTATAACCTTCCCATGTCCGTGAGTGTGACTAAAATGTGTGTAGTGATTGCATGTGTGTCAGAGCTGGAGTCAATCAAGATCATTATTTACCCATGGATGGATAGTAGCTTGCCGCATTTGAGGCGTGAAATATGTTTTTATATGTCTAATATTGTCATATCTGTCCACTATACATGTATTGTGATATTATTATACATTATACTTCTCGGGTTGGATTTTCACAGCTGTGTGGAGATTGACCACTATGGATTTCCTTCTTTGCCATCTCAAACCAACGTATCCATTGAGTTTTCATGGCTTTCAGGTTTATTTTTCCGCACATATATGTATAACGAACCGTCAACGAGACTGAACAGGGCTACCTTATACATTGATATGGCATCGAATCGACGTGTAGATCGACTCGGTACAAACGTTTGTCACCAATGTTTAGGTTCCCGCTTGAATCTGGAGCAAATGAGCAACATGACTTGACCCCGATACAAAATGGGTCACCCTCGGCAGCTGGCTCAGTGCGCGGGGTGTGAAATTCATTCGCCCAGAAACATATTGTGACGTTTCCTTGAATATGTGTTTGAGTAGATCTGAGGAATAACAGTACAACTTTAGCTTAAACCAATCGCTCATTTTCTATGTTTTACGTTCTAATTTATCCGTTGAACTTATCATAAAGCACATAAGATATTTAGCGGTCGCCTATTACTATAAAGATTTGAGAAGGCTCTAAGATTAGGCCTCTTAACCCCTGAAATGTATTACTACTTATCGTTCCCTTTTTGCAGGAGACACAGCGTATTTCCAGAAGATATCGGACTTGAATGATTTTTACTGTTACCCTAAGATCATGTTGGAGGTTCCTCGAGTCTCGAGTGCCGTGGAGTGTGGAACATTGTGCTTGAAGGACATGGAATGTCTGATGGCAGGCTACGACAACAGCACGAGAACATGTGCTCTAGCCAACGGGGAACCGGGCTATGAGTGGCACTTCAGAAAATACCCAACTTGGGTCACATTTGAAACGCGCTAACCATAAACAGCAACAACAACAACAGCCAACACTACTACTATAGCTTCTACTGTAAAATGTGATATAGTCAACACAAAATCACAAATGATATTTGTCCACAGTTTTGTTCAGAATCGTCAGATCAAATCGAAATTTTATGTGCTCTTTTTTGGCATTTTTATTACCGTGGTGGTGCGTCCATCATCCGTCGTCGTCATCGACGACGTCGTCTATCTACACTTTTATCTCTAAAGTTTACGGTCGAATCATGTTTGAAAATTTTCACAGAAATATTGAAAAATATTTGAAGAGAGAGGTGACCAATGTTTTACATTGACGGGTATTTTTTTTTTTAAGGATTGATTGCATGTGATCGTCATGAACCTGGCAGTGACCAGCTGTCCATTTACTTATAATGTAAATATAAAGGTAACAAATTCATGAATTTACACACTTCCAATCAACGTGAAACTTTGCCTTTCTGATTGTTAGCCATCAAGGATTACTAACCGAGACTCTGTTTCTTACTAAGCAATGTTAAATTTGTTAAATTCATCGTTTTCATATGTCATTTTCCGACCTATTTCTCAGTCTACAAAATACACTCACAACAATGCGAGCGAAAGGATTATGCTGTGCAGCAAATAGCTAGTGAGGCCAGTAAAACTCATAGGTGATATGCACTCGGGTGCACCGAGGTGTTTGGGATTATGAATGTTCAGCTCATTGTATTCATCTCACAGAAAGTATAGCCCTAGATATTCTCATTATTTTGACGACAACAAGGAATAAATATATGCAACAGCCAGTGCTTGTCAAGCAGAACACTCGAATCTTCGTTTTGGTGAAACGTATAAAATGATTTATTCAATCATCAAATTGCACAGCTTTCGTGATATCATTTATGAAACCATGTCTCGGTTCATCATCCATGCGTAATTGTGTGTGTGCTAGCCAAGTTTTAGGTCAGGGGATTGTATTGTTTTGGTGATTTTGTTACCTTTACATTCGCATTATAAGTCAATGGAAAAGTGCCTCAGTGCAGTCACCGGTAAGTTACGTGCAATCACACCTTAAATGACGCAAAAGAGTATCGTTGCCCTTGAAGTAGGCCATTTTGACCCAAACTTAATTTTCCTATGCTTTATAATGGGACATATTATTGCTAGTATCTAACTTTAAATTGGTATCAGAGATTACGAATCAATTATGGACGTATAGAAAATGATATATGCTGAATATCCTCATGACCTTGAATTTTACCTTTGAGCTCATTTTCAAGGTCAGATAACAAAATGGCTAATACCTCTCTTACTATCAACTTTACAGCTTGAGAATCAATTGTGGACAGATAGGAAATGATATATGCTGAATATGCTCATGACATTGACATTGGAGTTTATTTTCAATGTCAGAGTACGAAATGGCTAATATCTCTCATATTATTACAGCTTATGAATCCATAGTGAACATATAGGGAATGATATTCATGGAATAATCTCAGGACTTTGAATTTGACCTTTGACCCCCTCTCCCAGGTCAGAGAACAAAATGGCTAATATCTCGCTTATTATCGACTTCACAGCTTAGGAATCAATTGTGGACATATAGGAAATGATATGTGCTGAATACTTTCCTGACCTTGAATTTGAACTTTGATCTTATTGTCACAGAATGGCTAATATCTCGCTTAATATAGAATTTACACTTTAGGTATCAATTGTGTACATATAGTAAACGATGTATGCTGAACATTTTCGTGATCTTGAATTTGATCTTATTTGCAAGACCAGAGCACAAAATGGTTACCTCATTTCCAAAGTCTCAGGATAAAATTGTTCATATCTCTCTTATTATCGAATTTACAACTTAGCAATCAATGTTGGGCATATCGGAAATATGGCTAATAATAAAATATAAAACATATATTGTCAAGTAACCATTTTTAGACTTATACCCCCAAAACTGAAAATGTTGGCAATCTACTGTAATGCTAAATTTGGTTCCAAATAAGATCAATTCGAAATTGTACGTGTTTATTTGGCATTTGTAGACTCCTGCCCCAAAACTGAAAAGAATGGCAATCTACCCCAATGACAAATATGGTCCCAAATGAGATCACACGAATTCAAGCAAATTTTGGCATTTCGTGATCTTTATTCCGATGAGAAAAGCTACAGTTGTGATGTTTTTTACTCAGAAGACACATGAGAGTGTGTTTTGAAGAAATTTCTTTCTGGAGCCTTCTGCAATTCAAATATCGAATCACATGCCAAATTGTGTTCAGACTCGCAAATTTCATGTTTGAGGTGAAATCCAACATTGTAGTAGATTACCTACTTTTCAAGATAGACGTCTGAAATTCGGTGAAAATGGTTTCATGCCAAATGGAAATAATGTCAAATGTCAACTTGATCCGACAATCGCAAACAAATATACGGCGAACATCGTTTGAGGTTTTGTGTAGAACTTGACTTTACCTTTCTTATCTCATGTGGAAGTGAAAAAAACACAATTTATTTGAAGCTTTACTTTTTGTGTGAGTGAAGCACCCACGAAGCAATACTTTCAATAATTTAGCCCACATATTACCTTGGAAATGTCTTGGCAAATATCACTTCATTGACCCAATGTCGAAAGTGCTACATCGGGTTACCTTCTTGGGAAGGCTTCGTCCTTAGGTAAAATAATATGCACTATGTCAAAATTTCGTAGTGTAGATTTCGAAACACATAGTCGCATTCCATACTCAGGTTTTGATATAACCGTGCCGTTGAGGACATAGCGTAGTGGCTGAATTCGACGTTATGGGACGCCTAAGCAACAACAGACCAGCGCCAATGAGACCTCGAGCAGGGTGGCTCGTGCGGTCCAAGTAAATTGTGCTTCTTGGACCTCTAAATTCGACCAGGACTAAAAAGTTGCGATACGGAATAAATGGTGTGTTTCCAATGAACGAGTAGTAGTACGGAGCATCGCAAGGCAATTGGGCCGAAGGTGCTGATCCACCAGTAGCATCACATTGCGAACAGTGTATTTACATAATTACTACTTCCTCTTGAGATCGGACATACATGTATTTATGTACACTGACATGCATTCAGGAGAAATGAAAGATGATGTGCAAAAACTGTAAAAAAAAACCCTGTGTGAAAACTATATCGATAGAAATAAATGGATTGACGTGTTTTCTCCTATTCATTTTATGTGAGCTTATTCGTGTGATCATGATCGTGATATAGCAAACAGAAATATCCATAGAACCACATATTAATCTAAAACAGAAAATACTGAAACTTGAACATCAATTTAATTAAGAAGTAGAAGTTTTCATAGACAATTATTCACATAATACATTACCCTCCTCCTTTAGTGGCGTATTTGATATCCAGGCAAACTATTACAGAAGAATTGTTTTCTTATTCAAACCGGCGATTCAAGAGCAATGACACTTATACACGTCACAGAGGTACTAGTATATGAGGGGAATCTTTTGAAACAAATAATCTCAAATTAAAAGTGGTCAGACAGTTTTTGAGAATATGGCCGCCAAAGTCCAAAATTGACCATTTTTCAACAAAAATGACCGCCATTTTGAAAAAAAAAATTGAAAATAAAAGAACTGAAAAATACCTCGCTCTTGAAATATTTCTAGGTATTTTTGTGTGAGAATTTTAGAAAGATTCGACCGTTAACTTACACCCATACACGATCGTCAAACTTTCCTCAAATTCACCACTTCCATAAGCCAGGGTTCATTGGTCCGTTGACCTAGGGAGGCGTGGAATCAATACCCAGTACAGGGTCCGACAGAAGCGAGGCACGAGTGCACCGAGTCCCAAGCGGACGGGGGTCTGGGGCCCACTTAAGGGCCCCAGAAGCCCAACGCTTTATGGCGTTTGCTGGTGCTTTCTAGCCCTATTCTGGGTACACATAACCATTGGCGAGGCGCAAGCGCAGCGAGTCCCAAGGGGCCGGGGGTCTGGGGCCCATCAAGGTCCCCAGAAGCTAAACGCTCTCTGGCGTTTGCTGGTGCATTCTAGCCCTGTTTTGGGTACATATTACTCTCGGTGCAGGGAGGAACAGGGACACAGTCTCTCTGAAGAGGGGGCATAAAGACATCATTTTGTCTGAAAAGGGGGGCACGTGCCCCCTGTGCCCCCCCCCCCCTCCTAGATACGCCTATGCTCTATTAAGTATTCCGAGCAAACAAAACAGGGTCCGTTATCCAATCTCATAGTCCGGGGACAGAAAGTCATATCAGGCATACGAAGTGAGAGTAAACAAAAATGACAGGGAAACTCATGAACCCCCAAAAATGGCCATTAGGAGGTGATGTCAGGTGTTCCGGAAAGAGTGAGCACTTCCTGCCCCACTAGTGGCACCCGTCATGAATTCCAAAATCAACATGAAAATAGATCTAGTTGCATGGCAGACATGGATTTGGTGTATCAACCAGATCATGATGACGTCCATAGAATTTCTTAAAGCTGCTGCCATCGAATGTATGCAATATTTTTTTCAAAACCAATGTTTGCATCTAATGCAATATAACAAAAGGTGTGCTCAATGATTTTGACGATTACAATCTGTCCGAGTTGTCTTTTTTCATCCGTTTTAGTGCCCATTTTGTACCGGTTTTGTAAATAAACAAACGAAGTGTATCCATCAAACCCGAATGTAAAGAAATGCTCAAATCGCGTTTAAAAGTCCACATCGAGTATATTTTCCAGTTCGTATGTGCATATATAGTGTAGTTATGAGAAAATAATCAGTGATATACCATGATGCGCGTGGAATCGTCAGTCTATCCCGCATTTCTATGCTTTGTTTATATCTGCGTGTGATGGATACAGTTCCTGTATTTACGCGAGAACCGCCTGTTCAGATGAGCAAAATTTCCCCGAGGACTGGTTATTTTCATTACTTTTGATGTCAGTATGTTTCATTCAGTTAGTGTAGCATGTTTAATATGAAATATAGTTTTAAAAAAATATTGAATGGTTTCAAAGGCAGCTGCTTTAACTACAATATAGTAGTACCGACGCTGTCCCTTTTTGGAGAAAATGAATTATTGATTAGTTTTTTAAGCTGAGACTTAACTTGTTTCACTTAACTTGTTTCATACTATAAAATAGTATTCTTAACTTCCAGCATATTGAACGGCTAACAAAATGGCAGCGGCCAAAGCATTTTCCTGGAGCGTTTGCTATACAGCCGCTGAGGCGGATGCAAATAACAATATTACATGGATTGATGTAGTCCACTTCAAACAACTCGAAATTAATGGAATCAATAACATTAAATACCGGTATACATGTATGTGTGAATAATTGTTTGCATCCAAAATCATACCGTATCCGAACATGACTTTCCCGTCCTAACGTAGGAAAATGTGAAAATGTATATACTTTTATCCATGAGACCGGCTCAATTCATGATAACAATGATGATAGTATTATGAAAAACAAAGATTTTACAACATTATTGTGAAGTTGTTTCTTCCCAAATATACACAGATCGAGTGTCCGTTTCACACGATGCGACACAGTTTTCAGCGCATTTGGCGTCAGCGTCAATTCATGATGCCGTGTGTCTGCTACATGTTAATCATGCTGAAGTAGGTGCATTAGTTGTCCTCATTCACTACTCCGATTACGGGCTTCACGGAATATCAACACAGAATCAAAGTGTCAGTGGCAAAATCAGGTTTCTTACAAACATCTGTGTGAGGAAATTGCAAGAAACGAACAATTATAAAATTACACTTTCCGTTACATGGATGACAAGTCGCTGGGTATTCCCAAGTTTGGCGAATATTTGGATGTTATATACTTTGTATCCCAAGGACCTCACAGTTGAAGATGCTAAACTGGTCTACAATTCGAGCTATTTAGACCTAATGTTAGTTTTCCCATAGTCGATTTCGCGTTAGCAATACCCCTATGTTGCGAGCACATGGTGTGTTTGTTTCACAACTTACACATTATAGTATGCCCAGATAGCCTCCCAGCTGATCCAACAAAAAATATGTTTACGAAGACCAATAACTGCTCTTAAGAAATGCTATGAGCATAATCACTATCTGGTTGATGAGTATATCAAGTCTAGCTACAATAACAAATGGGCAGCAAAACTTGTTTGCAAGTATTCGGATTTTATGACGGTAGCCACAAGCGGGACAGGAAATGCTCACTGTTTCCGGAATATTTGAATCTACCTCCTTATAGCCATGAACAGAGGTCCATGAAATTCATCAAGATTTCCAATTTTGTCTATCACTGGGATTGGAGATAAGAAAACGAACTCGGATTCTATCACTTAAAATACGTTATACTTTATACGTGACGTGATCGAGAACAGTGGGAAAATATGTAAATAAATAGATGATTAATGAATAGGCCTATTCTATGGAGCCCCGCTCGTGCCAAAAAAAGTGAAGTAAATTTTTTAATGATATACTTAGTCATACTTATGAGATACTAACAAATGCGTTTGAGGTACTAACTCAAACATAGGCGATACTATGTCATACTCATATGTAGGAGATCCTAACACATATGTAGGAGATATTTCACTACGTATAGAAGCATATTGTAATGACCAAGCGACTGTGATAACTCGACTCTCTTCATTTGTCAGGATGAAGCGGCATCAATAAGGCTCACTCAGCCATCAAATTGACTTTTGAAGTTTTATCTATCACTGTGAAATATCCCTAATTCTCATCATCAGTTTTCTCCAAAGAATATTCTCTCAATCGGGAAATTCACATATCAATAGCATTTACACCAAAGCTATGAAACGTCTTGATATATTCAATGTCTTCAAGTTTAAGCTCGACCGATCAGCACTTGAGAGATTTTATCTCTCTTTCGTGCGACCGATTTTGGAATATGGAGATTTTGTATGGGCAGGAGCTCATGAGTATAATCTCCAAAAAATAGATAAAGTCCGTGCTTTAAGAATTGTCACGGGAGCCACCGAAAGGTCTAACATTAGCAATCTATATTTGGACATGGCGTGGCCATTATTGGGCGATAGACGTAACATGCACAAACTATGCTATTTCTACAAGATCGAAAATAACATGGCACAAGCGTATTTAACTGATATCACGCCGTCGTCTGTTGAGGCACGGACGAATTATCGGCTAAGATCTCGTCATAATGTATCCAACTTCCGAACGCGAGTGGAATCTTTTCGAAAATCCTTCTTTCTGTCCACTATATCTACATGGAACTCTTTACCAATTGACATTAGAGATCTGCCGACATGCGGTGCATTTCAAAACAGATTAAAAAGTGACTTGTATGGAAATAAAAAGGCATGGTACATGGTTGGGGAGCGCTTCACTAATATTCATTATGCAAGATTGCGCATTGGTCATTTATGCTACAATTTACATGTCATTGATAGACCTGATTGTAAGTGTGGTTGGTCATGTGAGGACCCCAAACACTACCTTTTTGATTGTATTTTATATAGTGATTTTCGCCAAACGCTTTTCAACGTGTTAAATGATTTTTGTCCCTTAAACGTTGATGTATTGTTATTTGGTGATGAAAATATGTCCTTGAACGAAAATATCAAAATATCCCTAGCCGTACAAAGCTATATGAAGGAAACCCATCGCTTCGAGACTGACTACAAAAAAGTCTGATTCGGAATCTTTTCTGGTAGTCCTTGGGTTGGCAGCATGCCGCGGCTGACCTTTGGACTGCCAGTATGTTCCTAGTCATTAATCACATTTTGTTAGCATTAATTATAATCATTTACTGTTATTTATTGTTATTATTATTATATTTGACTCACGTCCTGTTTACTGGTTAATAACAATTTTGGTTGATGAATTTGTGAATATAGAATTTTTTTCTGATGAGCCAGTACATATTCAGCTGTCTGGATTTTATTGGTGTATGATTGGGGATGTTTCTGGTAGTCCTTGGGTAGGCAGCATACCGCGACTGACCTTTGGACTGCCAGTATGTTCCTAGTCATCAACAATATTTTGTTATCGCTAGTTATAATCAGTTACTGTTATTATTGTTAATACTATTATATTTGACTCACGTCCTGCTTACTGGTCAATTACAATTTTGATTGATGAATTTGTAGATACAGAATGTTGTTATGATGAGCCAGTACATATTCAGCTGTCTGGGTTTTATTGGTTTATGATTGGGGATGTTTCTGGTAGTCCTTGGGTAGGCAGCATACCGCGGCTGACCTTTGGACTGCCAGTATGTTCCTAGTCATCAACAATATTTGGTTATCGCTAGTTATAATCAGGTACTGTTATTATTGTTAATACTATTATATTTGACTCACGTCCTGTTTACTGGTCAATTACAATTTTGATTGATGAAATTTGTAAATACAAAATGTTGTTATGATTAGCCAGTACATATTCAGCTGTCTGGGTTTTATTGGTGTATGATTGGGGATGTTTCTGGTAGTCCTTGGGTAGGCAGCATACCGCGGCTGACCTTTGGACTGCCAGTATGTTCCTAGTCATCAACAATATTTGGTTATCGCTAGTTATAATCAGTTACTGTTATTATTGTTAATACTATTATATTTGACTCACGTCCTGTTTACTGGTCAATTACAATTTTGATTGATGAAATTTGTAAATACAAAATGTTGTTATAATGAGCCAGTACATATTCAGCTGTCTGGGTTTTATTGGTGTATGATTGGGGATGTTTCTGGTAGTCCTTGGGTAGGCAGCATACCGCGGCTGACCTCTGGGCTGCCAGCATATTCCTAGTCTTCAATAATATTTTGTTATCGCTAGTTATAATCAGTTACTGTTATTATTGTTAATACTATTATATTTGACATCACGTCCTGCTTACTGGTCAATTACAATTTTGATTGATGAATTTGTAAATACAGAATGTTGTTATAATGAGCCAGTACATATTCAGCTGTCTGGGTTTTATTGGTGTATGATTGGGGATGTTTCTGGTAGTCCTTGGGTAGGCAGCATACCGCGGCTGACCTCTGGGCTGCCAGTATATTCCTAGTCTTCAAAAATATTTTGTTATCGCTAGCTATAATCAGTTACTGTTATTATTGTTAATACTCTTATATTTGACATCACGTACTGCTTACTGGTCAATTACAATTTTGATTGATGAATTTGTAAATACAGAATGTTGTTCTGATGAACCAGTTCATGTTCTACTAAATGGGTTTTGTTAGTGTTCGTGTAATTATTGTACTTGCAGCTGTATGGTGGTGGTGGATTCATTTTTTAATTTTGTTGTTGTTGTATATTTGATGCACTAATTTTGTCCCTCTCACCGGAAAGATCTTTATATAGGCATGTCTTGTTGATCAATCCAAATAAATATTGTTTATTAAAAAAAACCGGGAAAGTCAGAGAAAAGCAATATGTCAATTTAATATTTTATTGAACTCCCAAATTCATATCAAACAGTCACACATCAATCATCATGTACCGGTACCAATCAAAATGCATCAATCATCAGGTTTTCAGGCATAAGACATCATCATGTATTTACAGTTGCATGCAGTGGACATCATAACGCGTCAGATTTATCACCAGTAAATTATATTAAATATTCAGGTATTGAATACTAGGTTTAAACGCGGTGGTCAGTTCTATACAGTATGCAAATAAGTAATCAGTTCATCAATGGTTCATCAACACATCAGAGTAGCACCCGGTAACTTCATGGGGTTGCTCATTAATATTACTTGGACATCAGATGATAATCCTTATTGACAGAAAAGGATCTATATCATGCACTTGACCCAAAAGAAAATCAGCAGACCCGTTAGATCTATGGGGTAGTCATCTATAACCCAGCTGGGTGGTCATATTTATCCTATATGACCCGGAAATAATTTGGGGTGCATCATCATCTGCATCTATTGTGACCCAATAAATTAATGGGGTAGATCCATGTACAAGGCCAATAAACTACATTCTATGGGGTGGTCATATTTATCCTATATGACCCGTCAAATAAGTTGGGTGGAAGGTTCTATCATCAGGACCCGTCGAATACATCATCATCAGGCTTGCCCCCACAATATTGCGGGGATGGCGTCAAACCCTCAAAACATCAGGATCTTACATGTACTATAGGTTAGTGCATGATAAACTAAATTTATTTCCAGTTCATGATGGAAGTTTGGGGTAGGTACTCGTCGTACCGTGATTGATACAGCAATCGATTACAAGTGGCTTTGATCTGTCAGAATCTCTGGTGAACAGAGTGGTCTCCGGTGAGCACTCTGCATATCCCGCCGTATGACGAGTCTTTCATAGTGTGCGCGCAAAGCATCACGGGAAACGGCAGCTTATTTGCATATTAATGTGAAATACATGTTCCTTCATGTAGAATTATACTCGTAGGGGTAAATTAACACAATAATACCAGTTAAAGTAATAAATAGTACAAATGAGCAAGAATATACAGAGAAATACACCCCGGTATGGAGATTGCCGAGTACAAACGATCTGGAAACATGGCCGACAAGTTTACCGTTTGGCCAGATTAACGCACTATTTTATGCAATAAACAATGATTTGAGTTGTATTACTACAAAACAAAGTGGTGTAGGTAACAGATTAAGGCATAGTTAGTCTAATACAGTAGTATAGGACTGTAGACATTCCCTGATGGCCCCAAAATATGCCTCGAAAGGGCAAAACTCGTGACAGTTTGAGCGCGGGCGCTTCGTAATCGTGAACTGCTAATGACAACAATGCGAGCTACGTTTGCCGACTGTTGAATACAAGTGAAATATAACAATCCCCGATGATGTGTATGAATACACGAACACATGTACTGACTAAATACAACATAAAAAGACCAAATCTTTTCATTATACATGACGTGTCATTTTTATGAAGCTCGTCGAAGAAAAAAAGTTAGATGGAAAACATGGATGGCGAGCACATTGTTTTGTATTTCCACCACGGTATTGGGTATAGGCCCTATTGTAAAATTAGTATCTCCTACGTATGACTAGTATTCCATATTTATGACCTAGTACCTCATACGTATGACTTAGTACAGTATATCCTACGTATGATTTATTATCTCCTATGCAGGGATGGGGTCAAATACAGATGGTCAAATACAAATACAAATACTCACAGCCAAATACAAATACAAATGCACACTCCCAGAGACCACCAAATACAAATACAAATACATTTCTTCAAATACAAATACAAAGGCAAATACATTTTGGGAGTCATTTATTCATAATGTTCATGGTGATTAACATGTGATTAAGTATACATCATGTTAGGCATGCGAAGGATTATTCAACCTATTCTCAAGGTTGAAACATGGTTTGTTAGTTTTACTAGTATTTAACATGCGAGTCCATCCTGGTTGCACTTCACGAACATGAGTTCTTTGAATCGGCTGTCGCTTAGATTGCACCTGTCCGGTCGGAACACCTTGCCAGCCACGCTGAATAGCCGCTCGACAGGGGCAGACGACGCTGGTGTCATGAAGTATTGTGAGGCCAACTGAGCCAGCTGGGGATAATGTGTGGCGTTCTGGACCCAAAACTCCAAGGGGTCCATCTCCTCTGGCTCACATTGTTCGGCCAAGTACTTGTCCACTTGGACATCTGCAGTTACAGTTTGGCGTCTTGTAGCTGCTGGGCATTCCCCCAGGAAGCTGAAGAACTTGGAACGTTTAGCAGGAGGGGGCTGACCAGAAGATGTAGACGTTGGAGGTACCTCTGGCATGATGGAGATAACTTTATCCACCAAACACTGGCGAAGGTCGGCTACTTCTTGTGGAGAAGCCCACAACAGTTTCCAGCGGGGGTCGAGGGCGGCTGAGAGAGTGCAGGTCTCAATGCTCTCATATTGGGACAAACGCTTGTCAACGGATGACGCCAAAGTGCGGACCAGCTTGGAGGCGTACTTCCCTTGTAATTCAGCTAACTGAGAGCGAAGGCCTCGAATACAGGGCAAGACAACACTGCAGCTAACCCCGTTCTGTACCTGGGAGAAGAGTGTAGCTCAAATGGGGTCAAAATCTCAATGAGCTCGTCCAGCAGTTTGTTTTCGTATGGTGAGAGTTTTCCTGGATAATCCAGTTTCTGCATGGTAGCATTGCTGACAAGACGGAATTTCTTTATCATCCTCAGCTGACTGTTCCAGCGTACTGCAGTGTACTGCTCCAATTTCAGTTCATTTTCGAAGAGCTCTGTTGCCACTGTGCTGTGTCTCACGTGTGTTACAAGTTTGCTGACCTTGCTGATAATCTTAGTCAGCCCTTGCCCCGTTTCCTTCAAACCATCCTTCACACACAACTGCAGCGTATGGGCAAAGCATGGATAACGCTCGGGGATGTATTCTAACAGCTCAGGGTCAGTGTCTGCGAGTTCATCCAGCTGTTGAAGACCGAAGTCTGGATCCATGTCCATGCCGACAGTTTGAGCTTCCATCCCAGGAAGCGTAACGAAGGCTTTCACCATGTTGGAGGCGTTGTCTGTCACAATCGACCCGACTTTGGTCTCCAGATCGAAAGCAGCGATGATCTCCTAATACTTTTGCTGGATGTGTTCAGCTGAGTGGGTTCCACGGAAACGGGTGCAGGCAAGCATAGCTGATTGAAGCTTGTAGTTGATGACAAAGTGACAAGTGATGCCAATGTATGACCGCATATCACGACTTGACCAGATATCAATGGTCAAGCTGACCGACTTCGCAGACTTGAGCTTGCCTCTCAGGGTTGTTTTCAGATCTGTGGATACATCTGGTAGGAGACGGGAACTCAGATATTTGTGGCTGGGCATCACATAGCTGGGGTTCAGGCACTCGATGAAGCTACGGAAATAGCTACATTCCACCACGGACAGAGCTTCAAGGTTGCCAGCGACGAAGGAGACCAGTTTGCGTGAAGCTTCTCTCTGACGTGGATTGTTGTGTTGCCATTTGGTTGTAACTGGAGTGGCAAACCGATCCAATGAAGGTTGCTCATTCTTGTCAGGTGTTTGTTGTTTCACTTGAGAGTGAATTGCTGCATGTCATCTCTGTATAAAGCAAAATAAGTTTCACTACAAGACCTTATGTTCATGATCATGATAATCATGTTGTAACAATCTAAATATCAATTAACAGAGCGATGCCCAAAATGTACTACATCTAGGTACATCTACTATCTAGAGTATTAAGGTTTGGTATCATTTATTTTGTTACTAGACTAAAGCGTAGTTTTGAAGATAGAAATCTGAGGGTCTGCTATTTGGAAAAAAAATCACAATAATATTGTATTCAAATGCAAGCATACTTGGTATGTCCTACATACTTGTTCAGGATAGCGCATACCAACTGACCTTAAGATGTGTCCATAAGTTAGTCGTGCTCTTTGTACTCCCAGCCACAGGTTTATTGCAGTGTTTGCATTCCACTATATACTGATTAGGATTTTTTCCTGGCTGTATAGGGCCAAAACTGTTGAAAACGTTGCTGGACATCTTTGTGTCTTGCGATGTGATCATCAGCTAGGCTGGTTCCAGAATGAGGCAATAGTCTGATCCGGTTGTATTTATTGTGTGTGTAATCAGCCATGATGTAATCCCCAAAAAGGCCAGGACCAGACAATGGCCTATACAGTAAACCGTTTCTACAACTGTCTCTATCAATACAGGTTAATTATTCCTCCTTCCCACTCCCTCCACTCGCGCCCCCCATCCCCCACTCCACCCTTCCTCTTGCACCAACCCTGTTGTTATTACACAAGTTACAGGGACTGGGAGCCTTCCTGATCTGTGTACTAATTTACCCAACCCTTTCCATGTTATCACAGGGAGCACTAACCAAACTTTGTCTTTCTATCGGGGATAATAAATTCTGGACCACAACAAGGCCCATGATCCTTTTGTTTTATTGTACACACAAACAAAATGGACAACTTGGCATCCAGTTGGCTTTTTTACTGATCTGTGTACTAATAATTAACCCCACCCTTTCCATGTTATCACAGAGAGCACTAACCAAACTTTGTCTTTCTATCGGGGATCATAAATTCTGGACCACGAAAAGGCCTGTGATCCCTGTTTTATTGTACACACAAACAAAATGGACAACTTGGCATCCAGTTGGCTTTTTTACCCTGTCCTAAACCTCCCATTCAGATCCTTATCATTGGATGTAATATACGTATATACACAAGAGAAGAGGAGTTATGCCACAAAAAATACCTTCCATGTATTTGATTGTATTTGATACATCCGTACCAGGACTTCTTCATGTGACATGTGAGCTTGGGACCATTCTTGTCTGTAAGCTCATGTAGCATTATGACATGGTGGGGCTACGCGAGTAGTAACATCACGGTTATGGTGCACAGGTGCAGGCAGGTTTATAAGACATTCGGTAACACTCCGGTAATGGGATATACCTCTTTACCATGGGGTCACCAAATTTTACCTTAGTGCCGTACCTCCGAACCACTATGGTTTGTCTTGGCATTAGTCCTGTGTCGGCTCCCACTGTTGACTCACATCAAATGCAAATATCGGGTTTCTGCTCCCTGACCACAGACAACTATAGCACTTGTCTGGGGGTACCCATAGGGGTGATTAATTGACCAGGGAAGAGGTTTTCCGAGATAGAGAAGCACCCTAGCATTATGACGTGGTGGGGTACTACACGAGTAGTAATACTACGGTTATGGTGCACATGTGCAGGCAGATGTATAGGACATTCGGTGACACTCCTGTCATGGGGTATACTTCTTTATCGTGGAGTCACCAAACTTTACACTCATATCCAAGAAGTTGCTGGACGTGGATATATTCTTGTTAATAGGTGCATTAAGGAACACCAACTTCACGTCCATCTGGTGCCATTCACTGCCATTAATAGGAGAAAGTGTGAATGGTTGTGAAACGAGTTGTAGGTGAGACTGTTTCGTCACAGTCCATAGCTTGTGAATATCCTTTTGTGACATTTCAACCTTGAATTTCACATCATCACCTGTGTCGTTTGCAGTGAGTGCAGACATTTCAGCATCCATTATAGCTGCCCACTGTTCAGCTTGTTCAGATTGGACTGCTTGTCTTGGGCATGATAGGCACTATTGTGTATGCATGGCATACACTACTGCATACGCATAGTTCACACTGCTTGCATATTGGTAATATTGTAGATATGCTGGCTTCTGTCTGTGTACGCAATGTGTATTTCTTCGAGTCAGTCTCAGCCTTCATGTGCTCCTCCTGTTCACGAGAGGCTCCAGGGTGTTGTGCTTCGTCAGCACCCGAGGTGTCGTCACCCTGGCCTCATGGTTCTGTTGTGTTATCACTAGCCTTGTCACTTGATGTGAGTTGGGGTTCTCAGCTGTCTGCATAAGCTGGTGGATCATGAACACGGACATCTCGTGAAGTCGTCACAGTGATTTTTGGCTGGTTGAGGACATAGCAACCCTGATTCATTTTGGTTATGGCCAGAAACGCACGTGGAAGTTTATCCTTTTGGCTTGTGATTAGGTACTTATGTACTTGTCATATATCTAGTCCATGGGGTTTGTTTCGGATTCTAAATTATTTTTATAGGTTGCTGGGCAGTTGTATACTAATTCCATCAGGTTTACAGTAGAAACAACTACATTTACCACACTGTCTGCCCCTGATGACGCCAGTGTGTTTTTGGATAAACTATTTGGTCGGGCTTGGTTCAATAGACGTGGAATCAATACCCAGTACTAAGTATTCCGAGCAAACAAAACAGGGTCCGTTATCCAATCTCATAGTCCGGGGACAGAAAGTCATATCAGGCATACGAAGTGAGAGAAAACAAAAATGACAGGGAAACTCATGAACCCCCCCAAATGGCCATTAGGAGGTGGAATCAGGTGTTCCGGAAAGAGTGAGCATTTCCTGCCCCACTAGTGGCACCCGTCATGAATTCCCCAAAATTAACATGAAAATAGATCTAGTTGCATGGCAGACATGGATTTGCTGTATTTATCCACCAGATCATGATGACGTCCATGGAATTTCTTAAACGCAGCTATAAGTCTTGGTAAAACATATCCTTGTCGCTGCAGTTTAGATCGATAGACAAAGTCCTCATATTTGCAACTAGCTCTGGAATAGCATATAAGTTAAGAAACAAACACACCATATGCCGGTGACATAGGAATGTTGCTGCTTAGAAAAGGGAAATTGACTATGGAAAAATTGAAATCATCACGTTTGTCATATAATCTAGTTGACAGGTTAGAATCATTATCAATCTCCAACCTCAGGTCTAGATAGTTGGAAAAATTAGCGGAGTCTGTAGTATCTTTAATTTCAAGTTCCTTAGGATATATGAAATCCAAATAATCACCAAACTTGGGATTATTTAGCGACAATATTGTATTATACGTTTGTTGTTGGCATCATCAAAGTTTGGTTGTATTGGTGGTAGTAGATTGATACTTACATCGATCAAGCGTGCGTTTTGGTCCTTCTACAAAGACTGTACATGGTGCGCCAAATGGGTGGATGTGCCTCATCTTAGGTTTCTGTGTAATGAACATCTCGTAGGCAGTCATTTTTCCTGGCGTTGGTAGCTCTGGTTCTGCAAGTACTGTGCATGTCTCACTGCATACTGCCAGAATGACTTAAGAGGTCCAGCCTCAGCAAGCAAACAGTGCAAAATGTCCAGTAGATTTCATCATTACACATTCGGACTTTCCATTTTGGAATGGAGGAAATGGAATGGAAAACGCTTTTTGGCGTACATTTCTGCTCGTTCTCCGAGCACCTTGTACACGTGCCTCCTTGTTGCTGTTGTTGACATTGTTATCCCTGGTATTACATACTGTAGTCGCAGAATGTCATTGTCCAAGGGTTTTGTGTCACTCATCGAGTGTCCTCATCCCACGCGTGTGACATGGCAAGTGTTTGTAGGAAGTAGAGCCAGAGTATAAAGAACAAGATCCCTTGCTGAAAGTGACCTCTTTACCAGCTTCTGTGGCCGCTCAGACTGAGAACAGACTTGTCAGGAATATAGGTGCTAAAAGCGCGTTTTTCAGTGTGATGTCATATATGTTCCCACGTGAGTCCAATATGGTGTACTTCGCGTCATCCTTTGCTACTGCTAGCTCATTGCTACATCCACCGTCTGCCAGTCCTATGTAATGGCGTTTGGGGTAGTACGTATCATCGTAGGAGATGGAGTGTTTATTGACTGATGTTCGTGTCGTTTTTTTTTTTTTGTTCTGCTTTAACATGTCCCTGTTTTTGACAGTACTGGCACACCAGTTTTTTTTTTCACGACAGTTACGGGACTTGTGGCCATTTTTTCCACACGACAGGCATCGTGTCTGTTTACGATCAGACTGTGGGTTCTTTTTCATCGCCATTGCTGTAGCTGTACTGTGCGTTGATGTCCGTGGTGCTTCCTTACTTGCATGGTTTTCGTCTCATTCATCTGTATTTGTGACGACGAATGTTTTGTAGTCGTCTGGTAAAGCCTGCCGGAGTATTGCGTAGACCAGGCTGTCTGTGATATTTTCTCACATAGCGTTGAACTCTGTAGATGCTCGTTCTGCACGGATCGAGTAGTCGGTGACATCTTCATCTGGCGACATTCTGATTGTTGTCAATTTTTCTGGTGTTTTCTGTACTGGCGTAATTATCACATAAGATTTTGAGTGCTTTTCGTTCGTCATGTGATGTGTCTGTCATGATAATTCGAGGGGATCGTTCGTCGAAAACTACGAACGAGTGTTAGGGCTTGAATGTTTGATTTGAAGGACCTGCAGGGCGTAACACTCGAGGTGTGGGGCGCTTGGGGATCGGGATTTTGAACCTCATCAGCAACTCGTAGAAACGTCACCACTCCATCCGATGATGCTACGATTAGGAATCAGGGCAAAACCGTTCCTGTCTTCCCAGGCCTGTAGTCAGACATCTAGTTGAAAAATAAGTGTCGAGTCGCAGCCAAGAATGGCCTTTGAATCCTTGTCACGGCACCAATTGTAGCGTTTTCTCCATCAAGACTGAATACACAACCTTTTTACGGATCGCATAGAGTCTTTAAGCTTTGTACAAAGTCAGAGCGAATGTGACTTTCCAAGCGTTTATTGTCCAACCAAGCGATGAATTTCAATGTCTCTTTCATATGATCAAGTACTATCTTATTTGTGGACAGTCCGGTGCCACAATATTATAATATGGTAGTCGAGTTCACAATGTAGCATTTATATTCATAATTAGTAGCTCATCTTCAGTTAGACTTTTACACTATCTTACTAACTTTGTCTGTCTTGGAACCATGCGTCTTTACAAGATGTATTATGTATTTGTCGAGTCCTGATTGGTGGAGTTGTGATATATGCAAGTGTTGCTAAGGAGGTGTAAGTGTGTGCGGCTGAGGATGTATAATGCTTGTCAAAAGTGTAGTGTGGCGCTGTAGAAGTCTGCATGTATATGTAGTGTAAGAGCAGTAGGTGTTCGGGGACTGAAAGCTGGTAGAGTCTACAATATCAAGAATGTATTTATACTGAGATCTAAAAATTCTTCATTGCGAGGAAAGTAACGAAAACAGCATAAATTTTCACAAGATGGCAACGCACATTTTATTCCAGAAGATGGTCAAACCAACAGCTGAACATCCTGGTCGTTTCTTACAAGAGATTACACCACTCCACTATATCTTAGTTTTATCTAATATTATTAGGTGGAAATCTACTGTGTATACAAAAGTACAACCACCTGTCTATGAACCACTAAGTGTAAATAGTCAGGCTCTCCAGATGATAATGGTTAATAGTAACTTTTGTTGCTCTCCATAGAACTAAAATTTGTTGCTCTCCATAGAAAGTGTCCTCTGCAAACTACATTTCCGTGGGTCAATTACGCTCATGAAGTACAAAGCCATGTAAAACTTGTTGACATGGCATCACAACCAAGATCCCAACTATACGTAATTTATTCAGTCATTCCTTTTCCATTGTTGTCTTCGCCCATATATATTTAATGTGCATGCACACGTTAAAAATACATAACTTAATCATGAACTGTCACACGAGAGAGCTTTCAACCTATTCCAGGCGTGACTGTTGAGGGCAATGGTCTCAGCGTACAGTCACGTTGTGTCCGCCACTTAACATTCTGACAAAACATCTTCTGGATTCTTCACAGAAAATTTGATCGATACGTCAGTTGAGCAAACGCTGTGCGTCTTTATCCTTGTATTTTTTTTTCACGTAGACAAACATGTTTCTCGTTGAATGCGCACGGGACGAGTTCCCAAGCACCATACCTTATTATGAACTTTGAAATTGATGGCTAACTTCCACATCTCTTATGTATCTATGGTGTTTGAAATCCGTGACATATAACGGCTAAAATTCGCAATCAGTGGTATGGTATGCAGAAAGGCTCCTGTGAAATACACAGGTATGCTTGAAATGATTTCTAATCCTTGTATCAAAGTGTATCTATTTATTTTGACCATTGCCTTCACCATTTTTACATTGCCAATTAAATTTTCACATAAACCAACTGGCACACTTCATATATGCTCATATAGAAGTTCATGTTCAAGAGCTATGTTTCCGAAGATCAACTCGCACACTTTGAGACACGCATACTGTATTATTGTCTTTCACCAGGTAACCTCGATCAAGCTGTTGGATCCTATAGAAGCGATAAATATACCATGGTCATATTACTTCCTGTATTCACATAAAACAAACTCAAACTGTTTGATAAAATGTTGTTTCCAAAGACCATTTATTGTGGGCATATCCTTAGTCAATTACGAGATTATCGAGACGGGCACCAATATTTTACATTCAGTGGTGGACATAAGGCTGCGTTCGAGCTCTTGAAGTCATGTTATTACATTGTATCAAGTTCTCAAATCAGGGCCTGAAAGCCAAAACTTCTATGGCACTTTCAAATACACCAATAATACTCTCATGATAGAAACCAAACAAGCTGCAGGACAGTTTTTAAGCAAACATTTAGTACCGATTAGGTGCGCGACAATTATTATGGTGAAGTCATTTTAGACTTTTAAAATCCGCTAGCCACGATTCATTTGTAGAATATAATCTTATCGCAGGTATATATATAATTTTTCTGTTAACTGCTTTCCGACTTGTCTTGGTATTCACATCACGACAATGTAGTGCAGACCAAGAAAACAGAGAAGCCAACATGTTAATAGGGGACGTCATCGCTATCGAGGCACTGGAGGGTGAAGGAACATCGATGATTACAAGATGTAGGGGGAGCCTAGTGCGTGGAGACTGGGGACTGTTTCTAGGAGATGTCCCGGCTATAAATTTGAAGCCATGGTGTTCTAGCCACCATTTCAACAGATAAGTTATAAGCAAACAACTTTTCCAACTAACCAAATATGATTGGGAAAGTTGCTGTCGTGGGATGTGCAATCATCAACATCGCAAACGGAATTGCTTTCAATGCTTTTGGGACTGACGCAATTTCCTCATACTGGCATACCTAACGGCATTAGAAACTTTTTCGTCATGAACAATAACCTCTCGGTCGTAGACTATCTAGAACCGTACCCGAAGCTCCTCGTCTTCGACGTCTCGGGCAACAAAATAACAGAATTTCCCGACCTGGAAAACGTGTCTTCGACCCTGAGGACCCTGAACGTTAGCGACAATTTGATCCCCATTGTTCCCGCAATCATTCTCGGCAGACTCGTAGCCTTGAGGAAGCTGTACATCCAGCAGAACCCTATCGTTTCTTTCCCGGACGTGTCTGGTACACCGGACCTTTGGTACATCAACATGGGGGATATTGAGCTAACAGAGTTTCCCGTGCTCACAAACATGGGACAACATATCACGAAGATCGTCATATCTAGCCCATACATTGAAACGATTAATGTAGAAGCTTTGGCCGCCCTCCGTCACATCTACTACATTAATTTCAAGTTCATGGCTGTGGGACTACCGAACATGTGCCGGATGGACACGAGCGACAGAAAGCTGCAGATAGGCACCCAGCTGTTCACACAACCTTGTAGTCAGGATTTCATGTGGGCCAAACTGTCGTCAATGATCGCAAATGTCACATTCCATGCGACGTGGGCGTTCGCTTGCAACATGTCGGAGACGGTCCGGTACGAAATGGCGTCAGTGAACATCACAGACCTCATCCAGAGAGGTGAGTTCCACATATATTCACCTATGTAAATGTCATCAGTACAAGCCACAAGCGAGTATCCTCCAACTAGCCGCCAACATTTCCATGGTTGGGGTCAGGTCATAGTCAGGTTGGGGTTCTGGTGCGTCCAAAAGTCATGAATAGTAGAATTTTTCTTGAAGATTTTTTCTCGTAGAATTTTCACTTGAAGTCATGAATCAAGTATGTAGTTCGTATAACTTTCCCATGTCCGTGAGTGTGACTAAAATGTGTGCAGTGAGTGTATGGATGTGTGTCAGAGCTGGAGTCCATCAAGATCATTATTTACCCATGGATGGATAGTAGCTTACGGCATTTGAGGCATGAAATGTTGATTTTATTTGTCCAATATTGTCACATCTGTCCAATATACATGTATTGTGATATTATCCATTATACTTCTCGGGTTGGAGTTTCACTGATGTGTGGAGATTGGCCACAATGGATTTCATTCTTTGCCATCTCAAACCAACGTATCCATACGCCATGTAGGACGAACCAAAAGAACAGGGCTACTCTATACACTGATATGGTATTCGGGATATAGAATCGACGCGTAATCGACTCAAAAGTTCGTTGAGGTTCCCGTTTGAATCTGGGGTAAACTAACAACATGACTTGATCCCGATACAATGTGGGTCACGTTCGGCAGCTGGTTCAGTGTCATTCGCCCAGAAACATAGTGTGACGTTTTCCGAGTTTGAGTAATAAAACTGAATAGATCTGAGTAATAACAATACAACTTTAGTTTAAACCAAACGCTCATTTCCTTATGTTCAAGGCCTACCTCAATTTATCTCCTATCACTAAATAGGCGCTAGGGATTCTAGGACCTTTTAACCCTTGAATTATATATTACTATTATCTTTCTTTTTTGTGATCTTTTTTGCAGGAGACACTGCGTATTTCCAGAAGATATCGGACTTGAATGATTTTTACTGTTACCCTAAGATCATGTCGGAGGTTCCTCGAGTCTCGAGTAGCGTGGAGTGTGGAACATTGTGCTTGAAGAACACGGCCTGTCTGATGGCAGGCTACGACAACAGCACGAGAACATGTGCTCTAGCCAGCGGAGAACCGGGCTATGAGTGGCACTTCAGAAAATACCCAACTTGGGTCACATTTGAAACGCGTTAACTATTGCCATACGATAACGACAGCAACAAACAACAACAACAAAAGTAGCACAAGAAAAATCATCAAAACTAATATAACTACTTCTGTAAAATGCAGTATAATCAAGCTCAACACAAAGCCTAAAATGATTTCTGTCGATCACTTTCTTCAGAAGCGTCGGATCAAGTTGACATTTTATGGGTTTTGATTTGGCAATTTTCGACTCCTACCTCCAAAACTGAAAAAGTTGGCAGTCTATCCCAATGTTAAATTTGGTCCCAAAGGAGATCAAATGAGTTCAATCAAAGAGAAATCTGAGAAATTGAGAAATCCATAGGAAAAATACTCTCGAAGTTATTTTCTCGAGTCTGATTATTTCTGACGGCATTTTACGGTCTTATGTTTATTTATTTCGGATAATTATTATATTATTATATTATAGTGAATATTTCCATGTAGAGAGCGTTGCTTTGTACTGCCTCGATTGAATGCCGATCTAAGACGTATTAAATCCGAATTCTTCTGAAATTAACCATGTGCATGTATAATTGTTTATTATTATTGTACTATTTTTCGCCACATATGCCTCACAATCTTATGTTTTTATCATTGGTATTGGTTTGTGTTACACAATCTATTTATCGCACAAAAGCATTGAAGCTTGTAAATTGTATAAAGTGATACTACTTTGTGAGTATGTGTGCAGTTTGATATATGCAATGTAAAATAAACTATACTAAATTGATCTGTATTGTTGTACACTTTTTATTTTGAACTGTCTCTTCGTGAAAAAGTTTCCGAGCAGGTCTATATTGTACATGAACATATTCGATCTATCATGTCCAAAATGTATCTTCATTTCAATAAACTGTAAACTTTTTTTTGAGAAGTTGTTGATGATGTGTCGGCCACAACACAATTAGATAGAAAGCGTTCCATGGACGAACGTAACATTTCTCCCAGATCGTTTTTTTTTGTGCGTGAACTTTCACAAGAGTTTCCTGTTTGATAGTTCGTGTAGCTAAGTCGAACACGACGTTCTTCAGTGAATAGGTTACTAGATACATTTAGAAATGTAATTCAACTCAATTATAGAGTTTTATGAGAAAAATCGCTTTCAAATGCTTCAATTTTTAAAAACAATCCATATTTTTAAGCAACATATATAACTTAAAAATATTTGTGAAAATCAGCACACGTTATAAGAATAAATCAAGCGCTATAAGCATTCGACCGTAAGCTGCTGAAACCTGGCAAATTCCTCGGAAGGCAAACTCCCAAAAAGGACCGGTATGTTTATATGTATTCATGCGCATGATAGCAGCTATTAACACGAAAACCCACATGTACATGAAAAAATGCCTCTCATATAACAATACACTCTAAAAGAGAGACATTTTAAAGCAATACATGTGAATGCATTTGGAGGAGAAATTTTGAGTTTTTAAATAATATAGTACCTTCATTCCGACCACAAGGAAATGAAAAGTACTCACTGACCAATGGACCCCGTGAAGCATGCGGTCGTATCATCTTTCCGAAACACCATAATATTGTGATACATGTACCCACTAGTCCTTGTGATGCTTTTGGTCCGCACTAGCACCAGCTACGATTCTTGTTCTTTAATTTATCCTTCAGTTCCTTGAAAACTATAGCTCCGCGGAATCCAAACATTCAAACTGTATCAAAGTTTCAATGATAAACTCAGACAACATCTGTACTAACTGTGATAAACTCATGCAACATCTGTACTAACTCTGGAAACATAGCCGAAATATATTTCTTCCCACGCGGAGGACTAAATAGCCCTGGAACAGTGTTATATCTGTACCAACAAGTAAATTCTGGTCCACTTTCCGTGGCGTAGTTTGGTTGATATTTTCCAAGGAACTTAAAATTAAAGACGCTACATATTTCTCTATAAGCTAGTGATTGCGGGTAAGGAACCGACCAGTCCACTAGATTATATGACAAACATGATGATTTAAGTTAATATGATTCTCCCGGCGTACGACGTATAATTTGTTTCACGCCTTATCGCATTAGCAGAACTGTTCACCGACGTGCCCAGCTAGTCCAAAAACTGCCGCGACAAGGATATGTTACTGAAACCAATCGCTGCCTTTAATATATCCCTGTGCCACCTAGAGTTGGGTTTTGTTACTACCTCTGGCCATCTAAAGTTGTCTTTTGTCGTGTTTTCGACATGCGTGTATTTGACATGCATTGCACTGATCACATCTTCGCCAATATTTGCAGTACTTCCAATTATTATACAGTGGCAGAAAGAAGAGAACATTCTGATTCATACACAACATAAATCATCATTATGGATCAGAAAGGCTTTCTTGTAGAAAATGCTTAACTCACAGATATCTGAGAATTCCCAAATTAATCTCATACGGCCTAGGTTCAGAAATGCTACGAACGTCATCACGATCTGGTTGATGAGTGGCCTAAAAATATCAAGTCTAGCTATAACAAATATGCAGCAAGGCTTGTTTGCATATTATTTTTTTACAAGGTCAATTTCCCTTTTCTAATCAGCAACATTCCTATGTCACCAGCATATGGTGTGTTTGTTTCTCAACTTATACGCTATTCCAGAGCTAGTTGCATATATGAGGACTTTGTTTATCGAAGTGCCCAGCTCTAAACTGCTGCGACAAGGATATGTTTTACCAAGGCTTATAGCTGCCTTGAAGAAATTCTATGGACGTCATCATGATCGGGTTGATAAATACACCAAATCCATGTCTGCCATGCAACTAGATCTATTTTCATGTTAATTTTGGGGGAATTCATGACCGGTGCCACTGGTGAGGCAGGAAATGTTCACTCTTTCGGAGCACCTGATTTCACCTCCTAATGGCCATTTTGGGAGGGTTTTAGTTTCCCTGTCATTATTCCCTGTCATTTTTGTCTCACTTCGTATGCCTGATATGACTTTCTGTCCCCGGACTATGAGATTAGATAACGCACCCTGTTTTGTTCGCTCGGAATACTTAATACTGGATATTGATTCGATGTCCTATTTCATATAAACCCAGTCGTGCGTTATTCTTTGATTTAGATAATCAACATGACCTACACCAGATATTCCCCCTGAAGTATATTGGGGTTTATATTAATCATTTGGGAAATTTGTTCCAATATGTCATTTAATCTATCAGTCATTTGTTCGCGAAAAATATTCTACTTTGGGCATTGGTCACTGAAGTTACTCTGCATGCTCCGAGGCTATAACCTGCCATTGGTCTGTTTGTTATTCGGCTTATTATAGAAGAGCCATTGTCCACTCATATATCAGACCGGTTGGGGACGTGAGGTGATATTGTTTGTTGACACACGGCAATATCACGGTGTAAGTGCGATCTTCACTCTTACGGAGTTTATAAGCACTCTTTCAGCGATGACGCACTCTTGTGGTGTATGGAGGCACTCTTGTGGTGAATGAGCATGGCTGGAAACGTGAGTAATGTTGAATTTCTAACCATTTTAATAGCTTGATACGGAATAACCATGTATTATATATCGGATGAATATACAGTCAAACCTGGTAAGCAATACACCTCTATATGGGCGACACCTGCCCAAGCGAGACGTTTTCTCAAAGTCCCGATCACTCTGCCATGTTAAATGTACTGTGAAAGCGATACACCTGCTCAACGGCGCCGAGCGCCAGTGATTTGCAGTCCGCAATCTACGATAACCCTATGTATGAGCGCCAGTCACATGAGCGATGTCACCGGTCGATTGTTCAACGCCAATTATGCACGGTGATTCCCGTTATTGATCGGTGTCGTCACATGCTGTTAACCAATGGCTGTAGCGGATTCCATCACTGGGGTTAATTATGGGCGGGGCATCGCTGTCACGTTTCATTGATTGCCGTTATAGCACGTACATTATCAATATCGCACACATGACCAATTTTCAATTAAAATAAACACTGTAATAGATTGTGACCAAATGAAGCCTGGTCACACTGCTGGTTGTGTTCCCTGATGTGATTTCAAGTCGCAGACATAGTGACTCCACGCACCGCTTACTTTTTGTTGACACGTAATAACAAATCGAGTAGCTGACTGCCGAGTAGATTAATACAATTCAAGAAATTCACTATAAATACCAGTGCGATGTTGCTTTATTTCATATCAGTACTTACTGGCAAATCAACAACCATGTCTAAACCAAAAACAAAATCTCAACCTGTAACGCTCTCACTCGCCGACAAGGTGAAGGCGATTGAACTGTATGATAAACTACAAAGGTCGCGCAAAGTTGTCGATGCCTTTTGGCAAGATTATGATGAGATTATGATGATGACAATAAAAAATCTAAAATGTGCAACTCGTAATAGAAACAAGTGAAAAACAAGAAGAAAAAAACATTTAATTTTATTTCATTTTTATTTAATTGTTTTTAAAATATTTTTTTCAGACAAAGGCACCAAGTCGTAAAAAGTACTGTATGTCTATCCATTCTGTTTTAGATTTTTAGATTTGTACATTTACTTGTCCACGTGACATTGGGTGATCGTTATGATGAGAATGAATGATTGATACGGACATATTGTGTTGATACATATATGTTAAAATTTCACTTGGCGCCCGGCTATCTCACCCTGGATAACAGAGCCACCCCCATAAGCGAGACATTTTGTCAAAGTCCCCAGCGTGTCTCACATAGACAGGTTTGACTGTATATCGGATACGCGCAAGACGCGTAGTTCGATATAAAGGCTTAATTCTTAACAAGAACGCGATTCCAGCCAGCTGCCCGCACGTACCGCGAGCCAGAGGGGTGGTATCGTGGAGTGTTTTACATATTATACGGCGATTGCTAATTAAATTTATTCATATATTATGATAGATGAAGTTGTTTTTGATAATTCAAAAATATTTATACTATCATTTTCGATAGAATTGGAAGGTATGCTAGTAATTTCTATATACTACATGATATAGCACTCTTTCGGAGTGTTACAAAGAACTCTGAGAAAATATTGTAGTGAAAAACACATATTGGTAATATCTTCAATAAATGCACAATTTCCATATTTCATTCGCAGCAACCATTAGTGTAAGCATATGGATTGCATATGATATGTTTGCTTCAATTATATAGTTATATAAATCAAGAAATAAGCCGTTCGGCATGATCAGTTTGAAACAACGCACTCTTCTGTTTGATACAAAGAACTGTTTTGGAGGCCTTTGCTGGAAGAGTGGCGTTTTGGCTAAACATGCTAAAGTGGCTATGAAGACAATGTGGGCCTCTTGTAACAGCACATTCAAGTCCGATACAGCTGAGAAATTCGTTTTTAAACATGTTGACGTTATTTTTTTCTAATTCAACTATAGGAGGAATTCCTGGACAGTCATCTGGGCGTGAGATACGCTGGAGAGGTCATTAGTACTGGCTTCATATCAATTTATTGATGTTTATTTTTATCAATCAATTCATCTCAATATCAAACGCCACATTGCTATGTAATTGAATATATTCAATTAATATTATATATGTTGAATATAGATAGGGAATACATGGAATACAGATAATTAGTTCATAGAAGCCATAATGAATCCATAGCCTTATGACTTTGCTATTTTCAAATACATGTAATACATCAAAAAGAAATAATTCTTTTTACAAGACACTGTTCGAGGGTGAGGAAGCGTATGTTGACAACTGAACCCTGCCTACTGAACCCTGCACCAAACAGGATCCTGCAACTGAACCCTACCTACTGAACCATGCAACTGAACAGAACCTTGCAACTGAACGCTGCCTACTGGTATACGAACACATATAGGATTGCCATTTAACTCCATTATAACGTTTTATGAGAGAAATCACTTTCAAAATGTTTCAATTTTCATAAAATTTTAGTATGTTGAAGCAATATATATAACTTACAAAATATTAAAAAATCAGCACATGTTGTTGGAATAGATCAAACGCTACAAGCATTTGACTGTTAGCTGCTGACACCTGGCGAATTCCTCAGAAAGCAAACTCCCAGAAAGGGCCGGTTTGTTTATATGTATTCATGCGCACAGTAACAGCTCCAATCAACATGAAAATTCACATGTACATAGAGGAATACCCATAATACCACTATACAAACCAAAACAGAGACATTTTAAAGTGATACATGTGCATTTGGAGGAGAAACTGGGAGTTTTTAAATAATATAGTACTTTGATGCCTCATTTTGACCATATAAGGAAATCAATACAGGTCCATAACCTAAATAATGGCAATTTTCTTCACATTTTACAATTATAACACCCCACATACAGAGGTGATAATCCCCAATTATTGAGCTCTTATGTGAAAAGGGAAGACTTGTAGAGAAGAAATAAAACAGTGATTTTTGCACTTAAGAAAGGAAATATTTTGAACAAAAAAGTGAGATTTTCTTTGGAAATTTTGATTTGACGCCCGATCAAACATGCTCAAGGACAATTTGGGGTTTGTTTCAGATAAATGTATTATTCACCCATATATTACCATCAGTTTGATTCCCCTTGGACTAAATATGTCAAAATTTTAAAAGAGTTGGTAGTCCTACCCCGCTGCTTAGCACCAAACACTTTCTACCATACTGCTGTCTACACCAATAGTATTCAAATGTCGCAAAATGCTACCACCACACTCTCAATATAGTATATTTCTAAATTAAGCAAAAATTCCAAGGTTTTAATCTTGACAAAACACAAAAACGTAGACAATTTGTTGAAAATATGGTTTCTGTAAGCCAGAGATCACCGACATTAGGTCACATAGGTGCCTTGTACAGGGGACTAATTTATGTGCTGTATGAAATTTATTTATAAAACACATTTATATGATGGACTGCAATCGATCAAACGGCAAGAGACACATATAGGGTCAAAAATGTGGTTCTACGGCAATATCGAAAAAAAAAATATGGTAAAAAAATCGGAAAAGTGCGTACTTGACCAGATATGGTGCCAAAATTGCAAATAATATACCAAATGCATTCTGCAATGCCTAACCTAGCTTATTTATGATCGACTATATAGGTTGTGGTGATGAATTTCAGAGACACCTAGTATTATCCACCGTTCAATTTTTGGTGGCCATTTCGACACCTTTTTCGGTTAGGCTGTGTCTGAGTCCAGTAGTCCTCAGTGAAAGTGTATAATATTTTACAGTGATTTGAAATATTGGTTACTATATGAAAATAAAGAAAATAAAAAGGCACTAACTCCATGTCTTTAGCATTCAAGGGGGGGGGGGATAAACACCGCCGCTATTAGCATGTAGATATAATCCTACATATGTAATAAAAATCCACGTGAACGAAAACTATGGTTGCAATGGTGAAAAATTCATGAATACCGCACACTATCCACACACAAATTAAAGAAATGCCACAAAACCTGCTAAAAATCTATAATACACAAAATTCCATGTCCTCGGTTTAGGTATACGAACACATATAGGATTGCCATTTAACTCCATTATAACGTTTTATGAGAGAAATCACTTTCAAAATGTTTCAATTTTCATAAAATTTTAGTATGTTGAAGCAATATATATAACTTACAAAATATTAAAAAATCAGCACATGTTGGAATAGATCAAACGCTACAAGCATTTGACTGTTAGCTGCTGACACCTGGCGAATTCCTCAGAAAGCAAACTCCCAGAAAGGGCCGGTTTGTTTATATGTATTCATGCGCACAGTAACAGCTCCAATCAACATGAAAATTCACATGTACATAGAGGAATACCCATAATACCACTATACAAACCAAAACAGAGACATTTTAAAGTGATACATGTGCATTTGGAGGAGAAACTGGGAGTTTTTAAATAATATAGTACTTTGATGCCTCATTTTGACCATATAAGGAAATCAATACAGGTCCATAACCTACTGAACCCTGCAACTGAACAGAACCTTGCAACTGAATCCTGCCTACTGAACCCTGCAACTGAACCCTGCCTACATATAATATTAGGCATGCTGAAATTCATGGTTGTGTCAGCATTTAACTGTAGCACCCTACAAATTTTGGTGTCTATAGACAAATTATTTCATGCATACATTTATGATCCGTTGTACTGTCCGTAAAGCTACATTTACCAGTATTACTTAGGGTTATCTGCTCGTATCTATTTAATGACAAGCGGTATCTATTCTGCGTAGAACATGGTTTTGGTGAAGAATATCTAATACAAAGTGTGAAGGGATCACAATTAATCTATTCAAGAAGTGATCCGGAGGAGTTCTTTGTAAGGAATGTTCGCCACAAGAGTTCTTTACAGCACAAGAGTGTGTTGTCAACAAATCAAAATTAATTATGTATTTCCCTTTTCCTTCAAATTTAACGACACCATTTGCATTCCATATATATCTTTTGGCTCAGAGCACTTTGTAGTTGATAACAAAGCCCTTCTGCGAAGAATAAACTTAATATTTTCCTAGATATACACTGAATAGTACACGCGTTTCAACAACAGCGATCCCAGGACCGTCACGGGAATGCAATAAATACAGCTTTCAATATCATATTCAAAAACTAAAATCATACCAGATCCTACTGGGGTTATACAGACACTCAATGCACACACTTGCTTATCTCCTTTTTACGGTCTTCTTGCCATTTTTGTTCAATTCTCTCCTTGCTGGCGTTTCTGTGCCCCTATGCTCACATGTTTTCACCACAAGAGCGCGTTATCACCGAAAGAGTGCTTAAAACCTCCGTAAGAGTGAAGATCGCACTTACACCGTGAATATCGAATCTGTTGAACCGTGCACATTACGGTTCATTTTCAGAAAGATGTGTAATGACATAGGGTTTTACCATGACAACACGTCTTATTGTGGTACTAAACACGACAGGCGGTGAAAAAATATGTAATTGAGTGGGTGATCAATTAAGACTCCCATGGTAATAATCTATCGAAAACTTGGCAACTCTAATATTCACATGTAACTCTGTGACTTCCTGAGAGAACTCCTTCGAAAATCTTGACTTGAGAGGGGTTACAGACTGCAGGATACCTGATTCAGGTTACATGTCACCAGAAATGTATTTCTGATAGTGATCACTCATGACTGAGCTTCGAGAGCAGTACAAGTCTATGAACTTTTAATTTCTTTTATCTCATTTATGGAAAAGGAGTGATCGCGCTCTTATAGTATTAGGGAATGCCTGATCAAGCCTTGAGTTTCGACGAATAAAAAGAAAACATTATTTCAATTATAAGAGCATGCCCCCAAAAGCACAAAAATACGACATATATATGTATTCACGAAGATCATTATTACGTTGAAATTAGAGTCAAGTTCGACACAAAAACCTCGACTGATTTTTGCCAGTAACCTTATTGTTATTTAGAGCGTCTATTTGAAAAGCGAAAAAACTTCTGCAAAATAATGATTACACGTCTGATTCACAATACACCTAATAGTCTGAGCCTTAGTTCTCTCGTTGCTTTATTAGCTCCAACCTATCGTGCTCCTCAAATGCACAAACGGTCAAGGAAGTTAGATGTGTGTGCAATAAATTGAAGAATGCAAGCTGCTTGCTCATGTTACAAACAATTACAGAAGTGAATAGGTTATAATTTATTTCAGAGTGATAACGACGAGGATCGAATTCCCTCGCGTCCAGAATTGATATGGTTGCATGTGAATGAACCTTGGTTCAATGTCGTGTGCTTAGTTTTAATTGACATATAGATGTTTAAAAGAAGAAAAAGTCAATATTGCCGTCAGATAGCAAGCAGATTTAAGGAGTAAAAACTTTATGGATTTAAGTAGATAATAGGACTGAACATACAGTACACCGATGACAGCATGCTATATATGCGGCCATGGCGTGTTCCCAATGCGTTCAAATTTTAGTCTTGCTCCTTGTGGCATTCTGCCACACGGCTTTTGCAGCACGAGGTAATATGGGTGATTATATCTATTAATTGAAGGAATATGATTCCGTTCTGATTTACTTTTTTCTGATTTACGTTTTTGTGTTTATAGAAACAGTCGAGACTGTGACTGACTGTGAGAACACATGCGGAGAAAGCACCCGTACAACATTTCGCTGTGCCGATCTGGGCTATCGTTATGGAGACTGTGTCCTGAGGGGTCGGGAGTGTCGCATACCAACATGTGCGTAATGCTAGTGGCATGTTCTTATTGTATATATATACTTTGAAATTATATTTTCTTTGTCGCCAGAATATTGCATGTTGAGTTCGTGATATCCGTCAGTATTTCAACTTGATGTACTAGCTAGATACGCTGATCATTCATATCTGAATATCCCACTATTGTACGAAACCCTCTAGGCTTTCGTGTCTATTCGACGTGTTCGATCGATGTATCCATCATAGATCAGTCACATCTCATGTGTTTGGATCATCAGTTTCAAAATACGCAAGTGACCATTATTGAGTTTCAAATTTTTCTCCAACAACGATGCTCTATCGTGAAGAGCTCAAACGTCTCGAATGTATTGTTGGACTTACTCGACATTAGCCAACAGCACAAACCTTCTCCGGTGAACAAAATCAATCTGCATCAGTCTTCCCAGATTTGTCAGATCGAGATATGGATGTACGGTGGCTGATTTATGCCATAATTAGTTTTTCCTGAAGAGTTTTCTAATTTAATTGCGACGACAGAAATCATTTCGGTCGCGACCAAAATATTTTGGCTGCAGTGAAAATAGGGCCTAGTTATCGCCACAGAATTAATATTAAAGTCGCGGCGAGAATATTTTCGCTGCAGCGAAAATGATTTATGTTGCGGAATTAATATTTAGGTCGCTACCGAAACATTTTTGCTGCATCGAAAATGATTATCGCCACCGCGAGAAAGGCCATACTTGTCCGAACACTTTTGCTACATCACCTGAAAGAGAAAAAAATGTTTTGGTCGCGGCAACAATGATTTTCGTTGCGAGCCAAATACTTCACTTTTGATATCAACTATTTTGTACGGTGGCTCATTCATGCCATAATGCGTTTTTCCTGAAAAGTTTTTGTCGCGAATTTAATGGTGACGACTGAAACAATTTAAATCGCGATCAAAACGTTTTCGTTGCAGCGAAAATATTCTCGCTGCGAATTAAATACTTTTAGCTGCGGCAAAAACATTATCGTCGCGACCAAAATCATTTTCGCTGCAGCGAAATTGTTCTCGCCGCGACCAGCTAAAATGATTATCACCGCGGCGAGAATGGCCATACTGGTTAGAACGTTTTTCTTTCATCACCTCAGAGAACAAATTATTTATTATCTTACTATTCGCCACAGTGAAAATTTACAGTTAAGTGCAATTATCGCCCCGGTGGTAATTATTCTCGCTGCAGCAGAAATGTATTGGTCGCGGCAACAACGATTTTCGCTGTGGCGAGAATGTTTTGGTCGCGGCGAGAATGTTATCGCGTTTTGGTCGCAACAATTAAATTCTTTCTTTTTCTGGCATAAATCAGGCACTATATGGATGGTTATCATATAAAACCGTGAATCATCATAACAGCTCTTTTTTGCACAGGCGTCAGAATCGGTTCCGAGCCGAATATGATGGCGACTATAATACATGGGTCAGAAAACACAAGAGAAGTCCAACACGATGTCGTGTCGTTCTACCAGGAAGATAGCGACTTTGCGGAATTCATCTACGTCGACTCTCTGGCAGCTGTGTGCCTGGAAAATGCAGCACATCCAAGCAGCAGTACATCACTTATCCGATACGTTGTCGTCCATGTGAAATGTATCTATTATATCATACACATGTCCTTCCACGAAGCAAAGTATGGCCCAGATACAACAGCAACATCCAACTACACCAAGCCAGGTTCTCCTGTCGGTCATGTGGTTGTCAAAGGGGAAATCAGTTCACCTCAACATCATGATACAAGCTACAGATGGCACCTAATCATTCCCCCAAATACGTCTATTAATTTGACATTCACAGTCTTCAACTTAGAGGATTCCGGAAAAGATTGCGTCGCGGACCATGTACAGTTATATAAAGCTGGATCACAGGAAACGAACATCAGTAAGAGGTATTGTGGCATCAGAACACCTTGGACTTTGTATTCAACGACCAATGTTATAATCTCAGCTGAAATCAAGTCGGAAAAGCATAATCGTTTCGAGCTCTTTTACACATATCTTCGCTTTGCACAGCAATTTTGGCCGGAAACGTACTACGCAGGAGTGATCGCGGGGTTACTTCTAGATTTAGCTGACATACCCGAGACCAATGATTTCTCCTATTACTTCACCTGGTGGATAAGAACCGAGTGGAGGAACACTATCACACTGACATTCGATCAACAATATAAATCAATGGTCGATATTGATGTACACAATGGACCTAGTGCAGATCCAAATACATTACTCAAAGAGATACCAGATAATAATCCTGATGACGGATACTATCCTTTTTTCCTCGCAGTCGGCTTTCAACTGTTCGTCAAAATTTCAGGAACAGGAAAAGAGCACGTTGTCAATCTCATGTCAGCGGCTTATCAAGTACTACGAAACTATCAATCAGCCACTGACGAATACTGCAATATTACATTAGAAGAATCTCATATCATGATATCTACAAGTAACATGAACGACAATGGCGAATTTATCACACCTTACCTATACTGCACTTGGGTGATGGCTGCTAATCGAACATCCATAAGTGTGATATTGGAGGAGGCGACTCTGAACACAGTTGCGAATACCGACTGCAGCAATGGCGGACTGTACATAATTGATGAACGGCTTGAACGGCACAATCCCATTGCATCTATTTCTAACCAGGAGATTGGACCTTTGTGTGGGGAGCTTCTTACCGATTGGGTCAACAATTACACGAGTAAAGAAATAACAACATTCACCAATGAAGGTTTGTCGCTTATGTTCTACGTGTCAGGATTGAAGAAAGCTTATTTGAGGGCTCGTGTTATATCAAATCTGGATTGCATTGGGGTTCTTCAACCCTGCTACACCAAACCCCAAGAGTACGGTTGGTCCGACCTGGTTGACATCGAACCATTAAATGCGTACACTACTGAAGAACAGTTGATTACAGGCAACACTGGTCGGAAATACATCTTCTTTGACAACATCAGGCAGCATTCATGTCTGAGGCTACAGTTCACTCCGAATATGTACCGCATGCCTTATGCGGTATGTTCCATTCACATGAGTCCTCATGACTACCACAGATATGCAGAAACATTTTATCCAATCATCACAAAAATAAACGTCTCGATGACCCCGAGAAGGAGCTGCGCCTCGTGCGAGGAGTTCTTCATGTTCTTCAACCAATCAGTGATCAGACAAGGGAACATCTCCATGGAGATACAAGGACAGTTTGATCTCGAATACTACATGACAAACCTGAGATCAGAAACACATTTGCTAGCAGTTATTGAATATATGAAATGCCCAAATATTCAACTGAGGGCAAACACTCCGTCCATAATTTATACAACATGTGGCAGGATACGAATTCCAAGTGTTGCAGCTTTGTATAAGTTTGTAATCACCGGAAAAGAGAATCGCAGGTATCCAGGTCGATTCTTCACAAGGAGAAATACATTTTGTGCCCAACAGTTGATTCTGCGAGTACAACCAATCGGTTCTTGTCATTCAGAACATTATACCCTGATACAGTATTTCGAGGACAGATCACGATTAATATGGTCGAGAATGCCACATAAGAGCTTCACGTTATATTCAGGGTTATCAGAAGACGTCAGTTTCAGTATTAAAAAGCACAATAATGCTACTCAATGTGTTATTGAAATAGAAGCTGTTCAACACAACAACACATACCGGACTCAACAGAATGCCTGCTTTTATGACTCACAATATTGCCATGCTGACAATTGTTTCTTCTTCGAGTCTACGAAAAAACGCAACATTCATTGGGGAGGGATGTCAACACTATGTGAGAGGAAAGGCTCACAACTAGTTTCGTTGAAGGATGTTGTACAAACTAACATACTTCGTGATGTGCTATTCCAGAACTATCGCCATGAGGCGTCACTCACAGAGGGTCTGCCGTTGTTCTATCTTGGACTACATCGAGACGAAAAGGTGACACGCTATCACTATAAGTCTGTTAGAAATGCCGTTTCTGCTCCAATTTCAATTCCTATATCAAGTTGAAGAAAATTAATTTGTAACCTTTGTTTCACACTTTAAAGGGGAATGGACGAAACTTTAATTGGATATCAGGAGAACGACTTGGCCTCTCCTCATGGAACATTCCTAATTACCAAGAGTTCATGCCTCAGTACAAGATCAAGGTGAATGGTACAACGTCGAGTGGGGAGACGCCAAGAGATGTATTCCCCGACACATTGGGCGGCTGGTTATCTGAATTGCAACCATCTTTCAATACTACAAGGAATTGTGTAGTTTCAACAATCCTGTCACCAGCATTGTATTTCAAGTGGTTGCCTGTCCCTTGTGATATGTCTTTGCCAAATGTTGTACCAATATGTGCCGTATCAAACAGGACCAAACGCCAGTCAGTTTCGACCCATTCACAGGGTTTCTGTCCAGAAACTTGGACACCACTTGGGGTTCACTGCTACCGCTTGTTCCAGTGCGTTGATTGTTCAGCTGAACAATATGCTTCATCATGGGCAGAAATAACATGCTCGAGATTCGACGCCAATCTTGCTACTATGAACAATGTCGACCTTGGCATCCTGTTGAACCGATGGTATCACACAGCACTTGACATCATTATTAGAATTAATATTGTTTCCACTGAACAGTCCAAATTTTCCAAAGTTATTCCAAACATCGAGGACTCATTTTCTCCTGTAACAATCACATTTGCTAATGATGACCAGTTACCATACACCCATGTATTATGTTCGCAGACTTTACAGTACCAATCACAACACTGTAATGATACATTTATGTGGTCGTCATGCGACGATGGTAGTTGTCTGTCGCAGATGCGTTGGTGTGATGGTGAAATCAACTGTTCGGACGGGAGCGACGAGAAGTATTGTTCTCATGTATGTTCAAATTCGAATTCACAATCAGATCTTGGAAGTTCATCTTCTCTTCCTGGGATCAGCTCTTGCTTCTCCGACTGTTCGTCACCAGGATGCGAGTGTTCGGCTGGTTACTACCAGTGTGATGGTCATTGTATCAGTCTCTCGAAAGTGTGCGATCGGCACACCGACTGCGAAAGCAAACATGATGAGTTATTCTGTTCATTTAGAGACACAAACAATGAAAATATCCTCTGTCTCAATGGTGACATCGTTTTCGCACGTGATCAATGTGATTTATTTCCCGACTGCTTGGATGGTTCTGACGAAAGCAACTGCACATCTGACACTCGAAATATCTTTTTGTGTAACAATGATGAGCGTATTCCATTAGCTCACGTGCGAGATTTAGTTCCCGATTGCTCAGATGGTAGTGATGAAGCGATGTCCTGGGAAACAGACTTCTTTCCACGTTATACTCTTAATGACTGTCAAGGTGGAGGTGTGCCGTGTGATCCCCAGTTGTCTAGTATGTGTTACCAGACATGGGACACATGCTTATACACCACTGACAAGTATGGCATGTTGGTGCCATGTCGTAATGGTGCACATCTGCGCAACTGTACGCACTCGCAGTGTTCTGGTCAATTCAAATGTCACAACTCGTATTGCCTGCCACTGAATTATGTGTGTGATGGTGAGCGCCAGTGCGAGATGGGAGAGGATGAAGAAAACTGTGACAACCACAAATGTCCGGGGCAATTTAAATGTCCGTACGAGCCAGTTTGTGTTCACAGAAATCAAGTATGTGATGGCAAAAATGACTGCACACTAGGTGGAGACGATGAACTCTACTGTGATATTGGCCAGTGTCCTGAAGGATGTAGATGCGTTGGAGTTCATGTGTTTTGTAATTCTACACAGGTAGCCGACGTATTTCAATCTGTTTTTAAGTTTGTGCACCAGTTAGTATTTAAGGTGTCGCATTTAGAATTGGACCAAAGTTCGTTTCACGAGAAAACCAATAAGTTAATGATTCTAGATGTAGGATTTTGTGGATTGAATAGAATTCCTCGTCGCAGTTTCGCAAATCTCAACAATCTTCATATCCTAAATTTAGAACATAATCTTATCAACAGTCTGCGGAAAGAAATGTTCAATGGTCTCGCGAATTTACAGACACTTAATTTGGAAGGGAACCCAATACGAGTCGTTGACGCGTTTGCATTAACTGGATTGGATAATGTTGTTAGTTTAAATCTAAGCAATCTTGAAATATCTGTGATAGGAAATTTTGCATTGCATGGCATGCACTCGCTGATTTCTCTGAATATATCCAGGAACCATCTGACTGATTTCAATGCAAAAGCTTTGTGTTGTGAAATAAGAAATTTATCAATGCTAGATATACGAAACAACAAGTTACTGCATATTTCTAGCGACGTTGCTTTATTAGACATGCTGTCGCGTTTGGATTATTTGTTCACTGATCATCCTGCATTATGCTGCCTACTGAGAATCAAAAACTGTCGCTCTGGAGAACGAGTCAGTTGCGAAATCGACCTGACCTCGAGCCTCGTGCGCATGTCCATGTTATTGCTCGGTTTGATCATCAGTTCATTGTCTTTTATCACTGGTTACTGGCACTTCAGACGTAGACATTCACCAACATCTGTCGTTCTCGTGCATCAATGCATTTCCGAGTTCATCGTCGGTTTATTTGTCGTGTTACTCGGTTGTGTCGGTACTTTGGGAAAGGACGAAAGGGTGTGGGTCATCAATGACTGGCAGTGGAGCTCCTTGTGTAAGGTGTCATCTGGAATCGTTGGTCTCGGGCTGGGCACTGCTTCATATTTCCTAACTGTTCTCTCTGTAATTCGTGCAAAGGCTATGGCGTCTCCATTCGAAAAGGCCCATGGTAAACGATTATGGTTATTGCTTGTTCTTGGGTGGGCCGTTGTGTCTTCTATTACAGTCTTTCCAGTTATCCAGTCGGAAGAAAATCTGTATGGTCAAACAACTTTTGCTACGTGTTTCTATTTTGACATCCGAAACAATGTTGGTAGATGGCTATACTATTCCACTATTCTGACACGTGCTGTTATTTGGACTTCATTAGGGATTTCAGGATTTTGTCAGAAGGTAATCGTGCGTTCTATGGCAGAATCTGCGAAAAGGGTGGCCAAGAAAATGCATTATGCTCGAAGCGTGAAGACAAAAATCATATGTCAGTTGATGAATTTCAATATTTTTGTTGCTGTTATCACTTGTTTGGATATTTTAGAATCCTGGGGATCACTGAGTGCATACTCTCGCAATATTTGGCACTTGAGTGAAGTTTTATGTGTTTGTTTGTTCAGCATAACAAATGTATGTCTTCACACCTTGTTTACAACAAATTTCAAACGTGCACTAGCGAAGATTAATTTAGACATACATTTGTGAACTGTTAGTGGATACGACCCCCAACCCCCCTGCACACGTGTACAAATAAAAATACGGAAAATATCCAGTGTGGTTCCCATTTTCGAATGTTCAGATGTCCATGTTCATCTGTCCGTGTAGGACAAGACCCTTCGAAATAAGACTCCCCTGTCTATATAAGATTTCTTTGCATTCCCCAAATATCAAATCAATGTGTTTGAACATGTGAAATAAGATTTCTTTTTAAAAACGACTTTAAATTCCTTGCAAGAGATGAGGTCTTGTAAATGAACATCAAAATTCGACTGTTTGCAGCGGCTGAGTAACGGTAATGTATCTTGCTGGTACTATTTATGGAGTATAGAAAAAACCTATTAATATGCCCACTATACTAAACTATATTTCGACGTTCACATCATATCGCTATTTTAATAAAGAAGTTCTGTGCTCAACTCTTGTCATTAAATATTTGTCACATACATAATTATGTACCGTGTTCCGTATATCTCAATCAGATGTGTATTGCTTCGTGTGAAAGACTGTTCACCCGTGAATCATTCAAGTCTATTGGGATAAAAAGATGTTTATTTCTTGACATACAGAAATACATCTATGCAAGTCACAAAGGTGCACATATCTACAGAAAATACAATAAATCAGCTAAGGAATGAGAATAAATTAAACAACATTTCTTATGTTTAACATTACCATACATAAATCTATGATGAGGGATATGGCAGCATGTATTGTAAAATGAAGTTCATACACATTCACATACAGACAACAAACATACAAACACAATTTCAACTTCCTTTATTTCGATAAGATACTACATAGACATATACATTAATGTGAAGTTTTGTCAAAAATTTCTTGTAGTTATTATTCAAATTGAACAATTGCTCCGTGGTATTCCATGAAGGGAGTGAACGATGAATAGCTCGTCTCCTTCAGTACTAATTTGGGGAAATTATGCGGGTTGGAATGTTGTCCAGTTGGTTTTGTTTCTGTTGTGACTTCCTCAGTTTGGGTACTTATGTTGTTGTTGGTGCATTCAAATGATGAACTGTTACTGTTTTGTCACAATTACTGGACTCAGAACTGGGGCCACTGGGTTCACTATGCACAGAGGAATGTGTTTATGAGGTTTCCCTGTCTTCTCCTTGGAACAGTAGTACATCTATTCAATTCACGACTTTGGTCTTGTCATCTGTTAAACGAGTGACGATGATGGCACTGCTGTCGTTCGGTAGTTGTCCAACAACTTGGATGTGGCGTCTCATTCCACACATCTTGGATTTTGTTTTGCCCAACAAATCTATTCCTCAGTAACACCCTGATTCCAATTCCTACTAAGTGTCTGTGTAGAAGCTTTCTTATCATGCCTTTGTTTCTGCTACTTTGCCTTCTGTGTAATGTTTTGTTTGGCGCGACGAATGGCTTCCTGCATTCTGTGATGATGCATCTCTACCCACATGTCCATATTAGGACATCTATTTGAGGAGGGTGACAGTATGTTGTCTATAGGTAGTCTTGGCTCACGACCAAAGAGCAGATAATACGACGTAAATCCTGTGCTTGAATGAGGCGCACAGTTGTAAGAGAACACTAACTCTTGCAGATATTCTGGCCATTTCTTCTCTGCTCCTGCATCAGAGTTTGAAGCATATTATGCATAGTACGATCGAACCTCTTGACTTGTGAATTACCCTGGGGATTGTAGGGATTCGCTCCCGACTTCTTCACACCATAAATGGAGTATATATGTTGTGTGATGTTATTCTCAAACGATCGGCCCTGTCACTATGCAGACGTTCAGGAACTCCCAAGTCGTTGAATCAATTCTCGTGTGATTGCTTTTGCGACTGTCTTGGCTGTTTGGTCTATTGTGGCAATGGCGACTGTGTACTTGGTGATACCTCTGATAACAAAAGAACATTTTCAGTGCCGGATGAAGACTTGTCCAGAACAGTGAAATCTATGACCTTGAGCTATCACGTGTGACATGGTAGCCTTGAATTTGGGTTGTGGCTCCTTTGCAACTTGACAACGTAACACTTTGTACAATAGTCTGTGACATCGGTGACAGTGTTTGGCCAATAACATCTTGTTTGAATCAGTTTTGTTGTTCATCCAACCCTTGATGACCTGCATAATGATGTAGTTGCTTCAGCACCACTGATCTGAGGACCTGTGGCAGAACTAAAACGGTTTTTTCAATTGCAGCTGATTCCACTTTGAAATAAGCATTTTGGCTGGTTTGGAAAATTTCTGGGACTTCTGGGCGTGGAGGTTTCTTGCCGGCAGTCAAGCAGTTTCTCACGCTAGAGAAGCATGGGTCATCAGTCTATAGTTTCTGCATGTTTGTCATTGACAGATTCGGAACTGCTGCAGCCTTCATATCATTGTTGTGAACTTCACTATATGCTGATTGGTCCTTCGTCATTGCCATTACCAGCTCTACAGACAAAGGAGTGTGTGTCTTTTTCGGGAGATTAAGGATAAACTGAATAGCTTTCCGCCATGCGACTTAAAACTTGTTAATACCCTTGCTGTCAAAGTCCCACAGTGGGCAGCCATACAAAGGCATGGAAAATGATTTTAAAATATGATACATAATGTCTGGATATAAGTGTCTAAAACAGACTTACCATATTTACTCTACACATCAAACCAACAGGACTGTGAGATAATATGGTCAGATTTAACATTAGCAATGGCTATACTAACATGGAAATGATAAGGAACAACATCAATGGACTTGCTCATGATGGAAGTAGGAACAACATCAATGGACTTGCTCATGATGGAAGTAGAATGATTGATATTATATTTATACTTGCTGCCTTGATAATATATTTAGTTTACTTAATACTTGTGACAGAGGGAGTACGTGTACAATATGATTAGCATTCCCCAGAGCTCCACAGAATACATTACCAATATGACACCCAAACCCAGAATATCGCAACCTGCTGAAAAGAATATCAACATGGGAAACAGCAAAGGTGACATAACACCGTCTTGTTTATCCCCATCCTTACTGTAAGACCACTACACCATTTAACAGGAAAGATTGGCTTGTGTACAACTGAATTAAGAAACGTGTAATTAATGGGCAAATACCTTCAGACAGAATAAGTGAAAATGAAGATACATATTCAGTCCTACAGAATACTTTACTTGCAATAAACAAAAAGTATAATGTAAACAAAATGATAAATCGTCCATCAATTTGTACATAGCCACTCTATAGAGGACAAAAATGTCGAAGTACATTATCGACCATTGGAGACAAAACGTTTGTAGACAAAATTTGAGTATTTATCGTATATTGGTCTTATTGGATAAGGTAAAAGGCGTAGGTCTTTGGCAATAATAAGAAACAAGAGGCGAAGCGAACACTATTTGATGTCCCTCCCCTTCCCCCTCAGTTGACTATTAACGAGAAGGCCTTTATTAAATATAATTGACATCGGAGAACAATACAATGATACATTAACAGTATACAAGAAATCGTATATCTCAAGGCCAAGCCCAAACAAAGACAAATACACACGGAACACAGGTACCCATTGGGAATCCATTTAACTTAAGAAACATTCATTGAGAAAACAAAAATGGCTATTTTGAAGTTCCAATTTTCTTCGAAGGTCAAATTCAATATTGCCATATATGGCTTCCATTTTGAATGTGCCAGTAACTTATCTCTATTTAGATGCATTCTAGGAGTAATGATACATACATTTCCATTCCAACAGACAAAAGTGATTCTGTAGCCTAAGGCCAATAAAAGTTTTTTTGATCAGTTTATTAATGAATTTCACTCAAAAGTTGTACCTTGTTATTGGAACAAGACTTTCAGGAATTTAGAAATTTTATAAATGAATGTCAAACAACGTCGAAGAGAACAGATTATTTTCTCCTACTATTTTGGTATTTAGGCCTATTTGCTTTGGTGAAAATTTCCGGAATTGTCACCCCATTGTCGTCTCCATTCAAATACAATTGTAACAAAACCAATTCAACTACTCCTGCGCCAATAACGTTCAACTGTTCACGGAAGAACCACAAACGACTAAATGATGACTGCTGGCACTGCGGGAAACCGGGACATCGGAAGTTCCAGTGTCCAGTCCGGCCGACACCTCAGACCAGGGAGTAGTGCTTGTGTCGCTTGCTGGAGGAGCTCTGTGAGGGGAACAGTTCCACAGACGAGGAGTCGGAAAACCAGTAGGGCTCATACCCGACCCCAACCGTATGGGCCAGTGGCAAGTGTATGCACGATTTCGCAAGAGGGAGGAACGACGAAGACGTGAAGAACACAATACCAGGGGGGAATTACCAATGACTTTTACTCAATTAGTTGGTAGTTCATCAAGCAGTCAGCTAGAGAGACCAGACCAGACAAGTTACAACCTTGAGGCTAGAGACTGCAGAACAGCAGGGATCATCCTCCTCCCCCCATTCAACTGAACTGAAGGCGGCCGTGAGAGAGGAAACGGAGGGCTGGATGAGCGGAATGTAGACAGCGCAGGTGCCATTGCTGGTGGACGACTCAGTACTTATCCGGAGCGATGGTTCCGAGGGGAGCACATCTCTTGAGATTGACAGAAATGACCAGGGTGGTGCACCACTGTGGGTGGACTACTCAGTACTTATCCAGGCCGGCAGCCCTGACGGGAGTGGCAGATTGACATAAATGGCCAGGTTGTGTCGTTGTCAGCCGGTTCCCGAAGCACATTGGTGTGGTATGCGGCGTGCCAGGTTATGGGGAAGGTTACTCGTATGCTTGTGGATACGGGAGCCTCCTCCACCGTTCTGGACGAGTGCCTCTTCAACCAACTGGATGACGAACATGAGGCAATGATGATGCAGACGGGAATAAGGTTACGGGCAGCAACCGTAGACTACGTACAGGTTCGAGGTGAAATGACGGTACAACTTTTACTGGGCACACAACTCATGTCGGCGGACGTACTGGTGGCCAAGTTGGGAATCTCGGGCGTGCTGGTGCTCAACGTACTTCAGAAGATTGGGGGACGACTAGATCTGCGGAGGGACGAGTGGCAGGTGGGCGACACTACCGTAGCGCTGAGCTCGGGCCACGAGGACATTGTCTACACACTGGTGACGGAGGAGACGGTTGTCCTGCCACCCTTTTCTGAGATAGTGGTGGACCCCAAGCTGATGAAGGACGAGGGAGAGATTCCAATGGCGGGCCTCATGCAGCCAGCAGGAGGACCTAAGGAGGATTACCCCTTCGTAGTGGGACGAGCCCTGGTTCGACCCCGAGGACGCCTGGTGCCAGTGGTACTAATGAACGCCGGAGCTGGAGTCCGCACCGTGCTGATGGGGACCATCCTAGCACAGCTTCACGGAATCGAGGCCGTGATTGACCTAGGAATCCGTCCCGATGGCGGGAAAACAACCAAGGACGAGCCTGAGAGGGAAAGATGGTACTGGAAGGGGCGACTGAAGGAGCTGGAGCCAATTACACAAAATTCCACCCAGTGGAGGAACTGGACACTAGAGCAGCCTGACCTGATGGAGAAGAGGCCTGTCGAACTCAGGAGGAGCACCCCAACCCCCAGAGGGACAGGTGGTGGTCATCACTCCATCCAAGGCCACGGGAGGACGCAACCCACCGACCCGTCGCAGGAAGCCACGACCAGATTCACCGATGGGTGATACGCTAGAAAGGGTGGCCCGCTAAAGACTGATGGGAGGAGAAGACGTCCATAATTACAACTTAGAACATGGTGTTTATTTACCCCGGAAACTAACGCCTGGACGACCACCCTAGTCCGGACGACAAGTGATCACGATGAAGAAAAGAAGAGAAGAAAGAAGAGAAGAAGGAAATGAAGAGAGAAGAGAAGATCATAAAAGAAGGAAGAGAAGAAAATACCAGGGAAGGAAGAAATGAAGAAGGAGGATTAAGGCCGGAAGAAGAAAGAGAGAGGATCAATGGGGACGTTGATCTCCAGAAAGGGTGGAGTTGTAACAAAACCAATACAACTACTCCTGTGCCAATAAAGTTCAACTGTTCGCGGAAGAATTGTCCACAGAAGAATCTTCGCGGAAGAACCGTTCGCGCAAGAATTGTACATGGAAGAACTCTTCACCACTTGGTCCCATTCGCGGAAGAACCATTCGCGGACGAAGATGCGTGCGCAGCCACCCTGGCTATATAAAGCCGAACAGACAGCCAGTCTGAGAGCACTGCAACAGCAACATCGACCGTGGGGAGATCGTCACCACCACGACCAAGGGCCAGACGACCTCTGCGCGGCTGAGTCCTTCTTCAGGACCTTAGGTCACTGGGATTCGACCACTTACCTGAAGAACTGGGCGACGCTATGGAGGGGGGGGGGGACGTTTCCTTCGGCGAAGAACTTTTTAAGTTGAGCCCGCGTGCAGTATTATTTTCCATGTGATTGTACAGTGCTTCATGTCTGACCTATTCATATGTACGTCACGTCGGTGACCGACAATTCCATTGCAAGTTGATGATCTCATGAATATAAATCTTCATTTATTTCCGTTCGAGTTGATCATTGCTTGAGCAAGCCGGTGAGCTACTGAGTGATGAACCGAAAATAGGGGAACACCTTTTGTGGCGGCTCTCGAATCACAACGAGCGGGAGTTACGGAATTCTGTACGATCTGAAAGAAGAGTATTTGGGTAGATAAAAACAAACGACCAATAGTTTCAACACACACAAACGCCACACGATATATGCGGGGCAATGAACAAGTCCGGTCATGTTAATTTACGGCGCAATATTTATTTTAAGAAATTAGCCCAAGGACTAAGATAGCTTACCAGACAATATAAAATAGCTATTTTGCCCCGTGGACTCGAAAATAAGGTCACTGATCAAATTCAAGGTCACGGGAATATTGGGCATATATCATATATAAATGTTAGCCATTTGTTGCTCTGACCTCGAACATACGGTCAAAGGTCAAGTTCAAGGCCATGAGAATATTCTGCATATATCATTTCCTATATAAACCTACAATTGATTCCGCAGCTATAAAGTCAATAATAAGCGAGATATTAACCATCTCAAAAATAAGTGAGATACTAAGGATAATGTTCCCCATTATAAAGCATAGGAGAATTTAACATGGAAAGGTCAAATTTAGAACCCGTCGAAAAAAAATCAAAATGGCCGCCACACGCAGACCGGCGATTCAAGAGCAGCAAAACATATCACATGGGTATATGAGGGGAATCCTTTGGAGTAAAAACCTCAAAACTGTTTGAACCATTATTGAGGAAAAAATGCGGAAATAAAAGAAGTAAAAAATACTTCCCTCTTGAAATATTTTTTAGGTATTTTTGTGCAAAATATCACCGAAATCCGATCGTAAACTTGAAAGATAAAAATGTAGACGACGGACGCAACGCCATGCCAATATGTTATCGGACCATAAGGACGGTAACCTAAAGTCAAGTTGAACACAAAACTCATATGATTTTTAGCCATAACTTCGTTTAGGATGGTCGGATCAATTTGAAATTTTGTTTGTTTCTATATGGCATAAACCCGTATTTTTTCAGACTTCCATCTTGAAAATTGAAAAAGTTGGCCATCTACTCCAATGTTAAATTTCACATCAAACATGAAATTTGCGGGTCTGAACCGAATTTGGCATGTTTATTAGAATACACTTCTATGATTTTTCCTGCTCAGAAACTTTCCTCAAATACTTTCCCTGAATTCGCTTGAATTCCTGTGATCTCATTTGTGTCCCAACAGTTAACATTAGGGTAGATTGCCAACTTTTTCAGTTTTCAAGATAGTCTAAAATTTGGTGAAAAAACGGTTTTTGTCAATTACCCACAAATGTAAATACCTCCACCCACAAATATGAAAACAAAATCCACCCAAAAATGTGAAAAAAAAATTCAACCACCAATGTGAAAACGGTTTTTGTCAACTGCCCGCATATAAAATAACGTAACATAATGGTATAAGATCTAATATGAGAAATGTCATGTAATGTATGCCTTTAGCAAGTATCACCGGTAAATGAAGGCTGATTGCTGTTTTGAGTTTCACAGTCATCAACGTGCGCGCAGTATTCCTGTAGCGGAGTTACAGGAAGCCTGCAAAAAGCAACAACATAATCCCAAACCTCGTTTGGGATGCGTTTCCAACCAAAAATACCCACCTACCATCAATTTTCTCAGATTATGTTGTTGTTTTTTTGCAGGCTTCCTGTAACTCCGCTACAGGAATACTGTGCGCACGTTGGCGACTGTGAGTTTTGCATGGAGGAAATTCATCAGGAGGTATTTTTCATTGTCGCCGTCATCTACGTCATCGTCTACATTTTTATCTCAAAGTTCATGGTAGGAGTTTCCTGTATTTATGCCCACAAATACTGAACAAAAAAACTCAATAGGGGAGTATTTTTAGGCTACTGAACCTATGGTCAGATAACCTATTGGCATTTCCAGGTAAAAAAAACTGCCCCACCGAAATTGTTTTTGGACTTTTTCCTCCATAATGAGAACTGAAGCTACTATTCACCTAGAACGCTCGAAGATAGAGCTGAGATATTAGCATTTTCAAATGGAAAGTCGTATACGGCGATTTGTGTGGTGACCTTGGATTTGATATTCGATGACCTTGAAAGGCCAAAACGAACATTTTTTATTAAAAATTGCCTAATTTTGAATTTTGTTTATCTCGTCTCAAAAACTATCTCATCTGTTTCGAAGTTTGCCATTCAGAACGTGCCAATTAGGGTCCTTGGTGTTGAATGTAAGAATGGGGAGCCTTAAATTGCTCATAAGGCCTGATATGTAGGCCCGAAACGCTCATGAAGGTCGCCTGGTATGCACAAATTGGCTTCTGGGGCCAAAACACTTGTACAGAGAGCTTATGTTTGTATTGTAAGCTTATAGGAAGTCATTTATGATGCATCTTTCAGTGACCTTGACCCCAGATTACCTTAAGGCTGAATCTCAAGGTCATGCCTGACCGGAAATGTCGAAGTTTGCATATACAGACAAAATGCTTGTAGACATAGCTTATGTTTGTACTGTCGGCATATAGGAAATCATAATGATATAGTTAATGTTGTAGTTTAGGTTTGTATTATACAAATGTAGGTAGTCGTACATTGCACACCATTTGGGGAACTTGAACTTGACCTTTAGATGACTTTGAAAGCTAAATCTAGAGGTCACACCTCTCACGCCATGCCAATAGGTTATCAGATCTTAGATACAGTAATCTAAAAATGCGAAAATAAGATTGCCGTACATTGACCTTTCAAGGTCGAAATTGAAACTACAATATATGATATCCCATTTAATACTGTCAATATTTAAGCTCTATCTTGAAGTGTTCTAGGAGTTTACTCCATACAGCTCCCATTATGAAGGAAGAATGCGGTCAAAGGTCAAATTCAAGGTCATAAAAATATTCGGCATACATCATTTCCTGAATGTCCACAATTCATCCCAAGCTGTAAAGTGGATAGTAAGCGAGATATTAGCCATTTTGCGTTCTGACCTTGAAAATAAGGTCAAGGCCAAGTTCAAAGTCATGAGAACCATTATATGTGCACAATGGATTCCTAATCTCTAAAGTCGATAATAAGCGAGATATTACCCATTTTGTGCATTGACCTTGAAAATGAGTTCAAATGTCAAATTCAAGGTCATCAGAAATGTTCGGCATACATCAATTCCTATTTATTCACAATGATTTCGAAGCTGAAAAGTCGATAATAAGCGAGATATTAACCATTTTGTGCTGTGACCTTAAAACATGTTCAAAGTTCAAGTTCAAGGTCATAAGGATATTTGGCATATATCATTTCCTATATCTCCACAATTAATCCCTAATCTCTAATATCAATATTATGTGAGATATTAAGAATAATGTGTACCATTATAAAGCATAGGAAAATTTGTAAAGCACGAAAAAGTGCAATATGGGACATGTCGAAAAAATCGAATGGCCGCCACACGCATACTGGCAATTCAAGGGCAACGAAACTTATAAACATCACAGTGATATACAAATTTGACTGTTTTTCGACAAAAATGGCCGCCATTTTGGCAAAAATGCGAAAAAAACCCTCCCTCTTGAAATATTTTTAGGCATTTTTGTGCAAAATTTTAGAAAGATTCGCCCGTGAACTTTAAAGATAAAAATGTAGACAGACGACCGCGGACGATGATGGACAACCGCGGACAACAGACGCAATGTCACGGCAATAGGTTATCAGACCAATGGCCCGGTAACCTAAAATGTAACGGATGACGACAATGGACGACGCTGACTGACGGAATGAAGTGGTAATGGCCATAGGGACGGTAACCTAACAAGAAAATGCAGCTAACTGCGGGAGACGACATTAGAGCTCGAGCAAGTCATCAGCACCACGACAGCTGAATGTTTCTTACACAACGTTACCCCCCCCCCCCCCCCCCCTTCTGCAAAAAAAGAAAGAAAATTGAACCACATCATGCCCCCATATGATTCCAATTCATTCCCTATATTATGATGAAACACATAGGTGTACTTCAATCATATTCCTAATGAGTAAACATTTATTTTGAACTCAATGAAACAGATACGCCTGATAAAATGATATTGAACCTCAATAGAATATCCTTAAAATATTGGATACTATGATGAATATCTGCATCTGATATCATGATATAAATAACTCATACATACTGAGCAAATTAAAAGACCAGTTTAAAATTGTCAGATTACGGTAAATGTAGTCGTGGTATCGCAGACGAATCGTTGTGTTTACTTCATAACGCCAAAGAAGGCCACACGCAAAGTTACATGTACATGCATGCACAAAATGCTGCACAGAAAATTGTGTGTTCCAAAGTACGCGTCATTGCGGTAAAATTTGGGAACGTGAATTTCCATCGGCTCCGCCATTTTGACGTTTTTCAGACGAGCTGACCGTTTTGCGTAATTTTCTCAAACCTAACACATCGATTTATGCATTATATATCTGTGGAATATTCAAAGGTTGCCATCAAATCGAGAGATTTTATGTCAAGGACGAAGAAAATCCTCATTTGAAGTAGGTGAACAAAGGTTTATATGCCAAAACGGGCGTCGATAGGTTGGCATGAAACCTCCATAAAAAAGTCCGCACATAGACATGTAGAGGGTTGGGGGCTTCGCCCCCAACGCTCTAATGTCAAAAGTGTGGACGGACGACTGACAGACGATAGACGCAATGCCAGGACAATAGGTTATCAGACCATAGGGACGGTAACGTAAAAAATACATTTCTCATATTAAACCCAATGTTGTATTACATTTTCACATTTGTGGGCGATTGACAAAACCGTTTTCACATTTGTGGTTGGAATTTTTTTTTACATTTGTGGGTAAAACTTTTTCACATTTGTGGGTGAAGACCTTTTCACAATTATGGGTGATCTACAAAATTTGTTTTAACATTTGTGGGTCTTCACATTTGTGGGCGTTCCACATTTGTGGGTTCAATAGGTGTTCAAGCGATGGCCTGTTCGTCGCTTGAGCACTGTTTCGAAGCGATACCGTTTATGTATGGGACTTATAAACTTAATAATTTGCCGACCATTTGAGATGTTGGACTTCGTATGACATGAACGTTTTTGAGAGTGTTTTTTCATATATAAAAAAAAAGTATCACTTTTGTGGAATGACTTCTGACCAGGCGAAGATTAGTACCAGTTTTAATGACGATTGACTCCTTTAGGTACATTTCCCGATGCATCAGACACTCACGTGTCGACCGGTTTCGATACGTACTAAGTCGCATCTTTCCATACGTGTGGTGTTCCTGGAACTAATTGCCATTTTGTATACATATTCATCACGGAGTGTAGATTTAGAATCATCATCTCTTAAACAGTCAAGCACAGTACGTGTAAATAAATTGAAAAATCCTAACAATCGATTATAAAGCAAAGTATGTATCCCTGTGCGTCACAAAACACTTTCTATCGTAACATCTGTCAGCAGTGCAAGTTCATGTCAATTCCAGGAAGTGAAACCATTCGCTCGGTTTCCTGGATAATATTACCCGAGACTAGCGAGGAAATGTGCCATTCATACATTGGTTACTGGAGGAGTAACATCAGCAGTGATTAGGGCCTTATTCGTTTAGAAAGGCCTAAAATTCTAGTTGCTCTGATGTTGGATGATATTGGTAAGTTTTAGTTGGAAGTCTGCCGGACTCTATCAGTCACGGATATAATTTACGTAAAAATGACACCTGATTGTTTTTTTATTGATGAGAGAATCTATTCATAAACGTCAACAGATGAAAGTTTCCTCTGTTGACATCTATAAATACAGTGTCATCAATGAAGACATTCAAAGGTTATTTTAGGGCTAGACAGTCTATCTGGTTGTAGCCTATACTGTCGTTGCATGGCTAATACTGGCTATAGATTCAGCCTCGGTCTGATAGATCAATGATATATATCCACCGGCATGCATTTCCCAAGGCAAATGATCATGCATGTTGATATACACTCACAGTGCTGCGATTTATTTTCAACACTAGTCATTGTGAAAATCAATAACACCGAAATTGCGTCTGGCTCTGGGCCAGTTTCCTAAATCGGGAGCTGTGGAAATCCCAGGTTTCGGTTTCATATCATATTAACCATAGACAAAATATGTGTCAAATTGCTCGACAGCTCGCAACACTTTCCGACAAAATGTCGTGTATCAGAGGCCTGCCATTTGTTGCTCTGACCTCGAACTTACGGTCAAAGGTCAAGTTCAAGGCCATGAGAATATTCTGCATATATCATTTCCTATATAAGCCTACATTTGATTCCGCAGCTATAAATTTGGTGAAAAAAAATATGATTTTGTGCCAAATGGAAATATATAAAGTTTCAAATTGATCCGACCATCCTAAATGAAGTTATGGCCAAAACCATATGAGGTTTTGTGCTGAACTTGAGTATAAAAAATGGAGCAATTCCTAAAAAATATTTTTCCTTAGTTCGTATGAGGTGTTGTTGAACCCACAAAATGAAAACGCCCACAATTGTGAAAACCCACAAATGTGAAAACAAATTTTGTAAATCACCCACAAATGTAAAAATAATTACCCACAAATCTGAAAACGGTTTTCGTCAATTACCCACAAATGTGAAGACACTTCACCCACAAATATGAATAAAAATCCACCCACAAATGTGAAAAAAATTTCAACCACCAATGTGAAAACAGTTTTTGTCAACTGCCCACATATGTGAAAATAACGTAACATAATGGTATAAGATCTAATATGAGAAATGTCATGTAATGTATGCCTCTAGTAAGTATCACCGGTAAATGAAGGCTGATTGCTGTTTTAAGTTTCACAGTCATCAACGTGCGCACAGTATTCCTGTAGCGGAGTTACAGGAAGCCTGCAAAAAGCAACAACATAATCTGAGAAAATTTATGGTAGGTGATTATTTTGGTTGGAAACACATCCCAAACGAGGTTCCAACCACTGTAGTGAGACTGGATGCACTAACGATCGTTGTGAATTACGATCGTTAGTGCATCCCACCCACTCGCGGTTCGTTTGAATTTTCTTCATTTTCCCGATAATTACGATTGTGATCGATACACACATCTGCTGATTCTTATGCGCACGAAACAACCGTTCGTTGCAAATACATGGCGATTTATGTTGGTTTGAGCATGAGAAACTCGTATGAAAAAAAGCCCAAAGATTCCCTAACGATTGTTTTTGTAAAATCGAAGATTCCCTAACGAACATGTGAAGATTCCCTAACGACCTTTTCTTTATTAAATAAAATCTACGTTATTTAAATGTTAAACGTGAAATAAAGTACCAATTGACATGTATTGATGTGTATAGATGATCTTCTGATACAGATTTCCTATTTTTGATGTGACATTCGCTAATTTATGTCGCATCAATCAACGAATTCACAATGGTGTATGATATTGACGTATTACAATATACACGTATTAGGCCTATATCGTTAGGGAATCTCACTTTTGTCGTTGGTGAACCTTATCGCTAATTCTTTTCCTCAACATATCTAAACAAAGAAGCGTGATCTGCTTGAAATAACTACGCATGTCTTTGACCAAAACACTAAGCTACCTTCAGAGTGTCCATTTATCACAAATGGACCTGTCATTTGATAGAATACGGTTAAAAACCAAACTGATCGTGTTTACTGTCGGCCATTGCGGGATGCACTAACGATCGTTAGTGCATCCAGTATCACCACAGTGCCAGCAAAGGGACTTAGCAGATAGACTAACATAATGATATTCTTTTGCGTGGTACTTTCATTTGTTGTTGACACCTCCGTTATTATATTACCCATTTTGTGCATTGACCTTGAAAATGAGTTCAAAGGTCAAATTCAAGGTCATCAAAAATGTTCGGCATACATCAATTCCTATTTATTCACAATGATTTCTAAGCTGAAAAGTCGATAATAAGCGAGATATTAACCATTTTGTGCTGTGACCTTAAAATATGTTCAAAGTTCAAGTTCAATGTCATAAGGATATTTGGCATATATCATTTCCTATATCTCCACAATTAATTCCTAATCTCTAATTTCAATATTATGTGAGATATTAAGAATAATGTGTACCATTATAAAGCACAGGAAAATTTGTAAAGCACGAAAAAGTGCAATATGGGACATGTCGAAAAAATCGAATGGCCGCCACACGCATACTGGCAATTCAAGGGCAACGATATACAAGGGGAATCTTTTCAAACAAAAATCTAAAATCTGGACAGACTGTTTTTAGAAAATGGCCAGAAAAATTTGACTGTTTTTCGACAAAAATGGCCGCCAGTTTGGCAAAAATGCGAAAAAGAAAAACCTCCCTCTTGAAATATTTTTAGGCATTTTTGTGCAAAATTTTAGAAAGATTCGCCCGTGAACTTTAAAGATAAAAATGTAGACAGACGACCGCGGACGATGATGGACAACCGCGGACAACAGACGCAATGCCACGGCAATAGGTTATCAGACCAATGGCCCGGTAACCTAAAATGTAACGGATGACGACAATGGACGACGCTGATTGACGCAATGAAGCGGCAATGGCCATAGGGCCGGTAACCTAAAAATGTGGACGGACGACTGACAGACGATAGACGCAATGCCAGGACAATAGGTTATCAGACCATAGGGACGGTAACGTAAAAAATACATTTCTCATATTAAACCCAATGTTGTATTACATTTTCACATTGGTGGGCGAATGACAAAACCGTTTTCCCATTTGTGGTTGGAATTTTTTTTTACATTTGTGGGTAGAGCTTTTTTCACATTTGTGGGTGAAGACCTTTTCACAATTGTGGGTGATCTACAAAATTCGTTTTAACATTTGTGGGCGTTCCACATTTGTGGGTTCAACAGGTGTTCAAGCGATGGCCGTTTTGTCCACCAGACGGCAATCTGAAGCACCCGTCTTTGTAATAACCGATTCTCTGGTCCCCTGAATCAGGGGACAGTGTCAATGCGCGGTAACAAAATAGTCCGTATTAATGCGCGTTTTGTAAACACGAGCACGTGCTTTCTTGTTTTGCATGGGTCGACCCAGGGCTGGCCAGGGGTCGACCCGACAGTCATGACTCAGCCATGGATTTTTCAGAGGCACTAAAGATTGCCACGGACACCGCTACTGGAGTTATTCTATCACAATCTCTTAAAAAATTGTATAGTTTTCGACAATATGTCCTGTCAGTAACAAAATATCCCAAACATTCAAATTTATTTCGATTCATAGAGGCATCCATGTTGGAACTATTTTCGGTATCCCAGAATGCAAAGGACGAATTGTGTGAAAGACGGGTGCTGGAGCGCCGCCTTTCGTGAAAACGAGCGATGGCCTGTTGGTCGCTTGAGCACTGTTTCGAAGCGATACCGTTTATGTATGGGACTTATAAACTTAATAATTTGTCGACCATTTGAGATATTGGACTTCGTATGACATGAACGTTTTTGAGAGTGTTTTTTCATATATAAAAAAAAAGTATCACTTTTGTGAAATGACTTCTGACCAGGCGAAGATTAGCACCAGTTTTAATGACGATTGACTCCTTTAGGTACATTTCCCGATGCATCAGACACTCACGTGTCAACCGGTTTCGATACGTACTAAGTCGCATCTTTCCGTACTAGTGGTGTTCCTGGAACTAATTGCCATTTTGTATACATATTCATCACGGAGTGTAGATTTAGAATCATCATCTCTTAAACAGTCACGCACAGTACGTGTAAATAAATTGAAAAATCCTAAACAATCGATTATAAAGCAAAGTATGTATCACTGTGCGTCACAAAACACTTTCTATCGTAACATCTGTCAGCAGTGCAAGTTCATGTCAATTCCAGGAAGTGAAACCATTCGCTCGGTTTCCTGGATAATATTACCCGAGACTAGCGAGGAAATGTGCCATTCATACATTGGTTACTGGAGGAGTAACATCAGCAGTGATTAGGGCCTTATTCGTTTAGAAAGGCCTAAAATTCTAGTTGCTCTGATGTTGGATGATATTGGTAAGTTTTAGTTGGAAGTCTGCCGGACTCTATCAGTCACGGATATAATTTACGTAAAAATGACACCTGATTGTTTTTTATTGATGAGAGAATCTATTCATAAACGTCAACAGATGAAAGTTTCCTCTGTTGACATCTATAAATACAGTGTCATCAATGAAGACATTCAAAGGTTATTTTAGGGCTAGACAGTCTATCTGGTTGTAGCCTATACTGTCGTTGCATGGCTAATACTGGCTATAGATTCAGCCTCGGTCTGATAGATCAATGATATATATCCACCGGCATCATGTTGCAGTTCCAAGGCAAATGATCATGCATGTTGATATACACTCACAGTGCTGCGATTTATTTTCAACACCAGTCATTGTGAAAATCAATAACACCGAAATTGCGTCTGGCTCTGGGCCAGTTTCCTAAATCGGGAGCTGTGAAAATCCCAGGTTTCGGTTTCATATCATATTAACCATAGACAATATACGTGTCAAATTGCTCGACAGCTCGCAACACTTTCCGAAAAATGTCATGTATCAGAGGCCCGGAATGAATACACAAATATATATGCCTGCTCAATAATCTTGTAGGACCAGGCCCATGCGGCCTGTGATATGATATCCATGACGTTCCATAGATCATCCACTGCATCAACACTATGCCATGTTGCCATCAGGGAGGCGTAGACCTCCGGGCCCCAGTGTGTAGAACTCGTCGCTACAGATTGTCTTTTGTGCCTAATTCCGTCCATGTATATAACAGTGTGATGTGTTGAATGTATACCGATGTAATGTAATGTTATTTAAGATGCAGTGAGACCCACCATCTTGGAAGCCATTTTTTGCTCAGGGCAGAACCGCACCAAAAAGGAGTCATTTGTTATGAATTATTGAGTAATACTAGGTCTAAAATTTCAGGTTGTGGTAGCAGATTAGTCAGTTCTCAACATTTAAAAAATATGTTGGTAACCCATGTGGGTCTGGATCCATCCGGATCAAAACCCAATTTTACGCGTAGCGGTTCTCAAACTGAGTGAAGACAGGTCCCTAGGGACCTCAGTGTTTAGAAAGTTATATCTGTGTAATATTCGAGCCGAGCCTTACATTTTTTACTTTCTCTATAGGTACGTGAGAAATTGTCATCGTTCTCACTGCATTTTCAAGAAAACCGCCATTTTTCATTTTCAGCACGTTTTGGGGGCAACATTGCTGTAACAAATCTGCATTGAAATAGGCGACAATGCATAGTTTGTGGCACTTACTATTAATCCTTGGGATGTATTCTTCATCTGTACATATCCATTACAACAGTTGTTAAGTTATTTTGTTGTAAAAACACAATCCAAATGATAACATTTCAAAACAGTTTTGGCAAAACGGCATGTTTGTATTCCTAAATCACGTGATCAAGATGATACGTCATTGTATCATTACACATCCCAACAGCTGATCGGTGCCTCATTATAACAGGAATAATAATAGTATAATAATCGACTTTTCGAGCTGTAATGGAGATGCTCTAAGTAAATTCAAGTAATACACAGATAAATAACATTTCTTCAATGCCACAATACCGAATAATCTGGGACTATTTGCATTGCTGCCGCACACGTAATTGGGCAACGAATGACTCAGGACTTCTATTCGCCAGATGGCGCATTGAATGTTTCCAGGAATTTCCCAAACAACAAAAAAGTTTTGAGGCACTGTTGTCATTCAAAACACTTGAGCTAGTCCAAAATGACTGATTTACATACAGGAATGTTATACGCCAATGAGTTACAACGATCCAACAACTGTCAACGTCTGCAGGTGAATATATCACGTACGCAACCCATTCCAGGACACATGTGCTTTGCCCTTCAATCCGACTCGGAACCGATCGGAAGTAAACATTTGTCACAAAAATCACATGCAAGCCCATGTGCATCAACAGCTGACCAGCATGTAAACAACACTGATATGCGGGTCACGTGTGTGGTTAACCCTATCATTTGCCATGTCCGGCACATGGGAAGGTCCGATGCCAGCCATTTGTAGAATTTGGTCTGTCAACTCAGGGACATGCACACATTTTGGCCAGTGCAACAGGTTAGTATTTGTTTATTTTTTATACCAACAAACAGTGTTTGTTTATTATTGATACTGATTAGGACAGGCGGTCTGTTTACACAGAAAAGCACAGGAACTGAATAATGAACATGTTGTTGATAATTTAAATTGCCGGTACCATACTAGTCCTATCTCTGAGACAGGACTGTTACGCTGCGGAATTAGTACCATACAGTATATGGGTAGACCATCTACTGGTACTAGTATGTCTTAAATTTATTTCCAGAACTAGTACTTAGGGATCATTCGTTGATGCATCCAAAATTGCTATTATTCGGTTCATATTTCACTATTTGAACATTCGTTATGGACAAAAAATTGGCCCGAAATGTGTCATGAAATATTGACATTAAACTACAACAGCTTCATCGACTCCATGGAAAATGCTGTTGAAATTAACTGTACTTCTCGTTATTTCCGATACTTAGTTCCTACAACATAGTACCAGCATAGAAAACAGCCAAAACTTTCTAACTAATTATCTAATATCACAGACGAGTACCTGTTCGGTTTGATTCCCATGACACGAATAATTGGTTCCTACTTCAGTCATTCCGCCACTACTTAAATTGTGTGTCAAGTTTTGTGTGTCAAAATTGTGTGTCAATATTCCACTGGCATGCCAGAGGTTGCAGGTTTCAATCCTACATGTACCCAGTCTAGCATACTGTACACCCAAAATTTACTTATGAATATTTCACAAATTACATGTTCACTTTACTTTTTTATTTGCAGGCCTCTACCACATGACAATTAGGGGAAGGGGGGTGTTCAGCCCCCCAAAGGACAATGAACCCCACCCACGTCTCTAAATCCTGCATCTTGCATCATGCCATGTGAACACATGCAATCACCAGAGCACCAGATTACAGATTCTGTCACCAGATGACAGAATGGATATTATGGATGTGTTGCTACGTGTTTTACCCGTATTATTGATGATGTTGATAACAGCTAATCACTGTGATGTGATTTAGCTGTTTGATTGGTGCCACATGAAGTGGATCCCCAGTTGGATATACTCACTAGCTGGATAAGTGTGTGCTGCTACAGAGATTGAAATTGTGGGTCTGACTAGCAACATCGTCTCCGAAGCGACGAAGAAAACTGTGTCATGTGTATCTACCCAAATTGGACATACACACGTGCTCTCGTTAATCCTCACCAGCCGGCTCGCTAATCAATTTTGCGTTTTTTCGTCGGCTAGCAAAAGCTGGCTGACAATGGAGTCGGCGCGCTCCCGCTCGCTAGATATTTCTTGGCGAAGTCATAACGCGCACAAACCCGCGGACTCACAGGCCAGCGAGCTTAAACTCGCCAGTAATTTCAAAACTCTCTTCGGCCCGTTTTTATGAAGTGACACATTTGTAAGCGCGTTTGACTCGAAGAAAAGCATTTGGGCTCTGAATTTCCCACAAGACACCAGTCTGTTTTATGCGCATATAAATGGCCTTGACCTTCAATTAGGCTGTGAAATACGTCACTTCCGGTTTCGAGTTTGCTTGATGTCATGGACTGACTGGTCACAAGAAGTTTTCTCAATAAAAAAAGTTGAAACTAATACGACTAAAACAGAATGAAGAATCCTATTTATCGATGGTCAAAAGACTGAATCATGAAGACGTGGTTTTGCAAACTGGCTTCGGCGCACTTACGCTCGCCGACAGATTTCATGCTAGCGAAAACGAGCTTTGAAAATGTTGGCTAGCAAAAACGCGCGGACATAATTGCAAACGGGTTTACGCGAGCGTAAACGAGTTAGGTAAAATTTTGAGGCGGGTTTATTGTGGTCGGCTCCAGTCAACTAGCTTCAGCCAGTTTTAGCCAGCTGACGCTCGCAAAACTAGTGAGGATTAACGAGGGCACGTGTGGTATTGGCAAGTCGATACATGTATGTGCTAAAAGACCTACTCTGTGCTGCAGATATACTGTGAGTACTAATTTACATAGATATAATGTGGCTTGCATACCGAGATGTGAACATTATCATCTGGTTTAGATATCATGTGGAGAGTTTGTATTTCCATGTAATGCCTGACAATATCATGTTTGGACCTGGGATGGTATGCCTCCAGCAGTTGCATGAACTTTTGCAAACAGGCTGAATTGAATGACAATGTTTTTAGGTTACCGGACCTATGGTCCGCGTCGTCGTCAGCGTCGGCGCCGTCCGTCCACATTTTCAGGTTACCGGACCTTTGGTCCGATAACCTATTGCCGTGGCGTTGCGTCCGTCGTCCGTCGTCGTCCGTCGTCGTCCGTCGGCGTCCGTCATCGTCCGTCTACATTTTTATCTTTAAAGTTTACAATCGAATCTTTCTGAAATTTTGCACAAAAATGCCTAAAAATATTTCGAGAGGGAGGTATTTTTAGGTTACCGGACCTTTGGTCCGATAACCTATTGGCATGGCGTTGCGTCCGTCGTCCGTCCGTCCGTCTAGCCGGGCAAACGGAACGGAGTTATGGGGATTTCTTAGGGGGAATAAAGCTGAAAACGCCCCACAACCACAGTTTAAGCCGAAAGTGCGGTCTTATGGGGATTTTTTCAGGACTTATGGGGAAAGTTAAGATAGGAAATTTAACATTGGGTCCGCCCGTAACGCCTGGCCGTTCACCCGTCCGTCCGTCCGTCCGGCGTTAACATTTTTATCTTTAAAGTTAGCAATCGAATCTTTCTGAAATTTTGCACAAAAATGCCTAAAAATATTTTGAGAAGGAGGTATTTTTTTGTTTTTTGATTTTCGCATTTTTTTCAAAATGGCGGCCGTTTTTGTCGAAAAACGCTCAATTTTGGACTTTGACGGCCATTTTCTCAAAAACTGTCTGATCAGTTTTGAGTTTTTGGTTTCAAAAGATTCCCCTCATATACCTCTGTGATGTGTATAAGTTTGGTTGCCCTAAATTCGCCGGTTTCCGTGTGGCGGCCATTTTGAATTTTTGGCGGGTCGGCGAAAAAAAAATTTTTCGCCCCAAATCGCATTACTATCCATTTTGGGCCATTTCTAGGGCAAAAATTTTTTTTCACCCTTTGAAAAAAATTTTGGACTTAGAAAATTTTCGGCACTTTTTTCCTTCATAATGGGAGCTGTCCGGACTGTACTCATAGAACGCTTGAAGATAGAGCTTAGAAATTGGCACTTTCAAATGGAAAGTCATATATGGCGACTTGTGTGGTGACCTTGAATTTGACCTTGGATGACCTTGAAAGGTCAAAACAGCCATTTTTGGGTCGAAAAATGCTCAAATTTGCACCTGGTCTGTATTTTCTCAAAAACTGTCTGATCAGTTTTGAGATTTTTGCTTAAAAAGATTCCTCTTATATACCTCTGTGACATGTGTTTCAGGGTTGTGTTGTAATTAGCGCATCAAGACACATCGGGAGTTTGACGGGTTTATTGTCTATCAAATTTACCCTGTAACGATATTAATAAATATATACAATGACTTGATATGAATATATACAAATGGTGAAATGACAAACCAAATGACCAAACTACATGCATATAACTAATGCATAACAAAATATGAATGATAACTAATAAGTATGAAATATGACTCAAAGGGATGAAAGAATAAATACATATGAATGAACCCAAACGAGATCTTACCCCTGGTGATGTTAAAATATGCCGAGGGGGTAAACGGCCGATGGTCGATAAAAGGTGTCAAGCCCACAACCTGGATAAAAGAATCACAATTATACACACAGTGCAGATGATTGATGACGATTGAAACACTGGATGATCATAACGCAACCATGACGGTTCTGGTTTAAATCTGTTTACCTGAATTGTAATCGCTATTGATGTTTGAATGTTGTTTTAGGTTTAGATGTTTAAATGGGAATTACCTATGGATCAGTTATCGAGAACTTAATGTAAACAAAGGCCGAGCGATAATCGGCAAATGGCGGGAAACTGGCTTCGACAACAAAGACAAGAATCCTAACTTCGAATTGGGAATATGAACAAAATACACAGATAATCAGACGATGATGTTGATTCCACTTACCGGCAGCTGATTTCCGTGTTGCTGTAAGATGGGAGGACCGGTGAAAGTCAGATTTTGGATCTAAACTTAAGCAACGATGTTGTCCGGTCACTCCCAAATGGCGAACTGCGTCGTTTGTTTGTGCAACAGCGCGAAGTTGCTAGGGGGAAACACCGACATGAAGCGTCACGCTAAATGGGGAGGTGTCATTTAAAATGTGCGGTTGGGTGATCCTATCACATGCTTCCCCCGAATGAAAAATGTCGTCCCGACATTTAGGATGACAAACTGAAATGGAGATGGAAAGAAATGAATCTGGAATGAAAATGGAAAGAAGTGTAAGCCTCATGCAAGGATCACAAAATAAATAAACAAATAAATCCAGGCTGACAAATCAATGTCCGTTATCCGTAGTCGAAGATTCTAGACGGTTTCCAAATCGGTGGTCCAATTCAATTTCATATTCAAGAGCGACGCCTCAAGGAAACATTCGATCCACCAGTTGGAGAATGAACCGAGACTTGTCGTTGAATGAAACCGACGCTTCCTGCTGGAACATAGCAGGCTGAAGACGGTCAGGTGGCTTCCTCCGGCGCTTGGACCGTCGAACGGAAGCATTGCCGTCAGAGGAAGATGACGTCTTCACAGTCTGATCGTCGGAATCACTGGACTCAACACATAGTTGGTCCTCACTCCCGGAACTTGGAGGTGGTGGAGGAGGAGTCCTTGTAGGGGGAGTCGACCTCGGTGGCGATGGTGGTCGTCGAGCTGGAGGTACTGATCTCGGTGGTGATGGTGGTGGACGAGATGGAGGTCTCGACGTCTTCCCCTCAACAATGAGTGACTGGCGGTCAGACTCATGTTCAGAGCTGACGGTACCAAGTGGCAAAAGGAGATTCCTATGGAGTGTCCTGACTCGACCTTTGCCATGCTTGGGTTTTAGACGATAGACAGGGATGTCCCGGTTGGGCTGTTCCAAGATGACATATACATCATCCTCCCATCTATCGGCCAGCTTGTTCCTGCCGGTCAGCACAAGCTTCCGTACAAGAAGCTCATCGTCGACATTCAGGACTGCTGCAGGACGACACCTTGGTTTCAGAGTGGAGGCTTTCTGAGCCATCTTCTCCGCAGCCATCTTGTGGGAGTAGGAGATCCGCTCCCGCAAGTCCCGAATGTACTGTGTACAGTCACCGACTGTACCCTCTCCCCTGAGCTGAAACTCCTGGTCGATCGGAAGTGATGGAACTCTGCCAAACATGAGTTCGTATGGAGCGAATCCTGTGGTCTCATGCGGAATACAGTTGTAAGCATGGACCAACGTACTCAAATAATCCTTCCACCTTGTCTTCTTCTCATTCTGCAGAGTCCCGAGCATCTTCAATAAAGTCTGGTTCATCTTCTCGCAGGCTCCGTTACACATGGGATGATAAGGAGTGGTTCTGGATTTTGCAATCCCAGTTAAAGTACACAACTCCTTGATGATCGATGACTCGAAATTCCGACCCTGATCGGAATGGATGGAGCGAGGATAACCATAGAGGTTGATGAAATTCTCCAGGAGTGCCTTCGCGGTGGTTTTCGCCGACTCATTCCGTGTTGGCACTACCCGAGCGAATTTGGTGAAATGGTCGATGATGACGAGAAGATGTTCGAAGCCATGTGACGGTTCCACGAGAAGGTAGTCGATGCAGACCAATTCCATTGGTTGAGTTGTCAAAATCGGTACTAGTGGGGCTTTCTGACCATGGGACTTCCGGCAGAGACAACGCCGACATCTGGAGACTTTGTTGTCAACATCAGATGTTAGTCCAGGCCAGTAAAAGCGCTGCTTGATTAAGGTGATGGTCTTGTCCCTTCCAGGATGTCCAAGTTCCTCGTGTAGGCTGGTCATCACATGGTCCCGATAACTGGACGGAATGACAATCTGTTTCGACCTTGGGAGACCACTTCCGGATTGGCGATAAAGGATCCCATCGATGACGAGGAGAGAATCCCACTGTCGACTCAACAGCTTGACTTCTTTGGACTTGGTGGCCAAGGTCTCATCAGAAGGTCGCTTCCCATCCAGCTTCCATTGTAGAACACAGCCCACATCGGTGTCGTTCAGTTGAATCTGCTGAACATCCAGAGGGTCGACGACATCGGACACAAATATATGGTCAACAACATCAGCCGACACAGGGAGACTAGATATGTAAGTTTTGTTGCCCTTGAAACGCCGATCTCCGTGTGGCGGCCATTTTGAATTTTTGACGAGTCGGCGAAAACTAATTTTTTCGCCCCAAATAGCATTACTATCCATTTTGGGCCATTTCTAGGCCAAAAAAATTTTTCACCCTTTGAAAAAAATTTTGGACAAAATTTTCGGCACTTTTTTCCTTCATAATGGGAGCTGTCAGGACTGTACTCATAGAACGCTTGAAGATAGAGCTCAGAAATTGGCATTTTCAAATGGGAAGTCATATATGCCGACTTGTGTGGTGACCTTGAATTTGACCTTCGATGACCTTGAAAGGTCAAAACAGCCATTTTGGGGTCAAAAAAATGCCCAGATTGGCCTCTATAGATGAAATGCTTGCAGATAGAGCTCATATTTGCATTATGAACATATAGGAAGACATATATGGCACAACTAATGATGACCTTGAACTTGACGTCAGATGACCTTGAGTGCCAAATGTCTGACTTGAAATGTGTAAATTGACCTGAGCGGCCTAAACGATTCCACCCAACATATAGAATATCAAATCCCGCACACATACATGTTATGGTAACATCGAAGTTCATACGGATGACCTTGATTGGTAAATCCCAAGGTGATATGTTTACACTGCGAACCTTGATTGGTAAAAGCTCTGTTACCTGCCAATGCTGCCATGGCCAAACCAAAATTGTCCGGTAACCTATCTTAGCCTTTGGGCTAATTTTTAGTTTTTTTATTTTCGCAATTATTTCAAAATGGCGGCCGTTTTCGTCGAAAAATGGCCAATTTTGGACTTTGGCTGTCGTTTTCTCAAAATCTGTTCAGTAACTCTTTTTCTTATTCATGCATAACACTCCTCATATGTACCTCTGTGACATGTATAAATTTCTTTGCCCTTGAATCGCTCGAAGTGGGCCATTTTGGGCCCAAACTCGGCCCAAATGGGACTTTCCCATGTTAAATTCTCCTATGCTTTATAATGGGACACATTAAGCCTAATATCTCACTTAATATTGAAATTAGAGACTAGGAATCAATTGTGGACATATAGGAAATGATATATGCTGAATATTGTCGTGACCTTGAATTTGACCTTTGACCTCATTTTCAAGGTCACAGGACAAAATGGCTAATATCTCGCTTATTATCGACTTTACAGCTTAGGAATCAGTTGTGAACATATAGGAAATGATATATGCTGAATATTCTTGTGACCTTGAATTTGACCTTTGACCTCATTTTCAAGGTCACAGGACAAAATGGCTAATATCTCGCTTATTATCGACTTTACAGCTTAGGAATCAATTGTTGACATACAGCAAATGATAAATGCTGAATATTCTGTAGACCTTTAATTTGACATTTGATTTGATTTTCAAGGTCACAGGACATGATGATTATTATCTCTCTCATTATTGAATTTCCAGTATACAATTTTCATATGAGCATTTGAGTACTGTTTTTCTATTATACAGGAAACTATTGAAATATTGAACATATATGGTAAATACATTTATTGAGAAACAGCCTGATTGCATCATGACCTAGCATATTGTCATTATGGTTAAGTACAAATTGTGGTATTTTTTATGTCAGTTATTTTGAGCCACTTTCTTGGCAACTAATATAGAGAAAAGAATGAACTGACCAATTGGATAAGTGTGTGTGCCTATGATAAAAGTGACTCAATAAATGAAACTAATGTCAAACAACTTGTAATCAAGAATTAAATTAACGATGGTTTTAATACTTGTGTTTCATGCTTGGTAGGTAATACTAGGTATATTAATTTACTGAATTTTGTAAATAAAAATTTTTAATTAATCACTTTTATAAATTCCACTTGTACATGTTCTTGTATGTGTTGGCATGGCAGAATTGAACCATTTACAATATTAATAATGAAAAATATATATGTTCTGAAAATATGTTGTGTATTCAGTTATTTATTAGTAGTATTTAACCTCAGTATTGCAGATTAATATGACAGCTTGAGCAGTATACTGACTTGTTCTTGACATGCACATCATGTACTAGTATTTGAGCTTCTATGAACATGAGGAAAGCAGTGTGCACCTTGCAGGTGTGTTACACATGACTGCACACACAGTCCAGGCAGGTGCCTGTAGCATGTGGCACACAAGATTCCTGTAAACAAAGTATATCTGCTTGTTCTCACTTATTCAACTTATTTGTCATACATCTTCCCCTTCCAGACAATGAATGAATGTTCCATAGGTGTACAAGGGTTAAAAAAGTAGTCCCCTTGGAAGTGAGCCTGTGGCCATGATGGATTTGTTGTTCAGTTCTCACAGCAGAGTCAACTTCAAAAATCCATTGTATGGTTTTGAGGGGGAAATCTAAAAAAGTAAGGCTCGGCTCATAGACTTGGGTATGTGGCAATTGTTGGAAAAATAGTTAGCAGATTTGTTAATGTATATTTCTATATGAACGGTGACGCGTAAAATTGTGTAATTTAACTTTGTCATTTGGCATCCTAAAATTTGATTAAATACTTCAAAATTCTTCTTTAATATAATATTGCTTGCTCAATTGCTATTTCTAGTCCTTTTTCCCCATATTGGGTTTGATAAAAATAATTTAGTAATATTCAATGCTGCAATATTTACTGTGCTACACAAAAAAATGGTGGGTATTTCTGAATCTTAAGGTATGTGAATTGTATCTCTGAGATGAATGCAAGGCAAATTCCCAGAAATGGGCTAATAAAACATCTATCTATCTATCTATCTATCCATAACGCGATATGGATCGATGGTATTTTTGGCATAATGTTACATGGTGATAGATAGAACTATAGCTCCTAAAATTAAACTATTAGTCGGGCATGTACGGGGGGTCCCTTTGCACCCCTTCCCCCATGATCCTCCAAAACCAACTTTTTTCTCAAGGTTTTTTAATACTAATAAACATTACATATGTCTCCGGTTGCGCATCCATTGCAAAAATTGGTTTTCAAAATGGCCGCCCCGCGAAATCTCGAATTTTGAGATTGCTTCACTTTAAGCTGCATAGGTCTACAGAATAAAATGTTTGTTACCTTTTGCTGCTCATTGTAGGGGCCTTATACATTGTACATGAGAAAACAGAGGTTAAATAAACATTTATAATATGAATATGTCCATAAATCCAAGATGGCCGCCAAATTTAGATAATTTTTCCCTAAAATGTCCATAACTTCGGACTGAGTCAACCTAGGATGTTCATTTTGGGGTCTATACCTAGGTTTTCATATACAGGGAATCCATTTAGACCAAAATAAATACAATCAAGCTATTTCTTTTGATGCATGCATCCAAGATGGCCGCCAAATTTAGATACGTTTTCACTAAAATGTCCATAACTTCGGACTGAGTCAACCTAGGATGTTCATTTTGGGGTCTATATCTAGGTTTTCATATACAGGGAATCCATTCAGACCAAAATAAATACGATCAAGCTATTTCTTTTGATGCATGTACACCTGCACACATGGTACACGCTACACATTCATTTAGATATCTCTCGAATATAGCCCCCTTTACACCCCTATGGACTCAATTGTGGATCTTGCTTGGATATTTCTGATAGAGACTTTAACTGATTTGCAATCCCAATAAATCCTTGAACAAATAGAGCTTGATTTGATTAGTTTTGTTAATTAACAGAAATCCAAGATGCCTGCTAAACACACCCCGAAAATTCAAGTTCGTAACTAATTGTGCTATAAAGATGTGTGATACTTACTTTCAAGGGTATTTTGGTATGTAGATTCCATTTTTGGTGTTATTCTAGCTATATAATATCAATTTAAAATGATAACAGCATCTCATTGAGATGGAAAGCAAATAAAAACATATTGTTATTTGAGTTTATTCATACACTTATGCATTACGCATTACTCACCAACATGCTTGGGATACTTTTTATATCACAAACAGAGAACAATAATGTAGAATATCTTCATTGGCTATCTTAACACATGAACATGATGGAACATGGTACTATGATATTGGTACTGCTATATTGGATGAATTGACATATTAGTTGATGATGTCTTCACCATTGCCCTGCATTCTCTTGCAGTACAACAACGTTGTCTTGAGCTGTCCGACATCACTTGCATTACAACTGTTCAGCCCCAGGAGAGTGGCAACCCGTACACGAAGGTGTGTCTAGATCAATGAATGAGACTAGATCAATGAATGGGACTATTGTGGCAAAAGTGATGTAGAATTTTCCAGAACTGAGATAGAGGATGTTGAGTGGGATGTTTACATTAGGGTTTGATGGATACACTTCGTTTATGATTTATTTACAAAACTGGTACAAAATGGGTACTGAAACGGATGAAAAGACAACTCGGACGGACTTTAATCGTCAAAATCATTGAGCACACCTTTTGTTATATTGCATTAGATGTGTTTAACAAAAAAAAATGGTTTTGAAAACAATATTGCATGCATTCGAAGGCAGCAGCTTTAACATGGACATGATCAGCGGTAACATCATGTATATATTTTTATCTTTGAGATTAAAGTGCTAATGCGAGGACCTCCACGCCACCCAACCCCTTCATCCTTTGGCTGATGGGAGGGGGATAATCGCTGCCCCCAATGCGGTTTTGCCCTCAAAATTGGGATGAAATAGACAACAATATGGAATAAGTAGAGTTGTCGAGGCGGATGGTGAGTCTCAATTGGATGTCAAATTATTATTATCTTGGCGATAATATGTAAATGTAATATACGTTTTATACCTTCACATTGCCCGATTAATTGGAACATTTTGTTGTATTCTGGGGTTGTATAGGATGTGATAGGTCTGTCAATCGGAATGTCTGCAACATCATGTGTTAAAGATTGAAAATTGTCACTTTCATCCCAATAAATACTTGGATCTTAAGATAACGATAAGTAAGCTTAAATACGCCCAGAATCAACCAAAGAATATCTAAGCCCTTCAGCTTCCGAAGCAGGCCTATTCTATAGAGATAACCTTCTGGACACGTCGCATTTGTTTGAGCATACACATGGGACTTTCCCATGTTAAATTCTCCTATGCTTTATAATGGAACACATTATGCCTAATATCTCATTAATATTGAGATTAGAGACTAGGAATCAATTGTGGACACATAGGAAATGATATTCGTCGAATATTCTTTTGACCTTCAATTTGACCTTTGACCTTATTTTCAAGGTCATACCACAAAATGGCTTATTATATCTTGCTTATTATTGACTTTACAGCTTAGGAATCAATTGTGGACATATAGGAAATGATGTATGCTGAATATTCTTGTGAGTTTGAATTTGACCAGTGACCTTATTTCTGAGGTAAATGGGATGAAATGGCTAATTTTTTAAAGTGCTGTGATCCTTTTGTTGAGATGACCATATTTAAAACAAGTGGTAGCAGCAGGACCGGAGCCGTCCATGCCTACCCTCCGTGGGTATGTCTTTACCCAAACTTAGAAAACCAGCGACGCGCTGGCCAATATGTCTATACACTCTGAGCTAACCATGTTGCTCATTATCTATATTGATTGTTGTCGAAAGATAACATTGAATGTATATGTTGAGTTGCATTATGATTTATCGTGGGGAAACATGTAGTAACTGACGCGAATTACGGTGGCTCTGAAGGGACCTGTGTGTGAAAAAATATTATCTCGAGCGCTCGACATACTATATCGAGCGCTTGACTTATGATCTCGAGCGCTCGAGATAACACAGCAAGCGCTTGACATAATATAGCGAGCGCTCAACATACTCATATAGAGCGCTCGACTTAACTAACTCGAGTGCTCAATATAATATAGCGAGGGCTCTACATATCAAAGCAAGCGCTCAACTTGTTCATCTCGAGCGCTTGACATAATATCTCGGGCGCTTCACATATTATCTCGCGCGCTCTACATAACAAAGCACGCGCTCAACTTGTTCAACTCGAGCGCTCGTGATAGTTTAATGTTTATTTTTGAGTTCTCAAGAACGTTTATAACATCAGTAAGAGTTTATAACATCATAGGCACTTCAGTACGATATCGGTTTGTAGTATGTTCTTCAAAGAATATTCTGAGACAAGTATCTGACCGTTTCCATTTACACATAGGGATATAGCAATCATATCTGTTTTCCCAATTCATGCTCAATCGTCAATGGGAATATACATGTATACACTCACGCTTGTATTGGATATCTACCCCCCCCCCCCCCCCCCACCCACCCACCCCTATTACTCATCAGTGTTCATCCAGTATGGTGGCTGATAGCGTCCATTTGACAATCTCGCTCCCTCGCGGCGATAGCGCGAAACGAGAGAACGAGAGAGCGATGCGAGTTTTCTCGGTAGATATCGTTCTCTCGCATCTCTCTCTCGCTCACTCGCATTGTTCTCTCGTTCTCTTGCTCCGTCGTTTTCTCGTTCTATCGCTGTCTCGCTCCCTCGTTATCTTGCTCTCTCGTTCCCTCGCTCAGGTGACTGGTCACAATAAAAGTCTTCGTTCTTGTAACGATAATTTTCTGAATTCTTTTATGTAAAATTTCTTCCTTCTCACGATATCGTTCTCGAAGTATTTTTTGTTTTCGTTCGGACCCTAATTTGATTCGTTTCCATGATAATATTTTTCGTGCGCGCGAAACAAAGTCACATCAACTTTGCTGCATTAACAGTTAGGTTTTGTCATATATAAGCCTACCAATACCAGTAATAGCGCATGGTCAAATGGTCTCAGTTAATCCATGTCGTCAAAACAATGTCTACGTGTTCAATGAAATTTAAACAGCGCAAAACATACATGTACGACGTTTGCCACAGAAATAACGATTCATATTTCATTTATTAAGATGCATAATCCGAGTCCACACCCTCGCACAACGCACACAATAACTGATGTCAGCAATTTATATTTCGAAATTTTGAACGTTATTCATGGAACTTGTTTGTGAATTGTAACGAAAACAAATTACAATTGAAGTGGCATAATATATCGCTGTCAAATCACTTTCTGGAATCGGAAGTTACATAGTATCCATGTAATTACTGATATTTAACGAATTTTCTCAATCCGAATAAAATATGTGAGGATTTTGTGTTCAGTTATGTATGTATTAATATTAAAATTTCGTCTGGTTATTGAATATACCCTATATATACCATATTTCTACATATTCCAGTCATTTAGATTTCGCTAGGACATCCACAATAACATACATAATGTGCATGATGCTCCGATCCAATACCCTCAGAGAGCTTGATGAGTGGATAAGGCTCGCTACCATGTGACAGTGATATGACCAATGAGGTAGCTTGCACCGGGCGAATGTGGAGACAGGGGGTGGGGGCGGTAGGAGAGGGACAGGGGACCTTGGGTGGTAGTAGGATGGGAGGCGGTGATTGTATCGATGCTTTGCAGATGACGTCATAATCCTGTTTTGAGAATAGGATTGGTATTGTATTGCCGTCCACTGAAGGTGTTGCCGTCCAGTAAATTCTTTTGATAAATGGTGTTGAGTTGAGCAGTAGCAAACCATCTATACATTATACATTATAAATCGTTGCTTTTCATTGCGCATTGGATTTGTCCCATTTAATCAATTTACAATACACCGACAACCTGGTAAATTCATATTTCAAGGAACATCTGGCCCATGTAGCGCATGTTACTATTTCTTCTAAATTCAATGAAGATTAAAAATATGCCAGACGGATTAAACATGGTATACATCTAGTGGGTGAGTAGAATTAGTGGGCTTCTTTTTCAGGTCCAAGTAAAGTACACTACTCCTTAATACTGCTCGTCAATTGAAAACATACCATTTAATCCGTCTCACACCAACTTAATCACCTATGTAAATTTTGCATTCAGTAATATTTCTAATATTCACTGACAAATAGACACTATGATGTACATTTCACATCAATATCATCTGTTTCATAGGAGCACATGTTCAGTTTAGTGGGCAAATAGGTTTCTTCACGATAATCAATGATGATGATGAGTTTATCAGTGGAACAAAATGATCATCACAGATCAAAAGAAGAAATGATGTGTCAGAGCAAACAATTTTCTATCATAACCAATTGTCATTCTGGATCTTAATTACAGTGTACTCTGCCGAAACAGAGCGCCGGTTGATCAAGAATTTGAAGAAAGGGAAGGTCGATCATCTCACTTTATATGCGGATACCAGCTGGGAATGAAATTGTCCACTAAATTGTATATTTAACCCGTTTGATATGTCCCAGTTTTAGGCATATATCTACTATATGTATAATGAAGCTGGTATGACAGGGGCGTGTCCAGGGAATGGATGGGAATAGCCCGTGCGGGTAGGAGGGAGCGACAGAGCGAGGAAACGAGAGAGCGAGGGAGCAACAGAACGGAAGAGCGAGACAGCGAAAGAACGAGACAGCGAGAGAAACATGCGAGTGAGCGAGAGCAAGAGAACGATGCGAGGAAGCGAGGTGGATCTCGCTCTCTCGTATCGCTCTCTCGCATCGCTCTCTCGTTTTCTCGTATCGCTCTCTCGCTCCCTCGCATCGCTCTCTCGCCGCGAGGGAGCGATTTTGTCAAATGGACGTAATCAGTCACCTCTTTGCATATCTAAAAGATTACCATGGATTCATTGACACAAATGTCGATGTCTTTGAAAGTATTTTCGGGCTCACGAATTTAATCGTGTTATCAATATTTATGTTACTATTTTACCGCGCTGTCAATATTACTCATCTACCATGATTTTCTCTCGATATCAAAAAATATTCTATGCCATGTGAGAAGGCTTTTGCCAATCACACATATTACTGACCCTGTCTGTGAAATAGCCATGTTCCAAATAAATTTGTATGTCTCTCCGTTTCAGATTATACACGATGGATCACGTCAAACTAATATCAGAATACTTTCATTCTGGTCTCAATTATGGTGAAATTGTGGCGGTTTTAGAAGAGCAGTACGGAATAACAGTCAGTATCAGACACCTGAAGAGAGTTTTACGCAAGCAAAACTTGAGAAGAAGGAAAAATTTCACCAACGTGCAAACCATTTGGGACTTTATTATCAATGAGACGCAGCAGTCTGGGCGGCAGCATGGATACAGGTGGATGCACTTGAAATGCCTGCAGAATGGTTTAATCGTGAAGAGAGAAACAATCCGTATTATACTAAAAGAATTGGATCCTGAAGGTGTGGACCTTCGTTCAAGACACTGTTTAAAACGAAGAAAATATACTTCCAAAGGACCGAATTTCATATGGCATATCGATGGATATGATAAATTGAAAAAATATGGCATATGCATACATGGTTGCATCGATGGTTTTTCTAGACAAATCATATGGTTGAAGGCATGTTATACAAACAATGATCCAAGTGTCATCGGTGGATACTATATTCAAGCAATTAACGCGCTAGGGGGTTGTCCAGTCCGGGTGCGAGCCGACCATGGTACTGAAAATGGCCACGTGGAAATCTTCCAGACATTCCTGAGGCAGAACGCTGATGCTTCTTTTTTGTATGGAACAAGTCATCTGAATCAACGCATTGAGTCCTGGTGGGGAACCCTGAGGAAGCAGTGTGGCCAGTATTGGATGGACCTCTTCCAGTTTCTGGCAGATGATGGACTCTTTACTGGCAGCATCTTGGATAAAAATCTCATTCAATTTTGTTTCATGACAGTTATTAAGGTTGGTGATTTCCAATCTTTTCCCCGCCCTGGGGCTCTGTTTTGTTGTTGTTGGTTTTTTGTCTGTTTTCCTTTTTCTATGTCTCGCTGTCCACGTGCACGCTGGAAGAAGAATGGTCTGATCGAGGGAGTTGACAGAATGGCGACCGAACACGTGAACATCACTTAAATGGCTATAACTCCTCATTAAGATGAAGTTTTCCAACATTTTCTGTATTTTTCTATGGCCGATTCTGCATCATTTGATATATATGACCGCTGGTCATACGAGCAAACCTCCCTATTTTCGGCTGAGGTAGAAAATTAGGGGTTATCAGCTGAAACTGTAATGATTAAATCTAAAGGCGAGGGTTTGCAATATCTGAGTATTTAGTTTTGTTTTGCTTAATAATTGTTGATGTGATCTGCTATAGTTTGAAAATCCCTATTGATAGAAGATACGTCCATCCACTGTTGACAATTTCTGTACATGTAGATATTTCCGCGTTCATTCCCATGTTCGCATTTATGAAACGCATCTGATAGGTTATGAAACGCAACTTGACACAGGCACTATAAAATATAAAACCACGGTGTTGGAGAATCGTGTGATCAGGTCTAGATGCCATATATTTCATTTCACTGATCGTGTCATGTTTTGCAGAATGAACTCAATGAATTGGTGTCCGTGTGGAACTCGCACAGGATCCGACCCGACAGGTTCCGTTCGAATACATACGGACGTCCTGTCGTCATGTACAACGCACCTCACTTGTACAACGCACTGGACTATCTTTGCCCTATTGAAGGCAACGACGTCAGGGCTTGCGAAGCCGAATGCAACTTCCCTACTCAACTTTGCGCAGATGCTGACATTTCCGAACTAGCAACACTAATAACTGAGGAAAAGGGCATCGAAAAAGCAATGACCCCATTCGGAGCCGCAGAACTTTATCTAGAACTTCGAGAGGAGATACAACTGTCCTTAATGTGAAGTATCTGATCGTGTAGTGTGAATAAATCACATATTTGTGTTGCTGTATGACCAAATTATACATGTATAAAAATTATAGTGGAGCGGTCACTAAAACGATCTATAAAATCATTCTCAGTTTCTAATTGAATGATCGATAAATGTACACCGTTTGTGTACTAAAGGGGTGTGTACTACAGGGTTTGTACTACAGGGGTGTGTGTACTCTAGGGATCATTACGGGTGTGTACTATAGGGATGTGTACTCTATGGGTGTGTACCACATGGCTGTGTGCTCTAGGGGTGTGTATTACAGGGGTGTGCACTCTAGGGGTTTGTACTACAGGGGTGTGCATTACAGGGTTTGTACTACAGGAGTGTGTACTGTAGTGTGTACTGCTCCCGTTAGGAAGGAAAAAGTTGATGAAATTTTCAAAGCCCAAATTTTCTCAATGGATTTAGTGACTTGATTTGGGACGCAAATTTTAGAGAAAAAAAGTGGCCGCCGAAAACCAAAATTGGACGTTTTCCGTAATAAAATCCTCGCCGCTTTTTTTAAGCAAGCGACTTTGAGATATTTTCAGAAGGAACATTGAAACAAAATTTCAGAAAAAAGCTTCAGGCTGATTCCGGAAATTTTCGGTCACAGACGGATAACGGACGTCGGACAACCGTACGCAAACTGACGACATAAGTTTATTGGGCCATCTGGCTCGGTAAGCTAAAAATTAGCCCAAAGGCTTAAATAGGTTACCGGACTATTTTGGTTTTGAGCACTACAGGTCACATACTACCATGGGATTTACTAATCAAGGCTATCTGTGTGAACTTCGATGTCCCTATTGGGTGTGCATTTTCTAGCTATATGTTCATATATAGAGGCAAGCCGTTGGGACGTAGAGGCCAATTTACACATTTTCCTCAGCTTTTTAGCACTCAAGGGTATCCGAGGTCAAGCTCAAGGTCATCATTAGTTGTACCATATATGTACTCCCTATATGTTACATAATGCAAACATAGCTCGATCCACAAGCACTTCATCTGAAAAGGCAAATTTGGCATTTCTTTGTCCCAAAATAGCTGTTTTGACCTTGCAGAGAATCGAAGGTCGAATTCAAGGTAACCACACAAATCGCCATATGTGATTTCACATTTGGAAGAGCCAATATATAATCTCTATCCGTTCTATCAGGCGTTCTGGGCAGTTGTGGCAGCTCGCATTATGAAGGGAAAAAGTGGCGAAAAATTCCAAATTTTTTTTGGAAGGGTGAAATTTTGTTTTCTAGAGATGGCTTGAATTGAGATTTGGCCCAATGTTTTTTTTTTCGACAACCCCTTAGAATTTCAAAATGCCCACCAAACGGAGACCTGCGACTCAAGGGCAACGACATTTGTACATGTCACAGAAGTCCATAAGATTAATCTATTGAAACAAAAATATTGAAACTTTTTTTTTTTCAAATCTCGAAACTGATCGGACACGATTCGAGAAAAAAACATCAAAGTCCAAAATTGGTCATTTATCATCAAACTGATCGCCATTTTGATTAAAAACCGAAAATGAGAGAACTTAAGAAATATCTCCCTCTTGAAATATTTTTAGGCATTTCTGTGCAGAATTTCAGGAAGTTTGAAACATGAAAATATGGACAGACGGACGGTCGGACGCAACACGATGGCAATAGGTTATCGGACCATAGGGCCTGTAACCTAAAGAGATGAAACTGGTACCAAATCAATTTTATTTTCATAACATCTGCAAGGGTTAAAAGGCATTTAACAGAACAGCAGACAATGCATGGAAATAAGGAACATGTTTGAAGATTACGGCTGCAACAAAATACCTTTCACAAACATAACTGGTAGATCTATATGCAAAAAGACAATATATTAGGTCAATTTCTTGACACAACTCACTCATTGAATATTACTTATTTTAATACTTTCCTGCTAAACTAATCAACTCCACTATATGAGTAAAACAGATAAGAAGGATATCAAATCCTTAAACTATGTCCATCACCCAGACCCCAGCTTGGAATATGGAGTCAAACTCTTCACGAAGTTCCAACATGCTTTCATAAGTATCTTGTAGCTCTAACACACATCCGCAACTATGGGAAACGGGCGATCGGCGAAAGCTGGATGTTGCTGGCACAAATCGAATCTGAATGGATTTTGATAGCAGAACATCAGCACCTGCGAAGCAAATAAAAATCATCGTGATATTATGGATCTGTTATATTTATACAGTGCATCAAATATAGGACCAAAAATGCGGTAGTGATGAGAGAAATATCATCAATCTCACATTCCAACTTACCTGTACAAAACCTGAGGAATTTCTTCAACGTAGCTTTCGAGCAAGACTTCAGATATGATTTGAGGAAGACACTGCACTTCTCTTGGTCAATATTCATCTCCGGAAACTCCAATATTTTCAATACCTTATTTGCAGATGGCACCGACGACTGTAGAATACTGTCCAGTTCTGACCCAATCACCTGCCGGAGATCTCCATGGAACACTTCACTCCAGCAATCAGCAACGAAAGCTGGGACCTGGATGAGCTCTTTATGTGCAATTTCCTCGAGGATACTGACAATGTTGTGACAGTTGGGGAGAGTGCGTACTGCGTGTGCTTCCAAAGTATCTATCAAGTCATCGTGATCTGTGGTCTCATAGTCATTCATCGCTGCGGACAGGATTTCTTTCTCATACTCGGGAACATAATTGAGGAAGCTTTCCACCAGGTCTTTGTGTCCCTCGCGCATGCGATTGATCGCGCGTCTCAGGAAGGGTGGCGCAAACTCCACAGGTAAGTAATGTTCTTGCAAGTAACCCATAACGACAACTTGTGCACATGCTTTCCAGTGGCCACTGGACATACGGTGCGATAATACAGGCACTTTCAGTGTATTCCCCTGGGTATGTTTCATATAGAAAGATTCCCAAAACTCTGTCAGTACATCACGCATGATGCCACCTCGATCTTCGCCAACCTCATGTTTCCCGTTCGGCAGTATCATTTGGACTTCGATCTTTGTTTGTCGGAGGTTGACATCATGCATCATGAAGAAGTTGATTAGTTCAGTGAGGACTTGTCCTCTGTGGAGCTGAATATCTAAGGTTTGCATCGGGAGTGTGTCGTCGAGTGGAATTTCGTCATGGCCGAATGCTTCCTGGTAGAACTGTACCTCTGGGTCAGTGTCAGTTTGGTAGGTGACGGCTTCTTCATTTTATGTAACTGATGGTCCGTCCATCAGGATCGCCTGTATTGCCACCGAATTCTCTCTCACGCAGCTAGTTATCGGGACTTCATCTTGTACAGCAGGATTGAATGAAAGGATCGTCTCATTCTCGCTCACGAAAGTGAAAGGTACATCTTGATGATCTTGGGGGGGGGGGGGGGCATGACTGGTACATCTGTTGTCAGCGTACCTGTATCCATCAATTCTTCGTTTAATAATGTTTCAGCCAAATTATCTCTCCACTCGTCATTGACCTGCTTTTCTTGGAGTTGTGAAGAGAACCTCGGCTGCAGGGTCGGTATGTCTGAGTCATTGGATGTAGAATTATCATGTCCATCGTCCATAGCTTGCGCAGATTTTACGAGTGTGGGTTCTTCATCGAGGTTACCTTCCACGTCCTCGTCATCAGGTTTTGAATCCCTGAGTTTTGTCAAAATATAGAATCTGATATATCGATGCTTAGTTTGCGTATACAGATCCCCGATTGTAGTATTCTCGTCGAGTAGGTTAATGCCTTTCACGTCAGTAGAAACTTCAAAGTCGAAATCTTCCACGTCACCCTGGACACTGGTTCCATTTGGGAAAAATAGCGCCTTTCCTTCATCAAGGATATCCTGTTTGGATGAAGTCTTAAGCATCCTAGGATAACGTGTTCCGCCACCTGTAGTCTTCTTTACTTGCACGTGTCTTCTCTTCGAAGCAGAGTACGAACACCACCCGATTTCCACTATTCTGTCCTCCTTAGGGTTTCCTTTGCTTTGTTGACCTGCATCGGAGCGTCGGTAGGGTTTACCTTTTGATAGTCCAATTTTCTGTGAGATTCTACTCAGGAGGTCTGATTTCTTTTTCGAAAGGCCCGCCTTTTTGTCTTCCAGTCCGTTTTGTTTGCGGCAGAATTCCATAACCAGAACCCGATTGCCCTTTTGTGGAATGTACTTGGCGAGGTCCTCATCGCTCAGCAAAGGCACAACTGTTTCGTCAATCTGAAATCATGTTATTTTATATTGTTGCTGTGAAAATATATGTTAAACTCTTTGGAAGGATGAATTCCCTCTCAATTCTACAAGTATCAATGTTCACATCACATCAACGAACGACGACTACAATGCGAATTGAAATATTATCTGCAGGTAAGGTATTCAATAACGAACCTTTTCAGCCTGTAATTGGTCGACGTTTTCTATCCCAAGAGATCGCATATATTGGTAGAAATCTTCGCCGCCTGCCATCCTGCAAAGAAGGTTATGATCACTTACTACCAATAATCAAAGCGCTTTCTCTTCTGTTTTTTAGGTAATCGTGGGTCCCTTAAAAACAGTTCATAAACAAAGCCATTTAGAATCTATGTTGAATGGTCAAATCCTAGAAGGATGTCTTATTGGGCCTCACATGACGAATATAGGGCATGGGACTTGGACTACTTTCATATACTGGCGCTATTTCAACATCCATTTTAAACTGGTGGTCAAGGCCTAAAGACGCCTTGGGGGCATTTCGGTGTAGAGATATTTGCTTCAGGTGATTGGACAGATGATTGTATAGGGCCAAGAGTTTATAACGTCTGTTTTCTTCTACGACATACCGTTTCCGAGATATCGACAAAAAAGAAAACTGCCGACTCAGAAAAAAAAACATTCAGGTAAAGGTTCGTCCCTAATAGCCTTTAGACATGTTGGTATAGAGCGACAAGCCAGACATTAACGTCCCTTCCACTCTATGATTCATCATTTCCGAGATATCAATGGAAATTCCACGTCAAGGTCAAAGTTTATTCTCAATACCGAAAAGACATACCTTTATGGGGCAACGTGCCCGAAAATAAAGTCCGTTTCGCTCTACGATGCACAGGTTCCGAAATAACGTCGAACATGAAAAATGTCGACACAGCAAAAAAATTTAGGTCAAGGTCAAAGTTCATACCAAATACCCCTAAGATCATGCCGAGGGCTTTGTTCACCCAACAAACCAATAAGACATGTTTGCTTAGTGTCACGAGTACGATATTAACGTTCGTTTCGCTTTACGACACACTGGTCCTGAGACATCGACTGAAATGAAAAAAATGCCGACCTAGCAAAAAAATTATACCAACATATACCAACATACCCCTGAGACATGTATGTCTGTTGTCGCGAGTCCGAAAAATAACATCCGTTTCGCTCTACGACTCACCGTTAACGAGATATGCAGTAAGCCTCAAGGATGAATCAGCAAAAATCATTTAGAGCTCTTGGTCAAAGATCATTTGACAGATTGATCCCAAAGTCAATAGGGTTCGTACCTAGTGGTATATAAACCTCCATGTGAAATTTTACAGCCACTGCCTGCATGAGGACTTTTTGAGTTATCACATGAAAACAAAGTCCACAAATTAACGTTGCTTTCGCGCGGAAACGAAAACGGCGGAAGAAAACCAAAAAAGAAGAAGAATTCCAGCTTCTCAAGTTCAATTTCATCAAGATTTTGCCTTGTATACCTGGCCAATATCTCTTAAGACTGTGTTCTCCAAGTGGGATATATACTTGTCTGGAAACAACAAATATATCTCATGATGTGATGTATCACACCAAATGTCAAGGATGGCCTTTGGAGGTGAACTCTCCCAATGATCAGCTAATAATTGGTGACCTTCACTAGTCAATATCCGCATCACGTCTACAATGGATATAGGTGGAAGTTGGACTGGTTATGCTGATAACATTGATAGAGATTCACCCAAAGACTCTTTGATTCATCCCCCTTTTGTATATACGGAACTGGATATCCCCTATAAATTGTTTGTAAAACCTATTACAGGGGATGAGGGTTGGGGGTTGGCGTTGGTCGCACCGAGAATCTGGTTCCGGTGGACATTCTATCAGTATGGTGTAACGGCTGTATAGTCGCGTTATTCTGAAAAAAGTGAAATCTTTCAGACTATTTTTTTAGGTTACCGTCGTCCGTCGTCGTCGTCCGTCTACATTTTTCTCTAAAGTTTACGGGCGAATATGTGTGACGTGTGTAAGTTTCGTTGCCCTTGAATCGCGGGTCTGCGTGTGGCGGCCTATGCTTTATAATGAGACACCTGATTAGGAATTAAACAAAATAAGGAATGATATATGCCGAATATTCTCATGACCTTCAACTTTATATCGCTTATTATCGACTTTACAGCTTAGGGATCAATTGTGGACATACAGAAAATGATATACCGGTATGCTGAACCTTGAATTTGAACTTTGACCTCATTTTCAAGGTCAGAGCACAAAAGGGTGTAATATCTGGCTTATTATCAATTTTACAGCTTAGGAGTTCATTGTGGACATATAAGGAAAGATATATGCCGAATATTCCGATGACCTTGAGTTTGAACTTTGACCTCAAATTCGAGGTCAAAGCACAAAATGGCTGATATCTACTTTATTAATATCTAACTCAAAGAGAACAAACTATATATTATTGCCCTTATCGCTGCAGCGAATGTTCACAGTTTGTACAATTAGCGCCGAGGTAGTAATTATTCTTGCTGCAGCGGAAATGCATTGATCTCGGCAAAAACGATTTTTTGATTTGCGGCTTTAATGGTTTCTATTCAGGGAAGAAATATTCAGGGAAGAACTGATTATGGCATGAATCGGCCACTGTATATATGGATACTTATGGTGGGTGATTCATGCCATGATGCGTTTTTCCTGAACATTTTTTTGTCGTGAATTTGATTGTGACGACTGAAATCAAGATGAAAATCATTAGATCCGTGACCAAAAAGTTTTCATTGAGATGCGGCAAAAACATTATCGTTGCGACCAAAATCATTTTCGCTGCAGCGAAATTGTTCTCGCGACCAAAACATCCTCGCTGCAGCAAAAATGATTATTGCCGCGGCGAGAATGGAAAGTTTTTCTTACATCAATTCAGAGATAACAAACTATGTATTATTGCAATTATCGCCGCAGCGAATATTCACAGTTAGAGCAACTATCGCTGTGGTGGTATTTATTCTCGCTGCAGCAAAATGTAGGCCCCTATTGGTCGTAGCAACAACGCTTTTCGATGCAGCGAAAACGTTCTGGTCACGGATTTAATGATTTCAGTCGCCACAATTCAATTCGCAACGAAAATTATTCAGGGAAAGACTGATTATGGCATGAATCGGCCACTGTTGGGTCTGGGGCAGAAGGAGAGTGTTGATGACTAGATGAGTCGGTCGTCGGGCTGTATCCCCCTGATGCCATATCATCCATGTTGCCCAATTATGTTAATTAAGACAAAATACCATTACTGCCAGGCCAGTGTGTTTCATCAATATCAGTACTAAAAGTTCTGCGCCATGACTATTTTTATACCACGCGGTAATACTCCTGAAAACTAAAATATACGTTAAATTATTTAAAAAGTTGGACTGGTTATGCTGATAACATTGATAGAGATTCACCCAAAGACTCTTTGATTCATCCCCCTTTTGTATATACGGAACTGGATATCCCCTATAAATTGTTTGTAAAACCTATTACAGGGGATGAGGGTTGGGGTTGGCGTTGGTCGCACCGAGAATCTGGTTCCGGTGGACATTCTATCAGTATGGTGTAACGGCTGTATAGTCGCGTTATTCTGAAAAAAGTGAAATCTTTCAGACTATTTTTTTAGGTTACCGTCGTCCGTCGTCGTCGTCCGTCTACATTTTTCTCTAAAGTTTACGGGCGAATATGTGTGACGTGTGTAAGTTTCGTTGCCCTTGAATCGCGGGTCTGCGTGTGGCGGCCTATGCTTTATAATGAGACACCTGATTAGGAATTAAACAAAATAAGGAATGATATATGCCGAATATTCTCATGACCTTCAACTTTATATCGCTTATTATCGACTTTACAGCTTAGGGATCAATTGTGGACATACAGAAAATGATATACCGGTATGCTGAACCTTGAATTTGAACTTTGACCTCATTTTCAAGGTCAGAGCACAAAAGGGTGTAATATCTGGCTTATTATCAATTTTACAGCTTAGGAATTCATTGTGGACATATAAGGAAAGATATATGCCGAAGATTCCGATGACATTGAATTTGAACTTTGACCTCAAATTCGAGGTCAAAGCACAAAATGGCTGATATCTACTTTATTAATATCTAACTCAAAGAGAACAAACTATATATTATTGCCCTTAACGCTGCAGCGAATGTTCACAGTTTGTACAATTAGCGCCGAGGTAGTAATTATTCTTGCTGCAGCGGAAATGCATTGATCTCGGCAAAAACGATTTTTTGATTTGCGGCTTTAATGGTTTCTATTCAGGGAAGAAATATTCAGGGAAGAACTGATTATGGCATGAATCGGCCACTGTATATATGGATACTTATGGTGGGTGATTCATGCCATGATGCGTTTTTCCTGAACATTTTTTTGTCGTGAATTTGATTGTGACGACTGAAATCAAGATGAAAATCATTAGATCCGTGACCAAAAAGTTTTCATTGAGATGCGGCAAAAACATTATCGTTGCGACCAAAATCATTTTCGCTGCAGCGAAATTGTTCTCGCGACCAAAACATCCTCGCTGCAGCAAAAATGATTATTGCCGCGGCGAGAATAGAAAGTTTTTCTTACATCAATTCAGAGATAACAAACTATGTATTATTGCAATTATCGGCGCAGCGAATATTCACAGTTAGAGCAACTATCGCTGTGGTGGTATTTATTCTCGCTGCAGCAAAATGTAGGCCCCTATTGGTCGTAGCAACAACGCTTTTCGATGCAGCGAAAACGTTCTGGTCACGGATTTAATGATTTCAGTCGCCACAATTCAATTCGCAACGAAAATTATTCAGGGAAAGACTGATTATGGCATGAATCGGCCACTGTTGGGTCTGGGGCAGAAGGAGAGTGTTGATGACTAGATGAGTCGGTCGTCGGGCTGTATCCCCCTGATGCCATATCATCCATGTTGCCCAATTATGTTAAAGGTGAGGTGAAGCACTAAAACATATTTAGAACAACGGTTAATTTATCATCAAAGAGTATATTTCCACCAGCAGTTCGGCTTTTTGCTGCCTGTGAGATATTTGATCTGGGTTTGAATATCCCGCTGCCACTGTCTTAATGACCGTGGGAGCCGCCATTAATCTTCTGGGCTGTGCAGCATGCTGTGTGACGTCACTGGCTGGGTTAGATTATCTGGGTCAGGCTGAGACCAGCATCTGTACATACATGTAGGGGCCTAGCCCAGCACTGTACCACATAGCAAGATAGCTTCTGGTTTTCAGAAAAATGAGGAGAAAAAGCACAAGTTGCCTTGCATTTTCCCAGGATGCACAAATATTTTCTATAAGAAAGCAAAAGACCGTGTCCATTTTCATCATCCATACGTCCATGTTTGTCATGAATATTACATCAGTTGAGAAGTAGTTCAGCCCAATAACACTGCCCGTGAATAGTGCTACATGTAGTTGAGAAGTGTCTCATAACAAGATAATAATAGCACCTGACTTTTTCTCATATTTATTCTCTCATCTATCATGTCTATATGCTCCTGTACCTACATGTCATTTACATATTGTCATATCTGGATCAGGTTATAGTCAATGCTGTACACATTTCAATGATACATGTAAATGAGTATACCTTTGCTGTACTAAAAAAGTTCATCCTTCAGTGAATCATGCTTTTTGGCCTTAGTTTTGTTTGGGATAATCGGATCAACTTTAGATGTTGTGTGTCTCAATTGGGTAACATGCCGTAATTTTTCTCCAAATTTCAGAATTCTATCTCAAAAATTAAAAAGTTGTCAAACTAACCCAATGTTAAATTTCAACCTGGAATGAGATTAAGTAAATTTCAACAACTTATTCAGGGCTAATATCGTGTTTATGCCCGTTCATAATGAACCTATTGTGTTGATTTGGAGTCAGATGGCATAGTCGGTGTATATTAAATATGTTTATACTGAAGCAACATATATACATCGAATAAAAGTTGATGTTTTTGTGCAGATTCTGAAATTCCATGCTGGCCAGTGAGGCTGAAATTTATACTTACTCGCTGTTGACAGGTCGCTGCAGGGTCGCAATGAAATATAGGCCTACACATATTAACAATAATGGAAAAATGATAAAAAGAAAACTTGGACAATTATCCCAAGTGCGTGCCTATGTCTGTGGTTTTATTTATTTTTATGTACTTGTATACGAAATAAATATAATGATTAAAATGGCATCTGTTGAGTGACAGAGCAGGCTAACATTCACTGATGCGCGATGCGCCGCAACAGAGACAATGACCTACATCAAAGATACACGATCAAAGGCTGGTGAATGACGGGACATCTAACAAAGAAATGCCGACGCCAATGAGCCAACAGCGATGGAAATTAAAATAGGTTTTGCGGCTAAATGCATCAAGTATTGTTCTGAAATTTTCTGACGATACCTTTACACCAATAATATATTGAAATAACATGGTTTTGTGTAGTTAATGGCCCATTTCTGCATTATCCCCTCCGATTCTACAAATCAGGCCCATTTCTCTATTCTTACGCACCACAATTCTTGACAACAACAAGATTTGATGTTAGTAGCAGTAGGCCCGGGCTCCTGATGTTCATGTTGTTCTACATGTATGTCACTAGAACTGTCTCCTGCATTATCCACCTGAACATAACAGGCTCAAAAGCATTAGCTAGTGGATTCATCGGAACAATTTCATCAATAAGTTCCCTTTCATTGTCCGATGAATCCATCACGTACATTACTGATGTTCACTTTACGACAACGTGTAGGTCAGAGCCGCTAGTATGAGTATAGGCTACTATGTATAACAACACTAGGCAGTGTGCCAGAGAAAGTCTGGAGCCTGAGAATTGACCCAGCCAGTGACGTCACTGGACAGAGTACACAAGATGGCGCGCTCCAGGCTCTGCCTGGGCTGTGCTGGCCTAATTAAAAACAACTGTGTACAATATAAGGGGTCTCATCACTCTATCTGAAAGTGTTAATCTTTGTTTACAGTGTATGTCAGTACTCTATACAAGTTTATTAGCAGTGTAGCATGTCCCCTTTAATTAAGACAAAATACCATTACTGCCAGGCCAGTGTGTTTCATCAATATCAGTACTAAAAGTTCTGCGCCATGACTATTCTTATACCACGCGGTAATACTCCTGAAAACTAAAATATACGTTAAATTATTTCTCACTACATGTACCAGTAAATACTTTCCAAAAAAAGCTTGTCACGTGATTGGAATATGAAAACCATGTTAGTCCAATGATAATGTTTCTCGCCTCATCGACTGGTCCAAGTAGAAAATGTGTTATGTTTGGCACATGAATAGAGTGAATCGTGTGAACTAGTGCGGTTTTTACAGCATGTTGATATATACATTTGTTCCAAATTTATGATGATTTATTCAAGTTATTACCCGCCAAATTAAACACCTAATTATGTATTATAATGAGTATTCATGACGTCAAACCAGTATAGCTGTTTTAATTAGTTATATTTGGATGCTAAAGCTGGGTTCGTTACACATATTATCAATGGTATTATATTATAACATATGTCACGTTTATATGGCGTCGCATCGAAAAATCGTCGAACATCGCCATAGCAACAATCTCTTAGATACTGCCCACAGCAACGCTGTTGCTAGGGACCTTTACTCGCAACTAAAGAACGCCTCACGATGATAAGGCGTTTATTTCATCTTTTACATGAAAGACGTACCCGTTAAAATGTTTTTGGACCAAATATTATCATATTCAGGGAGTTTGGGCCCATAGCAACTACCGTTGCTAATGCAATATTTCGGGTCTTGTCCCCTCGGTGACGAAATCAGGTAGGCCTAATTAAATTATGATAATGTTTAATGGCAAATGTGACAAAATAGTTATTAACGTAGTCCGCTACAAACAGTGAGGTAACGGAGAGTCGAAATTTAAAGATCATTTCATGAATATTATCTCTTCACAATGACATTATTTTATAGAGTAAATGATCAGCATCCTAATACTGAAAAGAATATAGGGGGTCACCGTGCTCGTTTCTTCTACATATTCGATCAAAATCACACATATTTACCTAAAATGACTTAAATTCTGGCATTTTTGCACCTTTTTTTGTCCATATTCACATCTTGCATCGTGTTTTCCGTGCGAACGGATACGGTGACCCCCTATTTTCTTTTCAGTTTTATGATGCTGAACAGTTACTCTATAAAATATATCATTTTGAAGCTCTAGATTATGTTGATACAGGTATTTATTTTAGAAAACACTTTGACCCCCTTCGCTCACTGTTTGGAGCGGACTACCTTAAGACTCAAATTTTAAACAGAAGATCAAATACGACGAGTTATATGTCACTAATTATCTTACAGTACTGGTATGACGTCATGAATACTCCGTCATTATAATACTTAATTAGGTGTAGAGTTTGGCGGGAAAGTTCTACACAAATGTCACCATAACTTTTGACCAAATTGAGAAAATCGCATTCTGTAAAATATGCCTTAATCTATGCGATGCACTTTTTCACGTGTCAATATAAAAACACTTTTCATTCTGACTGCACTCCCACATTAACTATTTTATTCTGGGCAACTTACATGAAATTCAGAATTACTTATTCAGTAATAGTAATCTATTTTGCACGATCCATCAGCTCTAGACCTACACTTATACACACATTCAGTGTATTTTTTTTGCAAATTGCAACCAAAAGAAATTACAATAGACCTTAAATTGGATATTTGATACTGTTTTAATAAGTTAACCCATCAACTTGTTCCATCTTTCTGAAACACAATGCTAAGCTAGGAGATTTCGTGTCTTGAGTATTGCTCAACATGCCAATCCAGTATCACAATGATTCATAGAAAATTAACACCCCTAGAACGCTCGCAAACTATGTGTGTTGAATGAGCTGATTTTCTCGCAAACCATGTCGCCAATCCGCCATATTGGCCAAAACCGATAGGTGTTGCGGTCTCGCCCAATATGTGTAGACCTACATACAGAAAACTTATCCAAATCCGATTAGAAATGTCACCTTCAGAACGCTCGTAAAAAAGTGTCTGCGGCGGTGAACGCGGCCCGACAATCGCAAATAGAAAGTATCCACCGACCTTCGTTCGAGGGATACAATAACCGTTATTCCTTACCAGACGGGTTAAATAGACATATCTTGGATGAGTAGTATTACGTTACTACGGGACGGTATTATTACAAGTAGTATAATAAACTACAAGGGTCGAATCGCTGTTGTTATCGATAATATAAGATTAGACAAAATTTTATATAAGGTCGGATACAAGAGCAAAACAACAACATTAGCACAAGTGCTATTGACCGACAGAGTGGTAATAAGTAACAAAACAGATTGGTGATTTGATACAAAGGTTATCCAGAATTTGCGCTGTTTTCCGCTGTTTACCTGGAACGCCCTGTGTCACAGAATATGTACCATTCAGTGTGATTTAATCCCCACAGTTTCAGACGGCAAATCTGTTAAAATCAAGCTAGGTATACGGTGCAACTGACGGGCCTGGAGGTGCAACGGTTGGAATCGAGGAAACAATCCGAATCATGATCTCCCATCGGAAGAGCATGATGGATTTCCACCCGTTATAATCAGAATTGGCAAATTTGATCGGGTCCTTCGGCTATGGGAATGTAATGCCGGAGACAATTGAAAAAGAGACTGAAAAACGAAAAAAAATTTATATTGTGGAATAATAGTTTGGTGCGGACGAACCTTTGCGTGAACCTATATAATTTGGATGTTTCAAGCAGATAATGATTTAAATTATGTGTCCGAACGTTATGATGCGATTGTCTTTCAATTGAATGTTCACCCTCGAAGGTGTCATTCAAATCATTTGACCTTTTCATAAACATTTGTGCCAGAAGGGCTTGGGGTGGGGAGTTGACGGTTGAAGGGGGGTGGGGGTGGGGGGGTGAGGGTGGGGGGGTGGCTTTCTTCCAGTCTTATTCCATTGTTAAATGATGGTACGAGTGGGGCGGGATTATTTCAAGACTAACAATTTTGCCAAGTCGACAACTATAGTGCAGTGTAAACCCTAAATAAATACTGCAGATTGAACGATATACTATCGCACTATAGGCCTACTAATCGTTAGATTTATTGATTTGTTATCATAATACTGTAGGTTAAAATTGACGTACCTTTCCGTGTCTTCCCTATGTACCATGTAAGCCACGCGGTATAGCCTCTCAGTTATATGTGGGTTAAAAGTCAATCGGCCGCATATGATGTCGAGCGCTTGCTTTATTATTTCGAGCGCTCGCAATATTATTTCGAGCGCTCGCTATATTATGTCAAGCGCTTGCTTTATTATTTCGAGCGCTCGCTTTATCATTTCGAGCGCTCGCAATACTATTTCGAGCGCTCGCTATATTATGTCAAGCGCTTGCTTTATTATTTCGAGCGCTCGTTTTATTATGTCGAGCGCTTGCTTTAATATTCCGAGCGCTCGCAATACCATGTAGAGCGCTCGTGATGACGAAGTCGAGCGCTCTATATGAATATGTTGAGCGCTCGCTATCTTATGTCAAGCGCTTGCTTTGTTATTTCGAGCGCTCGAGATAATATGTCGAGCGCTCGAGATAATATTTTTTCACACACATGTCCCTTCAGAGCCACCGTAGCGAATAGACTGATTGGGGTTCATGCTCATAAACGCGATGATGCGTGTGAAGAGATAGGACCAGGATTGCCCGGTATCTCTGGTGCCTGCTTTAGGGCAAAGGAAACGCACAATATGCAATACCGTATTGGTCCTAATAGTGGCACGCGCCCTAATAGTAGAGCGCCCCCCTCTTTTACCCCCAAAATGTTCGATTTTTGCAATCTTATAATTCACTTCATATCTTTCTGATAAGATCTTAGAGTGTTCCAATCCACATATTTAGGTTATTTGAATCATATTAAAGGGGATTGAAGGCTATAGGTATAGTATTCAGTGATTTTCCTAAATTTGACCTCAAATTTGACCTCAAATTTTTGCGCGTGCTGCTGCAGGAGGTCTTGCTTTGGCTCGCCGTGCTACTATTAGGACCAATACGGTATACAAGAAGTTAGATGCATTATCATCGTCTCTTCCTGCTGGTTGTTGTGACACAATGGGTGCTACTGGAAATATTTTATTTTATGATTCAGCAAAATCTCGTAATTTTCTCATGGGATGTAGACAATTACAGCCCGTCACAAAACATGACGTGCTTTATATCTCGTTATTCTATCATGAGTACTGGTATTGGTGTTTTCTGTATACAGGGAAGGCGCAATGGCGACGGTGGGTCAGCATGAGAGACACCAAACATGGATGATGAAAATTCTTTGTTCGGATCAGCTGAACGCTGGTAAGAGAGCACATCGTATGTCAAACATACTAGTACGTGTACTAGAAATACTAGATGTGCATTTATTAATGTGTTAATAATGTGTTGACATGTTATACATACATTTATTAATGTGTAATACATGAAAATATGTTTGTGAATACTGAAGGTCCTTATTCTGGCGATCATTTCAGTACAGAGTTGAAGACTCATATACTAGTACTGTCGATTAAGTATTGAAGCAGGTGAAGAAACATGTACTTTACCTCGATAGTTGATATCCACATGTGAAAAAAATGTGGTCTTCCTTTTCAAACAGAATCAATTCAACATCTACTTTTGGAACATGGCATAGAGACAGAGGAATTATCCGACGAAGGTCGTGAGCATTTGTTGAGAGCATTCAGGTGTCCGTTCACGCTGGTTGGAGACCATCATGAAGAACTACTTCGAAGAATCATCGCAATATCAAAGTCAAATCGGCCGTTATGGCTATCACACCCCAGACAGCTCGCGGAAAATCTTTACCCACAAGATGCGGTACACCAGGATAGATTTTACCTCGATATCACAGCAGCTGCACTTGGAGCTATGGTCGACCCTTTCTCTTTCAACGAACATGCCAATTTAAAGGGTTCACCCAAAGAAAAGCTGGAAATTGCATTCGATTTTTATCGTGAGGAGATGAAAGTCACCTTGTCATCTGAAAGAAGGTCTTTCAAGTTCAGAATTGATTTGTCTTTCAACAACATGAAGAAGTTGTTTGTTGTTCAACCTGACGAAAGAGATCCTGCCTGCTATGCATTCTACATATATTATGACTATGCCCCTGTCCTCTGGCAAAACGAGAGAAAATTTTGGGAAAGAACAACGGAACTTCCAAGAATTTCATCAAACACTTTTGGTTGGTGCAGTGTGCTCAAGTTGGCTGTGTCAAATGCCTCTCGAACAATCGGTCCTCTTTTGGACAAGCTACAAGCTTGTGATTTTCAAATTTGGTGGACCTCCAGAAAAATTCAAGAGCACTGCTGCCTGGCTGACTTGAATTGCCGAGATGTGATCTCTCAACTTGAAAGTCCAAAATCGTCATGGGAAATGAAATGTCTGCTCGCGAAAGGTTACCAGATATTGGATCAGTTGAACAAGGACATGATGCAATCGATCACAGAAAACAAAGAAGCTCTGGTCAACGTCTTGCAGGGAATGGGTAACACAAACGTGTTCGTCAAATTTGATGAGATGCTGGTTGGGGCCATGAGTCAACCTACATCTGCTCTCAACGACGGTACCAACATACCAAACTACGTGTTAGTACCAAAACTGATTGTGACTCCTACAAGACTAATATACATGCCAGCAGAACACGTCAAAATGAATCGGGTACTGAGAGAATATGGCTCCGACAATTTTATCTCTGTGTCATTTCGTGATGAAGATGAAGGCAGGATAATGGCCTTGGTACCAGAAACACTTTCCAAAGTGGCAGATAGAATCCGAAAATTCCTTCACAGTGGTGTGAAATATGATGATCGTCAGTTCGAGTTCCTTGGATGCTCGAACAGTCAGATGCGCAGCCATGGAGGCTGGATGTATGCTAGAACTGCAGATCACCCAGAGATCACTATCGAGAGCATACGACAATGGATGGGTGATCTGTCGGAGATCCGATGTACAGCAGTCTACGTTTCTCGACTCGGTCAGTTCTTCTCGTCCTCAGAACATGTTCTCGACTTGAGCAGCGATGACTACACAGTCACATTCGATTACCCTGACGTGATGTCCAATGGTTACTGTTTCACCGATGGCGTTGGATGTATATCACCAGACGTAGCTAAACAGGTACACCAGTTTGTTATGCATGTGAAGTAAAACATACCAACGTCTAGAAGTCCCATACATGTACCAGTAACTTCATTGCAGCTCTTCGGTACAGATATATTTGGTGATATGTGTTATCATATCGTTGCAGATATCCAAGAAATTGAAGTTGAGATTCAACCCATCGGCATTCCAAATTCGTCTGGCTGGATGCAAAGGAGTGTTGTCTGTCAACCCAGACCTGGAAAGGGAACAAGTGTGCATCAGACCCAGCATGCATAAGTTCACCTCCGATCACCGACAACTGGAAGTTATCGAATATACGAGGCCACGTGAGTATAGTCGAAATGTAAATACAGAAGTAGTGACAGATACGTCATAGGTGATCTTTGGCAACTCAAAATTTAGTGTATTCGTCGATCCTCTAATTGATGCAATACTTAAGCCCCGGTACTAACAGACTGAATCATGAGTTTCAAGAAGAAACTTGTATATTATAGATCCGCTAACTTTGAATCATCAAGTCATCACAATATTGTCGGACCTTGGTGTTGCTGAGCAGGTGTTTCTCAAGCTCTTGGAGGATGAACTACAACGCCTTGCAATTATGTTTGCAAACAATGAAGTGGCAGCTAAAGAGCTACATATGATAGAAATCCATGGTTTCACATCCATGCTCAGAGCAGGGGTTGATTTTGTTCAAGATCCATTTTGGAAGTCGCTTTTGTTAGTGCGATATGAGGACAGCTTGTACATGCTGAAGGAAAAGACCAAAATAGCTATCCCTAACGACAAAGGTAGGTTACTTATGGGTATTGCTGACGAATCGCGAACACTCAAAAGTGAGGAAGTGTTCGTGCAGTACTCTAAATCAGTTGACCAACCAGGAAATGAAACATCAATAGTAACTGAAAATGTGGTGGTGTGTAAAAGTCCATGTTTCCATCCCGGTGATGTCCGAAAATTCACTGCTGTAGATAATCCGAAGTTGAACCACATCAAGGATTGCATCGTATTTCCAGTCACTAGTGAGAGACCACATACTGATGAAATGTCGGGATCAGACTTGGACGGCGACATGTATTGGGTGTGTTGGCATGAAGATCTAATTCCTCGGGCTGAAAACCAGATGCCCATGGAATTTCCTAAACAAGAACATCAAAAGTTAGACCATGCACCTCATCAAGAGGACATTATACGATATTACAGTGAGTACATACAGCATGATCACCTTGGTCCTATCGCGAATGCTCACCGCGCCCATGCAGATTCACAACAGGAAGGTATATTTTCCAAGCAGTGTTTGGAGTTGGCCCGTATTCATTCCGAAGCAGTGGACTTTTCCAAAAGTGGTAAATTTCCCGATGTTAACCCAGATTTGCGACCTCAAGAGTACCCTGATTTCATGATGAAGCAAGACCAAAAGCAGTACCGTTCAGATAAAGTTCTGGGGCAGTTGTTTCGAGTAAGTTCCCAAATGTACAATGCACTCCTGGAACAACACGATGCACTAAAAGACACGATGAACTGTACTGCTAACACACAACTGGATCTTCTCTTCAGAGACGTTAAGACTGAGCAATCAGAATTGGATGAAGCCAGACGAGTATATACACAGTATCGTACAGAAATGCAGAGACTCTTGAACAGATACGGGATTGAAGACGAATCAAACCTGATAGCTGGCAGGATGCACTCCACGAAAGGAAAGAAATTATTGAAAGGTGAGGTGTACGAAGTTGGTAACATCATCAAAGGAGAGGTTCATGCAATTCTCAAGCAGTTCAGATCACAGTTCCAAGGAATTGAGGAACAAGAATGTTTGAAGAAGGCATGTGCGTGGCATCGTGTAGCCTATGACGATGGAGAATTCAAGAGTTTTGCATGGGTAGCTGCAGACTTTATTGCCAGAAGGATGCAAGAACACCCCATCAGCACAAATTTGGTATCGTCGTTTGGTGAACCAGCAAACGCCCAATCTAACATCTCTCTGACGAGTCAAGTGCCAAGTATGGAGGGAGATGTGGTGGATATGCTGATAGAGATCATAGAGAACAATGTCGGTGAACTAAAGCATCACATCCATCGTGTGGATCTCAGAGAGAGCGTGTTGCCTCATGAGAGAGAGTACATAATTCTAGACGCTGGATATACGAAGTTACTGCCACGGATATCGGCGTGTATCCTTGAACTGCAGGATAAAAACAGTGACTGCATACCCCTCATGGTGAGAGAGATGCACATATTACAACATGGGCTACTGGCAACTTTGACACGTAAAGGGAACACAGTTTCTGTTGAAATAGTCATCGACGAAGCAAAGTGTGAGCTTTTGAATCAAATATCTGCTTCAAATTCTGTCGCCGAACAAAATTGGTTCTGGACCTTTGCAAATTGGGTTAAGGTGAATGCATGCACTGGGTCGTTGCAGAATATTTCTCTCATACATATCTGGAGATTGGCCCTGCCTTTCCTCGACGACCGAGACAACGGTTTGAATGCAATGCTGCAATATTACTCACAGATATCCAAATTGAAATCTCTGTGCCAGGATGACTGTGGTCTGTGGGATTTACCTGATGCAACCTTCCAACGGCTCCAGGTTTTGCTAACCAAATGTCAGCATCTAGTTATCATTACGGGGACAGTGAGAATATTAGCAGTGTGTGAACACACGTCCCAGTCTGAGGCATACCGTCGGGTATACAATCTGTCGACAGACGTCACCAACATGTTGAATAGTGACACCGAAATTGTGACTGAAACACTAAAATTGCGCACTGGGTGTTCGATTGAATTCAAGCAACTACGAGTGAAGAACACTTCAATTAACATCATAGAAGGTTTTGGTACCAAGTATGCTCTGGAGAGATTGGTTGACCAAATAAAAGATTTTGAGAAGATTGCTTGTGAACTGAGAGATGGATCCGTTTTCAGGTTCGCCCGATCCAGTTTGATTGTTGTGCTGGAAGATTTGGCACAAGATGTTGCACTCAGGCTAAACTATGAAAAATCAAGGGATTTACTAGGCAGGCCTTCTTTCAGAATGCGACCAAAACTGGCCAATCCTGTACGTCGGGAAGAAATACAACTCACCACCCAACTGAGGGCGTGGGAGGAAAATCTGAGGTTTCTGTCAGATACATACGACCCTCAACTCCTGGGAAAGCTGAGGATTATTGTCAGATTTGCCAAATTCATATGTTACGTCAGGGGACTGGGAGTCGACAACTGTAGCGTCAAGGATTTTGTAACACATACTCAGAAAGCTGTACCTTGGGGAACAAAGGGTAGGATGCCTTCCACGTATGTACCACGTCACGAGCGACGAAAAACTGCCATGTTACCAGTGAATGCCAACCTGACCAGACTGGAAGCAATTTTGGAGAAAGAGGGATTCGTTTTCTGTGCGGAGGACATACTGACTGTGTGTACTGTACTAGTGAAAGATGGAATTGGGCCAAAATGTAACGTGAACACTTCCCATCAAGTGGAAATTATTTACGATGGGAAACTTGCCGTAAGACATATAAGATGCAAACCCATCAGGTGGAGTGCTCTATCATATGTGAGACACCAGAATTTGGTCGATCCTGCCAGTCCTGTGGCCGATATCAGTGTACAGCTGCAGTCGAGACGAGATATAACAGATAGGTCAGATCCTGTGTATGCAAGGTTTGCAAATCCTAAAAATCCTGTTCTGCGGTTCTCCGAATATTCCACACCTGATCTACCGGTACTGCCAAATTTGAAGATAACACCTGAATTTGAGAAAACTGTGAAGTTTATTCGGCAGAAAAGGTTGAGAACATACAAATATGCAGACTCTGTGTTCCAGAGAAAATCCGACTACTTCACTGCAGCTGTTCGGGTGGACCTGTCGGACATCAAGCATTATGATATAAACACGAAAACTGGTGAGACGTCTCTCAAATTGATCAAAAATGGAACAATCCGTATGATTTCATTGCCACCGCTGCATTATCAGAAAGATGTGAAGAGACTGACGGAGCAGATAATGGAACTTAGTTTGAAAATTAGTGATGTCATAATCTGAGATTGTTGCCATACAATTTGATATGTAGGTATTGGCGCGACGAATTTATTCGTGGTGAAATACCTTCTTCGCAACCTGTTCTCATATCGCACTCGTGGTGACCGTACACCACTTTTCTTGACTTTTTTTTACTAATGTGCCATTATAATTCACAGCTGTGTACATTATTCGATCGCAATTAACGGGCTATAAAATAGCTGTTCCCTTGTTTATATCATGTGTGTACTGTTTATGTAGCACAGATAACGATAGTTAGAACTTAGAAGTAACGATGCAACTGCGTGTGATGCTTACCGTATGTGTGAGTTACCATAATGGCCCAAAATAGCGCTGATCTGCGAATACCCGCCTCTCGTTCTGGTGCCGGGGTAAACTTTTTGAGAATAATAACCACTCGGGCGCTATTTTGGGTCATTACGTTATGTTTAGGGAAGATGTTTAGTACATATTGTTCAGTTATGTTGTATAATCACTTGTAATTAATTTTATTAATACCATTAAGGATTGATTGCATGTGATCGTCATGAACCTGGCAGTGACCAGCTGTCCATTCACTTATAATGTAAATATAAAGGTAACAAGTTCATGAATTTACACACTTCCAACCAACGTGAAACTTTGCCTTTCTGATTGTTAGCCATCAAGGATTATTAACCGAGACTCTGTTTCTTACTAAGCAATGTTAAATTTGTTAAATTCATCGTTTTCATATGTCATTTTCCGACCTATTTCTCAGTCTACAAAATACACTCACAACAATGCGAGCGAAAGGATTATGCTGTGCAGCAAATAGCTAGTGAGGCCAGTAAAACTCACAGGTGATATGCACTCGGGTGCACCAAGGTGTTTGGGATTATGAATGTTCAGCTCATTGTATTCATCTCACAGAAAGTATAGCCCTAGATATTCTCATTATTTTGACGACAACAAGGAATAAATATATGCAACAGCCAGTGCTGGTCAAGCAAAACACTCGAATCTTCGTTTTGGTGAAACGTATAAAATGATTTATCTAATCATCAAATTGCACAGCTTTCGTGTTATCATTTATGAAACCATGTCTCGGTTCATCATCCATACGTATTTGTGTGTGTGCTAGCCAAGTTTTAGGTCAGGGGATTGTATTGTTTTGGTGATTTTGTTACCTTTACTTTCACATTATAAGTCAATGGAAAAGTGCCTCAATGCAGTCACCGGTAAGTTACGTGCAATCACACCTTAACATATTGGAACAATATAGGCGTGTGTGCCGATATCCATGAATAGTTTATCGTTGGTTCAGCATACCATTATGTGAGAGTATATTTACCCATACCTTTGTAAATTAATTTTTATACAACAACGACAAATATTCACAACGACTTGTAGCTTTAGCTATTGCTTTCTAGGTAAACCCATTTGTCATATCGTATGGGTTTGCATTCGTTGTGCCGCTGCCGTCGCCACGACCACACATATAGAAACATATATTAAAAAAAAATTATGCACATATTGGTAGTATGCAATTTGTCATGGTATAAAACTGATTATTGCCTCATCGGTGATAAATATTATAAAGCGATACATGTACATTTCTCAGTTGTTTTTGATAACTTGTGTGTATCTATTAGGCACCTATCGATAGCAAACAATACCCATGACATGGTGGGTGACAACCCCATTGATTTTGCACATTTGCTTGTGAGGGAAGCACGCCAATAGACCTAATATATCTCAGTCGGTGAGTTTAGGGCTGAACTTATTAGAACAATGCGAAATACCTAGTTTAAATGATGTGATTGCTACATTTGTGTCAGGATTATAACTTAAAAGCAGAATGCACATTTGGTGACAAATTGATAAATTACGGAATAAGTTAACACTAGTTTGGCCTATTATTGCTCGCAATGAAAATAATTGAGTTTGCAAACGTAGGGTTGAGGGACAGCAGGGGGATACAGCCCAAACAGTTAGTGTTGCTATATATTTGTGGTTATGCAGATCATACAAGCATATTTTATACTAATGTAAGTTCACGTTTCTTGTCCCCTTTGTATAACAAAATACTTGTGTGATTGACGTGTGTCTAGTCTTAAACACGAAAATGACAGCTGTTTGATTCAGATGTATGAAAACTTAAATTTAACACAAAACGTTTCATCAATAAGTCCATGGTATGAATTCGTATTACATGATGATGATGATGATGTAATAAATTAGGAACATTTGTACAAACTCGGATTTTGACATTTTTAAACACACTGGCCATTCTCTGTAGGCCCAACTTAAAGTGGAATAATCGGTTTTTGGTTTTCTGGTTTTCAAGAACTGTTCACAGAGCAGTTGTGAAGTAAAAAAGCTCCAATGCGCATAGGATTTTTTCTAAATTTGACATTGAAAATCGGATTTTAAAAATAGTTTCGCACGGAAAAGTTTCCATACAGTGATGCAAAATCAACAAAAATAGCTGAAAATATAGATAAATACACAGCCCCATCACTTGAAACACGTATATGTATGGTATATTATAGTGATGGAACCGCAAATATTCAGTTTGATTTGTTTTTGGTGTTACAAATAACGAGAATATAGGGAAATTCATGTCTTTGTTTATGTTAGCGCAGATTAAACAATTTACTGCAGGGTCGTGCGGACGTATTTTTTGGATTGTAATGGTGCTATATCATTTAATATATATACCGTACAATTGATTGATGATGAATTTCAGAAACCGATTATTCCACTTTAATTTACTTGAACAAAATATCCTGCTCGGTGGTTATGCATATTGTGACGTAGAGTTACACGAACTTAGATCTTTGACGTGTCGTAAATACATTCCCTTACTTTTTACCAAAATGAAATGTTACTTTCAAAACAGCGATAGATGTATTTTTCATATCCACTGACCTCAGCCACTTTGTCGAATATTATAAAAGACAGGCATGTCATTTATATAACAACATTGTAGAATAGCAAAAAAAATATTAGTGAACTCCAGAACGAATGAACAATTGCAATTTCATTACCTAATTACACTTCTTTCAAATGCATTTGGCAAGAGACATTCCACAAGGGAACGGCAACCACCTGAAATATTACACGCCTGGATGGGGTTGTTGGAACTACATCTCTGTCGGGCAATACATCTGCAGTCGTTGTTTAAACAATGACCTTGTAATCCTACCAAGGCATGAACTTTTGGTATCACAATGTAGAAACGTTTCATGAGGAGGTGCCAAGTCGTTCCCTTGACAGACAACCAATGGAAACGACGTCCATTCCCAGTGAGAGAGTAAAATGTAGCTTGCAAATCAAAAGATTAGCTCGAGCAGAAATTATATGATTAGCTTGATCTTTGAGATTGGAAATGTATTTCTAAACAGGAATTTCAGACTAAAATATAGATAGCTTGTTACCTTTCACGTCTCGTTTTAGCCCAAAATGATATGCTTGTCGCGTCAACAAGCATATCTGCTGTTCAGCACAACTTCAAGTTCACATGGGAACATTAAACGTAGCTTAAAATTAACACAATTGCTTTGATGACTGTTTACTGCAGTCAAAGTAAATCCGACTGTGGGTCAATATCTGGAATACACTGAAAGAACGACTCGATCGCCTCATTTCGGCGGAGTAGCCATTTTGGAATTTACTTTTACTCGGCAAACCCTGGCCCACGTGAGGATTCTGATCGTGAACGCGAGAGTAACTTTTCTGGGTCAAATATTGTCACGTGATCCCATGATCTAGGCACTTCGGGCGAAACACGCGTGACACGCCTTAAGCGAGTTGTGCGCCCGATGTCAACCCAGGTTGTTCTGGCCACTATTATCAGAGTTCATTGCTGTGATCCGACTTTATATATATATATATCTCCACGTGATCAGCGAACAACTTCAAGTTGAAGACACTGAATGGCGAATTAATGGACGTACTCGGGCGATCGATTTTATGTCATCTGTATCGTGGTTTTGAAGCAAACTGATTCCTCCATTGACAACACCATGAACGTCAAGAGAACCGCTTGGTGGAGTACAATATTTCTGAGCTGTTTGGGCGGTATTTGTGGTAGAACGGGTATATGATACATGTATAATAAATACAATTAACGTGGGCAACAACGTATCGAATGATTGATCACGCTGCTAGAATGTGCTACATTTTCTAGAATCATAGCTGCCAAAAAAGTCAGCGTTGGTGAATTCTGAGAATTCCTAAGGCATATCTGCGCGGTATTAGCGGTGTTTCTGTTTTAACGTCTAAAGATACGTGCCTCATAAGCGATATATCGCCTAACCCAAAAGTACGTATATATGGCTCGCATATAGCAGGGGGTCGTATCAAAACGTCGCATTTGAAATTTGCAACGTGATTTCTTGACAATGAGTTCGGAATATTGACTTGATTGTAACCCTCGTTTATCATAATCAATCCGATTGGACTTGCCTATATTTTTGGCGCTATGACGTACACTGACGTGACAGTGACGTCATAAACGTCATATTTCCGAAATTTCAAAAAGCCATAACATCGTCAATACTGTATAGAATCACTTGAAACTTGATATGCATATTACCAGCATTGACGTTTACCAATTGAAGTACAAAGGTCAAAGTCAAGGTCATCGAAATCCGGGAAAAACACGTTTTCGGTAATAACATCTGCCTGAATCGCAGTAGGCTCATGAAATTTGAAGCATATCATTCAGAAGAGATATGGCAATCAGACGTAAATGTCATTTTCATGACTGACCTTGAGCTTGGTCGGAAAAATGAAGTCACATGAGCAAAACTTCAAGGTCGAAGTTCAAACTGACAAAAACCTATAAAGTAGTCTATCAAATAGAAGGTCTTGATCCCCTGATACTAACTCTTCCATTAGTTTTCAGATGTGATGTTTACTGACATCACAGTGGCATCATAAACGTCTATTTTTTCAAAATTTTAAAAGACCATAGTGTCCACAATTCTTGCTCGATTCTGATGAAATTATTCAAGTATAATCTATAGCTCTATGCACAGGCAATGCACAATTTTCGTGACCCAAGGTAAAAGGTCAAGGTCAAAGTCAAGAAAAAGGTAAAAATAACATGACCATAACTCCAGAACTGATCGTGGTAGAGAGTTCGAACCAGAACCATATTGTAGCATATCAAAAGGTCGTTCTTAGGTGAATTTGAATGTGACCTCTGACCTCCAGAATTCCGGCAAGTTCGTCGCCTATGGCGTCTCGTTTTGTTTGTTTTTTCTCTCAAAATTTCGTGAAAAGCTAGGTGCGCGGGGACGAGAAACAGAAAATTAAACAGGAATGGCCTAAATCCAACAATTCTACGTACATACTGACTCGAAGTCACATAGAGACTTCACCTTTTAGAACCAATTTACATACAAATATTATATTTCCCGCTTGGAACTGATATACCTTGAGCAATTTAATGCCCATTAATATAGAGTATGAATGACATCACGTAATAATTGACGACATAAGGGGTGTATATTATGATTTATCATATTTTTTTTCAAGAAAAACAACATTCATGTACTAACCAGCATCGATATGTCGGGGTGGGAATAGATGTGCGATCATAGCAAGAAAGCAACTTGTCACTGCCAACAACAAGACAACATCCGTAACTTGTAATATGGAATTTATTCCAGTGTTCTAATTGACTTGGGCATAAGTGATGTATGTAAAATTAGTGATGATTATAACGCACTTCACATGCATTCGTTTGAAACTTTTAAATAATTGAACATCTGAACACTCTCACTTACTCTCTGCATCAGTGATTCAGTGCCCATTAGTCGATGCATGTATTGTATTGAAACATATAGAGATATGGCTATGCAACAAAAAAATTGAACGAGCCGTTATGGAATTGAAAACATATTTTATTTGCACACGCATTCATTTGTATTCAAACATGCACCATCGATGATACGCCGACAGACGAGACACTGGACCAACACACTAGGACTCATCGGACCATAACCCGTGTGCGCGTTGTACAATATGTTCTTGGGGGTTTTTTTTACACTAATTACAAACATTATAATGCACGATTTGGATGCGATATTTTTGATACGGTCTCCTGCCATATGCGAGCCATATACGTACTTTTCGGTTAGGCGATATCGCATATGATACACGTATCTTTAGACGTTAAAACTGAAACACCGCTATTAGCGCGACACGACATCGTGCTGGGCATCCGCTGTGATTTCTGTCGCCAATATATTTGGCTCCGAACCCAGTCGGGCGCCTTGGGCGAAAAGGGGATAATTACTCTGTATACTAGTAGGCCTATTTTAACGGATTGAAAGGAATAATGGGACATTTTATGCGGATTGGTTTTTCACCATTCACCGATATTGGAGGCGTTTTGCGCTCTTCGGGCTGGAATACCGCTGTTGGAAAAAAATTCGAAACCTTCCTATAAATGTTTATTCACCTTTTTTTTAAAAAAAATGTTTTTAAAAGGTGATCCAAATCCATGAAGTACACCGCGTATGACTGATACCATGGTATACGAGCGACAGATTCTACTGTGAATGTTGACTTCTCTGAAGAACAATAATTCATTGGTTCGCCGATGTTGATTTAGAGATACTGATGTTCAAATAAAAGTTATCATGAATGCCTATAGCGAGTAACTTAGTACATGGAGTTGAAATATTGATGGGTATCACGAACTGAAAGTGCAATAGTATGGCAACGAAATACATCGCAATAGAACACATAGTAGGAGAAGAGTATACAGATGTGTGGACGATATCCTAATCAGCATAATATTTCAACGATTAGATATGTGTTCTGTGAAAGCATATCTATTTATTCGTACATATGAAAAATAGAAGGACATCCACACTATAATACAGTACTGTACCCGGAAGAGCACTCTGTTAAAGCAATAATTTCCATAGGCCTTTTGTACTAAATCCGTACATCATATTTTATTAATTGCCTTGCCATTCACTTTCTCCGTCGCTCTGAAAGAAAATGTATTTCTGTATTCCCAATAGAGACAATTGACAGAACCTACGAACTCCTTGCCCTTTACCCTCGGCCCTGCTCCAAGACAACGTAACATCTTCAGTCGATTGTTGCTAGCTAGTCTGGGACGTGGGAGATTCGTGGTCATCCTTAAGCTGGATAACGTACCGGTACTCTTCAGTCTTTACTACTCCCAACTTATTTTGTTTTCGAAGGAGTTAGGCAGCGCTATGTATGAATATTCGTATTCTTGTCAAGTTCACGATTTCAACTCAGGTGTCACTATTGCAGCAATAATTATCACGACAGGCACTGCATCACGTGGAATCAGACCCTTCTCGGTTTTTCAGGCTGGTGTTATTTTAGTGTAAATAATATATGTGTGCGGCTGAACAATTGTTTTGTCCAAGTGACTAACCACGAGCAGTCACTGTTTGCTCATGATCAATTAGATATACAACAGGTACATTCTTGTTATCCAAGAAGTGACTATTCCACGGAACTGCAATATTCTGGAAACATCCAAAGGATCAGCTTCAGGGAGTGACGCTCACCATGCAGCCACTTCTTAGTCGAATATTTTAAAAAGACGTGCATGTCATTTATATCCGGTGTTATCTAAACGAATAACCAAGATGAGGTTGAAATCCCGGATGAAATCTTATTGTGAACATTCCACGATAAAATGTCTGCCCCGCATAATGAGAGCAAAGTCCCAGATACACAAACTGCTCTGGGTAATAACCTTCGTCGTGGGAGCGTGTGCGGCAGGCTATCTGCTCTCGGGACTGTGGACCATCTACTTCTCCTACGCCAAGACTCTCAGCCAGCGTACTGAGAGGACGGAACTCACTGAGTTCCCAGATGTCACTCTATGCAACATGAATCCCTTGTGGTTCAATAGACCTGGCTGGGGAATCCAAGGACAGATCGAGGGCATTCCAGGGCAACTGACCTATAACCAGTACATAATGACATTGTTCTACGCCGTTCTGGCGGACCGAAGTTCCGGGGAACAGGTTTTTGCAGGAACCGATCCAGAATACTACTCACTTTCCGGATTTCTAAAGCACTCGTCTTACACTCATGATGATCTCATGGAACTCTCCAAAATGTTCATCTGGAAGTGTATTTGGGAGTCAGAGAGAAAAATAAAGGACTGTGTGGTGAATGCTACAATCGATCCAGACAACGGACTGTGCTACACACTTCGTCCTCCCGAAGGTCACGGGATGGTACACAGTGAACGCCAGGAGGGACTTAGTGTCATGGCTTTCATGAACGCTATCGACCTGCGCTTTGTCGCTGATTATCGGATGTCCCCGTTCGCGAGTTTTGCCACCGGAGTCAAGGTGATGTTACACGCCCAAGGCACAGCACCGGACATGAGCCACGCATTCACGGTGGCTCCCGGAACTGAAGCTTCTGTGGTGGCACAAAAAGTGAAGAGAATACTGTTACCTGAACCATACGGCTCATGTTCTAAGACGATTGACCTTGGCGTATCTGGAGACCACACCTCCGGATCTAAGCACGTCTGGAACTACACAGAGAAAGCCTGCAAGAGCCTGTGTTATCAGAACCATGTGATCCAAAAATGTGGTTGTCTGGATTCCACAGAGCTGGTCTTTGAAGAACTTAAGCATAAATACGACTACTGCACTTACTTCAGTATGATCAACATGCAGCAGACCTACGACACCATGAACTGTTCGAGAACCGCCAAAGATGACGCCGAAGCCATTTGTACTGAAAACTGTGTCGCATCGTGTGAAACGGACACTTACTCTATATCCGTGAACCAGGTAACGTGTGTGTGTGGTATGAAAAAGAAAGTGTATTATGTCATTGTGTGATTTTTATTATTTTACACTATTTTTATTATTGTTATGGATCGAACAGGTCCCATGGCCGAACGAGATATACATTCTTGGATTCTACTACGCGTTTGTGATGGCAACGCCACCTTCGCCGCTTTTCTCGATTTACGACCAAGCCATCCATGACGCCATGAGCAACGGCAGCGACGAGGCTTGGGCCAAGGTGAGGAGCACGAGGCTGATCCAGGAGAACTTTCTGCAGGTGTCCGTCACCATCGACCACGAGCTCCGGGTAGACGAGGACAAACCGGCCATCACCATTGAGGGAATCGTCGGCAACCTGGGCGGCATCATGAACCTATGGATTGGCTTCACCTTCATCACCGTCATCGAGTTCTTCGACCTGTTTCTCTCGCTGATCATGGAGCAGTGCTGGGGCCGACAGCTGGACGAGAAAGAACAACAGCTCCCAGACGTCACTCGAGTGGAACCGTTCGGCCGGCGGCCGGACAACAACGTCAGACGGCCAGCAGAAAACAACGGCAAACTTGCTGACGTCGACACTGTCACTAGGTATTAATTACAGCTAGTAAAGTAAATCATGCCATGTTTTTGTAACCTGACTGGGCCATGCGACTTGGTACGATAATGTCGCCGTTAGTCGTAGGTACAGGATATCTAGCTGTGCCAACAAGGATGGGATCTTCGATCCTTCATTATGGTTCATGTACACGATAATAATCAACTATCATTACCATTATAACCCTGTGAGGGATGTTTTCATTGAAACCATGTTTATCTTATTACATGCAATGTACATTATATCCTACAAATTTTTTATATGTGGTATTTTACATATACCGATGTGTTGAATGAAGAAGTATTAATACGTGTGTGATATATATACATTTAAGCCTATATATGTATTATTCGTCTGATTGTAATGTGACACTACTCGTGTCCAAACACGTACACGATCCATGCATATCAAGGTCTCAACAAAGTGTGTAATATAAATAAGAGACGGAACTGTATGTATAGTTCTATTTGACAAGCACAAACAATAGACCCTTCGTCACTGAGGATGTGGCAAACAGACGGAACTTTACCGGCCAAGTAGCGGTCTCCTAGCAGTGTAGTCACCATCACTGCATCGAGTGAGAGAAACTCAGTCACGTACTTTGTGAAACATATTTTGGTACCATGACATGTAATTCACAAAATGAGATTGGAATTGTTTTACCTTGGAATCCGTTGCCATTGCGATAAAATATTTCTGGCAAATATCAACATTTTCACTTGTGACTTATTAGCTGTGAACATGAAATTCAATAAAAAATATTAATCAAGATATCTGAGATGGATATTTTGAGTTTAAGCTACAAATATAAGTTGGTTGTCATGGGGTACGTGTAATTAAAAACGATATTGGGATTATGACAATTCACGCAAGTACAATGAGATGAAAGTGTATGTTACATTTAACATACTTAAAACAAATGATGTAAATGGGCATTGACGAAAAAATGTTAAGGACTGACAGATTGTTCAATTGAAGGTCACAATGGCAACCAATACACGTGGAATCAATACCCAGTATTAAGTATTCCGAACAAACAAAACAGGGTCCGTTATCCAATCTCATAGTCCGGGGACAGAAAGTCATATCAAGCATACGAAGTGAGAGAAAACAAAAATGACAGGGAAACTCATGAACCCCCAAAAATGGCCATTAGGAGGTGAAATCAGGTGTTCCGGAAAGAGTGAGCATTTCCTGCCCCATAGTGGCACCCGTCGCATATTTTGCAAAAATAGTCTATTTCCATGTACTTTGATTTTATCGACGATGAATAGACATAAAAAATTAGGCCAAGGGCCGAAGATAGTTTACCGGACAATGTTTAATATTTTAGATGTTAGCCAGGTCACTGGTTGAATTCAGGGTCAAGAGAATATTCAGCATATATAACATTAAGCATATATCATGTCCACAGTTGATTGCTAAGCTGTAAATTCAATAATCAGAGAGATATTAGCAATTTTGTGCTGTGGCCTTGAAAATGAAGGGGCAAAGGTCAAATTCAAGGTCATCAAAATATTCAATGTATATCATTTTCTATATCATGTCCACAATTGATTCCCAAGCCATACAGTCAATAGAGGAGCAAGATATGAGTCAGTTTGTCCTTGGACCTTGAAAATGAGGTCAGAGGTCAAATTCAAGGTCACGAGAATATTCAGCATATATCATTTCCTATATGTCCACAATTGATTCCTAAGCTGTAAAATCGATAATAAGTGAGATATTAGCCTGTTTGTCCTGTGACCTTGAAAATCAGGTCAAAGGTCAAATTCAAGGTCATGAAAAAAAATCTGCATATATCATTTCCTATATGTTAATAATTGATTGCTAAGCTGTTAAGTCGATAACAAGCGAGATATTAGCCATTTTGTCCTGTGACCTTGAAAATGAGGTTGAAAGTCAAATTCAAGGTCATCAGAATATTCAGCATATATCATTTCCTATATGTCCACAATTGATTCCTAAGCTGTAGAGTCGATAATAAGCGAGATATAAGCCATTTTGTGCTCTGACCTTGAAACTGAGGTCAGAGGTCAAATTCAAGGTCACGAGAATATTCAGCATATATTATTTCCTATATGTCCACAATTGATTCCTAGTCTCTAATCTCAATATCAAGTGAGATATTAGGCATAATGTGTCCCATTATAAAGCATAGGAGAATTTAACATGGGAAAGTCCCATTTGGGCCGAGTTTAGGCCAAAATGGCCCACTTCGAGCGATTCAAGCGCAACGAAATTTATAGACATCATAGGAGTACATATGAGGAGTCTTATGTATCAAAAAGAAAAAAAGTTACTGAACAGATTTTGAGAAAATGGCCGTCAAAGTCCAAAATCAGGCATTTTTCGTCGAAAACGGCCGCCATTTTGAAAAATCAAAAAACTAAAAAATACCTCCTTCTTGAAATATTTTTAAGTATTTTTGTGCAAAATTTCAGAAAAATTCGCCCGTAAACAAAAAAGATAAAAATGTGGACGACGACGACGGACGACGACGACGACGACGACGGACGACGGACGACGGACGCAACGCCACGCCAATAGGTTATCGGACCATAGGTCCGGTAACCTAAAAAATACTGCAGGTTAATGCCGACAAGTATTTCCCAGGTGATGCATTGTAAACATTAAGGTAAAAATATTGCTATTCATTCAGACTGAGGCCATTTAATAGTAAGATATTATTTTTGAATGCCGACTACAATTTCGAAATTACAGTATTCTGAGTATTACCATATCTGTTGTTCGTGTTCACTGAGTCATGGCCTGTACATTCCAGTGAACAGTACATGGCTCTCAGAGTCCGTGGTACAACTGCCTGTGCACTCGCACACGAGACTGTTTAGCATTTCAGGTGCCACTATGTCTCGACTCATCATTGATACATCACTACTTTGGTACTGTTGTCAATGGTGTAGACAACCCCTGTTGTCAAGGGTGTAGCCGTGTTGGAGATGAGGCGTTGGCAATATGGATTCAAATTTAATATCTTGACTGAATATATTCAATATGATGATGATATCTTTTACCAATGATATCTTTTGACTATTGATAACATGGTAAGTGGGTGAAAATCAATATTATAATTACAAAAGTACAATATCTACTTGATTAAACCCTTGTATTGTTTAGTCCAAAAATAAATTTTGCTCACCTTAACTAGTATTTTTATTGTGGAATATGATAGACTTAATAGACTTAATTCATTTCAACTTATTCAGCAATATCAACATCATTACCCCATAAAATATCTACTATAAATAAATCCAGTCTCAGCTCTAACTAATTAAATTTAGTTCATCAATTACACCTTTACTGGACAAGACTTGGTTTCGTTTTGTACAATGTTAAATGTTTCTAAGCTTGATAATTTTATTGTGGACAATAAAATACCTAAACTAATAACTTCTGCTGAGTTAACCAGTAATCTCAATATCACTACAGTAATATTAATGTAAAATGAATTATGTGTTTTCCAGTACATGAAAAATGCTCCTCGCTTCAACTATTTTTGGGTTCAATACTAATAGAGTAATTGGCTGACACGTCATGCACTGCTACATCTATTGGAGTAAACATGCAATTGGTAATATTACACCGGGTCCATAGGAGTCGTTGTCCGTCGTTCGTGCACTCTGCGGATTATTATTGTGTGTGAAGAGCGACTATGTATAATTTAGCTAATATTGCCATGTATCATAGAGAGACCATTTACGTCCATGCATTATGTACTGGATGCTGCCTGTATGCGTGATGTTACCTGGTTACCTGTTGCGGTCAGGTAGTTGAATGAACAATCGAAAGCTATAGAACATATTATGAAATCTCATTTATGTCTGTGATGAGCCCAGTATCCCAGATGCTTGTGTGTTTTGTTCGTTTATTATATCATGCACTTTTATAGTACAATCGTGTATATCGTGCAGTGCGGAATCCAGACTGTATTGTTAGATATTAGTTTACTGAACATTGAACTATTTGGTTACCCAAGGTCCAATAACCTATAATTGCATGGCGCTTGGTCCGTCGCCCGGCAACCGCCGTCTACACCGTAACGTTACATTTTATTTGTTTTTATCTATAAAGGTTTACAGACGAATCTTGCGGCTGATTCGGCTGATTTTTGGGGGAAGACATATATTTCAAGAGGGAGATAATTGTATTTTTCACTTCTGCAACTTTTTCCAAAATGGCGGCCATTCTTAGATGAAAATCGCCCGATTTCGTACAGTTTTGAGATTTTTGCTTTAAAAGATTCCCCTTATGTACCTTTATGATGTGTATAAGTTTTGTTGCCCTTGAATCGCCGATCTCCGTGTGGCGGTCATTTTGAATCTTTGACAGGTCGGCAAAAACTTTTTTTTTGGCCCTAAATCGTGTCACTATCCATTTTGCGTCATTTCTAGGCAAAAGAAAATTTTCATCCTTTGAAAATTTTCGCTACTTTTTTCATTCATAACTGGAGCTGCCAGAACTGTACTCCTAGAACGTTTGAAGATAGAGCTTAGAAATTGGCACTTTCAAACGGGGAACTGTCTTTTCTCGAAAACTGTCTGATCACTTTTGAGATTTTTGTTTCAAAACATGCTAAGTTGGGTCCTTGACATAGTATATGAAAATGGAGTGCCTTGAATCGATCGATAGGCCTACAATTTAGGCTCAAATGGCCCAAAAAGGCCCAAAATTCAGTTTTAATTGTTTTCTCGAAAACTGACCACTTTTGAGATTTCTGTTTCAAACCATGCTGATTGGGGTCCTCGACATTGTTTTTAAAGATGGAGTGCCTTGAATCGATTGATAGGCCCAAAATTATGGCTCAAATGGCCCAATAAAGCTCAAAATTTAGTTTTTGGTTGTTTCTCGAAAACTGTCTGATCAGTTTTGAGATTTTTGTTTCAGAACATGCTAATTGGGGTCCTTGACATTATTCATATAGTGCCTTGAATTGCTGAAAAAGTCCAATCTGTGGGCTGGAAATGCCTAAAAAGGCCAATATTCACAAATTGCCGTATGGGGCAAGAACGCTTTTACATAGGGTTTAGGTTTGTATTGTAAGCATATAGGAAGTAATATATGGTGCATCTTTTGGGGACCTTTAGGTTGAACTCAGATGACATTGGAGGCTAAATCTCAAGGTCACGGGGAAATGAAATGTGTAAATTGGCCTCTATACACAAAATGCTTGTAGATAGGTTATGTTTATGAGCATTTAGGAAGTCTTTTGGTGACCTTGTTTTTAACCTCAGATGACCTTGAGTACTTGATCTCAATGTCAGATCTCACCTGTGGTACTTGAACCAAAATAACTTATCTTAGCCATTGGGCTAATTTTCTTTGTATCACTAGTCCCCACAAATTGATCTTTTTACAATTTTGAATTTCTCTTTCTTTCTATTTTTGTATGATTTGAACCCCCTTTACTGGTTTGCCCATGTAGGTCCCTTTTAATATATGAAACATTACCTTAAAAATTTGAAAGATTTAGTGAAGTATGTACGCTTTCCAATAGGCAGCCAGAATGAACTCCGTAAACTGGTACTAGTAGCTGACTAAGAAAGCAATCAGTTTCTAGCTCTGTATAATTTTGACAGATACGACAGTAAGTAGCCTATTAATGTACACTGAAATATTGAACTGGAACAGGTCACATGCAGTACGCAAAAGTATTATGCAAATAGTAATATAAATTATGAGCATCGTTGAGCCACCCACACTATCCAGTCATGAATATTACGTGTATAATCGTAAGGAAATGATGCCCTAGGAGTGGCAGATAGCTAACAAGACACGTCATACAAATTCACTATTTACACTGCTTTGAAATACTCGATTTGAGTTCACACGGAACAATACACATATTCATGATTATTATTAACTTAAATTTAAGAAATAAATCAGTGTAGTAATACCTTCGGTTACACAATATCTGTTAGTTTCCTTCAAACAGACAGTCGCATCAGTTGTGCTGTTGAGATGACATTCATCAGCACACGTGTAATTATTGATATATAATGTTCTCTATGTGCTTGTTTAAACATTTAAGATTGCTCGCAAGTCACTCAAATTTAGGTTGAGCTTATTTAGTTGAGCAAATATTTACGTGAAGGGATTTTGCGTTTATATATGAGGAGTGTTTTTGCTAAAATTTAGATATTTCTCAGTTCAGGTTACCGGACCTTTGGTCCGATAACCTATTGCCATGGCGTTGCGTCCGTCGTCGTCGTCCGTCGTCGCCCGTCAACATTAATATCTTTAAAGATTACGATCGAATCTTCCCGAAATTTTGCACAAACATGCCTAAAAATATTTCGAGAGGGAGGTGTTTTTTTTAGTTTTTAGGTTACCGGACCTTTGGTCCGATAACCTATTGCCGTGGCGTTGCGTCCGTCGTCCGTCCGTCCGTCCGTCCGTCCGTCGTCCGTTCACATTTTTATCTTTAAAGTTTACGGTCGAATCTTTCTGAAATTTTGCACAAAAATACCTAAAAATATTTCCAGGAAAGGTTTTTTTTAGTTTTTTGATTTTCGCATTTTTTTCAAAATGGCGGCCGTTTTCGTCAAAAAATGGCCAATTTTGGACTTTGACGGTCGTTTTCTCAAAATCTGTTCAGTAACTTTTTTTCTTATTGATGCATGACACTCCTCCTATGTACCCCTGTGACATGTATAAATTTCGTTGCCCTTGAATCGCTCGAAGTGGGCCATTTTGGGCCCAAACTCGGCCCAAATGGGACTTTCCCATGTTAAATTCTCCTATGCTTTATAATGGGACACATTAAAGCCTAATATCTCACTTAATATTGAGATTAGAGACTATGAATCAATTGTGGACATATAGGAAATGATATATGCTGAATATTGTCGTGACCTTGAATTTGACCTCTGACCTTGGTTTCAAGGTTAGAGCGGCCGTTTTCGTCGAAAAATGGCCAATTTTGGACTTTGACGGTCGTTTTCTCAAAATCTGTTCAGTAACTTTTCTTTCTTATTGATGAAAAACACTCCTCATATGTACCCCTGTGACATGTATAAATTTCGTTGCCCTTGAATCGCTTGAAGTGGGCCATTTTGGGACCAAACTCGGCCAAAATGTGACTTTCCCATGTTAAATTTTCCTATGCTTTATAATGGGACACATTAAGCCTAATATCTCACTTAATATTGAAATTAGAGACTAGGAATGAATTGTGGACATATAGGAAATGATATATGCTGAATATTCTCGTGACCTTGAATTTGACCTTTGACCTCATTTTCAAGGTCACAGTACAAAATGACTAATATCTCGCTTATTATCGACTTTACAGCTTAGGAATCAATTGTGAACATATAGGAAATGATATATGCTGAATATTCTCGTGACCTTGAATTTGACCTTTGACCTCATTTTCAAGGTCACATAACAAAATGGCTAATATCTCGCTTATTATCGACTTTACAGTTTAGGAATCAATTGTGAACATATAGGAAAGGATATATGCTGAATATTTTCGTGACCTTGAATTTGACCTTTGACCTCATTTCCAAGGTCACAGGACAAAATTGCTAATATCTCGCTTATTATCGACTTTACAGCTTAGGAATCAATTGTGAACATATAGGAAATGATATATGCTGAATATTCTCGTGACCTTGAATTTGACCTTTGACCTCATTTCCAAGGTCACAGGACAAAATTGCTAATATCTTGCTTATTATCGACTTTACAGCTTAGGAATCAATTGTGAACATATAGGAAATGATATATGCTGAATATTCTAGTGACCTTGAATTTGACTTTTGACCTCATTTTCAAGGTCAACAGGACAAAATGGCCAATATCTTGCTTATTAGCGACTTTACAGCTTAGGAATCAATTGTGGACATATAGGAAATGATATATGCCGAACATTCTGATAACCTTGAATTTGACCTTTGACCTCATTTTCAAGGTCACAGGCCGAAATGGCTAATATCTCACTTATTATCGATTTTACAGCTTAGGAATCAATTGTGAACATATAGGAAATGATATATGCTGAATATTCTGATGACCTTGAATTTGACCTTTGACCTCATTTCCAAGGTCACAGGACAAAATTGCTAATATCTCGCTTATTATCGACTTTACAGCTTAGGAATCAATTGTGAACATATAGGAAATGATATATGCTGAATATTCTCGTGACCTTGAATTTGACCTTTGACCTCATTTCCAAGGTCACAGGACAAAATTGCTAATATCTCGCTTATTATCGACTTTACAGCTTAGGAATCAATTGTGAACATATAGGAAATGATATATGCTGAATATTCTCGTGACCTTGAATTTGATCTTTGACCTCATTTTCAAGGTCACAGGACAAAATGGCCAATATCTTGCTTCTTAGCAACTTTACAGCTTAGGAATCAATTGTGAACATATAGGAAATGATATATGCTGAATATTCTAGTGACCTTGAATTTGACTTTTGACCTCATTTTCAAGCTCAACAGGACAAAATGGCTAATATCTTGCTTATTATCGACTTTACAGCTTAGGAATCAATTGTGAACATATAGGAAATGAGATATTCTGAATATTTTAATGATATTGAGTTTGACCTTTGACCTAAATTTCAAGGTCAGTCATTTTATTTTCAAAGTCAGATTACAAAATGGCTTATATCTCGCTTATTATCAAATTTACAGCTTAGGGGTCCATAGTGAACATATAGGAAATGATGTATGCTGAATATTTTGGTGATCTAGAATTTGACCTTTGATCTCATTTTCAAGGTCAGAGAACAAAATGGCTAATATGTCGCTTATTATCATCTTTACATCTGCCCCTGATGACGCCAGTGTGTCTTTGGATAAACTATTTGGTCGGGCTTTGTTTCTATTGCAAAATGTATTTTACCTTTCTTATTGGCATCATCAAAATTTGATTGTGTTGGTGGTAATAGATTGATACTTACATTTGTACCACTGAGTCGGTGTCACTGCTGGCGGACGTTAAATCTGTCCCCGAGGATACCATCAACTCAGTAGCCTTCTGGCTTGTGATTGGGTACTTTTGTACTTGTCATGTATCTATTCCATGGGGTTAGATTCGGATTTCTAAATTATTTTCATAGGTTGTTGGGCAGTTGTATACTAATTCCATCTGGTGTACAGTAGAAACAACTACATTTAACACATTGTCTGCCCCTGAAGACGCCAGTGTGTCTTTGGATAAACTATTTGGTCGGGCTTTGTTTGTTTCTATTGCAAAATGTAGTATTTTACGTTTCTTATTGGCATCATCAAAATCTGATTGTATTGGTGGTAATAGATTGATACTTACATTTACAGCATAGGAATCAATTGCGAATATAGAGGAATGATATATACTGAATATTTTCATAACCTTGAACTTGAACTTTGACCTCATTTTCAAGGTCACATCACAGAATGGCTAATGTCTCACTTATTATCGACTTTACAGCTTAGGAATTTATTGTGGACATACTAGAAGTGATATATTTGTTGAAAATTTCATGACCTTGAATTTATCAGTGACTTTATTTTCAAGGTCACTGGACAAAAGGCTAATATCTAAAATGTATATTGTCCGGTAACCTTTCTAGCCCTTGGGCTAATTTTTTTTTTATTTTCGCCTTTTCTCCAAAATGGCAGTCATTTTTGTTGAAAAATGGCCAATTTTGAACTTTGGCAGCCATTTTCTCAAAAACTGTATGATCAGTTTTGATATTGTTGTTTAAAAAAATTCCCCTTCTGTACCTTCATGATGTGTATAAGTTTTGTTGCCCTTGAATCGCCGGTCTCCGTGTGGCGACCATTTTGATTTTTTGACGAGTCGGCGGAAAAAAAATTTTTCGCCCCAAATTGCATTACTATCCATTTTGGGCCATTTCTAGGCAAAAAAAGTTTCACCCTTTGAGAAAATTTTCGGCACTTTTTTCCTTCATAATGGGAGCTGTCAGGACTGTACTCGTAGAACGCTTGAAGATAGAGCTTGGGAATTGGCACTTTCAAACGGGAAGTCATATATGGCGACTTGTGTGGTGACCTTGAATTTGACCTTGGATGACCTTGAAAGGTCGAAACAGCCATTTTTGGGTCGAAAAATGCTCAAAAATGCACCTAGTCTGTATTTTCTCGAAAACTCTCTGATCAGTTTTGAGATTTTTGTTTTAAAAGATTCCTCTTATATACCTCTGTGATGTGTATAAGTTTTGTTGCCCTTGAATCGCCGATCTCCGTGTGGCGGCCATTATGAATTTTTGACGAGTCGGCAAAAAAATATTTTTTCGCCCCAAATCGCATTACTATCCATTTTGGGCCATTTCTAGACAAAAAAAATGTTTTCACCCTTTGAAAAAAATTGTCGGCACTTTTCTCCTTCATAATGGGAGCTGTCAGGACTGTATTCATAGAACACTTGAAGATACAGCTTAGAAATTGGCACTTCCAAATGGGAAGTCATATATGGCGATTTGTGTGGTGACCTTGAATTTGACCTTCGATGACCTTGAAAGGTCAAAAAGCCATTTTGGGATCAAAAAATGCCCAGATTTGCCTCTATAGATGAAATGCTTGCAGATGGAACTTATGTTTGCATTATGAACATATAGGAAGACATATATGGCACAACTAATGATGACCTTGACGTCAGATGACCTTGAGTGCCAAATGTCTGACTCGGAATGTGTAAATTGACCTGAGCGGCCTAAACGATTCCACCCAGATCACTGTATTATGAACATATAGAATATCAAATGCCGCACACATACATGTAATGGTGACATCGAAGTTCACACGGATTACCTTGATTGGTAAATCTCAAGGTCATATGTTCACACTGCGAACCTTGATTGGTAAATCTCAAGGTCTGTTACGTGCCAATGCTGCCATGGCCAAACCAATATTGTCCGGTAACCTATCTTAGCCTTTGGGCTAATTTTCTATACATGTATACGAATCTCTCTCCAATTTGATTGCTCAATTAATAAAATAAATTTAAGTTCAAATGAGAATGTCTGAAGATCGACCATGTGGCCTTGAGCCTTTTCAGGACTTGCTTTTCGCTGTTTTGTTCAACTGCATGTTACGTCAAATCAATGCACTCCAATTTTTAAATGATAATTATCATACTGTATGTCAAAATTCCAAGTTTCATTTTATCGTATTAATTCATTCCTAAATATATTTAATTTAAAAGATGTGCACCTCATGCTTTACATATGACTTGCTTTTCGCTGTTTTGTTCAACTGCATGTTACGTCAAATCAATGCACTCCAATTTTTAAATGATAATTATCATACTGTATGTCAAAATTCCAAGTTTCATTTTTTTGTATTAATTCATTCCTAAATATATTTAATTTAAAAGATGTGCACCTCATGCTTTACATATGAATTTTGCCTCATTATTATTGAACTATTACTGTTGAAACAATAAACTATTTTTGTCACAACATATTCTACTACACATAAGGCCATTCCCCGCGCGACGAGAAAATATGCAATATCATGGAAATAAACGCGATTTTGACAAACACAATTCAGCCAATTTCCGTCACGCTTACCGATCGTGGACTCGCAGCACTTGCCTTACCACAAATAAAGTTCTGAGATTTACTATAGACCTATGGAACATTATTAGATGCTCAAAGGCGTATATCAACCACCAAAAGCATTCAGAGATTCATTGCAACGTAGGAGGGTTCCGGGGGCGAGGGGGATCCAAATGTCATCCGTCGACGGCGGAGATGGAGTCTCATTTTCGTCAAAATTTTTGGTTGACGTTTTGGATTTTTTGTGAATTTAGTAGTAACCAGCCAGTTTCCATGAAGTTATTTTTTTCTCATTTTTAATGTGTTTTGGGGGGCTCTGGGCTCAAGGGGTTTTCTCGACATTTGGCCAAATGAATGGGGATTCGGTTAAAAAATTCAGTTATTGTAGATTTTTCGCGTATTACTTCAGTAAATTTTGCACTGACCAGACAATGTTTATGAAGTAAACATGATAATGAATGATGTAGGGTGAAATTCTTTTTTTTCACTTTTAATGAACTTTAGGTGGCTCTGGACTTTTAGCTTTTAAGCTTTCCATTTTCCAAAGGACGAAATTTTCCAAAGGACGAAAAACAAAAGAATTAATCAGGAGTGGCCCAAACACACCAAAACATGGTACACTGACTTGAGGGGAAACCGGAATCGTCACAAACATGAATTGAGGGGAAACCGGAATTTTTCATTGATTTTGAGATGCAAAAACAACCTAATCGACTCATTCATTAAGGATAATATTACGTTCGGAGCAATGAAATTGGATCAAGTATGTATCACAAATAATCTGTGAACCATGACTTGTGAAACTCGATCAGTATTATAACCCCATGAAACTATGTGGTAGTCGTTTGAGCCGGCTTGACGTGTGTCACAGTTCGTGGCTCGGTCTGGGCGAAGATGCTCGTGATCACAAAATCCACCAATTCCATGAATGTAATGAACGTTATACCAATCCACAGGTTGAAAATTCCTCCAATGCTTCCCGTGATTGAGGACAGTGTAGATGCCTCCATATCCTCCAAAATGTGTATTTCTGGGCTCATTGTCACGGCAATCTCGACGTAGTTTTTCTCGATGAATTCGTGCGAGTCTCCCACATTCAAGCTGTCACAGTCAGGACAGAAACTTTTGGACGACTGGAAAGTTTTTTTCACGTGAGAGTGGTAAAAAGCAGTTTTGTATGTGTGGTGTGGCCATGGCATCTGAAATAATTGTACACAACAGATATGAACAGGGGTTATATATCACCTTCACCGTGATGACATATGGGTTTTATATATGGTGTATGATGGCGGCCATTTTAAGATCTCGGGTTTTCGCCCATAAAAATTGGGCGAGAACACTGAAACACAAAACGAAAACCTGAACAAAACAAAAACTCAAAGACACGAAGTGAAAACTCGAAATCCGGAAAAAAAAAACGAGGTCGAAAAGTCGGAGAAATGAAGCAAAATGTCAAAAACACGAAGCGAAAGGATGAAAACTTGAAGCGAAAAGTCTAGACTGTATTCCGGTATTTCGCTCCTAAATTTTGTTATTTCGCTCTGTGTTTTCGTCATTTCGCCATTGTGCCATAATTACCAGATTATATGTGCGCATGCGCAGCATTACGCAGAAATTCCACGTGACAGTAACTCTGACCAATCAAGGTACTTTTGTGGGTGAATCGGGCTGGGCGAGGAATGCGTGTGTGTGGGGGGGGGGAGGTACTGATAGACTGATTGAAATTAGATTAATTATATTATACATAATTTAAGTACTATATTATTTTAAAACTCCCAGTTTCTCCTCCAAATGCACATGTATTACTTTAAAATGTCTCCGTTTTGGTGTGTATCGTTGTATTAGGGGCATTCTTCTATGTACGTTTTAATTTTCACGTTATTGGAGCTATTACTGTGCGCATGAATACATATAAACAAACCGGCCCTTTTTGGGAGTTTACTTTCCGAGGAATTCGCCAGGTGTCAGCAGCTAACGGTCAAATCCCAGCTAACATTCCACAACTGGTCCAGTACTGGCCCAACGCACATTGGCAAATCGGCCCATTACAGGGTATCACAAAGGCTCCTATATCGGGCCAGCAACTTTTGCACAGAGGCGCAATATTGGGCCAATACCGGTGACCAATATTGGTCCAATAACGATCCAGTATCGGGCCAGTATTTTGTGTTAAAACCGGTCCAGTACTGGCCCACAATACGTTGGAAACTCGGCCCAATACATGCAATATCTAACGATACCAATAAAGGGCCAGCAACGTTTGCACAAAGGCGCAATATTGGGCCAATACCAGTGACCAATATTGGTCCAATAACGATTCAGCACCGGGCCAGTATTTCACACTGTCCAGTGCATTACAATTGGCCCATTCATGGACCTGCATTGCTGAGTTATTCTTTAGCCTTTATTGTAACGATGTTAGGCCGGTAATGTAATTATAATATATCAGTAAATAATCACTCATTTCATCCGTGAATAAAGACATAAACTTATGAAAAATTATGGATTCATTGCTGATTTGTCATTCTGCCTCCATAAAATAAGTGCCCCTCACCAAAAAAGTGGCAATTATCAAAATATCGAATCCAACATGGCGGCCATTTGGCCATTCCACGATGTTGGCCCAACATTGGTCCAATAAAGTTGATCCAACGTCGGCAGAAGTATTTTGCAGTTACTGGCCCGGTAGACTACCAGTAATCACAGCCGATATCGCGCCACTACTGGCCCAGATACTGAATGGCCATTATAGATTCAAATCATCACCAATAACGAGAGCCGATATTGTGCCACTACTGGCCCAGATACTGGATGGCCATTATAGATTCAAATCATCACCAATAACGAGAGCCGATATTGTGCCACTACTGGCCCAGTGACTGGATGACCATTATAGATTCAGATCATCACCAATAAGGAGAGCCGATATTGTGCCACTACTGGCCCAGTGACTGGATGACCATTATAGATTCAGATCATCACCAATAAGGAGAGCCGATATTGTGCCCCTACTGGCCCAGAGACTAGATGGCCAATATAGATTCAGAGCATCACCAATAAGGAGAGCCGATATTGTGCCACTACTGGCCCAGTGACTGGATGACCATTATAGATTCAGATCATCACCAATAAGGAGAGCCGATATTGTGCCACTACTGGCCCAGAGACTGCATGACCATTATATATTAAGAAGTATTGACAATAACGACATCTGAGATCGTGCCAATAATGACCCAGTGACATCATGAATGTGATGTATTTTAGGTCTATCGACAATAATGACAACCGTTACAGGGCCAGTACTGGCTAAATAATGGTTACCGATGTACGGTATGAACATTACTAAACCGGCAATAATACGATACTGGGCCGGTACTGACATGTTTGCTGGGATGCTTGTAGCGTGTGATCTATTCCCACAACATGTGCTGATTTTTATATTTTGTAAGTTATAAATATTGCGTCAACATACTGAAATTTTATCAAAATTGATCCATTTTGAAAGTGATTTCTCTCATAAAACGTTACAATGGCAATCCTATATGTGTTTGATTACCTACGGTCACGTGGTATTTCTGCGTAATTGCGCATGCACACATACATGTATGATCTGGTACTTACTGGCGAAATGACGAAAACACGGAGCGAAATACCGAAATTCAATCTCGACTCTTCGCTTCATGCTTTCGTCTTTTCGCTTCGTGTTTTCGACATTTTACTTCGTGTTTTCAACTTTTCGATCCCGTCTTTTTCCGGATTTCTACTTTTCGGGTTTTTGCTTCGAGATTTCGCATTTTCGCCCATTGTTTATATGCGCAAGCCCGAGTCCCAAATACCTTTCGCGTGACAGGGAGGTAGTGGTGAACTTTGCAGGCGTAAGTACATTGGCAGAGCGAGCTCTCTCGCACCTTGCGGACTGATTTCTGAGAGCAAAGACCGGACTCGATTGTCTCGTTCAAGTTGGTTGTATCCAGTGTTGCGCAGTATGGATGTTTCTCAACCAGGGCGGAAAATGACAAATATGAGTTAGAGATACAACCACAATCGGAGATGATGTATCTCTGGTAGCAGAGTTGCTCACACGCGTACTTGGAGTAACTCCACAGCTGGTTCGGGTCGAAGTTGACGCCCGTGAACGTCGGAAGTCGCGCTGCACTGTCACACTGACCGTGGGGAGGCGGGAGTCTCCTTGTCTCAAAATCCGTAGCCATGATCGTGATCTGTTCGCCCGGGCCCGCTGACAGACTGGAGCTGATGATGGGCACCGTGCCACGCTCGTGCATGGTCACAAGCGCACCGTCGCCGTACTGGTGATGGGGCGACAGATCATACATCCACGTGTGCTCCTCGTGTACGTTGTTAAGGAAGAGTACCGCCGCCAGCGCCATCCCCTGGCGACTAGCGTTTGTGGGAGGCTGGATGGTGAAGCATAACCCCCCTTCTCGAGTCAGGATGGCGGTGATGTTATCCATTTCGCAAGGTGTTTGCTCCCCAAACTCATCCTCCCAGACACACTTCTGAATGAGCACATCCTGTAGGTGCCTGGTCAGGGCTGGAGTGAAGGTCACGTGTCTCAGGTATCCAGACACGGAGAACATGCCTCGGACAAACCCTCTGACGTTGGTGTCACTGTGATAATACCGTCCATCAGGATCAGCTTCTTGCGCTATTGGTATCATATGATCATTGATGTATTCGTTATACGTCAGAGGTTCCTCCACCCCTGGGACTACAGCCAGTGCCCCCTGGCGAGTCTCGCTCGTCATCCAGAGAGGGTTGATATTACACACCGTGACGTCCGGGAAGAGTTGTTGATATGACGTCACGACGGACACCTGTCGAGTGGTCTTGTGTTGTAGGTGGTCACGGACCATCGGGTAGAGCTGGAAAGCTGCTATGGTCACGCCAGTTATCAGGGCTAACACCCACATGACTCGATGTGCCATACTGCGCGCCTTCATCACCTTCGGCAGACATTTGATGGAAGACGTCTCCAAATACTCCCGGATTATGTATCCGGACAACATGGCGACCTGCACACAGGTGCGTTTTTGGATGGAATGGCAGTATTGAGATATCGTCGTGTAGGCCGCGATACTTGAGGGATTCAACTGAAAATTCATACATTGACAAAAAATACCGTGGAGCCAATTAATCAGACCAGCTAGCTAGCTACTGGCTAGGAAGTCATCAATTATTTATGAACAGTACATATATGTTTTCGTCAACGTGCACGGGCGTGATGTTCATGCGTCAATACGGCGCTTCACCTTACACGTGTAGCAGTCCTTTCCCGCGTCAAGCGCACAGCATGATATTTACTTTATGACAATCAAGTATAATGTGGCTGTAAGTGGGAAAATGATAAAACCTACAAGCTGCATTACTTCATGACAATCAAATATATATAATATGGCCAAACTGTAAGTACATTATAACATTTAACAATACATTATTATTCAAATATACATCAGTTGAATTTTGTCCTGAGTTGACGAGATTATCATGTATCGATATGAATATGTAATAGAAAGCTGTTTCCCTGAATCATGCAATTCGTTGTGAACAGGAAGTCGAATTTTCCACCAGACAATTCGCTGATCAATACGGCCCGTTGTCAACGACTTGACGACATCCATACCTCGTAAGAACGGATAGTTTAATGCAATGAACCTGCAGATATGAATGTCCTTGCGGGAAAGTAATGAGTATGTCATCTCTGATTCAGAAAGCAGTACCGCATAATGGACCGAGGTCGATCAACGCTCCGTAAACATTAAAAATACATATCCTTGTGAGCATATGTATTCTGTTGTCAATTTGGATAGCAGTGTAATGGTCGGCATATTATGAATCAGCATGAAGGAGCAACAATGAAGCGACTGCGAAAATGATAAAACCTGCAAGCTGCATAATTAATTACTCTCTTGTGTATACGGGCTTTATGTTGAACAATAATGGAATTAACGTATCGGGTTGCATTCCTGTCATACTGCGCGTCACAATGTCACACAGACCAACATATTTAGAATGTGCAGTGCTTGAGTATTATCCAGTGCGAAGGAATGTGTACAGAGCTACAGGACTATACTCGACATGTAATGCCCGCAGACTGAAGCATAACCTGACACCACAAATGCTGTAGACATGGGGATTCAAGAACGCATCCGGCACTCTTGTGAAAACTCGTCTATCAAGTGCCTGCCTAAGCTAGTCAGCGCCCGGACCAAACTCCAGAAGTCCATGTGGATTCTGACACTTGTCACTGGGGTCGTTGTGGCAGGCATTCAGATCGTACCAATGTTCCAAGACTACGCCAAACATCAGACCACTCGGTCCACGACCGTAGAAAAAACATATCCAGGAACGTTTCCACAGGTCACCTTCTGTAACCTGAACCCGCTGTGGACCACGATAAACGGCTCTGGACTGGAATCAGACATATACGGTACGCCAAGACAGCTGACGTTTGACGAATACATCAACGATATTTTGTTCCAGTACTTAGCGCGAAAACTGCAGACTGGCGAAGACAGTATATTTCTGACTTACAGTATGTACTCTGTCTCTGGATACATGAAACACGTCAAGCTGAACGACACGATCCGGGCCACATTCCGGGACATGTTTGTGTGGGAGTGTGTATGGCACGGCGAGAACGGTCTTGAGGCGTCATGTCACACAGACGAAATACAACCTTTCCTGTCCCCAGCCAACGGTCTGTGCTTCACCATCAAGCAGCCGCCAAGACTGCGGAGTATCGGACGAGTCGCCCTCGCCGTCATAGTGTACGTCAATGACATGAGTAAAAGGCTGATCGCTGCATACAAACTGTCGCCGTTCGTGTCGTTCTCGGATGGTATTCTAGTCAAGTTGCAGTCGCCGGGAACTGCTCCGTATATGAGAGACGGAATAATGGTGACTCCAGGACACGAAGCCTATATCGACGCCCGGAGGTGGCAGCTGATTCAGTTGGATACCCCATATAGTAACTGTACGTACCCGGCACGCCTGCCCACTTTCGAGGGTGTTCGGGATCCCAACGAAATCTGGACCTTCACGAAGCCAGCCTTCGAAGACCTCTCTCTACAGCGCGAAGTCCTGAGTCAATGTGGCTGTCTGGCTAACACGTTGTTGACGTATCCAGAACTGCGTGACCGCCACAGATTCTGTGGGATCTACAGGGTCTCGGGTACAGCACAGAGCCAGGCAGAGCTCGAGTGTATGACATCCGCCACCACTCGGAGTCAGGTCTTCAACGACCAAACGTGCTCGTGTAGAACCGACGGCTACGAAACCGCCGTACAACAGGTCTGGTGTCATCTACTTAATACCAATATTAGGTTACTGGACCTCTGGTCTGATAACCTATTGGTATGGCATTGCGTCCGTCGGCCATCAGTCTGTCCGTTAGTCATCTTCCACATTTTTATGTTGAAAATTTTGCAAACGAATTGTTCTGAAATTTTGTACAAAAATACTGAAAAATAGTAGGGAGGTATTTGTTAGGTTTTGTTTTTATGGCGGCCATTTTCAATTTTGGAATTTAACAGTCGTTCCTCAAAATCTGTTTGGTATTTTTTCTTCTAATTTCCCACAATTAAAGCATGAGATTTCAGGCCATCAGTATGATAATTAAAAATGGATTGCCTTGAATCGCTCGGAAGGCCCCAAATGTAGGCCCAAACATTAAAAAATGTCTGAAATTCCACTTTATGGCCTTTTTTCAGATTTTTTAAAGTAGCATTCTTTATAATTTCACATATGGAACCTGATACACACACGTTGACCCCTGGAGACATAACGCCTCAAGATAAAGCTTTGGGATGTATCATGAGCGTCTAGTAAGTCAATTATAACACATCTCTTGGTGACCCTGAACTTGACATCACATGGCTTCGAGTGGTATTCTCAAGGTCACATGTGGTATTCTCAAGGTCACGTCCAAACTGAAATGTGTAGATCTGACCTCTGCATATTAAACGACTGCAGATAGAGCTAGATTTGTAGTTTGATTATTGTATCCAAAGATAACATCTGACCTGAAATATGTTAATTGGACTCTTCAGACAAAACAATTGTACATGGGGCTTTAGAATGTATTATGAGCATATTTGGAGTCACTTATTTTGGCCCTTCGATGGTCTTGAAGTTGACCTTAAGGGAGTAAATCCACTTCTGACCTGAAATATTCGAATTGGACTCTACATACAAAACTACTGCAAATAGAGCTTAGGTTTATATTTTGAGCGTACCGTCAGTCACATTAGTTGCTTTTGGTATCTTTTGGTGACGTCGAACTTGATCTTGAGTTGATAGGTCAATGCAGCAATTTTACCGAAAAAATTTTTTGCCTCACAAACATTTCTCCGGTAACCTTTCTTCGCGTTTGGGTTATTTTAAGTTACCGAACCTATGGTCCGAAAACCTATTGTCGTGGAGTTGCGTCCGTCGTTGTCCTTGTCCCTTCACACTTTTATCATTGAAGTTTACTGTCGGATTTTTCCTGAAAAATTGCACAAAATGCCTAAAGATATTTCAAGAGGGAGCTACTTTTCTAGTTTTTTGATATTGCATTTTGCCAAAACGGTAGCCATTTTTGACGAAAAACGGCCAATTTTGGCAGCCATTTTCTCAGATGACGTGTATTCGTTTCGTTGCTCTTAAATCGCCGGTCTGCGTCTGGAGGCCATTTTTAACAGATAAAAAAAGTTTGATTCCATTTTGGGCCATCTCTAGCCAAAAAAAAATCACCCTTTTCAAAATAAATTTGGACCATTTTGCCACTTTTCACCGTAATGAGAACTCCCGCAACTGTACCCCCAGAACATCTGAATATAGGACTTAGGTATTGGGACTTTCGAATGGGAAGTTATGTATGGCGATTTGTGTCGTGATCTTGAGTTTCACCTTCGATGGCCTTGAAATGCCAAAACAGCCTTTTTTGTGACAAAAAATGCCCAAATTTGCACCTTTTCTCTCTTCTCTCCAAGGATACCTGATTAGTTTACATGTATTTCAAAACATGCCAATTGGGATACTTGGTGACGCATTAAACGATGAAGCGCCTCAAATTCCTCATAACGTCCGATATTTAGTCCATGGCATGATATGCACAAATTGACCTCTAAGGCCAAAATGCTCGTACATATTCAATAGATCTCTGATTTGTGATATAAGCATATAGGAAGTCCTTTATGGAGAATCTATTGGTCATCTTGAAATTGACCTAAGATGACATTGAGTGGCACTTTTCGAGGTAACATTCGACGTGAATATTATAAATTAATTAATACTAACAAAATATTTTCAAATGAAGCTTGGGTTTGCATTAGCGGAATATAGGCAGTAACATCAGATGGTTCTTTTGGTGACCTCTTTATTTCATAAAGGGGGCTGTATGGAGTGAACTTCTAGAACACTTCAAGATAGATCTCAAATATTGGCACTATAATGACTTCTGTGTCAAAACAGCAATTTTGATGTTGGCCTTCAGATCAAAATAGCATTTTGATGTTGTGGCTCAAGACTATAAATTTTTCCAGTAACCTTCCGGAGCCTTTGGGCTAATTTTTAATTAGCAACATGTCACATTGTTGTTAATGTTTCTGTTGTTGACGGCAGTGCAGAGCTGCTAACTGATTTCATTGTTTAATTCGCAGGGTTAGTAACTCGTTCATGCAGATTAGTGACTCGTATACGGGTTATTGAATCCTATACATACAGTAAAATAACTCGAAGTAATGATTTGTGAATATGTCATGCAAACATAAATACGATTTAATTATTATTATGATGTTAATTCTTACTCACGAGCCACTCGGATAGCATACCTGTGAGCTCATATGTACGAGTTGAACATCTGTATGCACGATATAGTATTCTTAATTTATCAGTTACCAGTCCGTATACGAATTATATACGAGTTACTATTCTGAATTTACGATTCGTCAATTCGAATGTACAAAGTACTAATCTTATGAACGAGTTATTGATTCGTATGAACGCATCACTTGTCTACGAATTAAAATATTTAAAACCACTAGGCACTTCTACGCAGCCATTGAAATATCGATATAAAGATAGCCCTATCAGAACCAATTAGCCCAGACATTTTCACACGTGGTCACCAAATAAAATGCGTGAATCCTTGGTGTTGTAGCCAAAGAAATGCGTTTTGAAAAATCAAAATAGGCCAAGACAAATAGGCCAAGACATTTGAAGGTAGCCAAGACATTTGAAGGTAGCGCAGGTTATAATATGACTTTTCGAATAATCACCTTGAAGTTGACGTTGGGAGAATATTTGCCCAACATATTTCTTTCACTCAAGTCCGAGTTTGTTTTGACGATGCAACAAATCCAAATATGACATATCAAATATGCTTTAAAATGCTCTGCAAAAACACTGAAATGTCAGATTTTTTGCTCTGGACAGACCGCTCTTTTCTTGTCTGTTCGAGCGTATCCAAACAGTTACGCCTCTGGTTCCCACAGTGTCAGGTTCAGAAGACTACACTTGTACACGCCCGTAGTTCGTCGAAATAGCTTCTTAAAATCGATGCCTGCACGGAAATTAACACGTGGCGATCAATTTACCAGGTACATAGCATATATTCTGGGCTATTGTGTGTTTTTTTTTAGGAAGAGCAGGGCTCTTCCTCTATGATGTTGTTTTTTTTTGGATTTTCGAATTTTTTCTTTTGTTTACATTCTTGAAAGTGCCACTTGGAACCACAAAAGGCCATTCAATTGTGGCCAATTGGGAGGGCCCGGGGCCCGTTGGGAGGAAAATGACACCCGTATACCTAATCATGGTTAATGTAATAAGTTATTAGCGATAATGATCCCAGGAGACGTGTGTTCCGATCGTTGTTTTTTTTTTGTATGTCACCGTTTCATACCCATCACCACTCCCGTTTTGATCTTCACTGAAACAGTGCTTTCTTGCAATCATATGCACTGAAAGTTTTGAATATACATTCCGGACAATAAATAGATACAGTATGCTATTGCAAAAATGAAATACAAGTTGATACGGCAACATAATAATTATCGTTTTAGTGGTGGTATTCCATATTCCAGTAGGCAAATTCTATCAGCCTGTGGCCCCCGAGCCAGTCAGCCAGCCAGCCAGATAGTCACTGAATTGTCCAATCAGGAAGCTGTCTTGGCGGACACACCCACATGTTTATGATTTACACGTGGATATAATTATATGCAATTTATCACGTGAGCAAATCCCGCCAATTAGCGATAAATACTGACGCACTGGGGTCAAGGTCATAAGCTCCCACGAGATCGTGGAATCTACTGGGTGCGGTATTTGTGGAAATACTTGTTACGACCCGAACTTTTACAGTACACTTTGTCGGGGGAAAAAAATTAGTTTCCTCCTGAAATAAGCAGAAACAAATGGATACTAGCTCATTTATCAAGTTTATGATAGTTTTATATTGCCGACGAAAATTGTCAGTGCTGATTTTGATAGCAGTCACGCTAGCGGCAATTTTGGTTGTTTGACAGGTCGACGGTCTTTGCTGACAGTGACACTCATTCACTCACATATACGATGATCTTCAAACCAGCATTTGGGCAAAGAAAAACATGATCGCAAATTTTTAGCAGTGATGAAAAAAGCTTTCATGCATGTCATAAATTATTGGAGATGCAAATAAGTTGTTGAAATGTCTCTGCAGTATGAATCAAAACACTGGAAAAAAAACCATGAAAAAGACTAGATCTAGATCTAGCTAAAAAAAGCATTGTGCCTCCTAAATAAGAGAAAAATATTCAGAACCTTGAAAATCTTACACATTGGTCCAAATAATACTTGATTTTTATACGGGCTCAATAAGGTAAAGCTTCTGAATTGTAGAGATGTCATGGCTGTAACTGAATAAGGTAACACTAGTTTAACTAATTAAGTCTTATTGGCACAATGAAAATAGTTATGACAAGAAACATTTATTATTGGGCTCAACAATGTGAAGGTTCTAGGGCCCGGAAGAGTCGACAGGTACCCAAATTCGTGGCGAGTCATATACAATAATCTGGGTCGGAATTTCGTTATCCATAACCGAGAACGAATAAAGATAAATTTTTGAATATTTATGATAAACAGTATAAAAATCCAAGAATGACAAGGAAATCATCGGGAAAAAAAACGAAGTATAGTTTTATGAGGTCATGACATTGTGATCTTTTTCAAACTTTGCAAAAAAAAACACTGAGAAAAAAAAGTGTCGAAGATCTATGTCTGGCGTTTACGTGTTATAAATTGCTCCAGTGAGTATCATTCAAATTTTGTTATATATTTGGACGGGTTGGGTCAGACCACACAGGTACTCGGGTCGGAAATTTCTGACTCGTCCGGGCCCTAAAAAGTTCTATCCAATCATGGCTGTAACCGGATAGGTTTTCATCACTTTTACTAGTTAAGTCCATTATTGACCACAATAAAAAAAATAGCTAATACATGTAATACAGGAAACATTTATTGGCCCAACAACATATAGATTCTGCCCAGTACAGTTACAATATGCCCACAACATATATGTACCAAATCAAATACAGTATTCAAGGATTTTTAAATAGTTCTGTGCAAACATTTTCGAAGCTCTTCCTTTGAGGCCAGTGGCCCTTATTTTGTTTAGGGATGTGGTGAATATAGTGTAAAAATTGTGTACTCCCTGCAGTCTTGTTACTATGAAACAGCCAAATACAGTCGCAACAATTCGTCACAATGGACCTCATACAAATTTAATCCGTTGTTTGCATTGGATGCTTGGCGTACGTGAGTTGTATGAAAAGGACGCCACAGCGTTTCGCTGGGTCTAATGCTGCGTTCAAACCAACTTGTGAATACGGTGTTCCCCAGTTCACCATCAGTGATTCGCATTCAAGCCATGTTACCAACGGTGTTCACCAGCGGTGAAGTGGGAATTTTTGTAGCGCCTCCGTTTTCACCGGCAGTGAAATAGCTGGCGGTGGTTAATGATGCTACGTTCAAACCAACACTCACCGCCTGCGACAATCGGCGTCACCAGTGGTGTGCACCGTCTTCACAACTTGGTTTGAACGCAGCATAAGTAATGCTATTTGTTAGGTCTGTATGAAAACTAGACCATACATGTCAATGTGTACACATATGTATATATTCATTATTTTGATGACGAAATCCATCATTTGTTGCTATTCAAAACAGACATGAGATAAAACTCACATCATTGTCATTAAATTAATAGATGTATAAATAAGCAGGTCAAGTCTTGATTGCACAATATTCATCGTGACCCAGTAGGTGATGGTCCACGTTATGTGCGTGTTTCCACTTTCCAGTGTCATGTTTCCAGTGCCTGATATCACATTCATCAGGGTATCTGTTACAATTGTTTCAGGCGACCTGGCCCCGGAGACACGTGTTGACCACCTTCTACCATCTTATAGTGCGCCCTAAAAAACCGTCCTCCGCCTTTGACGTCATCGACGACATCTTGGCCATGTACGACTTACGTAACGCCACACAGCAGGAGGAGGCGGCCACGCGACTGGATGAGGTCAAGGTCATCGGGCGGAACTTCCTGCAGGTGTCCGTGTACCTGCAGCCGGAGGAGACAACATACACAGAACAGCCGTCCGTGCTGCTCTTCAACACCATAGGCTCGGTGGGCGGCATCCTCAACCTGTGGGTCGGCGTCACCTTTATCACCTTTATGGAGATCGTCGACTTCTGTCTCGTCTCTTGTATGGCCAAGAAGACCCACTGGAACAGAAAACCACTACCCACCAACCTAGAAAGTATCAGTAGTAAAGTTGGCTCACAGGAGAAGCCCAAAAGTGCCACTTGCTGAGTTTCCAGAGGTCCTGCGCAATAACACGTGTGTCTAGGATCTTTCGATACCGTTGACCTGAAACTGAAACTGGATGGAAGGGCCAGACAGGACCCAACCAACAGTTCAAAGTTAGGTTAATTAGACCTAAATGTATATCTAAAGTGGTTCATGCGATGTGCATGTTAGAATCTACTCTCAGTCACTGATTACACGGATCATTACGCGACTTACAGACTGCCCATTGGGGATTACATGGACGATTGTTGGTACAGCATGACTACACCTCACGCCTCACATTAGAGATCACTACCGTTTATGATCCATTATTTACACAACCAAATGTTGAGCTTCTGTGTACAGCAATAACTATTCTGGAATTATAATATGTTACAATAACTGTTTGGTTTGCACAAATGTTTATTTTGGTACAGCACTGGAGATTCGACGTCCTGGCTCCAACTATACATGGATCAACTCTAAAATCTCTTGTGCCTCAAAAGTTGCAAGCCTTGAACTGGTGCATTTATACAAGTTTTCGAGATTTTTTACATGATCTGATAAAATTGTTATAACTTTTGAGCCAATAGAACTACATATATTCCACCAAAAAACTGGAGTAATTATTTATAGGCAAAAAGTGCTTGGAAGAAATATACAATTCTGTCTGATGAAAGTGTATTTTCTAATTTATGCATTTGACAACATTTAATATTCATTGTCATTGGAATCTTTCATATCATAATATTTGTTGCAATTTTATTTGATATTCATTGGTCTCAAATGGGATTAGTTTACTGTATGGTAACCATGGCAACTAGATGAAATTACTGGCTAGGAATTAATTGCTTCCCTCCTACGAACCCTTGGTATCATGTTCAATGTCATTCTGACAGGGACGAGAGAAACTCAAGCGACAACAATAATTGTGTTATTGCATTTGCATCTTAGCAGATTAAATGTGCACAGCGCAAATTATTTCATTGCACTGGGAATGTTGATATCTTGGCGATGGTTTAAAATCCTTTGGCACAGTACCTCGCACAAAATAATTTATGCATAGGACATGTACGCGTGTATAAGTTTCGTTGCCCTTGAATCGAATGTTTGTGTGTGGCGACCATTTTTTTCTGGTTGACTGCGAACGGAATTGTGTGTTTTTCGCTATTGAAAATTTCCTAATTTCTTTTCACAGTACTGAGATATAGAGCAAAAATATTGGCATATTCAAACGGGAATTCATATATGGCGATTTTAATTTGACCTTGGATGGTCTAAACTACCAATTCTGTCGAAAAAACCACCATCTTAGCTTACCGAGCCATAGTTTTCATAATTATATACCTGGTTACGGCTACATCAAGATAGGTGTAAATCGACCATTAGACACGAACGCTTGTAAATAAAGTTCGGTGTATTATGAGCCTGTATGAAGTCAAACGTACTGCAATTTTAGATGGGTCATGAACTAAACCTCAGGTGTCCTAAATGTTCGAACTCAAGATGCCAGGTAACCAATGCATGTTTGTCTGTGGACACTTGCTGGTAATGTGCTCATTTTCAAACCATCGATCTCTTCGTTTATTAAAATGAAAGCTTATTTTCAAACCGGGATCTCTTCGGATTAAAATGAGGGGGGGGGGGGGTATGCGCGGTATATTTTATTGAAACGCTGCTAATATCTTTCAAAATGTGTAAACCGCAGTTTTCATTGTGAGGTTGTCTGAATAGATACGATTCCAAACATTTGCATGGGTTGGTCTACATGTTTGTTTCCGTTGCAATGACAAATAATTTTCAACCACCATTGGACCATCATATTCCAACACTTTCACAAGATAGGAAAATAATTCTGGGCAACTATTATTCACAGCTTACGTTAGCCTTTAGTCTTGTATAAAATATCATGTATAACATCGATGTGCATGGGCGGATTTAAGGGAGGGGGGGGGGGGGGGCTCAAGGGGCGTGTGCCCCTCCCATAATTCCAAATAAAAATCGTAGCATGACCTAGGTCGAATTTTGTATGTGTGTGTGTGTGTTTATTTTGTAAACTTTTGTTCCTGTTTTCCTCTGGAATATATTTTTGTGTGACATGTAAATGTGCATACGAATAAGCTATACCGATTCGGTATAATTTATTTCGTATACATGTACATGTGGCAGAGTAATATGATACATTTTTATGTTTGCCAATTTTTCATCGCACATGCTTGCATCGGCCGAATCCGCCGATTTTGCGCTCTGGAATGCTTTCTCCACATTTTCAATCTCTGAGAGCATCAGAATGCACCACAGAGTATCGGAGTTCGCTGGCTTCTGGAGGCCCTAGGTGGTCCCTTGACTCCATGCCTGTTTATTTTATCAATGTAGCAAAAATAAGTGCTTCTGTCCTTTAATTTGTGAAGTATAAATTCAAGTCGAAAAATACAACATATGTTGAGTGAGGGGGGGGGGGGGAACAAATAAATAAATGTGAATTAATTATTTTCTCACAATTATATTCAATGTTCTGACCGACGATAACATCATGACGGCACCAAACTAGTTCAGTTTAGCGATCCATAATTTCTTGTTACTCTATGACATGCATGTTTTCGTGTCATAAGAACTACAAACAAACCTAAAATGAAAGATCACATTGCACTTGCCATGATTTCAACAGAATATCGATTTGGTCAAATGATGAAAAAGAGAATCACACTATTACTAAGCTATACCCTAACATATTGACGCCAGGTATAATTTTTCAAAAATAGCCTACGGGCTGAGAAAGATTACCGTAGAAATGTTTAGTGTTAAACTACAACTCTTTTTCACTAAAATTGCCGTTTTGACGTTTAAAGGTCCTTAGAGGTCAAATTCAAGGTCACCTGTAAATTCGCCATATATGACTTCCCATTTAAGTGTGCCAATATTTAAGCTCTATCTTGAAGTGTTCTAGGAGTTTACCCTATACAGCTCCCATTATGAAGGAAAACTTGGAACTGAGTCCAAAAAATTCTTCAAAAAGGCAAAATCACTCAAACGAATAGTGACTTGATTTGGGAGGAAAAAAATTGGGATATAAAAAAATTCTGAATGTGGATTCAGATTTTTTTTCACAAGATTTTTTCTCCAATAAGATTCTTTTGTTTCCAAAAAGAGTTTTTAGTTTCAGCCAGGATATTTCTAGTTTAAACCGAATCTTTCTGAAAATTTGATCCAAAATACTGACAGGAGTTTCGCAAGAGAGAATTTTTTTTTCAATTTCGCATTATTGTATCCCCCGAACGAAATTAGGCGGATTCTATGGATTTGTCTCCGTCGCGCCGCCGCCACCGCGTCCGCCGTAGAGATTTTCTTGTGAACGCTCCACAGGTTGCAAATCTAAACTGATTCTGATATTTTTTAAATAGACATATCTCATGGTAAGATCCCGACACCAATCGATTTTGGTTGCCATGGCAACCAAATTGGTCGATTGGCGACACATTTTGTGCTCAAATTAGCCTGTTTAACCAACATGGCTGTGAGAGCTCTACAGGTGAGAGTTGATGAATGATGCTGAAATCACACATGCTCGACGAGAAAGACCGTCACACGAAATCTATTCTTTTTCAGAATGATCAAACAAATATTTATTAGTTAGCAGGTTAGTTTATTACGACCAATAAAGTACCCACTTTGACATCTTTGATCACACCAATACCCTTCAGTATGAAGGCAAATAGCACTGGATGCTTGTAGAGAACTGATGCTATTGGTGAAAACAAAGCAATATTACCGAATAAATTATCATTCGTTTTACTAGTTATGTCTATTATTGATCATAACAAACATAGTTAAGACAAGAAACATTTCTTATTGACCTCAAGAAGGTAATGGTTTCGTCCATTGGAGACTTCATGGCTATAACTGAATAAGTTAACATATTTTTACTAGTTAATCAGTAATTGACCACAATAAAAATAGTTAAGACAGGAAACATTTATTATTGGGCTCAACAAGGTAAAGCTTCTGCCCAGTAGAGGTTTCATGGCTGTAACCGAATGAGTTAGCATTATTTTTACTAGTTATTTCTATTATTGATCACATTAATAATAGTTAAAACAATAAACATCATTACCTGTTGGGCTCAACAGGTAAAGGATTTGTCCAGTAGAGATTTCATGGCTTTACCCATAATGTGGTGGGATAGAGCAAGGTTTCATAATCCATTCACAAGCTTCTGAAAAGTATTTGGTAAGAAAAAAGTTAATGAATATTTTAGTTGTTATGAGTGTCACTGCATGGAATAAAAATAGTTAAGGTCAAAAACTTTCATTATTAATATCGATGAAACACACTGGTCTACCAGTATAATATTTTATGCTGCATGAGTATTTTATGCTGCATGAGTTTTGGGTAACAGGACCCCAGGACCGAATCGTCTAGCTTTCGAAATGGCGGGCATTTTTCGTCGAAAAAAGCGCCATGCCAGAGCCTTATGAGATTACCGGACCAATGGTAAACTTTAAGGTTTACGGTCGGATCTTTCTGAAATTTTGAACAAAAATACTTCTACTTTTTTTATGAAAAACGGCCAATTTCTGATTTCAGCGGCCATTTTCTCAAAAAACGGTTCAGACAGTTTTGAGGTTTTTTTCAAAATATTTCTCTTATGCACTTTTTGTAACATGTATAAGTTTCGATGCCCTTGAATCGCTCGAAGTGGGCCATTTTGATCCAAACTTGGCCCAAATTGGACTTTCCCATATTAAATTCTCCTCTGCTTCAAAAAGGGACACATTATTCCTAATATCTCAGGAATCAATTGTGGACATTCAGAAAATTATATATGTTGAATTTTCTCATGAACGTGAAATTGACTGTTGACCTTATTTTCAAGGTCACATGACAAAATGGCTTATATCTTGCTCATTATCGACTTAAAAGCGTGGGAATCAATTATCGACTTCACAGCTTCGGTATAAGTGGACATGTCGGAATGATGTATGCGAATATTTTGATTTTCTTGAATGTGACCTTTGACCTCTTTTTCAAGGTCAGAACACAAAATGGCTCATATCTCGTTTATTATCGACTTTACAGCTAAGGAATCAATCGTGCACATATAGGAAATGATATACGCGGAATACTCTTGATGAGCTTGAACTTAACCTTTGACCTTATTTTCAAGGTCAGAGCACAAAAATATGCCTCTTTGTACACACCGTTGTGTATTGTACGATTGTTCTGTATGGATGTTTGGTTGTTTTCACTCGAGGTTCTTTCAGCCACAGACAATAATTCGGGGAAATTCATAGGCGTAACTTATTGTTAAATACGGAAAGACGGCCACATTGCATATCCGGGCTGAATCGTTGTTGTTATCAGATAAAGGGACATCCTAATAATCGTGTCGCACAGATGTTGATTAATTAAACACACCCAGAACAACCATTTCCGGATATTGTTGTCAAGGCACATGTGCTCGGTCGATAACTGGGAATGTATATGTTTCCTAACTACACTTACCGCGCATACAGTACATATATCGTCGATATAGAAAGTCTCTCTCTGTATATCCCTGGTTTCCACATTTCACTGCCCCAATTCCTCCTCCCCCCGGTCCTTAGTTACGCATGTGGCGGGGACTGAGTTCGATAATCGAGTGAGCGAGTGAGTGCCTCTCCCAGCTCGCCGTGTCGTGCGCCCACGACATGCCTCAGAGATTATCCCCGACTGGCGTGACCAGCATAATCATCGAACAACACCTCGCGGTGGTCATAAACTATACAGCATGAGCCCTTCAATACAGGTAAGGCGCTGACATATGCCCACATATACAGACATAGAACGTACAGAAATATGGAGAGCATGCGTAAGTAAGGAATTTCACTACTAGTATATTTTAACAAATATATGGTATATGTTTACCGAATGTATATGACTAAGAAATAACCAAAGAATTGTTATGATAACCTATGAATGACGTGTTCATGCATTTGACTACTAATTAATATGGAGTTTATAATTTGCACAATGCACATGTATTATGTTTATTGCACATTGTTGTTTGTAGTAGTGTACCTGTTTTTTTTGTGGTGTGCCAACATCACATCGAACATCACATGGTTATATAGATAACCAAACACGAGCCGTTATGTCATGCTTCAGTGAGAAATATGGGTGCATTATTAATAACCATCAGTGACAGTTGTTAAATGCGGCAAGAAACCGATCTAGATCTTGTCTATATGTGGACACTTTAACTCATGCATCAAATTACGCGATGTATGGTGAAAATTGATGACTAATCTAATGCTATGCTGGTTTATATTTGTAATGATGAAATGCCCACATTTGAGAGAATTGGACTTGTACCGGAGTAAATTTACTCTGGTTAATGACAGAAAAGTGTTTATATACATCAATGTGGAACAAAATTGCCCACGAGATTCGCCAGATGCTCCGGACAATCATCCCGCATGGGGCTTGCAGTTATGACATATGTCCAAGGGATGTTGGCAGACAGTGATGGCTTCCTGACAACAATCAGATCGGGAGTAGGACGACATAGGGACATTTTCATAATAATTGGACTGAACATTTGGCTGGTAAAGAAGGATTAAACGGTATATAATCTACCTGGTACAATAACTTGGTCGTTGATAAGCAGTGTTTAATTTTATCAGATCGATATGCCGTTAATTGTTTGCTTGCTGACGTACATGTAGGCTACATTGTAGACAACTGGTGCAGTTACATCTGTTAGCGCCGAAACCCCTGAAAAATATAAATCATTTTGTGTTTTAGCCTCGGAACCAATGAGGTTAGGAGAGATCAATACCCGACCCAACTGTCCTATACTAATCAACGGGAATCAAACCCTCGTGTTTCAGATACTTGGAGACGAGTTATCCGTATTGATGCCTGGGATTACTAGAACTAGATGGCGGTCCGGATCAACCCTTCCCCGACACACGACGCCAAAACATCCACTGAAAGTCCACCAGGATCGGCGTCAGAGCCCGGGAACAACAACTCCAAAGTTGTACACAAGGCGAATGATCAGTCCGGATGTGCCCAGGACGCCGATCACGTGATCCACGTCACCCCTAACGACGGAACACGTGGTTCCTGGTCCTCAAGCGACTTCACTGACCTGAAAACCGTCCCACCCAGTGATAACCGTGGGAGTGTCGCCGGCAAACTATCTATACAACGATCTAACAGCAGTGATGGCAGCATACTGTCCAGTGAGGACTCGGGTGAGTAGACACTCAATATACTAGTAGTACTTCTTAGTAGCCTATACACAAGAAAGAAATACCAGAGATCGGCAAGAGAATTAATTTGTACAAAGCAATTATTGAATACATTTTAGACGACATAGGCCTACACGGGCAATATTTCATGAGTATTAGGGATGCTATATATTGTATCGGTGCTTGAAAATTGGTTAACACTCCTTAACTAGAGTTCAAGTGGCCTTTGGTGTGCTCGTATTGATTCGCACGGATGTAAGACGGAACCCTAGACCAACTCTATAGCCCAAACTTGGACAGTTGTTATTGATCACTTCCCAGAACACGTGACCGTACATAAATCGATAGCAAAACATCAGTTCAAGTTTCAGATCTATGTGTGAATAGGATTTGTGGTTTTTAGTTGAGAATGGAATGATGAACGCTTCTACATTGAATAATATTTATGATGAAATATGCATAAATCATGATTGGTCCATAATACATGGCAGGTACGTGCGGGACAACGAAATGGAATGAGTAACTTAATGTTATATTTCACTGTATTTGACAAGTGGAAAGTTATACAGAGTATACATATTGTAAAATAACACACATGATCCTAATATCTGAATCACCATCCCTGACACGGTTTACATTCAGAAAGCATGTACATTACTCGTGTAAAGTATCTAAAGTAACATATTCTTGTCTTGTATTGATGGATATATCCATCAATACAAGACAAGAATATGTTCTTGTGAATGCGTTTCAAGGTGGAACTTGACTTGATTAATCATGCAAACCTATTAATCCCTATTATTGGCCAGCACACGCGTGATACATGACTCTTTCCTACACTGACTCCGCCTCACACTGTCATTACACCCCGACCCCCACAGTTACCCCGCCCAGACCCGTGCAGACTATCGATTAGTTGCCCTATCGATGTGACGTCTGGGGAATGAATTATCAATCCTCAGTAGCACACGTTTAGCGGGAGCTCAGACCACTCTTCTATCGACGCAGTTAACACGGCCATTAGGAGATGGCTAAACCTCATCACTGTCTCACGAAATAATAGGCGAAAAAACCAACAGTGTCATTAACATCGGTGAAAATCGAGGCAGTACTAGTAACTGTCCGTGTGGACTGTATACAGGACGGCACGGGAAGGAACACCGTGCAATATTACGGCAATATTGCCCGTGCGGGCGGACTGACTGGATAACATTGCACCTGGGGACGACATGCCAGTGGATATCTTGCCATAGCACGCTCCTCCACCATTGTGACAGAACGACGTGTTACGATAGTCTTTAATTGTGTGCTACAGTCCGCCATCAACCACAACCGGTGGATGCTGACGTTTGGATTTTCCACAATACCTTTTCGAAGTCCACGATATAAAAACGAGAAATATGACGCAAGAAAATGAGAATGATGTGAAGGAGGTGAAATATGGATACATCAAATTTCATTTACTGGGTGGGTTTGACAAATAACACAGGTCGGACACAGATAGAGGCCTGCCTACATATAAATTACCTATACATTATGATGTTGTATTACTTGTATAGGATTCGGAACGAATAACTATTGATTTGACCATCACAGAGTATGTGTCAGTGAATGGCGGTGATGCTGTGGAGTTCACTGGTTTTAGATAATCTGACCTATTTGGACAGCTGCGTTTGAATAATCGATGTCTCTGCTGGGAATTGTCGGTTTTACGTTTGGCAAGTCAGCGTGGTGTTTGAAACCAATGTAATGGTTGTGTATTCTGTTGTTCTCCACAGAGGCGGCTGCCCACAGTAAGGCGTTCTGCTGGGGCCTGTGCTGTGTCCAGGGCTGTATCTGGGGAGTCATTGCCATGGTCTACTTCTTCCTGCTTCTCCCCACCGGTAAGTAAGCCTGGGGGCACATACATACATCCTGTAACACACAGACCACAGTGCAGTAGATGTTAGACCGTGAAGTAGAATTGAAGTTTACAGACCATTTAGTATTTTTGTCTAGATAGAACAATTCCTCCTCTTTTTTTTTCGTAAAATAATTTCACCTGTAAGTAATTAATTATTTTGTACACTATATCTTGACTTTTGTCACCACACTCATAATACACAAAATAACCTTTTACCCAAATACCTCATAGGTTTCCTGCTGATAATGTTCGGGACCACAAAAGGTCTGGCCTGGGCGGTGGCAACAGGATCAGTGGTGTTGGTGTTCGCTACTTTTGGATTGCCGGTCTCATGTCTTGGTGTACGCTATTATCGGCGACGGAGACGGGACCGACGGGCCGAGTATCGCAGTCAGCGCAAGAAGGCAGCCGCGGCCCAGACCTATGACAACCAAGCTACAGAGGTGCATGTACAGGATGACAACTCGGCCGGTGTGGTCGAGGTCATCACTTGATCTTGGACAACATTTTGATCACATGACCAATTTAATTCATGACATGCTTGTAAGCTTGATCGCGTGGACGAGGTAATAATGTGATCGTGGACAACTGCTTGTCACTCGGATCAGTTCACAATGTGATCATGGACGATTGCTATGTCACACGGCGGAGGTCATAACGTGAGGGATGAGGTCATAACGTGATCAGGGACGATTGCTTTGTCACATGGCGGAGATCATAACGTGATCATGGACGATTGCTTGTCACATGGACAAAGTCATAATGTGGTCATAGACAATTGTTCTTCACACCACATTGACCAGGTTATAAAGTGGTCATGGACGATTGCCTGTAATCAAGGTCATTGTGTGTTCAAGGATGATTGCTAGATCACATGATGAAGACCACAAAGTGCTCGTGTAGACTACAACTTGTTCATAACCTGCAGATCTATCAAACTTTGATGTGATATTCCTGAAGTTTCCAATTTGAAAGTAAACTGGGTTATATTAAAAAATGATGGCAACTTGACCAATTGTTACATATCCTTTGTTTAGTTGGACATTTGGGCGTGTTTGTATCATTTGCTCAGTTCTGAACTGAGTGTCTTTTAGTATCATACATTATTGTGCATGTTTTCTTAGCAATCGTATTGTCTTCGTGTGGGTCCAATCTAACGTTTACTGACATTTATGATATACAGCAGGTTCGTGTAAATCTATATGTGATGCATGTGTTTGGGAGTTTGTTTCATAACTATAGGTTTTATTGCTCAAAACTGACCAAATACTGTTGTTTACTTGAAAACTTGGAACAATATGACTACATCAACTTGTATGTTCCATATGCTTCTAACTTGAGGTGTAAGCATAAAATATGCAGATATATATTCAAGCATAATATATGTGCAATATTGGTGGAAAACTAATATGTATACCTGAATATTATACATTTCCACAAATTAGAGTAATCATTCATTCATATTGTATAACTCATGGTTCATTTCCAACTGTTGAATTATTCCAATGACTGGTAAACTAGTCATTTAAATTACTTTTGTTGGAATTTAACATGCACTACATGCCGTCACTTGCACATATTCCATCATATAGAGTAACTGATTTATCACCTACTTCGCTTTTAAAGTGCCTTTGTGTGTGTTTTGTTGAATAATTTATTGTGGTGAATTATATTTTATTGAATAAAGCAGTATTATTAAAAAAAATGTGGATTTCTTACTAAGGCCCAAAGCCCACTATATTAAACAAAATTGATAAACCACCCCCTCGATTGATAGACTCCTGGAATAATTACATTATTTACCGGTATGTGCATTCCTAATAGTATCATATGGTGCACGCGAAGGTGTTGAAAACATTTCAGTTAGTGCCTATATTACCAGCATGTCGGCAATGACGTTTGTATGAATGATCAGTATCACAATGTAGGCCCTATCCACAATCTCAGACTGACAATCCCACCACTATGATATAATGGTACGCCTACTCTGATTTTAAAAACTCCTTACACCGTTTTTGCTCATATCATTGCGATACTAAAATGATGGACTTATATCGTGATATAATTTTACAGATTTCACCTGGGAGTCAAACGGCAATTTTCTACCAAATTTCCAAACTTTTATAGCATTTTTATTCAAAATTGGCGATCCATGCCAATATTAAATTTCAGTCCAAAACATCATCTCTGGAATTTGGGCATATCAAGTTATTTTATTGAAGAGAATCAAAATTCAATTTTACTTTCGTTGAGTAATATAATCTCGTATTTTTTGCGTTAGGCTATCAATCTGATGGTCCTGCTTCAGACAAACATCGTATATAGACTATTTCTCTGGTGGTCCTGCTTCAAACAAACATCTTATATATTGTCACTATTCATTCAGTGGTCCTGCTTCAGACAAACATCGTATATAGACTATTCATCTGGTGGTCCTGCTTCAGACAAACATCGTATATAGACTATTCCTCCAATGGTCCTGCTTCAGACAAACATTGTATATAGACTATTCCTCTGGTTGTCTTGCTTCAGACAAACATCTTATATACTTGTCACTATTCCTTTAATGGTCCTGCTTCAGACGAACATCGTATATAGACGATTCCTAAAATGGTCCAACTTCAGACGAACATCGTATAGACTATTCTTCTGGTGGTCCTGCTTCAGACAAACATCGTATATTTTGTATGGAACATCTCGTGATGAAATAAATTTGTTTGTGTCAGTGTTTTACAAACTATACGTTGCTCTTCAAAGCAAGCACCCGGCGATCAGTTGTTGGACTGCCAAACTATTTTCCTAACTTTCCTAACAGTGTGCTTTAAACTGACGTCAAGGCCTAAAGATGCCTTGGAGGCATTTCGGTGATAAGACTAATTTATAATATTTATAACATGTTTGCCACAGGCTCTACAACACACCGTTTCCAAGATATCGAGGAAAAGGAAAAATGCCGAGTCGGCAAAAAAATTTCAGGTCAAGGCCAAAGTTCATAAATAATACCCCTTAGAAATGCTTGTCTAGGACGACGAGTCCGAAAATAACATTCGATTCAATCTACGACGCACCGTTTCCGAGATATCACCGAAAACGAAAAATAACGACACAACAACAAAAATTTTCAGGTCAAGGTGAAAGTTCATCCATAATACCGCTTAGAAAATAACGTCTGTTTCGCTCTTCGAGGCACCGTTTCCGAGATATCGCCCAAAATGGAAAAATGCTGACTCCGCAGAAAAAAATTTCAGGTCAAAGCTCATCCATATTACCCCTTATAGACCTATTCCTTTAGTGCAACGAGTCAAAAAATAATATCTGTTTCGCTCTTTGACACACGGTTTCCAAGATATCGCCGAAAATTAGAATTGCCGACTCGGCAAAAAATTCTGGTCAAGTTCATTTGTCTAAGGCGAAGAGTCTGAAAATAATGTCCGTTCCACTCTACGATGCACCGTTTCCGAGATACCAACTCAGCAAAAAAATTTCACGTCAAAGTTCATCAATAATAACCACCAGAAACGTTTGTCTAGGGCGACAAGTCCGAAAATAACCTCTGTTTCGCTGTACGATGCACTGTTTCCGAGATATCGCAGAAAACGGAAAAATGCTGACTCGGCACAAAAATTTTAGGACAAGGTCAAAGTTCATCGGTGATACCCCTAAGACTTGTTTGTCTAAAGCGAAATAATAAAAAAAATTTCAGGTCAAAGTACATCCATAATACCCCTCGGACATACCGGTATTTGTCTAGGGCAACGAGTCCGAAAATAACGTCCGTTTCACTCTACGACGCACTGTTTCCGAGATATCGCCAAACACCAAAAATTCCAACTCAGCGAAAAAAATTCAGGGTCGAGGTCAAAGGTCATCCCTGATACCCCTTAGATGTTTGTCTAAGGCGACGAGTCCGTAAATAACGTCCGTTTCGCTCTACGACGCACCGTTTCCGTGATAAGCAGGAAACCTCAAGGATGACTTGGCAAAAACTTATCCGACCTTTAGATCGAAGGTCGTTTGACGGATTGAGTCTCTGTTGGTATATCAACTTCCATGCAAAGTTCTGCAGCCATTGCCTGTAAACATTTTTAGTTATCGAGCGGAAACAAAGTCCAAAAATTGACATGGATTTCATCCTCACGGATCTCACGGGCCTCGGATCCGGTCGAAAAACAATAGGGTTCTTCCACATAATATGTCTGACCAATCCTGAAAAAGATACAAGATACAACGAGGCAAACTAAAGTTATCAGTCGGAAACCAAAACGGCGGGGAAAAAAAGAAAGGACAAAAAAATTCTGCTAAAAACATCAGGCCTGTGCAGTGATTGTGATTGGCGAATAGTGGCTACTAAGATCGACGCTAAACCACTAGCTGTCCTAACTTTCCTAACAGGACTGTTGTGCAGGAGAATTCGTTTGGCGATCATTGGTTGGACTGCTAAACCACTTTCCTAACATTCCTAACAATGCGAACGATTTCCTAGCGCTTTCCTAACATTCCTAACAGTGTCCTGACCAATCAGTGACCCCTGTGCGGGTGAATTCCTGACGTCATTTGAGGCCAACCTGTTCAAGTTTCGCTTATCACGGAGCAAATGGACCATCGTCTATCAAGTTTATCCCAACCAAACCAGCATTCAAATCCTCTGTGTATATTTAGTAGGCCTACTTAAGACAAAAATCATTAGCAACTGAACAAAATGAATTTCTGTATTACTAGCACTGGTGTCAATTGTAATTCTCTCTTGTATTATTTCCCTACAGTGGTTGATAAGTGACATTGTAAAAAAAAAACTTATTTATTTCTCGAAATAATCCGGACTGGTACATAGCCTTATTAACAAAATATAGGCCTACGCGGAAATAACCTTTTTATGTATTAGATAATGGGCGAGACGCAGGTCATTATTAGAAACGAAGGACTTTCGAGGCGAAGCCGAGAAAGCCTTCGTTTCTAATAATGACCTGTGTCGAGCCCATTATCTGACTTAATGGATGCCTGCTATTAGGTTATTATTGCAAATAATGACCTCCGTTGAGGTTATTCAACAAAAATAATAACCTCTGTATAACAATACAAGCATCCATTAAGCGTACATAACATTATTTCCGCGGAAATAACATTATTTACTTCTGCCGTGTGTGAGATACTTGCCTACATTATTTAAAACATGAAAAAAAAAAAAAATGAAAAAGTGATCGACGAGGATGGGATTCGAACCCACGCGGGGAGACCCCAATGGATTAGCAGTCCATCGCCTTAACCACTCGGCCACCTCGTCCTACGATGAGCATGCGTGTTCAAGCTTGATCACGCCAATACACAGCGTTCTTCACCCTAAGTAAACGATTCACAAGCACCAGGACAAATACGAATACGTTATGATTATGAACGGAACTGGTCCTCGCATCAGCCATACTAACTGCATATTATTGTATCTACATTCTTGACGACCCACTTCCATTTTAGGAAGTAAGTTGTTTTAAAACCCAACTAAAGTTGATCTACTTTTTGACAGATAAGTAAATCGTAATGAGTATTATAGTTTCCACAGCATGTCAATATCTCAATTAGTTAAGAAGAGCAAAACCTAATTTTGCTAACATCCTATAAATATATATTCCCTATCGTGTGACTTCATTTCAAATTATTAAGCGATACTATCCACTGCTCACTCAGAAAAAGGCTCTAAAATACCTGATTAAAGCAATCTACTCGTGTGACGTCATGAATACTCATTATGATAGCTAGTGAGCTCTGAAAATTCAGTACAAATATTTTTGAAAATTGACACCAGATTGTTAATATCTCGACAACGGTTAAGTGTATTCAGGTTCTGTAAAAGCCAGCACAGTAGTTAAGTGCTTAAATCAAAATAAATATTTTCACCCGGGTGTAAAAGTTTTCACCCAAGTGTAGAGGTTTCCAAACAGGTGGAAATTATTTGGGGTGGAAAGTAAACATCGATGGCACATTTGAGCACCGTAATATATTGATGTTACTCAGATTATATCATGCAGCGCCAGGTGCGTAGCTGGACGTAAGCACGTACGCAGCTTAGTAAACACATATTGATGATATAATAAACTCAATAAAATCACGTAACTTGTTATATTGTGGTTTATATGTATCCTGTACATAACATCCATAAATGACATTGAATGTTTAATGAGGTATCAGTGACAGTGACGCCTGGGGTGTGATCATGAAACGACAGTAAATACTCAGGAAATTTTCTACAGACCAACACGCAATATCACTATAATAATTTACCCATACACTCTTATTTTTTCCAACTCGTTTTTCGCAACCCTATTTGTCGCTCACACTTGTGATTAATGGTATTGAACCAACTGACAAAACCTGAAAATTCAGCCGACATGAGCCTTAATTGATTGGTTTCAACAGACACGACTCAAACGGTCTCTTTCATTTGATCATTTCTCTGTGATAATTCCGATATCAAATTTTGTATATTATAAGAGTGCCAGGTTCTGCCTATATCCTGTTTATCTACTCAAGGGAAATGTATGCCAATGTTTGTAGCATAATATTCCACCAGCATTCGTATGTCATAATATAAGTCGAATTTATAAATTATTGGAAGTGCAACTGACGATTTTTAAAAATATTTTTCTCTTGAACTGACTGTGCATCGATTCTGTATAATTGCGAGATAATGCTAAATTATAATTTACGAAAAATTGTATATCATTTTCACTGTTTACAATGATTTTTTAAAATAATTTCTAACATTTTTAGACAAATATTGAATGAAAATTGTTGAAATGCGCTGCCAAATATAGCTTCGAATGGTATCCATAAAGTGTTGAAAAATTTAAAATATTTAAATAATTCTCAATATTTGCAGTCAAAATGTTGAATAAAAATTGTTTAAAGTCATAGTAGCAAGGTACCATTATATGATTTTATTCCTGTTCACATAAAGGCATTGTGGACATTTGGTGTCGCGTTAATTGGTAACTAATAACAGCGACATATAATGGAGTATATTGGGCCAGTATTACGATCGCCTTCTCCAGCCGATGAAAGAAATTGCTTCGGCAATTTCCGTAATCATGACGTCAATTGAGGCAAAATGTGCTCTGATGGCTCGCCAAAAACGTAAAATACGTAATTTGTTGGCCAGCTCAAAGAAGGGAAAATCACTTCAAAATGCATGCGATTCAACAGAAAACACGCAAAAAACAAGCAAATACTGGACATCTTCCAGTTCAACAAACCTCCGTTCTGGGTGAATATATAGTTCTGATTCTAAATATCAAGACAAGAAATGCTGTATTCATGCCATCTCACCCCTTCACTTGAATTGTCAAACATACATCAGGGGAATGAGTATGCGACATGCAGTTTATTTTGCTGGCTACATGTACTTTCAGGCCTGCCTCAACTGACGTCACAAACCACGTGACCCACACTAAAAGCAGGATCAAAATCTTCAGCAATTTACGGAACGAGTGCCTATTTGGTTCAATATCTCTAAACCCATTGATTGTAATTGTAAAATTCGTTCGAATTTGTGGAAAACTATTCATAATAGACTAAATGAAAAGCACTTTCATCGGCATGCTACTAGGTCTTTAATACACTGCCTAATATAGCTTTGAATGGCTTCCAGAAAGTGTCAAAATTAAAAATTTTCTTTGGGGGCTTACGGCACCCCCCCCCCCCCCCAAAACCCCCAGACCGACTTGTTGAGGATTTTGGGTACACTTCAATGATCTCTGGCTACGCCCCTGCACCATAATATAAACATATAAATTGTATTACATATTATTTGAGCCCAATCACAGTAAGTTCACTTGTGGCGTATCCATTCAACAATACATAGGGAGGACAAATAAATCTAAGGTTTTATTCAACATCATCATAAATGCTCAATGTAGGTTTAGTATTTTTCTATAACCAATTTACTACCGGTATTTTTGGCGAATAAATAAGTGTACACTCTGTGGGTCTTTGTGGAGTGTAACCATAGTAACTAATCTACACATGTTCATTGGTTCAGCTTAATAAGTTACAGTGCATCATTGCAAACTAAATTGACACATCTCACATTCTGACATTTGCCAATCTAAAACAAAATTGGAGTACATTGTCTCACAGACACACAACAATACTTCATTTCTCAATCACTCAAGCACAGATACACAACCATAATGTCATGAACAATTGTTCCTTCCTTTTCATCAACAGTTATTTTGTACTGTCAAGTTCGAATTGCTGCCTTCAAGAGTCATCTTGGAAAAATGATGCATGGTTCATCCAAATGATAGAACACATATTGTTTTATAGACCATGGGCCTGGAAAATTCACACCAAAAATGCTACGCTACAAGGTGACAATAACCATGATAACAAATCTATGAATGACGAATGTGCTGATAACATATTTTTAGAAGTTTTGATTTTGCCATTTACAGTGAAATGAATATGGAATTGTACATAATAATCAAACAAATCACACAAGCAGACATACTACTTATTTTAATACATGCAGTATACTCAAAATACTAGATTTAGTGCAGACAGAATGAACAATGCCACACTGTTCTTGCCGCTGCTGCTGTGTCAAATACTGACCTGTTTATTTAATTCAGAGAATATAAACGAATGTATCCAGACTGGTATTTTTCATCTAGATTCCACATATTACACAATAAAGAATTCTTGTGAAAGTCAGTGAAATGGTAATCAGACTAAGGGTAATTTGTTTTAACACCAAATATAAAGAAGGAATAACCATAGAGCTGCATTTAAGAATATATTGATGTATTTGATCCTATGAAGAACATTCCACTAACTCATAAAGATCTAACAGGTTCATCTACCTCCATGAACAATTGTGAAATAAATATAACTACTGTATATGATATAAACCTATACTACGTATGTACAGAAATTAAGTAGTCGTAAAGTGGTCTCCACAACAAACACTTCTTTCCATTGTCATTTCTTTCCAATGGTCAATCAAAATTATAGAAATACACAACAATGTACTTGCAATAAATACTATCAGGTTAAATTCTGTGAAAAAAAAAGTAACTGAAACAAATTAAGCTTTTTTTTACAGATTGTCCATAACTTAGAACTTCACTACAACGCAAGAATCATAACTTAGGACCAGCAGGCGATTGACTGACCAAGGAACACATGAACAACAGCTGGGTACAATCAACAGTAAACTTTTCTCATCAAGAATAACGTAAAATACTTCAGCATAGAGAACGGTAACAGTAATATCATGAGTCAGTCACAGGACAGGTTTGCATCTAGTCATTGTCTCTATTCTTGCCATCTACATTCCTCAACTACAACATCAAGCACTTTGTTGGAATGACAATGCAATCTACCTGTAATGAATGTGATGACAGCCGACTAAAACAGTCCATGCGGGGGAGGGAAAAATGCAAAAGACAAGAATCATTATGGCACAGTGTGGTCCCACATATATATACATATACCACTGACTGACAAGTGGAGTGCATTCATAACAGGTATAGGTAATATTTACATCAATAAAGTACAAGGCAACATTTACAGATACAGTGCAGAAAAAAAATAACAAATCATACATATTGGACCTTTTGGATTGACAGACAATACATACAGAGTCCATTTTGAGTGCAATATCGTAATCAAGAGTTGTTATGTACAATATAAACAAGCTGCCTATGAAATTTACATACTTGTGTAATATGGATCCACAACTTCACAAGATACTTTATTGAAGAGATCCGACAGATTTTCCTATAAACCAGCATCAAATCAAATGTTGAATATTCAACATATATCATAGCCAGCGACTATATCCACAAATGGCAAAATTTGGTGTCTCACTCGAAGAAATGGCACACACAGCTGATAGTGAATCTCTGGATTGATCTATGGTACAAGGTACTCAGTACCAGGCAGGGAGGAAGCACTGCTCACAACATCTGATACCAAGTCTTTGAACGTTGCTGACACAGTCATATACGTAGTTAATGCCCAGGAGTTTCTGCTAAATGGGTAAATAAGGACGGATGCCCGAAGTTATTTGAGAGGCTAATGCATCATTTTATGGATCTTGAGTATCTTCCCCAGTCGCTGCTTCGCTGTGGCCATTCCTTTCCTCGGCTTCTTCGCTGCTGTATGAACAGAACACTAAAGGTCAGAACTGCTGAACAAAAAGTCACAAGTGCCGGAAACTGGTAGTAACAAGTGACTTGTGGAAAACACCTCATCCAAAATAAAATATGTGAATTTTCCATATTGTATAACAAAATATATGTCAACAAAATATAATGGAAGAGTCAGGTAGTGATTTCTATACCTGGACATTTGGATGGATTTGATGGCGCCGCTGGTCGTTTTACTGTACCTAGGGACATCTCTAGAGCTGGACCTGGGAACAGGAGAGAGCAGAGTGTGTGCACAGTGCAGACAATGGAATCTTTGATGAGTCACTCTTGATGTCGGGGGAATGACAGTAGCTCAGTATCTATTCCATAACCAGATTTTCATATTGGCAGAGAGTTGAATTCTCAGGTGGCAATATGTCAGAAACGGATTTCCATTTCCTGCTTACACTAACCTATAGCCGATGATGTGCTTGGAGGAGAATCCATGCCATCGAACTTCTTGTCTTGCTTCGGCTTCCGACGAACGTACTGTCGCTTTGGTGGCTGAAAACACGAACATTTTCACTTCATTTCAGCTGCTAGAAATTTTACAACATTATGTTTGCTATCATCAGGGCCAGTTCCAGTGGACATGACAAGCCCTTCACTACTACAGAACTATACTGTTACTCACAGGAAGGTGTGCGTATTTGGCTGCTACGGCTGCTAGTCCACTGTGGACGGACTCCTTGACAACACCTTCTCTGTGAGGTCTCTCCGGCTTTGGACAGTTAGGGTTCAATTTGGCTGCAACACAATAGATATAACAATACTTTTACATTTAAGCCCCTAATTTAAGGCTGCCATGGAGAGGATTCTGTCAAAAGAGGTATAAAACAGACCTTTTGGGTTCCATGTTTCATCTTTTCGTGGCCGGCCTCTTGGCTTAAACACATGATCATCTTCATTGTCTGACACATCCAATGTCGGATACACTGCAACCACAGGAATATACATGAGTTACATCTCCAAAACATTTGTCAGACAGTATGGGTCACTACAGCTGTCGAGTTGCCCACCATATTCCTCGTCTTTGAAACAGGTTGGCATTTTCTCGGAGCCCTCTTCCTCGGGTCGTCGGGATCTGGAGGACAGACGAGACCTCTCGGAGGCAGACGACGAGGTCACCAGTGTTGACATGGCCCCAATCCTACTCATTGACAGCATGCCCTGGATGGCGTCCCTCATTGTCGGAGAGGCACGGCTGAAGACATACATCACAGGCTCCAAGGATAGTAATCGCATAATTTTTTTTATGACAACAATATTTGCAGCAAGTTACGAAAGGAATGAACCATTGTTTGTATTGATATCACAAAAATACTGTCAACTTCAAATAGACAATCCCTTACTTAATGTCCTCATCTGTTTTGAAGTCTGTCTCTGTGCCATATCCACTGGCCTCCAGGATGTCAGAGATGCTGCCATTGAGACCGCCTCTAATCGTCGGCATGTTTAGCCGGTCCATGAAGTTATCACCCTTTTCTTGGGGCGATTCTTGTGTACTTGGTGACCCTAGCGGGGAACTATCTGATCTTGAATCTGGTGTCTTCCCAACTGATAAAGGTACAAGCACACAAGTGAATGGTACTGTAAAAGCTGAGCAAAATGATACACACAATGTGATGACAGTGTGCTAGACTGATGTACATAGTGATTGGCAAACTGACCTGACAGTTTTAGTTTGAGAGGTTGTTTAGGACTGAGGTTCATGTTTGGCAGACCAAACACTTGAGGAGATTTACGGCGCTGTTTCTTCGGAGTTTCATCCACCACCAGACCATCTCCTTCCTCCTCATCTGACGTGTCGCTCTCGTAATCCTGACTGCTACTGAAGGGCGATAACATCTGATATCTGCCTGGTGAGGTGTCGCTGCGTTCACTGTATACATAACAAGAATATACATCTGTACATGTGAAACTGTTATGAACCAAAAACTATGGTATAACTAACACCAACTGACTCAAAAGTATTACAGTGGACTACTCAATGCAATGCTTACCTGGCCTTTTTGCCGAAGCACACTTTCAGTTTGGGTATTGGACCAGGTTTCTTTTTGCCATCTCCAGCACCTCCAATGTCTACATCATCGGATTTGCTGTCTAGATCTGGTTTTCGTTCCGGAGACAGTAGATTGCCACTCTTTCCTGGACCAGAGTTCCGTCTGTGTTCCAGTTTGGAAGGTGAGAGTTTAGGTGAGAGTTTCGGTGAGAGCCTCGGTGACAAATTCGGTGACAGTTTTGATGGAACGAGTTTGGATGGTGATAGTTTAGATGGGGAAGACTCATCAAGATCGTCGCTGAAGTCATATACAGAAGTGTCGTGGTAGGCTCCGAACTTTGGCATCCTCATCTTGAGGTGATCGGGAGTGTCACTGCCTGGAGACTCTACAGACTCGGAGTCAGATCTCCGACGATCCGGCTTCTTTGGACTCACTGTCTTAGACGCCTGAAATATAGTGTGGTGCAGTTACTATTGCTTCAGTACATCACTGGACTGCAACAGTTGTAGCATTACATTTATAACCTCATCTGAAATATGTCTGGGTAAAAACAAACTGTGTCTATATAGTTATAGAGGTGCAGTTAGTCAACATAACATTATAATATGCCAACAAGAATGTCAAGATATTGTCGAGAAATGTCAACAAGCACTGTTTTCACACCTTGCTGTCTGTGTTAGGCTTTGGTGCCTTTACTCGAGGGGTGCCCATTCCAAACAGGTTCTCTTTAACTTTGGCCTCAGGCGAGGTTCCTGGTTTGGTAGCTGATGGCTGTTTTGGTTTTCTTCCAGGAGATTTCTTTGGAGACATCACGAATGGATTGTCTGGGGATATTGGAGATGTTGACTCTTTCTTTTGGTGCTTGGGCTTTTTGGACTTGGTTTTGGTCTTTTCTTTCTCTTTCTTCTTGGTTTCTTTTTCTTTTTTTGGTTTTCCTTCTTTTGGTTTTCTACCAGGCTGTTTCACCTGTACATTATCATGATCATGATGATGCAAAGTCATGAAATAAGCTTTAAAACAAACACAATTTTCACCATTTATTGAATAACCAGGTATGATCTCATATGGTGCATATCAAATAAAGACCGTCAAATATGGAGTTAAAAAATGTGCATCCTTGTGAAAATTATAAGCACTTATCAGCCTTAACAGCAAACTGTCTTCAAAGGTCTAGCTCACCGATACATTCAGCTGTTTCAGTTCCTCTCCAAGTTCCCTAAGAAGTCTGCCATACTGGATGGTCTCTGGAATGATGTCTTTTTGCACATACTGAAACAAACCAGGAATCTCGTGCAAAACAAAATCCTGCCATATTCTCAAACACTGTAATCCCAAGTTATAACAATTACACGCAATTGTACAGAAGTTAAACACCATGAAGGTTGACAGTGCTGTGCAGTAAAATGCCTTTGAATTTCGTACAATATATTGAGCACTGTCACCGCTACTAGATGCAGAATGTTAATGCGACTACGTGGTTATAAGAAGTACTGGTACTCAGTATTCTAAGAGTACAGAATAACAGGTCAGAATCATACATAATTCTACAGTGATTCTTGTTATATTTGACTCGCATGAAGCTCCCGTTGATCATGTTGGTAGACCAATATTCTTAATTACACATGAAAGCAGAGATGGTCCAGCAATACACATATAGGGCACATTATGATGGCTCTACTGTGCCATGTGGAACATGACTGCAGGCACAACACTGATATATATAGAGTATATATGGGTGTACTTCCAGAGAAATAAATACAATCTATGTGGAGTTGTGCACGTAACTATCGAATCTGCATTCCGACATAGACACACTGCGGATATACTGACATGTACATGGACAGTACACACACTGATAATGTAGAATTAAAGACCTACACAAAATGTACAGGTCACAGCCACAGGGGCGAAGAATAAATACAAATCAACATTTCAAGAAATAGACAAGAATCACCCGATGCAAGGAAAACCTCAACGAATCATACAATTATACAAAGAGTTCTAACATACAAATCTCCCCTCTTCTTTCAATGCCAGGTAAGGGTACACAAAAGTGTTTAGGTAAAAGATGATAATAAATATAACCTTAATATACATCTACCACTGTACAAATGCCTTGAGAGGTATCCAGAATTTTTCTGCAGAACTATTTTATTTTATGATATACCGAAAGTTTTTATTGCAGTATTTGAAGCCATGCACCAATGCACTACAGACAGCAGGGTGCATGCATTAATAGCCAGGTTTTAAGCCCAAATTTGAACCGTGTAGGTGCAAACATGACCGTTCCAACTCGGCCACCCAGTGAATATAAGCCCAAGCATATTACAAAACACTGTAGTATAGATGGTTTGGTTATGCATGTAAACTCATATTTTATATTGACTCCAACAAACTGAGGGATGGGGGGAGGCAAGATCAATGTATGTATCAAGGAAAGACTATACGCAACTCACAATGTAGCGACTGTTTAGCTGCCAAAAGGAAACAAAAGAATGGCACATAATTATTAGGTCTGAACATTCCTAGAGTAATCCCATTCCCAAAGTCTAGCCATAAAATGTTCTGCTAGAAGGAAGTTGTACATCCTTAAATATGATGCTTAAAGTTCAATAAGACAAGACTTCGGTTCTATCCATAATTTATTCCCAGATTCAAAGCCTGCCAATATGCAAAACAGGGCACTTATACTAAGTTATCAATCAGATTCTGAATTTGGAAACGAATCAAAGGAAGGGGGCTAAAGTGAACTGCATCTACAGAGGATCTGTATTATCAAGACTGAATAACTTACAGATTATCAAGTAAAGTAAACATAGCTACACCTGGCTTGAGAGCAAATCTTATCAATGAGAATTCTCAGTATGCTTACATCCTTTTTGCGTGTCCAAGATTTCAGAGCCATGACCATTGACTTGGCGCCATTGAGGAGTGCGCGTGAAACTGGTAAGCCATCTTCTCGGCAATCTATATAATATGAATGTATATCCATGGGGTTGATGGTGTGCTGATAAAACACACATTCAAATTGATTATAATGTGAGAGAATACATTTATATTTGAATACATATAAATAAATACAAACTTACCTTTAAGGTTGTCCAAAATGTGTTTTGCTGCGTACCAATGAACAGTCTCAAAGTTGGGGAAAAGATACTTGCTCTCTGTTTTGACCCGTTTTTCTATATCATACACCCTTGGAAATAAAATTATCAAGCACATGAAATTCCAAATATATAGGTGATCATGATACAGTTGATTGAATATATTCTATTTGCTTTTATTCCTTCGCAAGTTGTTGAAGAAATTCACTTGAACTTACTGAATTTGGAGATCAATGTGGAAGCTATGCAGGAAGTTTCCCCCAAAGACAAGGGAATCTATGGGGGTGAGGACCGCGTGGATCCAGCCGGTGGGGATGAAGAGTGTCTGGCCCTGCTTAACAACACAGCGGTAGCAGTAATCCACTTGGTCACCAAAGAACATCTCGCTCTGGTTGGACGATGACACCCAGTCCTCATAGAGTGCCAGGTTTGACGGGGTTGGCCGGATCAGATAAAACACCTTTTCACCCTGTCATAGACCCAACTTGTCAGTCGCATGTCCAATCAAGTGCTCTAAGTTTTTTGCTCCACTATTTCAGTGCTTCTACAGTGATCTTTGGCCATAAAAATACCATATAAGAGCGAGAACATACCACAATATCATACAGGCGCAGTCATAATATATACGTATGTCCAAAGGAAGGTAGGAACTGACCCTGAGGACATGATACCAGACGGAGGTTCCCCCGAAGTCAATGTGGAAGTCTGTGAAGCTGTCTTTGACACCCATCAGGCAGTATCGCTGGACTTCAGGCCGCTGGAACATGATGTCCTCTGGGGGTTGGTCTTGTGGCCAGTACTGAGATACCCAGCTCATCTCGGTCACCAGGCGCGGCGGCTCAACAAGCTCAGCAAGTCTGACAGACACGACACATAATGCATTGTAACAGTCTACCGCGAGCATACATACTGATTGGTTACACAAACCAGACATATGTACATACTTTGTGTTGGTAAACTCGAGGCTGATGACGTTAAAGATCTTGCTCCGGTTTGGGCTGTTGTAGTACTCCGTCCACTCTCGCATCAGCATCTTGAAGTCCTCCTGCCGAGCCACATCTATTACTGTCACCTCTCGCATGGACCCTGAAGATACACAGATTTAATAGTACAACTGAAACATCAGGTATTAATATTTTGTACTACACAATCTTTGAGCACTTTGATTACAGGCACATGATGTATGTGTATTCCGAATTCTACCAATATTACAGGATACTATCCAGGATACCAAGAAATATATATAATGAAAACTGAACCTACATGCATAGCACTGACATAAGCGTTATAGCGTATTTGCATGCGTTAGTTTGGACACTGAATCCTCTTTGGAATACCAATAGACAGAAAATTCACGTACCAACATGGTTCTCAACATCCTGTATGGTAAAGGAGGGAGGCGGAACTCTCAAATCTAAGCCATCTTTCTTGCCTATCAAGATGGGTGTGTCAAAGCCATGTTCCTCCAAGTACTCTTTGGTGAGCTCATAACCTCGTAACCGTGGTATCGGAATGTCATCAGCACTGTTTATGAATAATGAGGTGAAACATGGGGGTATTAGAGAACAGAGATTAATCTCATACATCCAATGTAATTGAATACTAGTATTCATGGAATTGTGATTTACCTGAAGTTATCATGGACAGGCAGACTCGATGCCAAAAGCCTGCCTGTCTTTTACTCGTGCCACAAGGTCAACATGAGTTTCAATTTCTATTACATACCTGGGAAATGTACGATGTTTGAGTTCTCGTATGAAAACAACAGTTCCCGTTTCAACAGCCTGAAAATAGTGTCATAGAATACACCTACTGGACTGGCAGTGTTTTGTAATCATTAAAATGTAAACAAAAAAATTACCACTTTATGCATTTTAAAAATACACAGATACCTTTGAAACATTGTCATCAGTTTCAGAATAATCACGACGATGCCAATTTCTCCTTTTCTTCACTGCCAAGTATAGGAGAGGAAAAAGTGTTCATTTATGATCTGTGACTGTGTTTATCATTTTTTGTTACAGGTAAATTCATCATTGTTATTGATCTAGCTATGCCAAAACTGTCTGTGACAGTGTGGAATTCAACGCGTCTTTACCGGTAGTTTTAGTTTTTTAGTTTGTATATTTGGCAAGTTAATGACAACCCATATTAACATACATATTAAATAAAATCACCAGGGATTGCACAAAAAAGTACACTTATTTCCATTGTGGTCCTTAATTACTAAAATTTGCAGATATAAATCTGGGTGCTCCCAGATATATATTTTGTAGATACTCACAAACTAGTGGCCCATGTGTGGCCTGACAATTTGGGCAGTGATAAATCTCTATGTCCGCAGATTGATGTTCTTTGATATTAACACAACTGGAAATATGAGAGAAACATGGTCAACATTATAAGGTCATTTTATACAATAGACCCTCAACCTACTCATTAGAATGTAACTAGAGGAAAATTAGCACAAACAAACATAAACCTAATTTCATTTTGTCATACAGAGCTACAAACTAGTAAGGTTAGACTTGTTCGCAGTCTGTAGTGTAGTGTTGGTGGCATAGTGGTGCCCTCCCAAAAAGTTAATTGGGACATTTGCCGACCATCAGAGTGATAAAGACCATGGTCCATGCCATGGCATGGGCATGGCAGACTTATGCACTCAGAGTAAACTGATTTACTTATCATGCCCTATATTTTCGCCCATATAAACAAACTTATATTCTTGTATTTATGCGAATTAAGATCTAGAAAGTAATATCAGAATGTGCTACAATATATCAGGGTTAGGATGGTATATGTTTTTATACGTTTTACAATGAATTCAAGGTCAAACATGTTGGTAAATTTCACCACTTGTATTGTGTATTGTAGAAATCTGTGTCTGTCAGGGATGTTCAAAATAAACCTTTCCACATGTTTCCGAGTCACAAACATTCCCCGTAATTTTGCGCTATTTCGTCAAATCATGCCCCGTAAATTCGTCAAAATGTACTGAAATATATCTACCTTCCATGGAACCAATCTTTGCACACTTCACATTCGATCATGAACTGATCTTCTTCATAAGGTCTGCGGCATAAACAATACAACGTCTCCTCGTCAGACGCCATTTTGGAGATTTATGCAAATTAGACATGCTACTTTGAATATTAATGAGCATGCGCCACCTAGCGAAAGACATTTGGTAAACAAAACCACGTGTGTTAGCCAAGCACCATGGTGCAAGCATAAAACTCAAACCTGGGTTGGAATTCTATGGTCTGTGCATATCTGTGTATAAAATAAATCAAAATAAAATTACTAAATTCTAGATCTCTATGAGAGTAAATAAAATCAATCACATCAAAATTTTAGCTCTGTCAGCGATGGCTGGATTAGGCAGACCAAAAAATTTAAGTTGAGCTTTCCAATTTAATTCAATCAGTGATCATGAGCCTGGACTCAAAACATGTGCCTATATTATCTAGCACGAAAATGGACACATAATCTAAGTGACTGCATACCAAACTGTACAGCGTTACCCGACAGTTCATAATGTCTGGTGTGTGAGGATGGCAATACCTTGAATAAGTGCTGATAACACAAATTGTGAAAGAAAAAAAAGCTTGACAGTTATTTGATGTCAATAGTTTCTCCAAACTTCTCATTAATTGGACAAAATTGTCCATGCCTTTTTTTTCCAACCATGCAGATCATTGTTCATCTGTGCTTGTATGTACTAGATAACAAATGTTATCGGCTGTTTCTTGCCATATATGTAAACATGTGCATAAATATGTTATCATATATATGTTATAAATATGT